>CANTUV010000026.1:35047500-36297500 GCA_947685225.1 Garcia nutans
ATGACATGTTTGCCTAGTTAATGTAATTGATGTTGTATATATATATCAATGATGGAATATGACATGTAAAGGATATGATGAGATAAATGATTGTGTATGTAAAAGATGAATGGCTATAATGTGGATTGAAATGTGATGTGAAGCCATTGTGATTGGCTATGATAACTCAAATATGATGTGAAGCCATGTGATTGGCTATGATGATTCAATTGAAAGAAATAAGGCATGTTTGCTTAGATGATGATGAGAATTGAAAATAATATTGATAATGAAATAATCAATGAATTGTGTAGCTAATATGTTATTCTATTCTCAGAGTTTGTTGTTGGTGGCATGCCTAATGGTAACAATCTCTTGAAGTTAGGTTGGGGCTTGATCCTTGAAGCCAAGTTGGGTTGAAGTTTAACATGTTTTACTCCCCTTGAAGCTTGGTTGGGTCTAGTCCTTGAAGCCTAATTGAGATGTTACAACCCTTGAAGCTAGGTTGGATTGGTTCTTGAAGCCAAGTTGGGTTGATACTTAGCATGCTTTGTTCCCCTTGAAGCTTGGTTGAACCTAATCCTTGAAGCCTAGTTGGGTCAATGATAATGATAAATGTGATAACAAAACCAAAGCATTAACTCTGAAAATAGAATGGCATATTAGTGTTTGTTGGGCTCGAGTCTGTCTTTGTTGTTAATATGATATATAAATGTTGAAATAAATGAGTAATGAGATCTATGATTGACTTTGTTGGCAATGTGACTCATGATTGGTGAGATGTGAACAAAGTAATGTTATGAAGTATGATATGTGATGTGTGTATTGATATATGTTGATTGTGAGTATTAGTGATGAACGGTGATTGGTGATAATGATATGTATATAATATATATATGAAATTTGTCGTGATGTATGAAAGGTGCAACTCAAAAGGAGAAACTAATGGTAAATGAAAGTGATACTTCATTATATGTTAGAATTTCTATAATGCATGATTTTATGTTATATTTGTACTACTAAGCTCTTGGGCTTAGCGCGGTTGTGTGATCGCACAGGTGTTTAGATGGATGATATGAAGTCTTTCGTGATGCCACGAGGAGAGTAAAAGTTTATCGAGACCAACTAGAGGATGATGCATACATGTATAATTTAATTATGATGTATTTCTATCAAGAATGTATTCATATGTATAAATGATGTTTTGAGAAAGATAAGATTATTGTATATTTATAAGATCATTAAAAGTATATCGATTTTGTAAATGTTCTTTAAATTAATGTATTGTGGTTTGAGTTATGTTAAAGGTTTTTAAATTGTAACGAAAAGTGACATCCTTATACTTTATATACTTACTGTACGTATACCAGGTATATGAATAGTACTTATATGGAGTATCGGAGTGTTACATTGGTTGTCTAGGAATGGAGTTGTGGTAGACTGTCAAAAGAAGTGTGTTACTTTGAGAACCGGTGATGGTAGAAGTGTGATGGTATCTGGTGAGCAGAGACAACTTGCATCCTTGTTTGTGTCAGCTGTTACAACTAGGAAGTTGAATAGAAAAGGGTATGATGCTTATCTTGCTCATGTTGTGGATACCAGAATAGTGGGTTCTCAGCTTGATAGTATACCCACAGTTGCGAAATTCCCAGATGTGTTTCCTAAGGAGTTGCCAGGGTTACCCCCTGAGAGAGAGGTTGAGTTCGGTATAGATTTGTTGCCTGGTACCACTCCCATCTCTATTACTCCTTATCGAATGGCACCTGCTGAGTTGAGAGAGTTGAAGGTGCAATTGCATGAGTTGTTGGATAAAGGGTTTGTTCGCCCTAGTGTTTCTCCGTGGGGAGCTCCTATTTTTTTTGTAAAGAAGAAGGATGGTACTTTGAGGTTATGCATCGATTATAGGCAATTGAACAAGGTGACTATCAAGAATAAGTATCCTTTGCCTTGGATAGATGACCTCTTTGATCAATTGAAGGGAGCAGCAGTGTTTTCTAAGATTGATTTTAGATCAGGGTACCATCAGTTGAGAGTCAGAGCTGAAGATGTTCCTAAGACAGCTTTTTGCACAAGGTATGGGCATTATGAGTTTTTAGTGATGCCTTTTGGGTTAACGAATGCACCTGCAACTTTCATGGATTTGATGAAAAGGGTGTTTAGGCCCTATTTGGATCAGTTTATGGTGGTCTTCATTGATGATATTTTGGTGTATTCGCGTAATGAAGAGGAGCATGACAAGCATTTGCGGATTGTGTTGCAGACCCTGAGAGAGAAGCAATTGTATGCTAAGCTATCGAAGTATGAGTTTTGGCTTGATCAAGTGACTTTTCTGGGTCATATAGTTTCAGCAGATGGTATAAGAGTTGATCCGAATAAAGTTGAGGCTATTTTGAATTGGAGTCCACCGAAGTCTGTAACTGAAGTTAGAAGTTTTCTGGGTTTGGTAGGCTATTATCGACGCTTTGTGAAAGGTTTTTCTTTGATAGCTACTCCACTCACCAGATTAATTCGAAAGGGAATTAGATTTGTGTGGACAGATCAGTGTCAAACTAGTTTTTAGTAGTTGAAAGAAATGTTGACTCAAGCTCCTGTTCTTGCAATGCCTGTGGAAGATAAACCATATGTGATTTACAGTGATGCTTCACATAATGGTTTAGGTTGTGTTTTGATGCAAGAAGGTAAAGTCATAGCTTATGCTTCTCGGCAGTTGAAGCCGCATGAGCTTAATTATTCGACGCATGATTTGGAGTTAGCAGCTATAGTTTTTGCTTTGAAGATTTGGTGACACTACTTGTATGGAGAGAAGTGTTTTATTTATATGAATCATAAGAGTTTGAAATATTTGGGTGTTCAGAGAGAGTTGAATCTTCAGCAGAGATGGTGGTTGGAATTGATTAAAGATTATGACTGTTTGATTGATTATCATCCTGGTAAGGTGAATGTTGTTGCTGATGCCTTGAGTCAGAAGTCTTTAGCAGGTTTGGTTGTTTATTCGCTCTCGTTGCTTGTTGAGTTGAGAGTGTTGCATGTTAGTTTTGAATCATGTGATGATGGTGCATTGTTGGCTCAGTTGCAGTTGAGACCGGTGTTGTTGGATCAGATTAAAGAGGCTCAATTGGCTGATCAGAAAATTCAGAAGATTGTGTGAGATTGCCAAAATGGGAAGAGTTGAGATTTTTATGTGAGAAGCGATGGTAGCCTTTGGTTTAAGGATAGATTGTGTGTTCCTAATGATGTAAGATTGAGAAAGAGTATTTTAGAGGAAGCACACCAGTCGGTTTTTGCTATACACCCTAGGAGTACAAAGATGTATCATGATTTAAAGCAGCATTATTGGTGGTCAGGTATGAAGAGAGATATAGCGGAGTTTGTATCCAAGTGTCTTACTTATCAGAGGGTGAAAGCTGAGCATCAAGTTCCAACAGGGTTGCTTCAACCTTTATCAATGCCTGAATGGAAATGGGAACGTGTGACAATGGATTTTGTATCTGGTTTGCCGTTGACTCAGAAGAAGCATGATGCTATCTGGGTGATTGTTGATCGGTTGACAAAGACAGCTCATTTTCTTCCAGTTCGGATGGACTATTCTCTTGAGAAGTTGGCTGAGCTGTATATCAGTGAGATAGTGAAATTGCATGGAGTCCCAATTTCCTTGGTGTCTGATCGAGATCCTCATTTTACTTCAAGGTTTTGGAAAAGTTTACATGGTGCATTGGGTTCTCGATTGCACTTTAGCACTACTTTTCATCCGCAGACAGATGGGCAGTCAGAGAGAGTGATACAGATTATAGAGGATATGTTGAGAAGCTGTGTCACTGATTTTTCTGGAAGTTGGCATAGATTTTTACCACTTGTGGAATTTGCTTATAACAACAGTCATAAATCTAGTATTAAAATGGCACCATATGAGGCATTGTATGGTAGAAGATGTAGAACGCCTTTATGTTGGAATGAAGTTGGAGAAGGCAAATTGGTTGGTCCTGATTTGATTAAAGAAACAGAAGAGAAAGTGAAGATAATTCGAAATCGGTTGAAAGTAGCTTCGGATCGGCAGAAATCTTATTCAGATTTGAAGAGGAGAGACATAGAGTTTGATGTTGGAGATAAAGTTTTTCTGAAAGTGTCTCTTTGGAAGAAGATTTTGAGATTTGGCCACAAAGGGAAGCTAAGTCCTCGTTTTATTGGACCGTATGAGATATTGGAAAGAGTTGGACCAAATGCTTATCGACTCGCTTTGCCGCCTGAGTTGGATAGAATTCATAATGTCTTCCATGTTTCTATGTTGCGGAGGTACATATCAGATCCATCTCATGTTTTGTCCGCTGAATCTATTGAGGTGAGTTCGGATCTAACTTTTGAAGAAGAACCTGTGGCTATTTTGGCACATGAAGTGAAAGAGTTGAGAAATAAGAAAGTGCCACTTGTGAAGGTTCTTTGGAAGAATTATGGTAAAGAAGAATCAACTTGGGAGAGTGAGCAAGCGATGCAAGATCAGTATCCTCAATTGTTTCAAACTTGAGATGAGGTAATTTCGAGGACGAAATTTCTTTTTAGAGGGGGAGAATTGTAATATCTCAAAGTATACCCTAAAAGTTTTGGAATAATTATTGTTATATTTGGATTAAATGTTATAAGTATATTTATTTTAGTGGTAAGAAAAGAGGTAATGAGGAGAGTGTATATGTTCTATATATTGAGATATATACAACATATACAAGTCAAAAGAAGTGAAAAGTCAAAGAAAGAGTTAATTTTTATTAATTAATTATAAGGAGATTAATTAAGTGGGATTTGAGTGAGTGGAAGTGGGTGGAGATATTTTGAATATTTTATTGTTTAAATGCTTGGAGGAGAGGGTTTTGAGGAGAGAGTTGTGAAGGGTTCAAAATCAATGTTTACAAAATTATAGAATTTATAGATGCTGGCAGTTCGTCTCTGATCTTGATGTCCACAACTCAACACTGCTCTCACAAACTCAAGCCTAGACTCGACTCGGTCTAGACAAGCTCTCTGGCACAGCCGTATCTACCCTATCATCTGCGCGATGAACCACAATTGCCCTAAGCAGAAAGCTTAGTGGCATAAACTTTGATTCAATATAGATCAATTTGATGCTCATGCACAATATATATGAATATATCAACTCATTGCATTATATCTCAACATTTTAATCATTTGCATCTCATTTCATAATTCACATCAAAACAAAGACAAACATGGGCCCAAAACGAAACTAATATTCTATTCAAAGTTCAGAGTTACTGCTTTGGTCCATATTGACAACTTGTGTCTAGCCCCGTAGGCAATATATATCCATGGATAATGTAACAGACCCAGTCTCTTGGACCTCAACTCGGCTAAACCCTTAGGCCCCAGTATCTTGGTCCTCAACCCGGCTAGACTGTTACAGTTTTTGAGGCTTACGACCCGGTCTTTTCACCCCAAAAATATCACATTTATCGGATGGGCTCGGCTTACGGCCTGGTCTTTTCACCAGCCTAGAAATTCATAGGCATGCTGCCAAACCCAGAACTTTGAAAATTGAATAACATACTAGGCACACAATTAATTCATTTATCTCATTATCAATCTCTTTCACAATTCATTTCTCATAAATCAGACTAGGCTCATTGCCTTAGTATATCATCTTTTCTCATTTTTCTCATTCTTATATTTTATCTCAATATCGATTGGCTACATTATGTTTTCATATATCTTATCATGTTATTCCAGATTCCCTTTCACTTCTAACATATTACTCAATTGCTTTGATACAACAACATAATTCACATTATGCATATATATAATTCATTCATCAATGATGTATTAAGTAACTTAACACATTTCTCAACTAAATGTGTTAAGTCTCAATGTCATGTAAATGTATGCAATTATTCAAAGTTTGTACTTGCCTCTAAGATCAACAACACCACTCTATCAACTTCCTCTTCCAAAATTTCCCTCAAACCTTGGCTTGGACGACTCAATTCTCTTCAAAACCTAATCCAAAGGTGATCATACACACTCACTTAGAGATACACATAAGAAAATAAGGATAAGAACTATCTTGGGCAAACTCTACACTTGACACGCTCAACAACACGGGCGTGTCCCTGACCGTGCCCTAAATCCACAACACAGAAGCTTTGACATGCTCAGTGACATGGGAGTGTCATTGGCCGTGTCAATCCTCCAACAACACAGTAGCTATGACACGCTTAGTGACATGGGCGTATCACTGGATGTGTCAATACTACCACTACATAGAAGCTGTGACACACTCAGTGACATGGGCATGTCAATGCTCGTGTCACCAATCCAAAAAATAGAACCAACGACATGCCCAAAGATATGGCCGTGCTCCTTGGCGTGTCAGGCTAAAAATCCTGAAATCGACACCAACAAAGCCCCAACCAACAACATCCTTCTTAAAACCCTTTTCCACTCCAAACAACCTGTAATATCCCAAAGTATACCCTAAAAGTTTTGGAATAATTATTGTTATATTTGGATTAAATGTTATAAGTATATTTATTTTAGTGGTAAGAAAAGAGGTAATGAGGAGAGTGTATATGTTGTATATATTGAGATATATACAACATATACAAGTCAAAAGAAGTGAAAAGTCAAAGAAAGAGTTAATTTTTATTGATTAATTATAAGGAGATTAATTAAGTGGGATTTGAGTGAGTGGAAGTGGGTGGAGATATTTTGAATATTTTATTGTTTAAATGCTTAGAGGAGAGGGTTTTGAGGAGAGAGTTGTTGAGGGTTGACTTTGTTTTCTTTCTTTTCTTCTTGTTTCTTTCTTCTTCTTCGTGCATCTTCATCTCCTCCTTTTCTTTTCTTTTCTTTTCTTTTGGCCGGCACTCCATAGCAAGAGAGCAAGAGAGAGATTTGATCTTCCAAACTCAAGATTGAAGGAAGATTTCAAGTGATCAAGTTGGAAATTTTAAGAGTTTCTTCATCTTTGGTAAGTTTTCCACTTGATTCTTTGATTTTCTTTGAGTTTGTGAGTTGAGGTTTTGGTTGATATGTGTTTGTTTGATTGAAGGAAAGAGTAAGTTTGTTGGAAGAGAAAGTGTTGTGGTTGTGTTTTGGGTTTGTGGTGATGATTATGATTTGTGTTTGATGTAGGTTTTGAGTTGTTTTGGTGTTTTTGCAAGTTTGTTATGGTTTTTGGGTATGTTTAGTTAAGTTTGTTTGAAGTGGATAATGGTGGAAGTAAGTGGTTAATTGGATGTAGAGTTGTTGTTGCCGGAATCTGCATTTTTGGCCTGACATGCCCATGAGCACTACCAGGTCTTTAGGTGTGTCAATGGTTCTGTGTTCTTGGATGGGTGACACGAGCAGTGACACGCCCATGTCACTGAGCGTGTCATAGCTACTATGTTGGTGAAGGATTGACACGGCCATGAGCATGCCCGTGTTGTTGGACGTGTCAATGTTTCTGTGAGACAAAATGTATTATATGTTTAGTGACACGCCCGTGGTTCTAAGCGTGTCAAAGCTTCTGTGTTGTGAGTTTAGGGCACGGTAAGGGACACGCCCGTGTTGTTGAGCGTGTCATGTGTAGAGTTTGCCCTAGTTGATTCTTAACCTTATTATCTCATGTGTATCTCTAAGTGAGTGTATATGATCACCTTTGGTTTAGATTTTGGAGAGAGTTGAGTTGCCATAATCCAAGTGTTGAGGATTCTTGGAAGAGGAAGTGTTTCGATTGATGTGAGTTGCTCTTGAGGTAAGTACAAACCCTACATTATTGCATGCATTTATATGACATTGAGACTTAACACATTTGGTTGTAAATGTGTTAAGTAATCTATTACATTTTTGATACATTTGATTAATGTTATGATTTGCATAATGTGAAAGATATGATGATCATTCAAAATGTATGTGCAATGCAAGTGGTTATGATGGATACTTCAATGATGAATTGCTTTAATGTGAATTGAGATATGATAAGATGTGAAGCCATTGTGGTTGGCTATAATGATGCAAATGAAATAATTGAGGCATGGTTGCCTAAATGATTATGAGAAAATGAGAATGGAATTGATAATAAAATAATGAAAGAATTGTGTGTCTAATATGTTAGTCAATTTTCAGAGTTTTGTTGTTGGTGGCATGCCTAATAGTAACAATCTCTTGAAGCTAGGTTGGGCTTGATCCTTGAAGCCAAGTTGGGTTGAAGTTTAGCATGCTTAACTCCCCTTGAAGCTTGGTTGGGTCTAGTCCTTGAAGCCTAGTTGAGATGTTACAACCCTTGAAGCTAGGTTGGGTTTGGTTCTTGAAGCCAAGTTGGGTTGATACTTAGCATGCTTTGTAATATCCCAAAGTATGCCCTAGAAGTTTTGGAATAATTATTGTTGTATTTGGATTAAGTGTATATGTTTTATTGAAAGAAGTGAAGAGAGAGTGTATATGTTGTATATATAGTGATATATACAACATATACAAGTCAAATGTGGAAGTCAAAAGATGATGATTTAATGATTTTAATTAATTAATGGAAAATGGGAAAATAAGTGAGTGGAAGAAGATAATTTATATTATTTTAATATTAAAATGCTTGGTGGAGATTTAAGTGGAGTATGAGTGTTTGACTTTGCTTCATTTTCTTCTTCATTTTATTTTCTTTTCCCTTCATGGCCGGCCATCCAAAGCAAAAGAGCAAGAGAGAGTTTTGTTTTCCTTAGATCATAATTGAAGAAGATTTCAAGTGATTAAGTTGGAAATTCAAGAAGTTTCATTAACTTTGGTATGTTTCTTCTTGATTCTCTTGTTTTATTTTAAGTTGTAATTGAGTTTGATGATTGATTGTAGATTGTATGAATATGTTTGATTATGGTGTGTTTGAGAGTATTGGATTTAGTTGTTTGTGATTTTGAAGTTGAATGGAAGAGTAAGAGTTGCGTTTATGTTATGGTTTTGGATTGGTAGTTGATGTATGCTGTGAGTTTGATCAATTATTTTTAGTATATCTTCAAGATGTTTGTGTTTAATGGAGTTGGAAGCATAAAATACATGAGTTTGGTCCAAAACAGAAGCGTTTTGGATGCCACGACCGTGGCCATTGGAAGCCATGGCCGTGGGGTTTTGAACAAGGGAGGCAGAACCATTTGCTAACCCACGCCCGTGGGGGTTAGGAGGCCACAACCGTGGGGTCCTAGAGAGTGATGTTGGTTTGTAATTTATGATCTATGGGTCTAGTATGAGACTAATAGGTGAATATTTGTATTGGAATTCATGTGTATCATTCTTTTTGAATTAGGTTGTGAAGAGGTTGAGTTAACCTAATTCAAGTGGTGAAGGATTCTTGGAAGAGTAAGTGTTTAGATTGGTGTGAGTTAGTTTTGAGGTAAGTACAAACCTTACATTATTGCATACCTTTATGTGATCTTGAGACTTAACACATTTGATTGTAAATGTGTTAAGTAATCTATTGCATTGTTGATGCATATTAATAATGTTATGTTTTGCATAATGTGAACTTTGTGGAATGTATGTTGAAAATGTAAAAGATATGATGATATGATGAAATATGAAATGTATGTGCAATGCAATTGGTTATGATGAATACTTCAATGATGAGTTGTTTTAATGTGAATTGAGATAATTGAGGCATGTTTGCCTAGATGATGATGTTCAATGTAATTGGTTATGTATACTCTATTGAAAGAGATGTGAAGCCATTGTTGTTGACTATAATGATGCAAATGAAATGATTAAGGCATGGATGCCTAAATGATGATAAGAAATTGATAATGCAATAATGAATGAATTGTGTGTCTAATGTGTTATTCCATTTTCAGAGTTTTGTTGTTGGTGGCATGCCTAATGGTAACAATCTCTTGAAGCTAGGTTGGATTTAGTCCTTGAAGCCTAGTTGAGATGTTACAACCCTTGAAGCTAGGTTGGGTTTGGTTCTTGAAGCTAAGTTGGGTTGATACTTAGCATGCTTTGTTCCCCTTGAAGCTTGGTTGAACCTAATCCTTGAAGCCTAGTTGGGATAATGATAATGATAAATGTGAAAATTGAACCAAAACATTAACTCTGAAAGTGGAATGACATATTAGTGTCTTTTGGGCCCATGCTTGTCTTTGTTTCAATGAAATTCATAAATGATGAAACAAGTGAATAGAATAATGAAATGTAGTGTTATGAACAATATAAAGATATCAATTGTGAATATTGTCTTAATTGTTGAAATGTGTGACATTGGCATTGCATTGAAGCATGTTGTTATAGTAGTTTGTACTACTAAGCCGTTGGCTTAGCGCGATTGTGGTTTATCGCGCAGGTGGCAGGGAAGAGCCAGAGAGTTCATCTAGACCGAATAAAGTCTAGACCTTGAGGTGTTGATAGTGGTCATAAAGATCAGAGACAAACTGCCAAACATGTATAAATGTTATGTTTTTTGTAAAAATTGATTTGGATGTTTATGTCTTTTGATGTATATGAAAATATGTAAATATAACTATATTTTCCGCTACGTATTGAATGAATATTTTATTTATTGTGTTTTATGGTATAACCTAAATGTTTAAGTTTGCTTATATTATTGTATAAAGAAGTGAATTTTTTGTTTAGTAAACCGTGGCATTCCTATATTCAGTATACGTATATTACGATCGTAGTAGCATGCAGTGTACGTATACGGGGTATAGGGGTGTTACATGCTTTGTTCCCCTTGAAGCTTGGTTGAGCCTAATCCTTGAAGCCTAGTTGGGATAATGATAATGATAAATGTGATAATTGAACCAAAACATTAACTCTGAAAGTTGAATGGCATATTAGAGTCTTTTGGGCCCATGCTTGTCTTTGTTTCAATGTGATTCATGAATGGTGAAACAATTGAATAAAATAATGGAATGTAGTGTTATGAAAAATATTAATATATCATTTATGAATATTGTCTTTATTGTTGAAATGTGTGACATTGGCATTGCATTGAAACATATTATTATAGTGGTTTGTACTACTAAGCCTATGGCTTAGCGCGATTGTCATTCATCGTGCAGGTAACAGGGTAGAACCAGAGAGTTCAGCTAGACCGAGTTGAGTCTAGATTTTGAAGTGTTGGTTGTGGGCTTAAAGATCAGAGACGAACTGCCAAACATGTATTAATTTTATATTTTGTAAACATTGATTTTGATGTAAATATATATATGTAAATACCGCTACATTTTCCGCTGCGTATTGAATAAACGTTTTATCTATTGTACTTTATAATATAATATAAAGTGTTTTAAGTTTACTTATATTGTTGTTAAATTTAAAAGATCGGGTTGTTTAATATACACCGTGGCACTCCTGTATTCGGTATATGTATATTACAGGTATAGTAGTGTGTAGTGTGCATATACGGGGTATAGGGGTGTTACACAACCTTAACCAAAACCATCAACAACCCACATAATACTTGAGTAAACATTAAAACAACTCCATCACAAACATCAATATACAATCACAACTCAAACTTACACCATCCACCCACTTGACTCTTTCACCAAACTTAACCCTTTTCTCTTCAATCCAACCCCAAATATCAAAGTTAACAAGACAAAACACTTCAAACATACCAAATCAACCAAACACACATCTACAACAACATTCTAACAAACCCAAAAACACAACTCAAAAGAAAACAAAGAAACAAGTTGGAAACTTACCAAAAGTGAAGAAAATCCTTAAAACTCCAACTTGATCTCTTGAAGGCCTTCAATCTCTTGAGCTTGGAATCAAAAAAATCTCTCCCTGTTGAAAATGGTTGTGATGGCTGGCCAAGAAGAAGAAAAGAAGAAGAAAATGCAAAGAAAAAGAGTCAACCTCTCTCTTTTCTTTTAACTAAACACTCTCTCCTCAAATCACTCTCCACCAAGCAATTAAACAATAAAATAATCAACCCACTTACATCGTCTTCCACTAACAATATATTTAATAATATGTTTAGATCATTTTTGTACTAGTTTTTAGTATGATTTTATGTGTGTTTTAGTTAATGTTTTGATTAATTATTGTTTTAAGTGTGTTTAAAGTGTTGTTTTTAGGTTTAGGTACAAAAACACCCTTGGAAGATCAAAACAGGGCAAGAAAAGCATGAACCAAGCAAGACATGGCCAAGCCAAAGCAAGCTTGGCGATGTCCCTCAAAAGAAATTCAAGGCAGAAGCAGACACACCCAGAGACACGGCCAAGCCTTTGGCCGTGTCTCACTCAAAGAGCAAATCAAAGAACAAGCCAAAGAAGAGAAGGAAAATGAAGGAAAATGAGCAACAGAGAGTGACACACCCAAGGGACACGGCCAAGCCACTAGCTGTGTCCCTCCAAGCATGTCAAACATGACCAAGCTCACTTAAGCTTGGCCGTGTCACTCACCATTCCAAAGAAAGAAAGAAAGAAGCCACAGTGAGGGACACGACAAACTGTCTTGGCTGTGTCCCATGGGAATCAAGAGACACGGCCAAGTCAACCTTGGCTTGGTCGTGTCACCTCATGGAAAGGAAGAAAAGAAGAAGAGACACGGCCAAGCCACTCTTGGCTTGGCCGTGTCACACCAAAAAACATATAAATTCTTTCGCACGACAGAAAAAAAAAAGAGAGGACGGCTAGGGTTTTGAGTTAGAGAAAAGAAAAGAGAAGGAGAGCACAAACTTAATTTGGGATGAGGAGAGAGTGACACTCTCCTTGTCCGTCATCTTCATCCTCCATCTTCATCTTCTCCATCTTCCATTGACAAGCTTCAATTTGGTTCTTTGGGATAAGTTGGGTTAACAAGCTCTCAAAGGTTGAAGAAGCTTCGTTGAAAGGTTTGGTGACTTGAGAAAGCTCCATTCCATCTTCCAAAGGCATAATCATCCAAAGTTTTGGTGACTTGAGAAAGCTCCATTCCATATTGCAAAAGCGGAATCAACCATTGAAGAGGGCTTGAGTTCTTCATCATACATCAAGTGGAGCTAGGAGGAAGACTAGTAATCCTACTCTTGCATCTTCACAAGGGGTTTTTCTATTCTCTCTTTTAATTCATTCCAGTATCGTTTTTGTCGTATTAAGAGAATTGATATTGTAATGAACAATTTGTATTTGATTTATATTGAGTTGAATGAATGTTTTAAATTGATGATGTTGAGCTAAATACCCATGCCTAGGGTTTGTAGTATATTTGGTTGAATGTTTTTATTTGATATTTACATTGATGTTCCTTGTTGATTGGTTGATTGTATTGTATTAAATGCTAGGTTGATAGATTAGCTACCTATTAATCTTTGAATATTGGATGATGGACCGAGAGGTGAAATCCGATATCAGAACTATATAATCGACCACCCTATGAATGAACTAGAAATATAAGTTCTAGGGTTTCATTAATTTGGTAATGTAAAATAATTGGTTATTTCTAATTCATGAATGTGAGAACTAATGAATTGGTAATTGACTAATTAACCTTAAGGACCAAATTAATTACAAGGCTATGTTAATGGATAATTGAGAATTGAGCTTTGATTGAATGGACCTATAACCCTAGGCACTTTCCCGAGAACTGAATTTATCTTGTGCACCCATCACTTACATCAATCTCTACGCACGCTACTTTTAAGTTTAAATTAATCTTGCACATTTCATACAACAAACTATCATTTTTAAATTAATTGTCAATCAAGCTATTATGAACCACACCTTCTTGAGGAAACGACCTTGGGGCGATCACCTTTGCTACAGCTACCTCGTATACTTGCGAGTGACGCTTGTAGTAGAACTTAATTCGAGCGCAACATAATATAATCAAAATATCTCTTGACTAAAATAAACTCATTGACTTGTATATATTTTGTATATATCCTCATATATACAACATATACACATCTCTTCTTTTTTTGTTTCTTAATTAAACATATACTTAAAAATCCTTTAATTCAATACAACAATTAACATTCCAAAATTTTAGGGTATCATTTGGGATATTACAATTCTTCCCCTCTACAAAATAATTTCATCCTCGAAATTACCTGTTCTCAAGTCTGGAATAACTGGGGATACTGATCTCGCATCACTTGCTCACTTTCCCAAGTTGCCTCTTCCTTAGCATGATTCTTCCAAAGAACCTTCACAAGTGGTACTTTCTTATATCTCAACTCTTTCACTTCATGTGCCAAAATAGCCACTGGTTCTTCTTCAAAAGTTAGATCCTGACTCACCTCAATGGATTCCACTGACAGAACGTGAGATGGGTCTGACCTGTACCTCCGAAGCATAAAAACATGAAAGACATTGTGAATTCAATCCAACTCAGGTGGCAAAGCGAGTCTATAAGCAACTGGTCCAACTCTTTCCAGTACCTCATAAGATCCAATGAAATGAGGACTCAGCTTCCCTTTACGGCCAAATCTCAAAATTCTCTTCCAAGGAGACACTTTCAGAAAAACTTTATCTCCAACACTAAACTCTATGTCTCTCATCTTCAAATCTGAAAAGGATTTCTGTCGTTTTGAAGCTGCTTTTAACCGATCCCGAATCATCTTCACTTTCTCTTCCATTTCTTTAATCAAATCGGGACCAACCAACTTACCTTCTCCAACCTCATCCCAACATAGAGGCATCCTGCATCTTCTACCATACAATGCCTCATAAGATGTCATTCTAATACTGGACTGATGACTGTTGATATAAGTAAATTCCATCAATGGCAAGAATCTGTCCCAACTTCCCGAGAAATCAATGACACAGCTCCTCAACATATCCTCCAAAATCTGTATCACTCTTTCTGACTGCCCATCTGTCTGTGAATGAAAATCAGTGCTAAAGTGCAATCAAGAACCCAAAGCAACATGCAAACTCTTCCAAAACCTTGAAGTAAACCGAGGATCTCGATCTGACACCAAAGAAACTGGGACTCCATGCAACCTGACTATCTCATTGATATATAGCTCAGCCAACTTCTCAAGAGAATAGTCCATCCAAACTGGAAGAAAATGAGTTGTCTTTGTCAATCGATCAACAATCACCCAAATGGCATCATGCTTCTTCTGAGTCAACGACAAACTAGTAACAAAATCCATCGTTACTCACTCCCATTTCCACTCAGGCACTGATAAAGGTTGGAGCAACCCCGACCTTCACTCTCTGACAAGTGAGACATTTGGATACAAACTCCGCTATGTCCCTCTTCATACCTAACCACCAATAATGTTGCTTCAAATCATGATACATCTTAGTACTTTCAGGGTGCATAGCAAAAGTCGACTGATGTGCTTCTTCCAAAATAGACTTTCTTAGTCTTGCATTATCAGGAACACACAATCTATCTTTGTACCAAAGGCTACCATCACTCCTCACATGGAAATCTCAGCTCTCTCCCTTCTGACAGTCCAAAACAACTTTCTAAATTTTCTCATCTGCCAACTGAACCTCTATAATTTGATCCAACAACATCGGTCTCAATTGCAACTGAGCCAGTAAAGCACCATCATCACATGATTCAAAACTAGCATGCAATGCTTTCATTCAACAAGCAAAAAGAGGAAATAAGCAGTCAAACCTGCCAAACATTTCCAACTCAAGGCATCAGCAACAACATTTGCCTTACCAGGATGATAATCAATCAAACAGTCGTAGTCTTTGATCAACTCTAACCACCGTCTCTGCCGAAGATTCAGCTCTCTCTGAACCCCCAAGTATTTCAAACTCTTGTGATCTGTATAAATGAAACACTTCTCCCCATGCAAGTAGTGTCGCCAAATCTTCAAAGCAAAAACTATGGCTGCTAACTCTAAATCATGCTTCGGCTAATTCAACTCATGCGGCTTCAACTGTCGAGAAGCATAAGCTATGACTCTACCCTCTTGCATCAAAACACAACCTAAACCATTATGTAAAGTATCATTGTAAATCACATATGGTTTATCTTCCACAGGCAAGGTAAGAACAGGAGCTTTAGTCAACATCTCTTTCAACTGCTCAAAGCTTGCTCGACACTGATTTGTCCACACGAATCTAACTCCCTTCCGTAGCAATCTGGTGAGTGGAGTAGCTATCAAAGAAAAACCTTTCACAAACCATCGATAATAGCCTGCCAAACCCAGAAAACTTCTAACTTCAGTCACTGATTTCGGTGGACTCCAATTCAAAATAGCTTCAACTTTACTCGGATCAACTCTTATACCATCTGCTAACACTACATGATCCAGAAAAGTCACTTAATCAAGCCAAAACTACACTTAGACAACTTAGCATACAACTGCTTCTCTCTTAAAGTCTGCAATACAATCCGCAAATGCTTATCATGATCCTCCTCATTATGCGAATACACCAAAATATCATCGATAAAGACCACCATAAACTGATCTAAATAGGGTCTAAACACCCTGTTCATCAAATCCATAAAAGCTGCAGGTGCATTCGTCAATCCAAAAGGCATTACCAAAAACTCATAATGCCCATACCTCGTGCAAAAAGCTGTCTTAGGAACATCTTCCTCTCTGATTCTCAACTGATGGTACCCTAATATCAGATCAATCTTGGAGAAAACTGCTTGTAGACCCTTATTTTTTGACCCATTCAAATTCGATAGTCTAAAATAATTTTTTGTAGTATTTTATTTATTTTAATAATATTTTAATTACTAATATTATTTCATATTTATTTTTAATAAAAATAAAAAAATATAAAAAATATAAAAAATGAAAAAAATAAAAAATCGGTCGGATTGGCAAGCGTTGTGCGGCAACGCTGCCGCGCTGGGGCGGGGGCAGCCCAATTTGCTGCAGAAATGATCTGGGGGTGAATTGGGACACCAATTTTGCAGCCAGTGGCATTTGGGGGGGGGGGGGGCGAATTGGGACACCAATTTCGCAGCCAGTGGCATCTGGGGGCAAATTGGGCTGTCCCATTTCGCCGCAGATGGCATCTGGGGGCGAATTGGCCCGCTGCACCCATTTTTGCCAGCGCAATTGCTGCCAGCACAGCCCACAGGCCGGACAGCTCGCGAGTTGCTGATTTTTTGACAAAAATTTTTTTTTACTCAGTCCGGTCCAATATATTTTAATTAGTCCAAAATAATTTTTGTGTTATTTTATTTAAAAAATATTTTCTTTAGCATCTAATTTTTATTAATAAAAAATAAAAAGAAAAAATAATAATAATAAGCAAAAAAATAAAAATAAAAATCGGCGATGAAAAAATCATCACCGAAAATTAGCATGGACGAAATGGCCGTGGGCCATTTCGCCCACAGGGATTTCTTAGAATTAATTAGAATTCCGTGAATAACTAGAATTAACCATAAAATTCTTCTATAAATAAGACCAAAAACAACACAAAAAAGGCATCAGAAATTGGGATGGAAATTTGGAGAAAGATTGAGACCAAAATTGAGGAGGAAAACCTTGAATCAATTCGACTTTTTTGAGAGAGCAAGCAAGCAATTCAACCCATCAAAAAGCAGCAAAGCTTGTCTTTGTTCTTGTTCACCCAAGAAGTGATTTTTGGTGGAACCAACAAACGAAGGTATGAATTTCTTTATTTGTTTCATTAATTCACAGTAGCTTCATCATTCGAAAATCTTAAAAAAAAATTTTGTTTCTTCTAAATAAAAAAAACCTAAGAACCCTAATTCACCCTTTCTAAAGTTTAAAAACCTTAATTCATTTATTTGTTTTCCAAAAAGCTTAAAATTGTTGTTTTTGTTTCTTTAAAATCTCAAAAACCTAATTTGCTTTCCAAATTTTGAAAATCATAAATTAAATCTGTTTCTTTCCTCAAAACCTAAAAAAATATCTTTTTTGTTTCTATAAACCTTAAATTGTTTTGCTTATTTTCATAAAGTTTCATAAAATTATCAATTGTTTTTCCAAATTCTAAAACATAATGCATTCTCCGAAACCCTAATTCTAAAATTCTAAAACCCTAATTCAACTCCAAAAACCAAAACAGTAAACCCTAAACTAGCTAACCTAAACCCTAACTTCCTAAAAACCTTAAACCCTAAAGTTTTTTAAACCCTAATCCTTTAAACCTTAAAATCCTATAAACATATTCAAACACAGTAAGCCTAATCCTTTAAACCTTCATGCCATCACTACCTATATCTGCAAACACAACATAATATACCTCATCAAAGATCATAAACTGCCAGAGCTAATGCACGTATCTTATTTAAAAACTATATTTCAAAAATCAAAATTTTCTTTTTCTTACAATTCACCTAGGTTGAGAACCTCAAACCTAGGATCTGATACTAAAATAGTTGTAACACCCCCGTACCCCATATACGCACACCGCATACATCCACACAACATGTGATATACATATAGAGGATATAAAGGTGTCACAGTACATTTTAAACAAACTAAACTTTAATTTTAATATATAATCATCATAAGTCAGTCCGAGTAAACTTAAAACATTTAAACTTATATTAATAGATAAAACATCCCTTCGCTAAGATACACACACACATATATATATATATCCTTAGGACCCAAAAGTTTACCCAAGAGTCTGTTCAAAACATTTGTTAAATAAGCAATGGAAAATACATATGTATATATATCAAAATCAATGTTTACAAAATTATAGAATTTATACATGTTGGCAGTTCATCTCTGATCTTGATGTCCACAACTCAACACTGCTCTCACAAACTCAAGCCTAGACTCGACTCGGTCTAGACGAGCTCTTCAGCACAACTGGATCTACCCTGTCACCTGTGCGATGAACCACAATTGCGTGAAGCAGAAAGCTTAGTGGTACAAACTTTGATTCAATATAGATCAATACGATGCTCATGCACAATATATATGAATATATAACTCATTGCATTATATCTCAACATTTTAATCATTTGTATCACATTTCATAATTCACATTAAAACAAAGACAAACATGGGCCCAAAACGAAACTAATATGCTATTCAAAGTTCAGAGTTACTGATTTGGTCCATATTGACACTTTGTGTCTAGCCTCGTAGGCAATATATATCCATGGATAATGTAACAGACCCAGTCTCTTAGACCTCAACCTGGCTAGACCCTTACGCCCCAGTATCTTGGTCCTCAACCCGGCTAGACTGTTGCAGTTTTTGAGGCTTACGACCCGGTCTTTTCACCCCAAAAACATCACATTTATCAGTTGGGCTTGGCTTACGACCCAGTTTTTCACCTGCCCAGCAATTCATAGGCATGCCGCCAAACCCAGAACTCTGAAAATTGAATAACATACTAGGCACACAATTAATTCATTTATCTCATTATCAATCTCTTTCACAATTCATTTCTCATTTCATTTCTCATAATCAAACTAGGCTCATTGCCTTAGTATATCATCTTGTCTCATTTTTCTCATTCTTCTATTTTATCTCAATATCGATTGGTTACATTCTGTTTTCATATATCTTATCATGTTATTCCACATTCCCTTTCACTTCTAATATATTACTCAATTGCTTTGATACAACAACATAATTCACATTATGCATATCATACCATATAATTCATTCATCAACTATGTATCAAGTAACTTAACACATTTCTCAACTAAATGTGTTAAGTCTCAATGTCATGTAAATGTATGCAATCATTCAAAGTTTGTACTTACCTCTAAGAGCAACAACACCACTCTATCAACTTCCTCTTCCAAAATGTCCCTCAAACCTTGGCTTGGATGACTCAATTCTCTTCAAAACCTAATCCAAAGGTGATCATACACACTCACTTAGAGATACAAATAAGAAAATAAGGATAAGAACTATCTAGGAAAAACTCTACACTTGACACGCTCAACAACACGGGCGTGTCCCTGACCGTGCCCTAAATCCACATCACAGAAGCTTTGACAAGCTCAATGACATGGGCGTGTCACTGGCCGTGTCAATCCTCCAACAACACAGTAGCTATGACACGCTCAGTGACATGGGCATGTCTCTGGACATGTCAATACTACCACTACACAGAAGTTGTGACATGCTTAGTGACATGGGCGTGTCACTGCTTGTGTCACCAACCCAGAAAATAGAACCAACGATATGCCCAAAGACCTGGCCATGCTCCTGGGCGTGTCAGGCCAAAAACCCTTAAATCGACACCAATAAAGCCACAACCAACAACATCCTTCTTAAAACCATTTTCCACTCCAAACAACCTTAACCAAAACCATCAACAACCCATATAATACTTGAGTAAACATTAAAAAAAACTCCATCACAAACATCATGATACAATCACAACTCAAACTTACACCATCCACCCACTTGACTCTTTCACCAAACTTAACCCTTTTCTCTTCAATCCAACCCCAAATATCAAAGTACACTTCAAACATACCAAATCAACCAAAAACACATCTACAACAACTATTCCAACAAACCCAAAATCATAACTCAAAAGAAAACAAAGAAACAAATTAGAAACTTACCAAAAGCGAAGAAAATCCTTAAAACTCCAACTTGATCTCTTGAAGACCTTCAATCTCTTGAGCTTGGAAGAAACAAAATCTCTCCCTCTTGAAAATTGTGGTGATGGCCAGCCAAGAAGAAAAAAAGAAGAAGAAAATGAAAAGAAGAAGAGTCAACCTCTCTCTTTTTATTTAACCAAACACTCTCTCCTCAAATCACTCTCCACCAAGCAATTAAAAAATAAAATAATCAACCCACTTACATCATCTTCCACTAACAATATATGTAATAATATAATCAAAATATCACTTGACCAAAATAAACCCATTGATTTGTATATATTTTGTATATATCCTCATATATACAACATATACACATCTCCTCTTTTTTCCTTTCTTAATTAAAAATATACTTAAAAATCCTTTAATTCAATACAACAATTAACATTCCAAAATTTTAAGGTATCATTTGGGATATTACAAACCTGCTTATGTTTTTGTAATAGCTCAATGAGTTTTACCTTCCACTTAGAAGATAGGTGGGAACTTATAATAATTGGCAATTTATTTTCCTCTCCCAGAAATCCATATTCAAGATGTTCCGGAAGGATCTTGAGTTCTAAATTAGGTGGATCAATCGCAGATGGTTGCGGCTTCTGTTCTTTTGGCATTTTAATGGTTTCATATGCCCGACTCTAAAATGATTTGCTTGCTTTGAGATAAGCAAGCTACTCCAGTGCTTCCTGATCCTTAACATTATCCTATAATAAACACAACTCAAGGGGATCCTTGGAAATAATGTTAATAATACAATTTAATGTTTCATGTGCAATGATATCATTGCATGAATCCACCTCATTGAGTATAAGTGGGTGCTTCATAGCATAATGTTTATTAAAAACAACTTTCTCATTTTCCACTCTTAAGGTCAATGTGCCATCATGGACATCGATAAGGGCATGGGCTGTATTCAAAAATGGCCTACCAAGGATAAGTGAAACATTTGCATCCTCATCTACATCAATGACAACAAAATCATTGGGAAAAATTAAATCCCCGACTTTTACCAACACATCCTCTATAATGCCACGAGGGTGAATTACTGACTTATCAGCATGTTGAATGGTCATGAGTGTTGGTTTAGGTTCTCCGACACCTAACTCTTTAAACATCTTGTAGGGTATAACACTTATGCTAGCCCCCAAGTTAGCCAATGTACTTTGAACTTCAAGATTACTTATCAAACATGGAATAATAAAACTACTAGGATCTTTTAATTTCTTAGGCAATCTCTTCTGCAAAATTGTTGAACTCTTTTTCGACAATTGCACCAAAGATACTTCCTCAAGTTTCCTTTTTTAGAAAGGATATCTTTTAAAAATTTAGCATATTTGGGCATCTGCGATAAAGCTTCAGCAAATGGAATATTAATGTGTAGTTGTTTAAAGAGTTTAAGGAACTTACCTAACTAAGCATCCAGCTTGTCCTTGTTTAACCTTGCTGGATATGGCACTCGAGGTTGGTATTCCTTCACTACTGGACTGGGTTCTTGAGGTTGATTTTCTTTTTCATTTTCCACTGTAGCCTTCAAACCCAAAGTGACAGTAGAGTTATCTTCTTCGGCTTTCTGTGTCTCAGCCTCTTTTGCTTGTGACTCCGCTTCTTTTTCAACTACACCACCCTTAATTTCCTTTCCACTCCTTAGAGTAATTACCTTTAGCTGCTTCTTCAGGTTTGCCTCAGTATTGCTAGGTAAACTCCTTTGTGGTCGTTCACTGAGTAACTTGGCAATTTGCCCCACCTAATTTTCCAAATTGTGAATGGAGGCTTGCTGATTTCTAAGGGTAGTTTATGTTGATTAAAATCTGGTTTCCAAAGCTACTATAAACTTCTCCATCATTTCCTCCAAATTACTCTTTCTTGGAGGGCAGCTTGTTGATGTTGAGGCTACTGAAATCTAGGAGGAGGCTTTGGATTATTCTGATTATTCCAGGAGAAATTGGGATGATTTCTTCGCCTTGTATTATATGTGATGTAGTAGGGGTTGTTCTGCTATTGCCTAGACATGTTTCCAACATAATCCACCTGCTCTTGTCTAGCAAACATATTGCTACTTTGGCAATCTTGACTTTGATGTCCACTCCCACACCATTCACAAGACATTACTTGCATTGATTTCCCCGAAGATGAAGCTAAAGAATCAATCTTTTTATTCATTGCTTCCAACTGTGCTGTCAAAGCAACCATGAGATCCAATTGATGTGAACTAGTAACCCTTAATTTTCCTTGTTCCCTTGGAGTTTGCCACTAATAATTGGTAAGGGCCATATCATCAATCAAATCCCTTGCTTGTTCAAGTGTTTTATTATTTATGGTACCTCCGCCAGCTGCATTGATGGATTGCTTACTTACATAATTCAATCCATTGTAGAAAGTTTGAATATGTAGCCACAGCGGAAGCCCATGGTGAGGACACCTTCTCAATAAATCTTTGAATCTTTCCCAAGCATCATAAAGAATTTCACCATCTATCTAAAGAAAAGATGAAATATCATTCCTCTACTTGGCAGTCTTGGATGGTGGAAAATATTTCTCTAAGAATTTTTCTGCCAATTGATCCCATGTGGTGAAAGTGTTTGGGGGGAAAGATTTCAACCATTTCTTCGATTGATCTCTAAGCGTGAATGGGAACAACCTTAGTCTAATTGCATCTTCAAAGACATTCTGTATCTTGAATGTGTCACATATTTCTAGAAAAGTCTCAATATGTGCATTAGGATCTTCATCTTGGCACTCATCAAACTGACAAGCCTACTGTACCATTTGAATTATATTTGTCTTTATCTCAAATTTATTTGTAGCAACTACCGGCCTCTGTATGCTTGAATCAGCCCCATTAAGAGTAGGCCTAGCAAATTCCTGCGTTGTCCCTGGCTCATTTCCTGCCATCATTTTTAGTTCTTCTTCTGAGCTGAGATCTTCAAAGTTTGGTTTCTTTTCTACCAGAACTGCTTCCACTTCTTCCTTTCGCTTTCTCCTCAACATTCTCTTTAGCTCTTGATCTAATTCAAGTAGTTGGGAAGAGCTAGCTTGGGTCATAAATGGGAAGAAGTACCTAGAATGACAATCAACAAGCAAGAACTAATGTTAAAACAAATAAAATAAAAACTAAATCAATAGTCTTGATTATATTACTATTATTCAAAATCGTTATCTTCGGCAACGGCGCCAAAACTTGGTGACGGATCTATGCTATCACAATGTTACTGCAAGTGCAGGGGTCGCTCAAGTAATAAAATAGTGAGTAAGATATCGTTCCAATGGGGACAAGGTTAAATATTAGTGCAAATTTTAACTGTTATTTAGCGAATCAATAGTTTGTGTGATGATTAAAATAAAAGACAAATTACTCAATAAACAAAAGTGAAGAAAAATTAAATATTGTACAACAAAAGTTGGTGATGAAAATACTATCCAGATATTGAATCCCCCTAGCCATAAGAAGTATTTTTGAATATCAATTCAATTAAATCAAATAATAGAGGTAAATTGGCATTCCCCTAAATTAGATTAAAGCCTATCTCAAGTGAATTAATCCTTAATCACTAAGTAGAATGCTAGGAATCTCTTCTCAAGCATAATTAAATAGATCTTGCAATAAGAACAAGGAACTTTAAACCAAAGGGTCTTGTAAGTCTATCTCTAGCACTCCAATAAACCCTCCATCCTAATGAGCATTCTGTTCATATCAAGCTTTCTCAAGTCAATAATATAAAAATTGCAACCAATCAATAAGCATGCTATTATCAATTGGAAATAAGAAATTAAGAATCAAAAGGATAAAACAACTTAATCAAAAGATTTAATTTAATAAGAACTATTCAATCCATACAATAAAGCTAGGGTTCATCAATATCTAGATAGATAAAAAGTTTAGTTCATGTTCATAACTAGAAAACCAAAATAGAGGAAATAAGTAAAAGAATTCAAACAATCCATAATGAACGATTTGTGTTTCTTCACATCAATCCTCGGATCTTGGATTAAATCTTGCAGGAATTGGGTCTTCACCTTCACTCTTGGCTGCCCAAAACTCTCTTTTTCTTGGGAGGTCGGCTCTAAAAAATAAACTCTATCCCTAATTCACACTTTAGCTCAGATTTTATAGCCCAAATATTTTTTCCTGACACACCCATAGACATGCCCGTGTCTGTAGGCATGTCAATGGTGCTATTTCAAACTTTAATGACATGGGCTGTGACACGCCCATATCGTTGGGCATGTTGTTGCTACTGCAATATTGAGTTAGGGACATGGTTAGGGATAAGCCCGTGTCATTTGGCATGTCACAACTTCTATAAGTCAAGAGTAATGACGCGTTCAGTGACACGACTATGTCTCTAGGCATGTTGAAGCTTCTGTAAAGTAATTGAATGACATGGCCATGGACATGCCCATGTCACTGGGTGTGTCACTTGAAGAATCTGTCCAAAATAGCTTCTTCCCCTGTCTTTCATCCGTGATTTCAATCTAAATAATCTTAAGGTCCCAACGTGTCAAAAGTTCCTAGAATAAACCCTAATAAACAATTGAATAAACAAATTAAACTCAATTTGACAAGAAATATATTAAGAAATAAGGACAAAAATATCATCAATTATATACTTATCAGATATCAACTCTACAAGCACAACCACAAGTCTAGACCTGATCTGGTCTAGAAAAACTCTCCGGCTCAGCCGAATCTACCTTGTTACCTGAGTGATGTAAACAATCGCGCTAAGCCAAAAGCCTAGTAATACAAACTTGATAAAAATAAAACTCAAATGCAATGCCAATGCACAATGGATATAGATATCACATCATTCCATTTTCTCATACTTTTCAAATATTTCACAATCCACAATTCACATAAAAACAAAAACAAGCATGGGCCAAAAGATAACTAATATGCTATTCAAATTTCAGAGTTACTGTTTTGGTCTATAATGACACCATGTGTCTAGCCCCGTAGGCAAAATATCAATGTAATAGTCCAACTAGGTCTGAGTTTACGACCCAGTCATTTCACCCAACCCAGCTTCAAGGACTTATTTTTTAGGCTTACGACTCGGTCATTTCACCTCAAAAATATTTTCAAAGTGACACCCAGCGTCTAGCCCATAGGCAAATCATAGGCATGTCGCCAAACACAGAACTCTGAAAATTGAATAACATACTAGGCACAAAATTTATTCATATTTCTCATTTATATCGATATCAATTCATTTCATTATGTTTCCACATATCTCATTACATTATACCACATTTTTGCATTTACAACACATTACCCAATTACTTTGGGTATTTCCACATAACTCACATATTAATCACATTTAATGTAATCTAGCCAATACTAATGGCTTTTTAACAATGCACTTAACACATATATGACATTACAAATGTCATAGCACATTATTCATACATAACCAATGTATCAAGTAGCTTAACACATTTTTCAACCAAAATATGTTAAGCCCAAATGTCATGCAAATATAACCAATGTATTCAAAGTTTGTACTTACCTCAAATAGCAACCAAAATAAGCTTAAAACAACCTCCAATCCTATCCTTCCAACTTGCCCTTCTCCACTTGGATGAAGAAAATCAACCTCCCTCAATGCCTAAACCAAATGTGATAGCAAATAATCATTTAGTATCACATTTAATGGAATTTCCAATATTAAACCATAATTAAACCTCATCCAAGCAAAAATCCAAAATTTAAGGCTAACCTCACTTTAACTTTGGATTCTCATACTAGGCCATTCATTTTAATATATTAAGTTTATTTATATTATTAGAAACATATTTTAATACATTTATACCATTTACGTTACAAAAACACACTCTTATACACAAAATCCTAAAATGGCATAACCTTCCCCCATTGAAGGTTTTCCATTCCAACACAATCCATTAATCATTTTAAGCTTATATTCATCACGTATATTACCAAACAACAAGATTAAACCAATAAAATTATACAATTCAACAACTTTGGAAAAATCATTTTCCAAACCCTAAATCACACTTCCATTCTCAAACTCCAACAAACATAGCCAAATCCAATATTTGACTTAAAAATACTTGTTTAAAACCAAAACAACTCATTTAGAACCAATTTGCACAATTAAAAACCATGATTTCTCAAACCCTAAAAGTCCATAACCCTAAATTCTCTCTTCACCATTCTTTATCCAAATTCAATTATTTCTTCAATCCAAACTTAAAATCATTAATAACTACCCAAAATACCTTCATACACACCAATTCCAGCAATTATAACATACTACTTCAAAAATCCAAAACTCACATATTCAAAATTTCTATGGAAATCCAAAGAAAAAGCTAAAGAACTTACTTTTTCAAGTGAAAATCTCTAAAAATCCTTTTTGAACCTTTGAAATCCTTCAATTCTTAGAAACTTGGAAGATCAAAATCCTTGGTCTTGAATATCCATGGTGGCAGACCATGAGAGAAGAAGAAGAAGAAGAAGTTTAAAAATACATTTTCTCTTTCCTTTCATCTTTTAATTATAACCATATATATATATTATAATAATTTATAATTAATTAATTAATTATTTATTAAAGAAATTAAAAGGCTAAAAATTCATCATCCATTCAAAAATAATTTATTTTTGAATTATTTTATTAATTTTTAATTTCTAAAATTTATTTACAAAAATGCCATTGGACTTAGACTTTTCTTTTAAAAAGTGTTGACTTTTATATATTATGTATATTTTACATATATCACATATATATTCCACTTTTTCATTTAAAATCCCTTCATTTTTCATTTAAAATCATTAATTTAATTTATCAAATTTAATTATAATTTATTTTATCAAATTTCTAAATATTAAAAATTTTCAAAAAATTTGGGGATATTACATTCCATCAATCATTCCAATGTGTTGTCTTATAAAACTTATCCTCTCTTCATTTAGTGGATTTGTGAAAATATTAGTAAGTTAATTTTGTGTATTAATGAATTCTAAGACTATATTATGATTTTGAACATTGTCTCTTAAAAAATGTGATGTCTAATGTCTATATGTTTTGACCTAGAATATTGAGTGGGATTTTTGGATAAATTAATTGCACTTGTGTTATCACACTTAATAGGAATGTGATCAAACATTTTTCCATAATCTAGCAATTGTTGTTTTATCCAAAGAACTTGTGTGCAACAAATACATGCAGCAACAAATTTGACTTCCGCGGTAGATAAAGCAACCGATACTTATTTCTTGCTGACCCAAGAAACTAGGCATTCTTTAAGAAAATGACATGCTCCAGTTGTGCTTTTCCTATCTAGTAGGCTATCTGAAAAATACACATCCAAAAAACCTGAAAATGTCAAATGATGTGTTTCTAGGATACGACAGACCTAAATGCAATGTTCCACTAAAATATTTTAGAATTTTTTTAATGGAATTCAGATGTGATTCTCTAGGACATGATTAAAATCTAAGACACAAATAAACATTATACATTATATTGGATTTAAAAGTGGTTAAGTAAAGTAGTGATTTGATAATAGCTCGATATTTCTTCTCATCTACAATCTTACCACTTTCATCTTTGTCAAACTTCAAGGATGTCCTCATTGGAGTTTTGCTTACTTTGCAACCATCCATGCCATACTTTTTGAGAAGTTCTTTCTTATATTCGGATTGATTGATGAAGATTCCATTATTGAATTACTTAACTTGTAAACCAAGGAAGAATTTAGGTTCACCCATCATGTTTATTTCAAATTCCGTATTCATCTAAGAAGCAAATTCTTTGCACAAAGATTCATTAGTAGCACCAAATACAATGTTATCAACATAAATTTGTACAATCAAAATATTATGCAATTTCTTTTTGACAAAGAGAGTTGTATCAACTTTGCCTTTTAAAAAACCATTTTCTAAGAAGTAAGTACTAAGTCTATCATGCCAAGCTCTTGGAGCTTGTTTTAATCCATATAGTACTTTGGTAAGTTTGAAAACATGATTTAGAAATTTGTAGTTTTCAAAGCTAGGGGTTGCTCAACATATACTTCTTCATTTATGAATCCATTTAGAAAGTTTGAAATTGATATGACAAGCAAATGCAAGTAATATTCTAATAGCTTCTAGCCTTGCAATGGGGGTAAATGTCTCATCATAGTCAATACCTTCCTATTGGTTATGGCCTTTGGATACCAATCTAGCTTTGTACCTAGTAATGAGGCCAATCTCGTCAAGCTTATTTCTATATACCCATTTGCAAACAATAATTGGATAATCTTTGGGTTTAGGAATAAGTTCCCACACTTTGTTTCTTTCAAATTGGTTGAGTTCATCTTACATAGCAATCACCCAACATTCATCACTAAGAGCCTCCTCAATGGTCCTTAGCTCAATTTGAGAAACAAAGGCAATATTTACATCTAAGTATTTAAATTTAGATCTAGTAGTTACATCCTTTGAAGTGTAACTAATAACATGTTCTTTTTAATGATCCTTCTTATATTGCCAATCTTTGTGTAGTTCTTGAGACTCTTTTTCTTGTTCCATTCTTGTTTATGTCTCATTGTGATTGTCCTTTGGAACATTGTTTATCTCATGTTCTTCAAATGTATCTACAAAATCATCAAGAGCACTACTTTTTCTTTGATTAAGCTTAGAGGATTCATCAAAGATAACATGCATTGATTCCTCAACTACTAGAGTTCCCCTATTAAATACTCTATATGCCTTACTAGAAGATGAATATTCTAGAAATATGCCTTCATCCGATTTGGATGAGAATTTTCCAAGATCATGTTTGGTATTCAATATGAAGCATTTGCATCTAAATACTCTAAGGTATGAAATTTTGGGTCTTCTTCCATGTCAAAGCTCATAAGAGGTTTTATTTATCAATAGCCTTTTGTAAACTCAATTTGAAATGTAACATGAAGCATTAACGGCTTCCGGCCAAAAGTAAGAAGATAAATTATACTCATTGAGCATTGTTTTAGCCATTTCTACCAATGTTCTTTTTTTCCTTTCAACCACATCATTTTATTATGGTGTTTCAGGAGCTGAAAAATTATGTGAGATCCTATAGTCATTGCAAAAATTTTTAAAAGTCTCGCTTTCAAATTCTTTGCCATGATCACTTCTAATAGATGTGATAACATAGCCTTTTCATTTTGAACTCTTTTTGCAAAAAAATTTGAAATGGTTGAAAGCTTCATTCTTTTGAGCTAAGATAAACCTTAAGTAATCATCAACAAGCACAAATACTTATAACTTGCCTCCTAGACTAACAACTCTGTTGGGCTAAACAAATCCAAATGAATTAATTCTAGAGATCTAGATGTGCTTACAACATTTTTGGTTTTAAATGAACTTTTATGTTTTTTTCCATATTGACAAAGTTCACAAATTTTATCTTTATTGAATTTTATTTTGGGGAGACCATCTATAAGTTTTTCTTTACTAATGCATTGTAATTGATCGATGCTAGCATGACCTAGTCTTCTATGCCAAATCCAAGCATCATTACTAATGGTAATCAAGCATTCAAACCCATTATTAGAGTGAAAGTAAATTTTGTACGTGTTGCCAATGCTAACTTCTTTGAATGCAAGTTCACCATTGGAAAAAAGTAATCTTGCATCCTTTAGAATTAAAGTTGACCTTATAACCTTTATCACAAAATTGACTCACACTAAGTAAGTTATATTTTAAACCATCAGCAAGCTATACATCATCAATCAAACTTTTTCCAAGCATGCTAATAGAACCAATGTCAATTATTTTACCTTTAGTATTATTCCCAAAAGTCACATTGCCTCCTTGATTATAGGTAAGAGTTGTAAAAGATTTTGCATTGCCTGTCATGTGCCTTAAGCATCCACTATCCACAAAGTCAAACACTTTCATTGATAGTAGACTTTAGGCATACCTACAAGATAATAATGTTTATCTTCTTTTAGGTACCCAAATGAATTTGGGTCCTTGGAGGTTAGTTGTAGGAGGGTCCTTTAGTTTGAGATGACCCTTCCTAATATAGCAAAAGGTAATTTTATGACTAAACTTCATGCAATAATGGCATTGATATAATGTTTTATATTTTTGTACCCTTCTATTGAAATTCAATATGTCATGTGAGCAATTACATGAGTGCGTTGAGTGAAATTGCTTTTGTGCATTTTTGTATCAGAACCTTTGCTCTAGACCCTTGTGATCCTAATGTAATCCTTTTAGGATTTTTAAGCTTAGTGTGTACATTTGTAACTTTTATAACTTCAACAATATAGGTTTGAGTTGTAAAGGCTTTGAAAAAAATTGGTGCATTATATGTAGTAGTAGATGAGCCATTGAACCCTATGTCATGTTGTAAAGAAGGTGACCTTTGATTACTAAAAATTGTATCTAAAGCTTCTTTTCCTTTATGAAATTTTGATATATAGTTCTTTAGTTCACTTATTTCTTCTTTCAAAATATCATTCTTTTTACAAACTTTCTCTATGATAGATAAATTTTTAGATATTCATCCATGGATTTCAATAATTGTTTATTTGAGGTCTTTAATTCTAAGGTAGAGTTTTTAAAGATACAAGATCATTTTCTAGCTTAGAGAATTTTTCTTTATAGGATTTCATTTTAGCAAAATATTTTTGGACTCTTAGGTTCATATACTCTACTAAATCACTGTCATCTAAAGCATTACCAACATCATCACTATATTCATTTATTTTCAAGGATAGAGTATCTACCTCATTGGTGTGATCATCATCTCTAATAGCCATGAGACATAAGTTTATGATTCCTTGCTCTTCCTCTTCTTCTTCTTCACTGGAGGAGTCATCATCCCATGTGGCTTTGCGAGATTTTTTTTCTTTTCCTTATCCCATTTCTTTTTATTTTTTAACTTAAAGCAATCTGATTTGATGTGACCCATTTTGCCACATTCAAAGCATTTTATTTCATTCTTTTTCTCCTTATCTTTGATAGAGGCTTTAGAATATGTACTTTTGTTGGCTTGAAATCTTCTCTTTCTTTTCCATTCACTTACTCTTCTAGATAACATAGCCATTTCATCATCATCATCACTATCTTCATCACTTGAGCTCTCAACTTCTTTGATGGCTTTGAGAGCTATTGCTTTCCTCCTGTATTTCTCACCTTGATCATCTTCATTCTCGGTATGCAATTCAAAGGTGAGGAGTTTTTCCATAAGCTCATTGGTTCCCAAGGAGCTAAGGCCATGAGCTTCTTCAATTGAAGAAACCTTTGACTCAAATGTCCTCTTGGCTCTAAGTACTCTCTTTCTATTGACATCACCTTGATCATAGACCTTGCCATATTTCTTTAGGTCATTAACAATAGCAAGCAATTGATTTGTCATATCGATGACATTCTCATTGGGCTTCATTTTGAAGAGTTCATACTCATACACAAGCATTTGAGTCTTGGTGAACCTCACTTGGGTAGTACCCTCATGATAGTTCTTAAGAGTTTTCCAAATGCTACACGCATAAGTAAGATGTTGAACTCTCCCACTTTCTTCTCTTGATATTGAATTCATCAAGATAGAGGTCTTGATATTGAATTCATCAAGATAGAGGTTGCCCTATTATTCTTGTAATGAGCTCTCACTTTGTCATTTTTCCATTGTGCTTTAGAAAGAGGAACTTGAACATCATTAACTTCATGAGCAAGAGATTTTCACTTATTTTGCACAAATTTCCAAAGCTCAATTCCCTCACTATCAAGCAATAAGTACATATTTCATTTCCAATAGGAGGAATCGGTTCCATCAAAATAGAGTCTAAGATAGGAATTTAGATTTCCATGCAAAGGGGCCATAGAGTTGGAAGTAAAAGTTGATGTAGAGGTGTTTGTGGGAGTGGCTGTCATTGTAGATCAAATTTCATGATTAAGCTTCTTGAAATTTAGAGGCTCTGATACCAATTATTATTCGAAGATGGCAACCAAGAGGGAGGGTGAATTGGTTGTTATGAGTAGTGACGATAAATTAAAAATTTGAGATAACAAGAATATCAAGATGAAAAAAGAGTAGAGTAGAGAAGAGTGATCACAAGAAGCTTATAGTGGTTCAGATTCCCTCAATCCTACATTTACTTTCTTAACAATTTGTTAAGGTTCTACTAATCTTGAATTTTTACAAGCTCAACTCTAACTTGGTGTTTCCACAAGCTCACACCCAACTTTCAAAAGGTTTGAATATTATCCTCACAACACTTACAAGACTTTTCCTAAGGTTCACTCTAAAACCTAAGTTTTTTCAAGCTAACACTCAACTTACAATGGTATTTTTTATGCTCACGCCCAACACTCAATCAATACAAATGTTAATTTTTTTATAAGAAATTAAAAGTAGTTTGCCTTGACTATATCAATTACAATTACCCTCAAACAAGAGGTTTCTTATGGTATTTATATCCATTAGGACTTGAACTAGTCATTTAATGTGGTTCCCATATGTTTAGAACTTGTTTTCCACTCAATTGGTTGCTGAGATGCATTGTACAATCACATACCCATTGAGCGGTAGCATATTTTAAATTTTCCTCTAACAGCTATTTCCAATGGTAACATTTAGTTGTCTGATAGGATCATATCAACCCATCCTGCCATGTCTTAGGGTTGGACAAATGCTTCATGCAATCGCACAATTCTTGTTACCGTTTAGTTTGAATTTCTTCTTCCATGTGTCCAATTGTCATTGATCCAATATGTTTGGTGCTAAAATTTAAATTTGTTAATGTTACAGTCACACAACTATGCGGGGTGATCACACAGATGTTTGTGCATCGAGGATCGACCACACACGTTGACTATTATTGCTTCTATAATTATTGATTTTTTTTAGTTCATTATTTTGTGCAATCACACGAGTGTATGAAGTGGTAGCACAATAGGCTTGCGTTTAGGCTTCACTGTACACTAAGACCCCCTACCTTCACTGTGACTTTGGTGATTTTACTTTAATGTTTTATGCGGTCGCTCGAGGATCTTCGGCGATCGCATAAAGTGTAGCGTCTAGTTTTGGTCGTGCTAGAGACTGTGATCTATTCTCTGTTTTAAGTATTTTCTTTCTATTGGCTTTTGTGCGGTGGCTCTGTGGGTTAGGAAATTGCACAAACCTTAACATGTTGTGCCACAAACCTTAGCATATCGTGCCTACAAAACAAACTTCTTAAACTTATTAGCATATATCAATTTGATTGTTAATGATCAAAATAGAGTTCAATTGTCCAACAACACATATTCATTTATAACCCTAAATTCATTAATCATGCGCTTTTCAATCATCCAACCAACAAATCACTATATAATCATAATTTCTATCTATTTAAACAATTTAAAATCACTTTGTCTCTCTAGCCAAATCTCAGATAACCTTCCAACATCACATTTATATCTTATATATATGTTAAATATATCTCATGTATATGTATATTTCATATATATTTTACTTATATATTAGATATGTAACACCCCTTCCCGACTTATGAATAAGCCGAGGAGGAATGCTACATTAGGATACGAGCTCTGGTTATGTCAGCTTACTTAATGTTCCTTATAAAAATTTTCCAAAAATTTTGACGGAGTCTCCCTTAAAATTCTAGGTCCCAAGTGTCGACAAAACTGATTTTTCTTATTTTTGAAAAATATTTTGTTTCACAATTCAACTCAAGCACACTCTGTAACATCCCGAATTCCAGATTGGTAAGAAACAGACATAGAGGATATGATTTAGGCTTAGAACAAAGGAACTTAGAACATGACCTATAACTTGAGCTCGAATTTTATCCAAGTTAATGACAGAATTAGAGAGTCTCAAAGAAGACTTAATTGTTTATTTGTGTCTTAGATAGACGTATAACTTTAAATTACCCAATTTGGAGTTGTACAGAATAAGATATGATGGATTTAGTAGACAATGTGCAAGCTGCCTCAGGACAGAATAGTAGGCTTGACTTCAAAGGACCGTCAAAAATCAGATATAGCTCGGATCAACCTGAAATTTTGACACAATGTAGCCCTAGATGTCTAGTCTCAGTAGGAATAAGAATTACTTCATTTGGAGTTGTGAGTAAAAAGATATTAATAAATAAAGACAGCAAGGTCAAGAAGGGATATCAAAAGGACCTAAGTGGAAATTTCTCAAAAGTTAGGGGCAACTATGTAAACTTAAAAATTTAGTGTCGGAAGTTCTTAATAGTGCCCATATCCGACCCCGGAAGAATATTCTTGAGATTAATCGGGTCATAACCGTGGGTTTCAATTTTTCCTGAAAATGCACGGTTTGTAAGTTAAGGGCGATTTTCCGATAAGGACATTTTGGACATTTCCACTGGAGGGGCGATTTTGTAATTAAATATAACTTTGGGGGCGAAATTTAAAAGAACAAAAAGCCACTTTCAAGTGGCCAAATCCTAGCCATTAAATCCAAATGTGTTGGACAAATCATGGCCATTGAAAATAAACCAAATCCTAGCCATTAAATCCAAATGTGTTGGACAAATCATGGCCATTGAAAATAAACCAAATCCTAGCCATTAAATCCAAATGTGTTGGACAAATCATGGCCATTGAAAATAAACCAAATCCTAGCCATTAAATCAAAATGTGTTGGACAAATCATGGCCATTGAAAATAAATAAATTAATTAAATGTAAATTAAATTATAAATAACTAATTATGGTCATTCAAACCCAAGTAAGGATCAAAAAGACACCACCATCACCACTTTTCTTCTTCTTTAAGTCGTGCTCCCCCTCCCTTCCATTTTCAAGGAGACAAGTTTCAAGTCCAAGCCATTTCTCAAATGAAATTCAATAGGAAATAAGGTAAGATACCATCCTAAGTCTTATTCTTTCATTAGAATTAGGTATTAGGCTATGTTTAGGAAGATTTGATATTATGTTCATGTTGGGAAAGAATTAGTAAGTTGGTGATTATGGTGAAAAATGATAAACTACTTAAAGGAAATGATGAAAATGGTGATTATTAGTAAGAATAAGTAAAGGATTGTTAGAAAATCATAAGGCAGCATCATGTTCATATCTAGGGTTTGTTCTTACATATGTGACATATTAAATTCATAGGAAATCAAGGAGATTAGAGAGGAAAGGAAGTGAAATAGATAAGAAGAGCAAGGAAAAGCAAGGTTTGGTACTTTAACCATTGAACTCCATTTGAAAATTTTTCTGTTTTACAATTAGTAAAATTCTGTGACTTGTATGATTTTTAATTAAATATAGAAAAATTATCTTGAGTTGAATTTTGGATATGCTTTTGTTTAATAAGTCTAGTATTTGAGAAAAATAATTTGGAACCACATTGATTGAATTTAATTTACGGAATTCATAAACATTCAGAACTGCTGCCAGGATGCAGGGCAACTGGAGCAGTCTGGTTGAGTGAACTATTTGACCAAGATTTTGTGTCCATTTTGATCTGAAATTTTAAAGGAATGATTTTAACATGTAAAAATAAATTCTGTAAAAATTTTAGAATTTTTACTCAAGTGGATTATTTTATACGATTTTTCAAAATAAGGATCGAGTTGAGTCCAAAACCAGAATTTACTATTCATATGGTCATTTTGCTATTATTCATTTGGTCATTTTTCAAAAGTAATCCAATTGATTCCTTATGAATATGAATGAGTATAGTATGTTATTAAAATGATAAAATATGATATTTCACGTTGAAATAATATAAGAACCATAAGTCGATAATTGTATAATGCATATTCGATTAAGTAATGGCATGAGAATTTTGGCTCCACTGGGTATCTGGGACAGTACTGAGTACGGTAAGGGTATGATATATCATACTATATGCAGTGCTGCTTTAATATAGGACTTCGGTCCGAGTTATATAGGGTGACGACCCGAGCTATATAGGACTTCGGTCCGAGTTATATAGGGCAATCGCCCGAGTTATATAGGACTCCGGTCCGAGGGCTTCGGCCACAGATTCCACAAGGCTTGGTCCGCGATTTTTTTTAAGGCCACAGCCACAGAATATATATACAGTTGTTTCAGTTAGTTCCTTACCATACGTTAGTCTACCAAATTACCTTGTGGAGCGAATTGATAAAATGATAATAACTGAATATATGACATGTATGAATTGTTTTTACTGTGATATTATTTTTCAATACGACTCATTGATTTTAAAAGTGCATTATGCTTTTATTATTTATTTTTCGTAATTAGTTAAAGTACCCACTAAGCAATGCTTAGCGAGTTTAGTTCGGTGGATTATTGGGAGTGTACTTGAGTTGAATTGTGAAACAAAATGTTTTTCAAAAATAAGAAAAATCAGTTTTGGCGACACTTGGGACCACCAATTATAGGGGAAACTCTGGCAAAATTTCTATAAAATCTGCACTTAAAATTGGCTAAGTAAAATATAAAGACACAACCATCATGAGATAACAGTCCATCTTGGTCTATAAAAGTAGGCTAAGATGGGGTGTTACACACTCCCAATAATCCACCCTTATAACCTCAACTACAATCCTGCAATAAGAATTCACACTTCTATATTCACAACCCAACTCAATTTAAAACCATACAGTTATTATACATTACTAGCTTTACATGCTACATCAAAATATCTCTTTTGTATTGTTCAAATAAGTACATGCCAGTTTCTAATACCAAAATACAAAATGAAGAGCACCACCTAGGTTTGTTGATGACCAACAAATCGCAGGACTCCTCTGCTCGCTACTGGCTCCTTGCTAATAGCCTACGAGTTTAGAAGAAACTAAACTCGCTAAGCATTGCTTAGTGGGTACTTTAACTAATTATGGAAAATAAATAATAAAAGCATAATGCACTTTTAAAAGCAATGAGTCTTATTGAAAAATAATATCACAGTAAAAACAATCCATACATGTCATATATTCAGTTATTATAATTTTATCAGTTCGCTCCACAAGGTAATTTGGTAGACTAACGTATGGTAAGGAACTAACTGAAATAACTGTATATATATTCTGTGGCTGTGGCCCTAAAAAATTGCGCACCAAGCCCTGTGGAATCTGTGGCCAAAGCCCTCGGACCGGAGTCCTATATAACTCGGGCGATTGCCCTATATAACTCAGACCGAAGTCCTATATAGCTCTGGTTGTCACCCTATATAACTCAGACTGAAGTCCTATATTAAAGCAGCACTACATATAGTATGATATATCATACCCTTACCCTACTCAGTACTATCCCAGATACCCAGTGGAGCCAAACTTTTCATGCCATTTCTTAATCGAATATGCATTATACAATTATCGACTTATGTTTCTTATATTATTTCAACGTGAAATATCATATTTTGTCATTTTTAATAACATATTATGCTTATTTATATGCATAAGGAATCAATTGGATTACTTTTGAAAAATGACCAAATTAATATTAGCAAAATGACCATATGAATAGTAAATTCTGGTTTTGGACTCAACTTGATCATTATTTTGAAATATTGTATAAAATAATCTACTTGACTAAAAACTCTAAAATTTTTACAGAATTTATTTTTACATCTTAAAATCATTCCTTTAAAATTTTAGATCAAACTGGACACAAAATCTTGGTCAAGTAGTTCACCAACCAGACTGCTCCAGTTGCCCTGCATCCTGGCAGCAGTTCTGAATTTTGTGAATTCCGTAAATTAAACTCAATCAATGTGGTTCCAAATTATTTTTCTCAAATACTAGACTCACCAAAAAACAACATATCCAAAATTCAATTGAAGATTATTTTTCTAAATGTTATTAAAAATCCGGAAACATGGCTGTCTCAGTCAAAGTACCTCCTAGAGCAGGTCTAACAGAAATAATTTTTTTCATAATCATAACCATTCCGAATTCAACTCAAAATATTTTTCAGTCATTCTAGACGCATTGAGGCACAACCTATCAAAAATTCAATTCAAGAACATGTTTCCATATTTAATTAAAAATCATACAAGTCACAGCATTTCACTAATTCTAAAACAGAAAAATTTCAAGAAAATGAACAAACAATTAGTTAAAGTACCAAACCTTGCTTTCCTTGCTCTTCTTGTCTATTTCACTTCCTTTCCTCTCTAATCTACTTGATTTCCTATGAAATTTAACATCACATATACAAAGGTAAGAACCCTAGGTATAGACATAGTCTTATCTTATGATTTTTCTAATGGTTGATAGCTTATTTTCACCATTAAACACCATTATTTCTTTCATCAAATCCTTCAAATAATTATTTCTTGAATTTTCTCCAAATCTAGCTACATGAACCCTAATTTCAATCTCTTAAATTAACCATTAATCCATGAAATTAAAACTAGAGATAGGTTTCTCTTACCTTATAATCTTGTCTGTCACCAAAATCTTCAACCAAAAGCCTTAAACTTTGGCAAAATTACCTCCTTCTTCCTTCTCTTATGGTTTGGGATGAGTTCACCACGTAAGAGAGGGCTTTTATATTCTTTCCTTAGCTTATTTTGATCAAAATGGCAGCCAAGAGAGGTTAAGATGTGTTGGTGTAAGTGTTGATTTCCCATTGGTACACCTTATGGCAAAAATGGCCACTTTTAATTGGTCCACTTGCCTTCTTCTTTTATCTATTTATTTGGGCTTCCTTTTATTCATATTTTGACCTCCTCAACTTTCTTGTTCTGTAATTTTATAGTCTAGGGTGTGAAAATACCAAAATACCCTCCAGCGATTAATCGATTATAACTTTTAAACCGTGCATTTTTGGAAAAAATTGAAACCCATGGTTATGACCCCATTAATCTCGAGAATATTCTTCCGGGGTCGGATATGGGCACTATTAAGAACTTTCGACACTTAATTTTTAAGTTTACATAGTTGCCCCTAACTTTTGAGAAATTTCCACTTAGGTCCTCGGCCTTTAGAAAAATTATCTTTAGGTCCCGTCGACTTCACGGGCCTCCTTTGCACACCGATTTTATTTTTTACTATCTCGAGCCTGTATTTGACCACTTATTTATGTCCTTCTTGCCTAATACTCGACTATCTAAACTTTGGGATGTGACAAGATATATCTTTAAGTACATGTATATGTAATGTATATTTTTACTTATATATATGTATAATTTATGTAATATATATTTGTAATGTATATTTTTACTTATATATAGTGTGCATTCTAGGTATACCTTAAGCACACATCATGTGTATATCATATATATATATATTAAATATAAAAAGTATCCAGCATATATAATAAATATATAATATGTATATACTATATATATACTAGGTATACATTAAATATATACAATATCTATACTTATCTCAATACTTTAATTAACCTCCAAATACTTATTTAATTTCTCCAAGATCACATATATTACATCATCTATTGGTTCTTCTTATTATACATTACACATACATGTTATGACTTATCATATAAAATTATGATATTATTATCATCCATTTGCATATATGGTTATACATATGTATACATCATGATTTATATCTTCAGTTTATGCATGCATATATATATATATATGTCTCATGATTTAGCCTTAATCCTTTTTGAGTCATGATTACATTTAATTAATTAATTTATTCTAACTAATTCTTAATAGCATTTTAATTCTTCCAAGTGAAACATTTCTTGATTTTTATATTTTCCATCTCCACTTGCACATGTATGATTATCGAATACATATGTATATATTTATATACAGTTGCTTATATTCATTTTAATAATACCAATTCTTCTTTTTCTTTTCACTTTAGCTTTTGTATGAAACATAAACTTGGTAATATATAAGGAAATTTTAAGACTTCACTTGTTAACCTTTAAGTCTTTGATCCTAACGCTTGTCACAACCCATTTTTAACTTTTTGCCATGTTTTCATATCATTCTCTTCAATCTACACGTTGAAGATGATTAAGCTTGGCGGTTAATTTCTTGAAGACAAATATTTATTTCTTTTATTATTTTAATTTGTTAGCAATAATGACCTAGTTTCCCTAATCATTGCTAGTGTTTCCAATTTTTGCAACACCATCATCCTATTTGCATCTGCTCATTACACATTACAAGCTTAGGATTAAAGGCTTAACATTTGTATCTTTGTTGGATTATAATTGACAAGTGGATTTTGGTGTGTCTATGCATTAATTAAAGAAGTGCATAATTCTATATACATACATACATATTCAGTTACACATATCACCATAATTCATGCATATATATATGATTTATAATTGACTTTTCGTAAGTCATGTGTGTGTAATTTAATATTTGTTTATACATATACATGCTTCTATATTATACCAAATTTAGCATCTAAATTCTATTTATTTTCTCTTTAACTTCTAATTAATTTATTTACTCCAGATTGACTCAATACATGATTAAAATTAATCTATCATTTTATGAAAATTAACCTACAGTTTTCTACCTTTTTAAATTCATAACTCGACTTATTATATTAAATATTTTTATTGCATCTAGTATTCAAACTTTTATTTAACAGGGTATTACAATTAATCTAATTATTTATATAATGTCATGTCATAAAAATTTAATTAAGCTAATCTTATTTTGATTATTTTAATAATTAACTAGTTAATTCAATCATAACCCTTTTTCTTATTTAATAGTTTAATTACTTTTCCAAGTAGATTTTGTCACATACCTTATAGTGGTGACCTACTTTTGTTTGGGATATTACATAAAAAAAAATATAGTTATTTACATTTGATATTTTATTTTTCAGAATAAAATTCTCTAATTATTCGAAAGTTATTTCTTTTATTCTTAATTTATATATTACTTGCTTTTTTTATTTATCTATTCAAAAGTTATTATTCCGTCGTGGACTATATCCCCATAATTATATTAGTTTACAAATATTTTGTCTATGTATTTTGTCTTTAGGACTTTTTATCCTAATAACATAACATGATCTCCTTAATTTCTTTTTCTCAATTCAGTACTTGACTCAATTAATAATAATTATAATATCACTTAGTAATAGTAACTTCAATTACCCCATTGCTTTACTTCTTGATTATTGAAGCATCATATATTTTCACATCTTTCCACTAGCTAATTAATATCAATTAATTACCATTGCTTAATCTTTTGTAAACATATTACTTAGCTATTATAACTACTTTTCCAAGAATATACTTTACATGTATTCTAAGGTATTACTCTTATTTATCTTATTCTATAGATAATGCATTTAATTTGTATCAACCATTATTTCTTAAGTATTCCTTTAAGGAATAATAACTCTAAATCATCTCATATACATGATTTCTGTTCTTAATTCAATTAATTTACATTAAATCATGAATCTTAGTTATCTTTTTCAGCCCCAACACATATCTTACTTAGTAACGATAATAAATTATCATGTAACTCTTTTCAGAATTTAACTTAAATTTCAATTACATAAAAGTATAATCCATATATATATATATATATCATATACATGTACCATGATTTTAAAATTTCAAATCTCTTTAAATTTCAACTTAAAATTCTTTTAAAATAATAATAACTCGGTATAAAAATCAATACATAGTTTATATAAAAAATCACAAAATTATTCTAAAAAAAATTATTCTTAAAAACTTATTTTAAGAATAGTAATTTAGTTAATAATATAATCATTTTCATAATTACTTTTTGTAGAAATCAATAATAAATATTAATAGATTATTGTCCCTTGATGGCGACTAAGAGGAGGGATAAATTGGTTATTTTGATGAAAGTGATGGCAAATAAAAAAAATTTAAACAATTTAAACAAGCAAGAATGAGTAGAGAATAGATTGAATAAGAGCAATTTATAGTGGTTCAGATTCCTTAATCCTATATCCACATTCTTAATAACTCGTTGAGGTTCCAATAGCCATGAGTTTTTACAAGCTTAACTCTAACTTAGTATTTTCACAAGACCACACCAAACTTTTACAAGATTTGAGAATTTCTCACAGCCCAATAAGAATTTTATCCAGGCTCACTCTAAAACTAATTTTTCTAAGCTGACATAATAATGGTGTTTAATGCTCACACCCAACACTCAAAAATAACAAATGTAAATTTCAATATGAATTAATTGAAAGTATTTAACTTGGCTATTTGATTCCCAAATCTAGTGTAAATTTAAGTTTACTTAAGTTTTTAAAGCCAACTTAGGTTAATATAGCAATTTAAATGATAATTGGTGGCTACCAATAAGTTTGGTCATTGTTTCCCACTTCAATCATTATTCAGGGCAACTTCATGATTAGACTGCCTTTAATCTTGTCAGAATAGGTCTTAGTACAATAAGCTAAAGGTGGTTTGATCGGCCAATTTGATTTTTATTCAAATATTCTAATGGTTAATACATATGACATTCTTCAATTGGTTAGATGATTAACGTTCATATCTCACCTACCAAAATTACACGTAGTCGGATCGGCCTTTAGCTTGGCTCGGATGAACTATTTGATTTTTAGAATTTGAATTTTCCATGGGTTCTTTTCTAATTCATTATTGAGTTGCGCTTTGAAGGACTCTTACCAATATGAAAGTCTAGTTGCACTGCTTGTTATCCGATTGAACTATGCGTGGTAAGCTGAAAATTTAAGAATACCTTAGGTGATGAAACTTACTGGATGATTTATAAAAAATTTTAGATCGAAATCTAGTTAGACTTGATTTTGGTTTGAGAGGAAATTCTTAGTCCATTGAGATTTTAGGAGCACTTTTGCTTGTGATATTCTATGTGTAAAAGTTTTAAAATTCTAGCTTTTGGTCCGGTCAGACTTCCTGATGTTCTAATGGAAAATTATATATTTTCTCCAAAAATTGAGCTCCTACAAAATGCAACTTGATAGAACTATTAGTGCTATTCAATTTGATTACCCAAGATCAAAATAGAGTAAATTAGGCCAAGGTTTTAGCCCCCTTTTTGACTTTGGTAATTAAATCAAATTTGGTTAAAAAGGTAATAAAATTTTATTGTTTGGAAAATGTACTACACTTTAGCTTTAAATGTTCATTCTAATTTTTTGCCCTTTAATAGGTTATCTTCTTAAGTTAAATTAATTTGCTTTGCATTTTAAATATTTCGAACTATACTCCCCACTCATTTTGACAAATTAAGTTATTCTCCCTAATTATTGAGTTATTCTTCTCCTTTGACATAGCTATCATTGGAGTTGTATTGTAATACTTACCATATTAAGTTATTCTCCCTAATTATTAAGTTATTCTCCTCCTTTAATCATCATTGGAGTTGTATTATAATATTTACCAATTCAATATTTTTACCAATAATTCAATCCATTTCTACCCTTATGACAAAAGAAAAAATAAAGCAAGTAAATGTTTCAATCATTTATGTTTTATATTTTTAGAATAATTTTATTGGTTTATAGTTAATTTTTCTTTTAATTTGTGTTTAAAGATTGTTTAAAGTATTTAATTTAGGTTAAAGTGCAAAACAATGGATTAATAGATCAAAGTTTATGGAAAATCAAGAGACTCGACCAAGACACCACTTAGCTCTCATCAAAAGCAAAGAAGAAGTAGAACACGGGCTGAGGTAACTTGGCTTGGCCGTGTCCTTCAGGAAAATTGGGCAGAGTCAGATACTGGCAAGAGACATGCCCAAGCCATTGGCCGTGTCCCACTTGATGAAACCAAAGAATAAAGAAGCAAAGCGAATGGCAGAGCTGAAAACAAGTAGAAGACACGGCTAAGCCACTAGCACTTAGCCGTGTCACACCTAGAAAAGAAGAAAAAATATGGGCAGCTATGGACACGGCCTCAAGGGTTGGCCATGTCCCAAGAAGAATGAGTGACACGGCCAAGTCACTCAAGGCTTGGTGTTTAGGTCATTTTTGTACTAGTTTTTAGTATGATTTTATGTGTGTTTTAGTTAATGTTTTGATTAATTTTTGTTTTAAGTGTGTTTAAAGTGTTTATTTTAGGTTTAGGTGCAAAAAGACCCTTGGAGGATCAAAACAATGCAAGAATAGCAAAGAACGAAGAACAGTAGCTGACACACTCAAGGGACACGGCCAAGCTTGTGGCCGTGTCCCTCAACAAAAGCTCCAACACGGCCAAGTTGCTTCAGCTTGGCTGTGTCTTCTACTGCTTGATTTCATCTTTCTTTTTCCTTTGGACCAAAGTTGTCCAACACGGCCTAGAGACCTCCAACACAGAAACTCTCACAGAAGCGAACACAAGCAAGAGACACGGCCAACCTTGTGGCCATGTCCCTCCATTGCACCTCCAACACGGCAGTGTCTCCTTTAACTTGGCCGTGTCTCTCATGGACCAAAGACCTCAGACACGGCCAAGTCTCCTTTAACCTGGCTGTGTCACCTTAAATTCTATAAATTCTTTCGCACGATAAAGAAAAGAGGACAGCTAGGGTTTTGAAAAACAGAGAAAAGAAAAGAGAGGAGGGGGCAAACACCAATTTGGGATGAGGAGAGAGTGACACTCTCCTTGTCCCTCATCTTCATCCTCCATCTTCATCTTCTCCATCTTCCATTGATAAGATCTTTGAGGTTCTTTGGGATCAAGTGGGTTACAAGCTCTTGAAGGTTGAAGAAGCTTCATTGAAAGGTTTGGTGACTTGAGAAAGCTCCAATCCATCTCTCAAAAGCATAATCAATTGAAGGTTTGGTGACTTGAGAAAGCTCCATCCTATATTGCAAAAGGGAAATCAACCATTGAAGAGGGCTTGAGTTCTTCATCAAACATCAAAGTGGAGCTAGGAGGAAGACTAGTAATCCTACTCTTGGCATCTTCACAAGGGATTTTTCTATTCTCTCTTTTAATTCATTTCAATATTGTTTTTATTATATTAAGAGAATTGATATTAAAATTGGACAATTTGTATTTGATTTATATTGAGTTAAATGAATGTTTTAAATTGATGATGTTGAGCTAAAAACCCATGCTTAGAGTTTGTAGTATATTTGATTGAATGCTTTGATTTGATATTTCCATTGATGTACCTTGTTGTTGGTTGATTGCATTGGATTGTATGCTAGGTTAATAGATTAGCTACCTATTGATCTCTAGATATTGAATGAAGGACCAAGAGGTGAAATTTGATATCGAAATTATGCAATTGACTACCCTATGAATGAATTAGAAATATAAGTTCTAGGATTCCATTAATTTGGTAATGTAAAATAATTAGTTATTGCTAATTCATGAATGTGAGAACTAATGAATTGGTAATTGACTAATTAACCTTAAGGAACAAATTAATTACAAGGCTATGTTAATGGATAATTGAGATTTGAGATTTGATTGAATGTACCTATAACCCTAGGCACTTTCCCAAGAACTGAATTGATCTTGTGCACCCATCACACACATCGAACCCTACGTACGTTAATTTTAGGTTTAAGTTGTTCTTTAGCATTCCAAACAACAAACTCTCGCTTTTAATTTAATTGCTTTAATCAAGCTATTACGAACCACACCTTCTTGGGGAAACGACCTTGGGGCGATCACCTTTGCTATAGCTACCTCGTATACTTGCGAGTGACGCTTGTAGTAGAACTTAATTCGAGCGCAACAATTTTTTGGCGCCGTTGCCGGGGAAGGCTGTCGCAGTAGTAATAGTTTGATTTTTCTTTTCATTGTTTGTTTATTTTCTGTGAATTGTTTGTTTGTTTTATTTTTCTTTCAATTTAATTATTTGTTAGTTTTACTTAAGTTTCTAAGTGCCTTGTGTAAATATGCAATTTTCAAGGTACGCAGGGGTTTATGACAATAACCCTGATTCTGACATGGCATGGCAATTAGCAGAATTAACGAACCAACTTAAGATGCTAAATGCAAGAGGACAAACACCTATGCCTACTCGTGAAGTATGTTCAGCATGTGGCATTGTAGGACATAGCGCAAACATGTTTTCATTTGGTTATGGACAATATCAAGAGAGGCAAGAGGAAGAATATGCCTATGAAAGTTTCCAGCAAAGGGGTAGAAGTAATCCATATTCCAATCCTTGTAATCCAAATTAGAGAAACTACCCAAATTTTTCTTGGAAAAACCAGCAGCACATTCCACCTCCAAATTTTTTTCAACCTTACCAAAGAAGTTCTTACTCTCAAGAACAATATTCAAATCAAGAGTACCTTAAGCGACCCACATTAGAAGATAGTTTGAATGCCTTCATTCAAATTAGCTCACAAAACCATGATAAATTCGAGAAATCCACAGTGGAGGATGATTTGAATGCTTACCTTCAAATTAGCACAGAAATTCAGGAAGGAAGCAATGAGAGGTTTGATTCTTTGGAGGAATCATTGAAGAGGGTGGAAATGCAACCTGGGCAATTGGCACATCAACTCCAAGCACAACAAGAGGAGGAATTTCCTAGCCAATTGGAGCAAATAGAGGTAATCACAAATTTTAAGAATAAACAGGTGATATATAACGATTTTTTGTGATTCCTTTGATGCAGGAACTAACAATGAAGAAGATGGCGAGGAAATGCAATCAAACATAGAGGAGTTAATTTAATCAAAGGAGGAGGAGAATTTGGAAGCATCGAATTCGACAAAATTGCATGAACCTCCAAATCCTTGTATGCCACCAATCCCATTCCCAAGTAAGCTGAATGCAGAGAAACAAGGTATGCAACTTTCTGAACTCCATGACATGCCCTATAGTGAAGATAGTGTAAATAAGCTTGAGGTGGCTATGACCATAGAAGTAGAGCCTAATTCTTCCAAATTAGAAATTGATGAGAGCAATTTACTAGTGAATAATGAGATTGTTGAGGGAGAACTTCAAATTGCTAAAGAAAATGTAGAACACATTCAACCAAACTTGGTTGAACCTAAAAAGACCCCAGGAATTTTGAAAGATGTTTTAGTTGGGGAATGCAGTATGCAACAAATTATCATCTCTCCCACTCTTGGTGGTGAGAACGAGCAGAAACCATATAAAACCATGTTGCAAACTGAAAAAGGTTCTTACTACGTCCCTATAGCATTAAAAAATCAAGCTAAGACAACCCTCACATGTTCATTTTGGACAATTGCTCCCCTAAGAATGCTACCTAAGCTTTTCAATATATTGGGCACTTTTCATAGTTGCATGGTGTTCATCCTCTCAGTCATGGGCTCCAATTGCATTATGGGTGGAAGGAGCCCCACACATCGTATATGGGAACGATGGAAATTAGGTATCATCTAAACTCCCTCTATAGTATGCATGCTCACATTGAGGACAATGTGAATTTTTAAGTGTGGGGTGCATTTTGCATTTTATGTTTTTGTGTTTAATTTTTTTCTTTGAATAAATGAATGTTGAGAAGTTCAATTGTTTTAAACATTGCTGATAGATGACCTTTGAATTTTTGAAGCATGATTTGGAGAATTGAGTAGATTTGGTGCTTATTGTCAATTTTGTAGGTTTTTCCTTGCATTACCATTAACCTTGTGAGGAATTGAGCCATTAACTTATTATTCTTTTTGTGGTTGAACATCATTGATTGATGAATTGCTAGAACTTGCTTTGACATGCATTTTAAGACTACATAAAATTTTTAATTAGGCATCAAGATGATTAAGGCAATTTGGTGAACCCAGTTTGGCTTAGAAAGACCAACCCTATTTTTAACTTTAGTTAGCCAATTTTGAGCTTATTTTATTTTCCTTTTCTTTATTTTTCACAACACCATTAGCTTGAACCTTGTTGTTTAACTCTTATCCTTTCATTAGGTCAAGAGCATTTTAAGAGCATTTATGACCGAGTGTTGTGTTGAATTAAGTGTGGGGGTTAAATTTAGTAGGTTTAAGATTGCAAAGCAAAATAAAAACTTGTACAAAAACTTGTGTACAAGAAAGAAAAAAAAAGAGAAAAAGAAAATAAAAAAAGAAAGAGAAAAAGAAAAAGAAAAAGAAGAAAAAAAAATATATAATAATAATAAGAATAATTGTTGTTCTTGTTGAAAGGGTTGGAATGTATAATTGCAATATTTAATAAGTGAATTCCCTTGTAAAGCTCTTTAATGTCAATGGGTAAATGAGAGGAAGGTGTTTCGGGATTGTTAGTTATACATAGATCAGTTACTTCATTCTTGAAGTGCTCTTGAACTTAATAATTAAGCTCACATTTCCTAAATGCCATGCCTTTACCTTAGCCCCATTACAACCAAAATAAAGACCTTTTGATTGATACTTGATTGTTATTTTGTGGTGGAGATTTGATTGATAAGCAAGCCTATGGCAATAATCTTTCATTGATTGTTATGAGTGTAAACACCTGTAACACCCCTATATCCCGTATACATACACAACATGCTTATACGATCGCAATATACGTATACTGAATATAGAAAATGCCACAGTTTAAAAATATACAAGTCATATCTCGAAAACGAAATAAAACAAATACCAATCTTTTAAAAGAAATTCACAAAATATAATAGATAAAAATGTTTATTAATACACAGCGGAAGTTATAACATATACTTACAAGTACAATTACATAAAAATCAAAATTTACAAAACATAGAATATATACATGACTGGCAGCTTGACTCTCTGATCTTTAAGCTCTAGTCCAACTCTTCAAGCATAAACTCAACTAGGTCTAGAAGAATCCTCTGTCTCAACCCTATCAACTCTATCACCTGCGCGATGAACAACAATCGCGCTGAGCCAACAACTCAGTAGTACAAACCATAATGATATTATGCAATGTCAATAAGAATGTTATGCATTCAACCAATAAAGATCATGCTTATAAACGTTACATTTCATTATTTCAATAATTATATCATTATCTATTATACTCATTTATCATAGACACATATGGGCTCATCAAGTATTTAATATGATATTCAAAGTTCATCATTATAGCCAACAACCATGGCTTCATATACGAAACCTTCCCCCAACCAGGTCGGTAGTCCAAGTTCGGTTGCCCAACCACTGGGTCCGCATGGTTCCGCAGGAGGCAGATAGGCACGTATAAGATTATCAGTAATGAACCTTCCCCTAACCAGGTCGGTAGTCCAAGTTTGGTTGCCCAGCTCACTGGGTCCACATGGTTCCGCAGGAGGCAGATAGGTATGTAATACCGACTGTATCGAACCTTCCCCCAACCAAGTCGGTAGTCCAAGTTCGGTTGCCCAACCACTGGGTCCGCATGGTTCTGCAGGAGGCAGATAGGTCCGTTCATTTATCTCTTTAAACATTACTTTCTCAATTCATTTCATTTTCATCATTATAATGTACAACATCAATTACATTAACTAAACAAACATATCATTATTCAATCATATCATCTAGGCATGCTTCATTCATATCATTCACATCATTATAACTAATAACATTAATTTCACATCTCTTTATGGTTCAATTTACATTAAGGCAATTCATCATAAAAGTTTTCATATGCATCATCAATGTTCATATTATGTCCCACATTGTACACAACATAACATTATTCATATGTATCATCAATATCATCAAATGTATGTTCAATCTCAACATCATATAAATGTATGCAACAATGTAGTTTGTACTTACCTTAAGCACCACTTAAACAACTCTATACACTTCTTTTTTCCAAGAACTCTTCACCTCTCAAATTAGGGCAAATCACCTTCTTCCAAAACCTAGTCCAAAATGATACAATACATGAATTCCAATACAATTTATCACTTGTTAACCTCATCATAGACCTTTAGATCACAAATAATAACCCAACATCACACATTATAGCCCACGGCCGTGGCCACCCCAACCCCCACGGGCGTGGGTTAAAAAATGGTTCTGCCACCCTTGCTCCAATCCTCTACGGCCATGGCAACCAAGGCCACGAGCGTGGCATCCACAATGCTACTGCCTTCGACCAAATTCTCATTTTCAAGGCTTACAACTCCAACAAACACAAACAACATGAAGATCTATGAAAATAATTAAGCAAACTTAAGTTAAACATCATTTACCACTTCAAAACCCTAAAACCAACTCAACTCCAACACTTCCAATATCAACATCCACTTAACTTATCATCTTCAAACCAAAACTAACACCACAATCAATTAAATCAAACATATTCCAACATATAACAATCAACACAACCCTACTTCCAAAAATCAACAATCAAACTTTTACACAACTTCAATTAACAAGAGAAAACAAGAAAGAGAACTTACCAAAATAATGAAACTTCTTGGATTTTCACTTAATCACTTGAAAACTCCTTCAATTTTGAGCTTGAACACAAAACTCACTCTTGCTCTCTCTTGCTTTGTGTGGCCGGCCAACAATGGAGAAGAGAAGAAAAGAAAAAATGAAGAAAAGTCAACTTTCTCTTCTATTTAAATCTCCACCAAGCAATTCAAAATGAAAATTACTTAAATACCCCCTTTATAAATCCTAACTCCCTTATATTCACTTGTCCTTATTAGTAATTTCACAATTCACAAATTAAATATCTTCTTCCTTTGACCCACCATTTGACCAACATATATGTTATATATCTTGCCATATACACAACATATACATTTTCTCTATACATTCTTTCCTTTCCCACTACACATATACATTTGATTCAAACAAAACAACAATATCAAAACTTCTAGGGTATATATTGGGATATTACAATTCTCCTCCTCTAAAAAAAAATTTCGTCCTCGAAATTACCTGATATTATCTCTGAAACAGTTGAGGATACTGATTTTGCATTGCTTGCTCGCTCTCCCAAGTTGCTTCTTCTCTCCCATGATTCTTCCATAGAACCTTTACTAATGGCACTTTCTTATTTCTCAACTCTTTCACTTCATGTGTCAAAATAGCAACTGGTTCTTCTTCAAATGTCATATCCGAACTCACTTCAATGGATTCAACTGGCAAAATATGAGATGGATCCGATCTATACCTTCTCAACATAGAAACATGGAAGACATTATGGATTCTATCCAATTCAGGCGGCAAAGCAAGACGATAAGCAACTGGTCCCACTCTTTCTAAAACTTCATACGGTCCAATGAAACGAGGACTCAGTTTCCCTCTTCGACCAAATCTCAGAATCTTTTTCCAAGGAGATACTTTAAGAAATACTTTATCTCCCACATTATACTCTATGTCTCTCCTCTTCAAATCTGAATAAGACTTTTGTCGGTCTGAAGCTGTTTTCAATCTATTCTGAATCATCTTCACGTTCTCTTCAGTCTCTCTAATCAAATCAGGACCAATTAACTTACCTTCACCAGTTTCATTCCAACATAGAGGCGTTCTACACCGTCTACCATACAATGCCTCAAATGGTGCCATTCCAATACTGGATTGATGACTGTTGTTATAAGCAAATTCCACAAGTGGTAAAAATCTGTCCCAACTTCCAGAAAAATCAATGACACAACTTCTTAACATATCCTCAATAATCTGTATCACTCTCTCTGACTGCCCATCGGTCTGCGGATGAAATGCAGTGCTAAAATATAATCAAGAACCCAAAGCACTTTGCAAACTCTTCCAAAACCTTGAAGTAAACCTAGGATCTCGATCAGACACTAAAGAAGTAGGGACTCCATGCAACTTCACTATTTCAATGATATACAGCTCAGCCAACTTTTCAAGAGAATAATTCATCCGAACCGAAAGAAAATGAGCTGTCTTTGTCAACCTATCAACAATCACCCAAATAGCATCATGTTTTCTCTGAGTTAATGGCAAACCAGATACAAAATCCATTGTTACTCTTTCCCATTTCCATTCAGGCACTGCTAAAGGTTGAAGCAACCCTGTTGGAACTTGATGTTTAGCTTTCACTTTTTGACAAGTGAGACATTTGGACACAAATTCCGCTATGTCTCTCTTCAAATCAGACCACCAGTAGTGTTGTTTCAAATCATGGTACATCTTTGTATTGCCTGGATGCATAGCAAAAACTGACTGGTGTGCTTCTTCCAAAATAATCCTTCTCAAATTAGCATCATCAGGTACACATAATCTGTCATTGAACCAAAGACTACCATCACCTTTCATAAGAAAATCTCGGCTCTCTCCTTTTTGACAATCTGAAACAATCTTTCGAATTTTCTCATCAGCCATCTGAGCCTCTTTAATCTGATCTAACAATACTGGCCTCAACTGCAATTGAGCCAATAATGCACCATCATCACAAGATACAAATCTAGCATGCAACGCTCTCAACTCAACAAGCAACGAGAGTAAATAAATAGTCAATCCTGTCAAAGACTTCCGACTCAAGGCATCAGCCACAACATTTGCCTTACCAGGATGATAATCAATTAAGCAATCATAATCTTTAATTAATTCCAACCATCGTCTCTGTCAAAGATTAAGCTCTCTCTGAACCCCTAAATATTTCAAACTCTTATGATAAGTGTAGATGAAACAATTCTCTCCAAACAAATAGTGTCGCCAAATAGCTGCTAATTCCAAATAATGCGTTGGATAGTTAAGCTCATGCGGCTTCAACTGCCGAGAAGCATAAGCTATAACTTTATCCTATTGCATCAAAACACAACCCAAACCACTATGTGAAGCATCACTGTAGATCACATATGGTTTATCTTCCACGGGTAAGGTAAGAACAGGTGCTTGAGTCAACTTTTCTTTCAACTGTTCAAAGCTAGCTTGACATTGATCCGTCCACACAAATCTAACTCCTTTCCGAAGCAATCTGGTGAGTGGAGTAGGTATCAAAGAAAAACCTTTCACAAACCGTCGGTAATAGCCTGCCAAACCCAGAAAACTTCTAACTTCAGTCACCGACTTCGGTGGACTCCAATTCAAAATAGCTTCAACTTTACTTGGGTCGACTCTTATACCATCTGCTGCAACTACATGACCCAGAAAAGTCACTTGGTCAAGCCGAAACTCACACTTCGACAACTTAGCATACAATTGCTTCTCTCTCAAAATCTGCAGCACAATCCACAGATGCTTGTCATGCTCTTCTTCATTACACGAATACACCAAAATATCATCAATGAAAACCACCACAAATTGATCCAGATAGGGCCTGAACACCCTATTCATCAAATCCATAAAAGCTGCAGGTGCATTCGTCAATCCAAAAGGTATCACTAAAAACTCATAATGCCCATACCTTGTGCAGAAAGCTGTCTTAGAAACATCTTCAGCTCTAACCCTCAACTGATGGTACCCTAATCTCAAATCAATCTTGGAAAACACTGCTGCTCATTTCAATTGATCAAAAAGATCATCAATTCTAGGCAAAGGATATTTATTCTTGATAGTCACTTTATTTAATTGCCTATAATCAATGCATAACCTCATGGTACCATCCTTCTTCTTCACAAACAATACAGGAGCTCCCCAAGGAGAAACACTGGGGCGAATAAACCCTTTATCCAACAACTCCTGTAACTGCACCTTCAACTCTCTCAATTCAGCAGGTGCCATGCGATAAGGAGTAATAGAGATGGGAGTGGTACCAGGTAACAAATCGATACCAAACTCAACCTCTCTCTCATGGGGCAACCCTGGCAACTCCTCTGGAAACACGTTGGGAAAATCTGCAACTGTGGTTATATCATCAAGTTGAGAACCCCTTACTCTAGTATCCATAACATGAGCAAGATAAGCATCACACCCTTTTCTAATCAACCTTCTAGCTGTTACAACTGATACAAACAAGGATGCAAGCTGTCTCTGCTCACTAGACACCATCACATTCCTACCATCACTAGTTCTCAAAGTGACACATTTCTTTTGACAATCTACCACAGCTCCATGCCTAGACAACCAGTCCATGCCAAAAATCAAATCATACTCTTTAAAAGGCATTTCAATCAAATCTCCATGAAACTCCTCACCTTGCACCACAACTGCACTATCTCGGTGCAACTTGCTAACAATCACACTATGCCCTAGAGGATTTGTCACCAACACATCAAATCCTAGGGACTCAGAATGCAAGTCAGACACGGGCAAAACAGATGCACTAATATATGAATGAGTAGAGCCTGGATCAATTAAAGAAATAACTAAAATGCCAAATAAAGAGAAAGTACCCGCAATAACTGCAGAAGCATCGGGTTGTCTTTGCATCACATATACTCGTTGAGAAGGCCCAGCCTCATCGGGTCTACTATCCATGGATAAAGATCCTCCTCTCTGACTATACCCAGGTCTACCCCCTCTGCTGAAACCTCTGCTCCCTCAACCACCTCTGACACTAGGTCGAGAAACTGCAGAATCTGCCGGCCTCTGCTCTTGCATCTCTGGACACTCCCTAATAAAATGATCAGGAGATCCACATCTGAAGCATACAGCTGGTCCACTATTCTTCCAACAAGCACCCCTATGTGTTCCACCACACTGAAACACACAGGTGGAGTGGATCTCTGAACTACTGGAGTAGGAGCACTCGCTACTGAAACTATAGGTCTTGATCTCTGTCTCTGAAACTGAACTGACCTACCAGCCTGCCTCTTGCTCTGACTGATCCTGGGAATAAAACTTCCCCTACCTCTCTTCACAGATGAAGACCCTGCCTCAAACTGGGGTCTCCTAACCCTGGTCTCCTCCTCAGTAGCAGCTGCTGCAATACCCTGAGCTCTCTCCACACTCCTAACTGCTGCAACCAGTTGGGAAAAATCCTGATATCTAGATCCAGCCACAAGACACATAATTGAGGGTCTCAATCCCTCCTCAAACCTTCTACACCGGTCAATCTCATCGGAGATAATCCCCCCAGCATAGTGGCTTAACCGGATGAACTCCAGCTCATACTCTGTCACAGTCCGGTGATCTTGCCTCAAGGTCAGAAATTCCATCTTCTTCACATCTTTATACTCCCTCGAAGTATATTTTAGCTCAAACTCTCGTAGAAAATCACCATAGGATAATGTTGGTGGATCATCCGTAGCATGGGGCACTGTCTTCCACCAATCATATGCATCCTTCTATAGCAATGATCTAGCATAATCAAAATTTTCTTCTGGAGTGGCTTGCAACTGAATGAAGATTCTTTGTACCTTATCTAGCCACTGCTCAGCTATCGCTGGATCAATAGTACCCAGAAAATCTTCTGCTCCATACTTTCTTAATTTATCGTAATGTCTCACTGGTACCATTGGCTGGGGTGGTGGTGGCGGTTGTTGCACTGGTGCCTGTCTCAATATTTCAACCACATGCTTAAGCCAAACTGGCGGAACCTCCTCACCAGCTAGTCTCCCTGACACAGAAACAGGGGCCTCTCCAGTTATATCCACTCTAGCTCCATTTCTACCATCATCAGGAGCTACACTCTCAGCACTACCCTCAACAGATTGATGTGAATGAGGATCCATTATAACCTATATCTGCAAACACAGCAGGATACCCTTCATTAAAGATCAGAGATTGCCAACTCCAAACATGTATTTTATTCAAAAAGCCACTTTTTAAAATCAAAATATTCTTTTTCTTACTCTTGACCTAGGTTGAGAATCTCAAACCTAGGCTCTGATACCAAAATAATTGTAACACCCCTATATCCCGTATACGTAGACAACATGCTTATACGATCGTAATATACGTATACTGAATATAGAAAATGCCACAGTTTAAAAATATACAAGTCATATCTCAAAAACAAAATAAAACAAATACCCATCGTTTAAAAGAAATTCACAAAATATAATAGATAAAAATGTTTATTAATACACAGCGGAAGTTATAACATATACTTACAAGTACAATTACATAAAAATCAAAATTTACAAAACATAGAATATATACATGATTGGCAGCTTGACTCTCTGATCTTTAAGCTCTAGTCCAACTCTTCAAGCATAAACTCAACTAGGTCTAGAAGAATCCTTTGTCTCAACCCTATCAACTCTATCACCTGCGAGATGAACCACAATCGCGCTGAGCCAACAACTCAGTAGTACAAACCATAATGATATTATGCAATGTCAATAACAATGTTATGCATTCAACCAATAAAGATCATGCTTATAAATGTTACATTTCATTATTTCAATAATTATATCATTATCCATTATAATCATTTATCATAGACACATATGGGCTCATGAAGTATTTAATATGATATTCAAAGTTCATCATTATAGCCAACAACCATGGCTTCATATACGAAACCTTCCCCCAACCAGGTCTGTTGCCCAGCCACTGGGTCCGCATGGTTCCGCAGGAGGCAGATGGCACGTATAAGATTATCAGTAACGAACCTTCCCCCAACCAGGTCGGTAGTCCAAGTTCGGTTACCCAGCTCACTGGGTCCGCGTGGTTCCGCAGGAGGCAGATAGGTACGTAATACTGACTGTATCGAACCTTCCCCCAACCAGTCGATAGTCCAAGTTCGGTTGCCCAACCACTGGGTCCGCATGGTTCCGCAGGAGGCAGATAGGTCCGTTCATTTATCTCTTTAAACATTACTTTCTCAATTCATTTCATTTTCATCATTATAATGTACAACATCAGTTACATTAACTAAACAAACATATCATTATTCAATCATATCATCTAGGCATGCTTCATTCATATCATTCACATCATTATAACTAATAACATTAATTTCACATCTCTTTATGGTTCAATTTACATTAAGGTAATTCATCATAAAAGTTTTCTTATGCATCATCAATGTTCATATTATGTCCCACAGTGTACACAACATAACATTATTCATATGCATCATCAATATCATCAAATGTATGTTCAATCTCAACATCATATAAATGTATTGTTGCGCTCGAATTAAGTACTACTACAAGCGTCACTCGCAAGTATACGAGGTAGCTATAGCAAAGGTGATCGCCCCAAGGTCGTTTCCCCAAGAAGGTGTGGTTCGTAATAGCTTGATTGACAATTTATTTAAATGCAAGAGTTTGTTGTTTGAGTGGTGCCAGAATAATTAAACCTAAATTTAACCGAGTGTAGGGATTAATGTGTGTGATGGTTGTGCAAGATCAAATCGATTCTTGGGAATGTGCCTAGGGTTATAGGTCCATTCAATCAAAGCTCAATTCTCAATTATCCACTAACATAACCTTGTAATTAATTTGTTCCTTAAGATTAATTAGTCAATTACCAATCCATTAGTTCTCACATTCATGAATTAACAATGACCAATTCTTTTACATTACCAAATTAATAAACCCTAGAACTTATATTTCTAATTCATTCTTAGGGTGGTCGATTATATACTTCCGATATCGGATTTCACCTCTCGGTCCATCATCCAATATTCAAAGATCAATAGGTAGCTAATCTATCAACCTAGCATTTAATGCAATACAATCAACCAATCAACAAGGAACATCAATTTAAATATCAAATCAAGACATTCAACCAAATATACTACAAGCCGTAAACATGGGTATTTAGCTCAACATCATCAATTTATAACATTCATTCAACTCAATATAAAACAAATACAAATTGTTCATTGCAATATCAATATTCTTAATACAACAACAACAATAGAAATGAATTAAAAGAGAGAATAGAAAAACCCCTTGTGAAGATGCCAAGAGTAGGATTGCTAGTCTTCCTCCTAGCTCCACTTGATGTATTTGATGAAGAACTCAAGCCCTCTTCAATGGTTGATTCCCCTTGCAATGTGGAATGGAGCTTTCTCAAGTCACCAAACCTTTGGATGGAGCTTTCTCAAGTCACCAACCTTCAATGGATATGCCTTTGGAAGATGGAGTGGAGCTTTCTCAAGTCACCACTCTCTTCAATGAAGCTTCTTCAACCTTTGAGAACTTGTAACCCAATTTATCCCAAAGAACCTCAAAGATCCTATCAATGGAAGATGGAGAAGGTGGAGAGGATGGAAATGGAGGTTGGAGGTGAAGGGACAAGGGAGAGTGTCACTCTCTCCCTTTCCCACGTTTTTTTGCAGAAAATTGCCCCAAGAACACCAAGAACCCCTTTCATTTCCCTCTTCTTCTCTATTTAATTCTCTCAAAATTCAACCCCCATGCCTTCCAACTCATACCACTTCACTTTGTCCCCCTCTTTTTCTTTGTTTAGTATTTCTTTTTGCAAGCACAAGCCATTGTCTCCCACTTGTCTCCCACTTGTCTCCCATTTCATACAAAAGAAATCAGCTTTTCAGATGGGACACGGCCAAGCCACAACAAGCTTGGCCGTGTCTCTTGCAAATTTTCCTTGCTTTCCTTGAGGTGACACGGCCAAGCCTTGGTTGGCTTGGCCGTGTCTCTTGAATTTCATGGAACACGGCCAAGAACACGGCCGTGTCCATTGAACGTGTCAGCCACTGCCTCTTTTCTTTTCTTTCTTTCTTTCTTTGGTGGTGGGAGGTGACACGGCCAAGCCATTTGGAGCTTGGCCGTGTCTCTTGTCTTTCCTTTCATCCAGAATGAGACACGGCCATGGGACACGACCGTGTCATGTGACACGGCCAGTGTCTTGGGCGTGTCTCCTGGCCGTGTTCGCTTCTGCTTCTTTTCTTTCTTCTTTGCTTGCTCCTATTGATTTTTGGCATAATTGGGACACGGCCAAGCTTCCTGGCCGTGTCATGTGACACGGCCAGAGGCTTGGCCGTGTCACCTGGGCGTGTCTTGCTCTGTTGCTCATTTTCCTTCTTTTCCTTTTCTTCTTTGGCTTGTTCTTTGATTTTGTCATTTGAATGAGACACGGCCAGAGGCTTGGCCGTGTCTTTTGGGCGTGCCAGCTACTGTTTCTTCATTTTTGCTCTGTTTTCCACGGTTTTGATCTTCCAAGGGTGTTTTTCCACCTAAACCTAAAAACAACACTTTAAACACACTTAAAACAACAATTAATCAAAACATTAACTAAAACACACATAAAATCACACTAAAAACTAGTACAAAAATGGACTAAACAAATACCCCACACTTAACTCCTTGCTTGTCCCCAAGCAAGGCTAAAACCAAAACACAATAAACAAGATAAATTTTGTTAAGTTCAAGAGTTATAAAGATGTATCAAGACTTCCTTATCCCTAAATCCGCAATCAATATCGAATCAAACAAAATCAACACCCATGCAATTAAGTGATTTTCCATGCATAGCCAATGTTGTCACTCCCTCACCAACTCTTACAAGTGTTTGATCATGGTGGTGTTTACACTCATAACAATCAATGAAAGATTATTGCCATAGGCTTGCTTATCAATCAAATCTCCACCACAAAATAACAATCAGGCATCAATCAAAAGGTCTTTATTGGGTTGTAATGGGGCTAAGGTAAAGGCATGACATTTAGGAAATGTGAGCTTAATCATTAAGTTCAAGAGCACTTTAAGAATGAAGTACCCGATCATATACATAACCCATCAATCCCGAAACACCTTCCTCTCATCTACCCCTTGACATAAAAGAGCTTTTCAAGGGAACTCACTTATTAAATCTTGGAATAATACATTCCAACCCTTTCAACAAGAATAACAATTATTCTTATTATTATTATATATATATATTTCTTTTTTTTCTTATTATTATTATATATATTTTTATTTTTCTCTTTTTCTTTTTTTTTTATTATTATTTTTTTATTTTGCTTTGCAATCTTAAACCTACTGATTTTAACCCCACACTTAATTCAACACAACACTCGGTCATAAACGCTCTTAAAATGCTCTTGACCTAATGAAAGGATAAGAGTTAATCAACAAGGTTCAAGCTAATGGTGCTGTGAAAAAGAAAGAAAAGAAAAAATAAAATAGGCTCAAAATTGGCTAACTAAGGTTAAAAATAGGGTTGGTCTTTTTAAGCCAAAGTGGGTTCACCTAATTATTGCCTTAATCATCTTGATGCCTAATTGAAATTTTTATGTAATCTTAAAATGTATGTCAAAGCAAGTTCTAGTAAATCATCAATCAAAGATGTTCACCCACAACAATAATGATAAGTTGATGGCTCAATTCCTCACTAGGTTAATGGCAATGCAAGGGAAAACCAACAAAATTGACAATAAACACCAATTCTACTCAATTCTCCAATTCATGCTTCAAAAATTCAAAGGTCATCAATCAACAATTTTATAACAATTGAACTTTCTAAAATTCATTTATTCAACGAAAAACATTAAAAACATTAACTAAAACTTAAACAAAAACAACTTAAAAGTAAAAACACAAAACAAAAATTGCAATTAAAAGTAAAAACACAAAATGCACCCCACACTTAAAGATTCACATTGTCCTCAATGTGAGCATGCATACACAAGGAGGGTTTAGATGAAACCTGATTTCCATCGTTCCCATATACGATGTGTGGGGCTCCTTCCACCCATAATGCAATTGGAGCCCATGACCGAGAGGATGAACAACATGTAACTTTGAAATGCACCCGGTGTACGGCAACCCTTAAATATTTTTCCTTGGAGAGAACATGCCTCAAAGAGACATGTGAAGGTCGCCTCGGGGTTATCCTCCAGTTTTATAGGAACGTGGTAATAATTTTTATCTTTTTGCAACATGGGTATCTCAGATTTCTGCTCTTCCTTACCACCAAGAGTAGTAGAAATGACTTTTGGGGACTCTTTAAGTTCAACCAAGTTTGGTTGAATCACTTCTTCATCCACTTTAACAATGTCAAGTCCCCTCTCAACAACCTCAACATCTAAAACTAGCTTGCACTCCGTAATTTCTAATTTGGGTATTTCATATTTTTCTTCTAAAAGTATACCCATCTCAAGTTTATTTCCATTTTCTCCTTGGGAGTGTATATCATAGATGTTAGAAAGTTGCTTACCTTGCTCCTCATCCTTCAAGCTGCATGGAATTGGATTTGGTGGCTTATCTGGATTGGAAGATTTATGCAACTTTGGTGAGGTTGGTGCCTCCAAATTCTCCTTCTCGTTGGATTGGCTCAACTCCTCAATGTTGGATTGCATTTCCTCGCCATCTTCTTCTTTGTTAGTTCCTGCATCAAAGGAATCACAAAAATCGTTATATATCACCTGTTCATTATTAAAATTTGTGATTACCTCGGTTGGCTCTAGTTGGCTAGGAAATTCCTCCTCTTGTTGTGCTTGGAGTTGATGTGCCAGTTGCCCAACTTGCATTTCCACCCTCTCCAAGGATTCTTCCAAAGAATCAAATCTCTCATTGCTCCCTTCCTGATTTTGTGTGCTAATTTGAAGGTAAGCATTCAAATCATCGTCCACTATGGATTTCTCGAATTGATCATGGTTTTGTGAGCTAGTTTGAATGAAGGCATTCAAACTATCTTCCAAAGTGGGTTCCTTAAGGTGATCTTGGTTTCGTGTGCTAGTTTGAATGAAGGCATTCAAACTATCTTCAAATGTGGGTGGCTTAAGGTACTCTTGATTTGAATATTGTTCTTGAGAGTAAGGATTTCTTTGGTAAGGTTGATAAAAATTTTGAGGTGGAATTTGCTGTTGATTTTCCCAAGAAAAATTTGATTGGCTTCCCCAGCTGGGATTATAAGGATTGGAATATGTGTCATTTCTTCCCATTTGCTGGAAATCTTGGTAGCCATCTTCTTCCTCTTGCCAATCTTGGTATCATCCATAACCCATGGAACACGTGTTTGCACTATGGCCTACATTGCCACATGCTGCACATATCTCTTGGCGTGGCATAGGTGCTCTTCCTCTTGCATTTAGCACCTTAATTTGATTGGTCAATTCTGCTAATTGCCATGCCATTTCAGAATCGTCGTTCCTATCGTAAACTCCTCCGTGCCTTGAAAACTGCATCTTTACAAAAGGCACTCAGCAACTTAATGAAAACAAATAACAAAAAAATTCAAACAAAACAAATAAACAATTAAAAGAAAACAAACAAACAATTCACAGAAAATAAACAAACAATGAAAAGAAAAATCAAACTATTACTACTGCGACAGCCTTCCCCGGCAGCGGCGCCAAAAACTTGTTGCGCTCGAATTAAGTACTACTACAAGCGTCACTCGCAAGTATACGAGGTAGCTATAGCAAAGGTGATCGCCCCAAGGTCGTTTCCCCAAGAAGGTGTGGTTCGTAATAGCTTGATTGACAATTTATTTAAATGCAAGAGTTTGTTGTTTGAGTGGTGCGAGAATAATTAAACCTAAATTTAACCGAGTGTAGGGATTAATGTGTGTGATGGTTGTGCAAGATCAAATCGATTCTTGGGAATGTGCCTAGGGTTATAGGTCCATTCAATCAAAGCTCAATTCTCAATTATCCACTAACATAACCTTGTAATTAATTTGTTCCTTAAGATTAATTAGTCAATTACCAATCCATTAGTTCTCACATTCATGAATTAACAATGACCAATTCTTTTACATTACCAAATTAATAAACCCTGGAACTTATATTTCTAATTCATTCTTAGGGTGGTCGATTATATAGTTCCGATATCGGATTTCACCTCTCGGTCCATCATCCAATATTCAAAGATCAATAGGTAGCTAATCTATCAACCTAGCATTTAATGCAATACAATCAACCAATCAACAAGGAACATCAATTTAAATATCAAATCAAGACATTCAACCAAATATACTACAAGCCGTAAACATGGGTATTTAGCTCAACATCATCAATTTATAACATTCATTCAACTCAATATAAAACAAATACAAATTGTTCATTGCAATATCAATATTCTTAATACAACAACAACAATAGAAATGAATTAAAAGAGAGAATAGAAAAACCCCTTGTGAAGATGCCAAGAGTAGGATTGCTAGTCTTCCTCCTAGCTCCACTTGATGTATTTGATGAAGAACTCAAGCCCTCTTCAATGGTTGATTCCCCTTGCAATGTGGAATGGAGCTTTCTCAAGTCACCAAACCTTTGGATGGAGCTTTCTCAAGTCACCAACCTTCAATGGATATGCCTTTGGAAGATGGAGTGGAGCTTTCTCAAGTCACCACTCTCTTCAATGAAGCTTCTTCAACCTTTGAGAACTTGTAACCCAATTTATCCCAAAGAACCTCAAAGATCCTATCAATGGAAGATGGAGAAGGTGGAGAGGATGGAAATGGAGGTTGGAGGTGAAGGGACAAGGGAGAGTGTCACTCTCTCCCTTTCCCACGTTTTTTTGCAGAAAATTGCCCCAAGAACACCAAGAACCCCTTCCATTTCCCTCTTCTTCTCTATTTAATTCTCTCAAAATTCAACCCCCATGCCTTCCAACTCATGCCACTTCACTTTGTCCCCCTCTTTTTCTTTGTTTAGTATTTCTTTTTGCAAGCACAAGCCATTGTCTCCCACTTGTCTCCCACTTGTCTCCCATTTCGTACAAAAGAAATCAGCTTTTCAGATGGGACACGGCCAAGCCACAACAAGCTTGGCCGTGTCTCTTGCAAATTTTCCTTGCTTTCCTTGAGGTGACACGACCAAGCCTTGGTTGGCTTGGCCGTGTCTCTTGAATTTCATGGAACACGACCAAGAACACGGCCGTGTCCATTGAACGTGTCAGCCACTGCCTCTTTTCTTTTCTTTCTTTCTTTCTTTGGTGGTGGGAGGTGACACGGCCAAGCCATTTGGAGCTTGGCCGTGTCTCTTGTCTTTCCTTTCATCCAGAATGAGACACGGCCATGGGACACGGCCGTGTCATGTGACACGGCCAGTGTCTTGGGCGTGTCTCCTGGCCGTGTTCGCTTCTGCTTCTTTTCTTTCTTCTTTGCTTGCTCCTATTGATTTTTGGCATAATTGGGACACGGCCAAGCTTCCTGGCCGTGTCATGTGACACGGCCAGAGGCTTGGCCGTGTCACCTGGGCGTGTCTTGCTCTGTTGCTCATTTTCCTTCTTTTCCTTTTCTTCTTTGGCTTGTTCTTTGATTTTGTCATTTGAATGAGACACGGCCAGAGGCTTGGCCGTGTCTTTTGGGCTTGTCAGCTACTGTTTCTTCATTTTTGCTCTGTTTTCCACAGTTTTGATCTTCCAAGGGTGTTTTTCCACCTAAACCTAAAAACAACACTTTAAACACACTTAAAACAACAATTAATCAAAACATTAACTAAAACACACATAAAATCACACTAAAAACTAGTACAAAAATGGACTAAACATGTATGCAACAATGTAGTTTGTACTTACCTTAAGCACCACTTAAACAACTCTATACACTTCTTTTTTCCAAGAACTCTTCACTTCTCAAATTAGGGCAAATCACCTTCTTCCAAAACCTAGTCCAAAATGATACAATACATGAATTCCAATACAATTTATCACTTGTTAACCTCATCATAGACCTTTAGATCACAAATAATAACCCAACATCACACATTATAGCCCACGGCCATGGCCACCCCAACCCCCACGGGCGTGGGTTAAAGAATGGTTCTGCCACCCTTGCTCCAATCCTCCACGGCCATGGCAACCAAGGCCACGGGCGTGGCATCCACAATGCTTCTGCCTTCGACCAAATTCTCATTTTCAAGGCTTACAACTCCAACAAACACAAACAACATGAAGATCTATGAAAATAATTAAGCAAACTTAAGTTAAACATCATTTACCACTTCAAAACCCTAAAACCAACTCAACTCCAACACTTCCAATATCAACATCCACTTAACTTATCATCTTCAAACCAAAACTAACACCACAATCAATTAAATCCATCATATTCCAACATATAACAATCAACACAACCCTACTTCCAAAAATCAACAATCAAACTTTTACACAACTTCAATTAACAAGAGAAAACAAGAAAGAGAACTTACCAAAATAATGAAACTTCTTAGATTTTCACTTAATCACTTGAAAACTCCTTCAATTTTGAGCTTGAACACAAAACTCACTCTTGCTCTCTCTTGCTTTGAGTGGCCGGCCAACAATGGAGAAGAGAAGAAAAGAAAAAATGAAGAAAAGTCAACTTTCTCTTCTCTTTAAATCTCCACCAAGCAATTCAAAATGAAAATTACTTAAATACCCCCTTTATAAATCCTAACTCCCTTATATTCACTTGTCCTTATTAGTAATTTCACAATTCACAAATTAAATATCTTTTTCCTTTGACCCACCATTTTGACCAACATATATGTTATATATCTTGCCATATACACAACATATACATTTTCTCTATACATTCTTTCCTTTCCCACTACACATATACATTTGATTCAAACAAAACAACAATATCAAAACTTCTAGGGTATATGTTGGGATATTACAACACCACCATGATCAAACACTTGTAAGAGTTGGTGAGGGAGCGACAACATAGGGTATGCATGGAAAACCACTTAATTGCATGGGTGTCGATTTTGTTTGATTCGATATTGATTGCGGATTTAGGGATAAGGAAGTCTTGATGTATCTTTATAACTCTTGAAATTAACAAAATTCATCTGGTTAGTGTGTTTTGATTTTAGTCTTGCTTGGGGACAAGCAAGGAGTTAAGTGTGGGGTAGTTGTTTAGGTCATTTTTGTACTAGTTTTTAGTATGATTTTATGTGTGTTTTAGTTAATGTTTTGATTAATTTTTGTTTTAAGTGTGTTTAAAGTGTTTATTTTAGGTTTAGGTGCAAAAAGACCCTTGGAGGATCAAAACAGTGCAAGAAGAGCAAAGAACGAAGAACAGTAGCTGACACACTCAAGGGACACGGCCAAGCTTGTGGCCGTGTCCCTCAACAAAAGCTCCAACACGGCCAAGTTGCTTCAGCTTGGCTCACTTAAGTCCAAAGGAAAAAGAAAGATGAAATCAAGCAGTAGAAGGCACAAGCAAGGGACACGGCCAAGCTTGTGGCCATGTCCCTCCAAAGTTGTCCAACACGGCCTAGAGACCTCCAACACGGCCATGTCACTCAATCACACCAAAGAAGAAAAGAAGAAACTCTCACAGAAGCGAACACAAGCAAGGGAGACGGCCAAGCTTGTGGCCGTGTCCCTCCATTGCACCTCCAACACGGTCGTGTCTCCTTTAACTTGGCCGTGTCTCTCATGGACCAAAGACCTCAGACACGACCAAGTCTCCTTTAACCTGGCAGTGTCACCTTAAATTCTATAAATTCTTTCACACGATAAAGAAAAGAGGACGGCTAGGGTTTTGAAAAACAGAGAAAAGAAAAGAGAGGAGGGGGCAAACACCAATTTGGGATGAGGAGAGAGTGACACTCTCCTTGTCCCTCATCTTCATCCTCCATCTTCATCTTCTCCATCTTCCATTGATAAGATCTTTGAGGTTCTTTGGGATCAAGTGGGTTACAAGCTCTTGAAGGTTGAAGAAGCTTCATTGAAAGGTTTGGTGACTTGAGAAAGCTCCAATCCATCTCTCAAAGGCATAATCAATTGAAGGTTTGGTGACTTGAGAAAGCTCCATCCTATATTGCAAAAGGGAAATCAACCATTGAAGAGGGCTTGAGTTCTTCATCAAACATCAAAGTGGAGCTAGGAGGAAGACTAGTAATCCTACTCTTGGCATCTTCACAAGGGATTTTTCTATTCTCTCTTTTAATTCATTTCAATATTGTTTTTATTATATTAAGAGAATTGATATTAAAATTGGACAATTTGTATTTGATTTATATTGAGTTAAATGAATGTTTTAAATTGATGATGTTGAGCTGAAAACCCATGCTTAGGGTTTGTAGTATATTTGATTGAATGCTTTGATTTGATATTTCCATTGATGTACCTTGTTGTTGGTTGATTGCATTGGATTGTATGCTAGGTTAATAGATTAGCTACCTATTGATCTCTAGATATTGAATGAAGGACCGAGAGGTGAAATTTGATATCGGAATTATGCAATTGACTACCCTATGAATGAATTAGAAATATAAGTTCTAGGGTTCCATTAATTTTGTAATGTAAAATAATTAGTTATTGCTAATTCATGAATGTGAGAACTAATGAATTGGTAATTGACTAATTAACCTTATGGAACAAATTAATTACAAGGCTATGTTAATGGATAATTGAGAATTGAGATTTGATTGAATGTACCTATAACCCTAGGCACTTTCCCAAGAACTGAATTGATCTTGTGCACCCATCACACACATCGAACCCTACGTACGTTAATTTTAGGTTTAAATTGTTCTTTAGCATTCCAAACAACAAACTCTCACTTTTAATTTAATTGCTTTAATCAAGCTATTACGAACCACACCTTCTTGGGGAAATGACCTTGGGGCGATCACCTTTGCTACTGCTACCTCGTATACTTGCGAGTGATGCTTTTAGTAGAACTTAATTCGAGCGCAACACTTGGCCGTGTCTTATAAGGTCCCTTTAAATTATTTTGCATGAAGTGAGGGACAAATGGGGGACAAAAGACTCTTTCTTTTTAAAAAGAAATATTAAAAGTGAGTAAAAGGTGGATGGATTTATGGGAAGAAATATTAAACAAAGAAAAAGAGGGAGACAAAGAGTGGTGTGTGAGTTGGCAAGACATGCTTGGTGTCTTAAAAAATTGAAAGGAATTGGAATTGGAGGGGGATGGGGATGGAAATATAGATACACATTTGGCTTGAGAAGGGCTATCAAGTTCTTAGTTTTTGGTTCTAGTTTTGGAGGGGGAGACACCATTCTCTCTTCATTTTCATTTCCAATCATCTTTCATTTCTTCCATAGACAATACTTAATTAAGTTTGGCAATTAAATTGAGTGAGCAAGCTCCTTAGAAGACTAAAATTTAAAGAAAGCTTGATTGGAGTTGTAAGCTTGAGAGAGTTACCATTCCACCTTTCAAGAAGAGAGCCATTGATTGAAGAGGGCTTGGAAGTTGGTCATCATACATCAAGGAGGAAGCTAGGAGGAAGACAAGTAGTTCAACTCTTGGCGTCTACAATGGATTTTTCATATTCTCTCTTTTAATTCATTTCTAGATTATTGTTGTTTTATTTTGAACATTAATATTATAATGTATAATTTTGATTTGATGAATATTGAGATGGATATTTATTTTAAATTGTTGATGAGCTAATTTACTCATGCCTTGAGTTGTAGTAGATTTGATTAAATGACTTGATTTGATAATTCCATTAGTATACCTTGTTATTGGTTGATTGCATTGGACTTAAAGTTAGCTTGATAGATTGGCCACCTATTAATCACATAATATTGAACGATGGACCGAGAGGTGAAATTCGATATCAGAACTATGTAATCAACCACCCTAAGAATGAATTAGAAATATAGGTTCTAGGGTTTATTTAATTTGGAATTTCAAAACAATTAATTGTTGTAAATTCAGGAATGTGAAAACTAATGAATTGGTAATTACTAATTGAACACAAGGGATAAATTAAAATACAAGGTTATATTAATGGAAAATTTTGAGAATAAAGATTTAATTAAATTGATCTACAACCCTAGGCACCATTCCTAGAATTGAATTAATCTTACACAACTACTACTCATTTTTACTTTCAAATTTTAATTACAACTCACCAATTCAGCAACACACACTCAATTTCATTTATTTTGTATAAATCAAACTATTGCAAAATAATTCTTTCCTTATGAGACGACCTTGGGGTGATCACCATTGCTACAATTACCTCGTATACTTGCGAGTGTCACTTTATAGTAGTAATTAATTGTGCACAACAATAAATAAAGTAAATAATGAAATAAAATTGGAAAGAAAGAAAAAAACATTCATTCAAAATGAAAGGAAATACATGATCTATTACAATTAAGAGCTATAAAAAGAAATGAGATCATACAAAGAAAGAAAAACAAACAAAAGAAGAAAAAACATGGAAGATCATTCATTAGCCTCATCTTCATTCCACTCTTCTTCTTCTTCTTCACCTTCCTTTTCACCTCCTTCTTCTTCAATGTGAGTTCCTTCTTGTTCATCTTCTCGCTTATGAGGATGAGGGCCATGGATAAATGGTGATTAGTTTGTTTCTTCCTCATTAATAAAATGCATTGAGAGATACCTAATGCTCCTTGTATCCATGGATGTCCTTATGAAGAAGAGAGCGTTGTGAAGATATGTCATTAATTTTGGAGTTTTGAGAGGTCATTTGGTTTTGGATGTCTTAAAGGATGGCGAGAATTTCTCCTTAGGCTCTAGGAGTTTATGGCCTAAGAATCTCCATTTGGAAGGTTCCTTCAATTTCATCAAGGTCCATAGGCCTTTTTCTTTATTGAGCAATTGCTGCTTGAGCTCCATAGACATAATGGTATGTTCCATCCACTTCCCTAATGCACTTAGAGTGCTTCAAGTAGGTAGTGTTGATGAATTAGGTTATAAGGTGTAAATGATTTGAGAGTGTTGCCTTATTATTGGGATTCAAGGTACCAACAAATTTGGCAATTTGAGTGATGTGAGAGAAATTTAAGAGAGTGCCAATTTTGATCTTCCTAAGGTAGAGGAAAGAATCAATGAGAATTTTTTTTAGTTTGGATAGTGTGATTGTTAATAATGCTCTCATTGCATTTTAGATGGCCTTTTTGAGTGACTTTCTTATTGCTCTCACCTCTTGCATTTATTATATAGGTGATGATTTTATGTAAAATCTAAAAGGTCAAGCTCATAAGACTCTTTGCATTGGATTGTTTGTGGATTGAATTTCAATAAAAATTTCTTTCCAAAATTCTAATTGAACTTTGAGAATGAGGATGTTATTGAAGAGATTGTAGATGCCTTATGTAACACCTTTATATCCTATACACATACAATACATATACCATGTATACGTGTAGTACATATATAGAATACAAGTGTGATACAATAATTAACTGTAGAAATACTCTCATGTGATAAAATAAATATACAACATTACAAATATATATATATATTACAATAGAATAAATATAGTTGAAATCTAATTTGACCAATTTAAAAAAGAAAATCTCTGGAAAAAATTTGCTAGAGTTTGTCTGAAATTTCAATAATTCCCAAAGCCATCAATACACAACATGCAACAAAGATACACTCGCAAAATATAGTTTCTTAAAAATCCCTCATTTCCCTATTTCACATCTAAGTATTTACAAATACAATTAATGTACATTATATAAATATACAAAATTATACAAAACTTTACATGCTATGTAGTACAACTGATTTAGTCTCGTGGCAACACCCTATCTTTAAATTCAGTCTCAAGATCTAGCCCTGCTCGAGTCTATCAAACTCTCTCGCATTGCACTTTTATCACCTGCTTAATACATTTCAACCATGCTAAGCCTGAAAGCCTAGTAGTACATACTTTGATAATAATAAATATTTAAAAAATAATATATTTATCAATCATGGCACACACAATGCTTTATGCCACCAATGCAAGTCACCTTTATTACGTATAGCACTTTTATGTTAATTCAAACTACCCCACTTAGTTAAATAGTTCACTATCTTATAATTTCATAAGCATAACACATCAATATACATTAGGACTGATATGTCTCTACATAATATACATGTTTTAGAAAGATTGATTTGGTCCTATCGTGACCCAAAGGTCCGACATCAGGGATGTAAGTGCCATATAACACCCAATGGCACATTCCCTATTGACTCAGAGGACCTAAGTGTCATATACCACTCGAAGGTACATCCTCTATTCACACTAGCATGCCATAAGGTGTAATAATAAATATAATGCCAGTGTATCTTGCTAGCAGTATAATAAATGTCATATAATATAATTAGCTTGCGAACTCGATAACACCAATCTCAATATTCTGGAGTAAGTAATTGTGCAAGGGCAAACATACAACACCCATCATATTATACCACTGTGAGCGGGGATTTTTACCCCCACTCCCGGTGGAATGGTTCTTGCGACTTCGGCACTGTTTAGGCTCAAGGCCTTAGAGAACACTAGCCTAAGCCCAGTGAAAATGGATTCACCACTCGGATGGGGCAGGAAAAAGAAAGGGGTTGATGACTTGATTCCTAAGGAATCCCCAACCCCCTTAATGAGTTCGGAAATTTAGGTACGTGTGGGGAAGGTGAGAAACGGCCCAGCATCCCTACAATGCCCGGTTTATTGGAACCGGCCTCTTTTGCAGGTCTTAATATTATAAAATTCTTAAAGATAATGATCTTTTCCATACTACATGCGATCATAAGAATAAATAAATACTTTATTAAAATCACAACAATGTCCAAACAAAACAAATAAATGGACACCCATTCAAGGATGAAAACATGTCCTTACATCGTTGTAGACCCTTAATTTTTTACCCGGTCCGGTCCAATATATTTTAATTAGTTCAAAATAATTTTTTTGTTATCTTAATTAAACAATATTTGTTTTAGTATTTAGTTTTTATAACTAATAATAAATAAACAAAAATAAACAAAAATAAAAATAGAAATAGAAATCGGCGACAAAAAAATTCATCGCCGAAAAGTTTGGACGACCTGGCCTCTAGTCGCCTAGCTCGCAAATTTCCAAGGCAATCCTTCGCAGCAGCTCGCAGCAATTTTTTTGCCAACAAAATTTTTTCCGATGTAATTTTTTCCGAAACCAAATCCTATTTGGTTTTGGTTTCCTTTTCCTAATTAATGATAATTTCCTTAAGCAACTAAAATTAATCATCTAAATTTCCTATAAATAAGACTAAAAAACAATACGGAAGGGAGGGAAATTTTTTAGGGGAAAAACATAGGAACGATCGGACTTTAAGAAGAAAACATTGGATTTGGACTGAAACGGGGAGACTTCAGATTTGAAAGGATCAACAAGCAAGTTAATAATTCATCAAAGGCAGCAACCTTGTCTTTGTCCTTGTTCATCCAAGAAGTAATTTTTGGTGGAACCAACAAACGAAGGTATGAATATCTAATCTCTTTTTTCTTTACAGTAGCTAAGAATTATAAACCTTAATATGCTAAAATTCCAAAACCCTAATATATTAACTAAAGAAATTTAAATAGAAACAGTAACCCTAATTTGTATTTTTACTTGCTTTATTTTTAGATTTAATTATGCAGTTCATTATATGCTTTGATTTCTTTAAGTTCAATGCTTAATTTATTTAATTTATCATGGATGAATGTTTATTATATATTTTGATTGATGATTAATTACTTTGATGAATGATTTATTTATGATGAATGGTTATTTACTTTATCGATTTATTTTGATTTTCAAATGTTGTAAGAGGTATGTTTCCAGTTTGTGGGTACCTCATTAATTAAGTTCTATGTAATTTAAATCGCTTTTATATTTTGGACCATTGTAAAGGACATGTTTCTACCTTTTGGTGGGTGTCCTATTTAGCTTAGGCACGGATGATGTAAGGGCATTTTTCTATCTTCGGATGGGTGTCCATTTATTTGTTTTGCTTGGACATTGTTTTGATTTTTAATATATCGATGCTTTATTTTAATTGTTGCGTGTAATATAGATAATATTGTTATATTTAAGATTTTTATAATATTAAGACTTGTAAAGGAGGCCGGTTCCAATGAACTGGGCATTGTGGGGGTGCTGGGCCATTTCTCACCTTTCCCACACGTACCCAACTTTCCGAACCCATTAGGGAATTGGGAATTCCTTAGGAATCGAGTCATCCACCCCTTTCTTTTTCCCAGCCTGTCCGGGGTGGCGACTTCATTTTCTCTGGACTTAGGTCCGTGTTCTCTAAGGCCCCGTGCCTAAACAGTGCCGAAGTCGCAAGAACCATTCCACCAGGAGTGGGGGAAAAATCCCCACTCATAGTGGCGACTCCACTGGGAATAAGAGAATTTGATTCCGTTGGTCTTTATAATATCCTATTCTTTCTTAAAATGATATTATCCATTGCATCATATTAGATTGCATCATGTGCGTGAATTAGGACACCCGTGTTACCCGTGTTGTGTTATGTAAGGGATACCATACTTTCACTCAAGGTATGGAGATCGAGCATGGCATAACCACTCATAGTCTCGTGCCTTTTGGTATATACTTGCTATGGGAACCTAAGCCTTTTAACCCAAAGACTAAAGCTCATGTTATTGGCCTAGTTACTTTCCTTAGGTTTTTACCCCAAATGCATGTTGTTTGACTATGGTTAATTTATCTTAGCTTAAATCATGGCTTATTTGGTTTGTTTTTTTTTTCTAATATGACCTAAGAACGTTATAAGCTCAAAATAAATTTTTATTTAAACTCCAAAATACCAAAGCTATTTTTAAAACTTTTCAAGATAGTCTTTGGACACAAAACTTTTCTAAAAATAAATCAAAAAAATCATTTCTCATGACCCAAATACTAAGCCCAAAATCCATTTTTTCTAAAATCTTTTCACAATGGGCTTAGAAATAAAATTATTTTCATCCAATCTTTTTACAAAGAGCATGCAAATTATTTAGGTCAATTACGAAATACCAAAAATCAATTGTGAGCCTAGTTTATACTAAGAATAATTAATCATGGGCTTATTTTTGGCATGAATCATTAGTTACTTTTTCAAGTGAGAAATCTATTTGTAATTAACCTCTTAATTTAGTTTTAATCCAATATAGTATAAAAGCTACTATAGTTGGTTGAATGTATTAAAACCTAATTAATGGGAATTATTATGAACTGATTTCCATTTTCAAAAATATAACTATTGGTTGAAACGTCCAAGGGAAATATTCGAAAACAAGGTACCCCATGTTGGTATTTTGTTAACCATATACCTAGGAAAAGAGACTCGTCATTCGTGTGTGGATGTTATAAGGTTGGAAGGAACGTCCTAATTATCTTTCTTTGTTGATTGTTTATGCATACATGCATACATTTGCATCTCATATCATTGATCCTCTCTAGCTCATAGCCTTGGATTACAATAGTTCAAAAGCTTATGACAATTCGACCTACGCTGAAAGTGAAGAATCTAGCAACGACTCAATCACTTGCTCACCAAAAGCAATGGATCCCGAACAAATTCAAAGAATGGTGGATGATGCCCTCAATGCCAAGATGGAAGAAATAAATGAGGCCATGGCCGAGACCGTGAAGAACCAATTGGCTGCAATTTTAGGAAATAATGTCGAAGCGTATGCTAGCTCCAAGAAGCCAAAGGACAAAGGGAAGGCTAAAGTTGGTGAAGTAGCTTTTAATGATGATAAGGTGATCATTGATGATGATGATTGGGCTCAATACTATCAAGATCCTCAAGACAAAAAGGAGTCGAAGGTCATTGAGAAGACAACTGTCGAAAAACAAAAACTTCTGATGTTGAAAAGATGATCACAGATTTAGAAAAGAAATTTGAGAAGAAACTAAAGACCGAAGAAATGTCCGAAGTTGACAAATTATTTGAGCTAGATGAAGAAGTTCCGTACAAGTTCAAGATGCCATCTTTTGCGAAGTTCGATGGAACCAGAAATCCCCATCTCCATGTGAAGCAGTATATCACTGCCATGCAGTATGCCCGAGCTACTAAAGCTCAAACTCTAAGGTACTTTATGCTCTCATTGGATCCTGTTGTCCAAAATTGGTTCAACACCTTAGAAGAAAGTACTCAAAAAGATTCGGACATGTTGTACAAGGCTTTCATTCAGCAATATGGGTATAATGTTGAGTTGGAAGTTACCTTAATGGAAGTTGAGTCCATTAGACAAAGGCCAAATGAGAATTTTGTGGACTATGTGAAAAGGTTTAGAAATAAGGCTGCTTTGCTCAAGAAAAGGCCCGATGAATATGATCAAATAAGGATGATTGTGAGAGGGGGTGTTGCCTAGTCTTCGTGAAAGGATGTCTCATACACTCATCCGTGATTTCAAAGATCTTCTCCAAGCTGGTCTACAAATTGAAGAGTGGGAAAGGGAGAAGAATCGCTTTTCAATAAAAAGAAATGAGAAAGGGAACAACAAGTCGGGCAATCAAAGCACACAAAAAGAAGTTGATGTTAATGCCACTAGTCAAGAAGGAATGAGGCAGTTTTCAAAATTGGGGAAGCCACTGTCTTGGGTTCTCAATAAGCTACAAAAGAAGGGATTGTTACAACCCTTGACTCCTCATCCTTTGCCTAATCCTCTTCCACCTAACTTTGATACTAATGCATTTTGCCAATTCCATCAAAGGCCTAGACATGAAACGGACAATTGTATGAAGTTGAGGCATGAGATCCAGAATTTAATTAATAATGGCAAGTTGCCTGAGCCGGATAAGCCCAATACCAAAGGTAATCCATTTTCAAGGTTCAACAGAGTGCCACCACTAGCAACCTTCATGGTGGGAAAAGGATTGGAAGAAGATTTTGTTTTATCATCCTTTCAAGATGGAAATATTGAAGATGTGAAAGGAAAAGAAGCTTAAACTCAACAAACTTCCTTAGCTTGAACGTTGCTTTTCAATTTTACTTTCTTTAATATTTAATTTGAACAATCTTGTTTTTCAAATTTAAATTTATTTGAATAAATTACTTTCATCACAAATTTTGTTGGTCTTTGTTCATTTTGGTGCTCAACCGAAGAGGAATCTAGCTTGATAATTCATGAATTAATATATTTATGCATCATGACATAAATGACTTTACAAGGTATGGGAATTTGCTCTATAGCATTGAGTTGTGTATGCTTACTTAGAGAGGGCTCCTGCATAATTATCTTTGTCTAGGTCCTAGTCGGTCTTAGAACATGCTTTGACAAACTTTCGAGGCGAAATTGAACTCTGCTTATTTAAGAGAGAAATGATCTAGGCATTGTTTGGTTAGCCAACAACTAGTATCCGCCTTATTAATTATCAATCCCTAGTTGTCCTTTTGAGCCTTCATAAAATTTTTAGCTTTCTTTTCATTGACTTATAAACCCCAACAACCTACCCTGAGCTATTGTGATACTTTTGAAAAGTCTTATGATCACTAAGATGAAGAGGCAAGAAGATCAAAGAAAGCAATAATTAGTCAAGATCAAGGGGGTAGTTGATGTTTTCAAGACCATAAGGATAGTTGATGCTCTCAAGACCACAAGGGTAGTTGAAGTTTTTCTTAATATCTCCAATATATCAAGACAACATCATAATAACAAATGATTTATCCCTGTTAAAGAAGATTTATGTCACTCCACTCATCCATTATTAGAAATCCAAGCTGGTACAAACAAGACAACTCTTTTAGAGCTAGAACCAAAAAAAAAGAAGAGAAAAATAAAAAAAAAGAAAAGAAAAGAAAAGAAAAGAAAAAGGAAAAAAAAAAGAAGAAAAGAAAACCCAAAAGCGGTTCATAAAGCCAACTGAGTTTTCTTTTACCTAAAGTAGCAAAAGGCTTCCATTTGGTTTATAAGGACTGTTTGACTTGAATTGGTCCAACCCAACTAAAGATTCGATCAAAATTAGAGAAAAAGGAGAAAGACCATCCGGTTCTTGAAGGTTCTGTACTTGACAATCCTACAAGGAAAAAGGATAAAATGATAAAATGCTCAAAGAAAGGGAAGAGTAAGAAAAATAAAGAAAAGGGAGAAGAAGAAAAGAAGCGAATTTGGGTGCCAAACTTTTTGCAAGGGCAAAAAACTGTCCTAATCAAGATCCAGATTAATGCCAAGAAGATAGAAGGAATTTGGAGTCTAGAAAGATTGCTCCCAACTGTCTAAAGTTCCAATAAGAAATTTGTAGTGTGAGGGTTTGTCCATTGTGTCACACCAGTACCAATCTCAAAATGGCTTTCATTCAACTCGTGTCCCTTATCGACCCCATTTCAAGCCTATCAAAGATATGTTGATCTCTCTTGGTAGGTAGAGCCTATTAGTGGAGATAGTTTGAATAAGCATGCATATGAGATAGACAATATTTAAATTCAATGAGGCCTTTGGCCAAGCAATGTGTATGTGCCTATCTGAAGTGCAACAATTCTTGCTTAAATAGAAATGATTCCCGAGTTTAGTACGGTAACTAGGGTTGTCATGTTATAGATATGTTAATTTGGAAAAATCAAGTCCTGAGGTACATTGACATTGATTTGATAAAGCCAAAATTTGATTTCAAAATCAAAATTCAAAATCAAAAATAAAATATTTTTGTCATACAAAGCCTTCAAGTTAAGGGGAGTATGTTGAATTGTCGAATCTCAAAAGGCACATTGGGCAAAGTAAATGATTATTGGCAAGGTTAAGAAGAAGCTACCAACTGACATGCTGAAACATAGTTTAAAATGGATGTATCTCCGCTGCTTGGGTCTCCACTCTTCATATTTTCAACATCTTGAAGATAAAATCCATAAATGTGAAGCAACCTATCATTCCAATGCAAGAAATGAATGGGTATCTCAAAGGAGTCAATGAGAACACTTCTGCTGAACATCTCGGTCTGTGGGTCAATGGAACAACTGTAAGTATTATTCATGCATATCATGCATACATGAGCATATCACATCGCACTTTCATGTCTTGTATTGTCTATTATTTATTAAAGTGAACAGCAAACACCCTGTGAAGTAAAAAATTAAAAGAAGATATCAAATCAGGGGGGCATGGAAAGCCCATTACTTGAGAAGGCTCCAGTAATTTTGCAAAGAGAAGAAATGCATCCTTTTACGAAGAACTAGACAACAAGAACATCAATCAGAGCCCACATAGAAAAATCATGGGTTTGAGCCTACACAGAGGGCAAAGTTTCTCCTTTTCAATTTTTAAGTTTATGCATGAACAAAATATTTTGACTCACTTCTAATATTTTACCACGCAGGGGGGCAAGGAGAGGACATAAGGTCCAATTAAAAATAACTGAATTTTTGCAAAAAGGAAGAACAAAAGAATGGAACATTAGAACTCTCAAAAGAATGAAGATGCAAAAGACAAAAGATTAGTCCAGCTAAAAGAGCTGAAGCCAGGGTAAAGACCCGACCTCCAGTGGATAAAGATCCATGTTTCAAAGGGTGAAGACCTGAAGTCCAAAAGGATGAAGATCCATTTTCAAGGGTGAAGACCTGATTTCCAAGGATGAAGATCCATTTTCAAGGGTAAAGACCTGATCTCAAAGGATGAAGATCCATTTACAAAGGGTGAAGACCCAAAGTCCAAAAGGATGAAGATCCATTTACAAGGGTGAAGACCCGATCTCTAAGGATGAAGATCCATTTACAAGGGTGAAGACCTGATATCCAAGGATGAAGATCCATTTTCAAAGGTGAAGATCCGATGCTAAGGATGAAAATCTAAGGTCCAACGATGAAGATCCATTTTGAGGATGAAGAACCACAATGCATAGAACAGCCGGAGTAGTCAGACTTCTCAACTGATAAAAGGTTAGTCAAATTCAATCTCGGGTCCAAGTATCCCATCCTGGGTCCAAGTACCCAAATCAAATTTAATCTTGGGTCCAAGTACCCAAATCAAATTCACTCTCAGGTCCAAGTACCCAATCTCGGGTCCAAGTACCCAAATCGAATTCAATCTCTGGTCCAAGTAACCAATCTCGGGTCTAAGTACCAAATCAAATTCAGTCTCGGGTCCAAGTACCCAAATTCAATTCAATCTCGGGTCCAAGTACCCAAATCAAATCAATCTCGGGTCCAAGTACCCAATCTCTAGTCCAAGTACCCAAATCATATTAATCTCGGGTCCAAGTACCCAAATCTTAGGTCCAAGTAGCCAAATTCAATCCAGTCTCGGGTCCAAGCACCCAAATCCAATTCAATCTCTAGTCCAAGTATCCAAATTCAATCTAGTCTCGGGTCCAAGTACCCAAATAAAGTTCAGTTTGGGTCCAAGTACCCAAAACAAATTCAAGTAACTATCTTAAAAATTAAGTCTTATTGTTTTTCACTCTCTTTTACTAAAGTCTCAAATCGTTCAAGCAGGGGGCAAACTGTAGACCTTTAATTTTTGACCCGGTCCAATATATTTTAATTAGTTCAAAATAATTTTTGTGTTATCTTAATTAAATAATATTTGTTTTAGTATTTAGTTTTTATAATTAATAATTAATAATAAATAATCATAATAATAAATAAATAAAAATAAAAATAAAATCGGCGACCAAAATATTCGTTGCCGAAAAGTTTGGACGAAATGGCCTTGGGCCATTTCGCCATCAGGAGTTTATTGCGGGCAAAATGACCTTTGGCCTCCCAGCTCAAAAATTTCCACGGCAATCCTTCGCAGCAGCCCGCAGTAATTTTTTCGCCAGTGAAATTTTTTCCGATGCAATTTTTTTCGAAACCAAATTCTATTTTGTTTCGGTTTTCTTTTCCTAATAAATTATAATTTCCTTAAGCAACTAAAATTAATCATCTAAATTTCCTATAAATAAGACTAAAAAACAACACAGAAGGGAGGGAAATTTTTAAGAGGGGAAACTTAGGAACGATCGGACTTTAAGAAGAGAACATTGGATTTGGACTGAAATGGGGAGACTTCATATTTGAAAGGATCAACAAGCAAGTTAATAATTCATCAAAGGCAGCAACCTTGCCTTTGTCCTTGTTCATCTAAGAAGTAATTTTTGGTGGAACCAACAAACGAAAATATGAATATCTAATCTCTTTTTTCTTTACAGTAGCTAAGAATTATAAACCATAATATACTAAAATTTCAAAACCCTAATATATTAATTAAAGAATTTTAAATAGAAACAGTAACCCTAATTTGTATCTTTACTTGCTTTATTTTTAGATTTAATTATGCAGTTCATTATATGCTTTGATTTCTTTAAGTTCAATGCTTGATTTATTTAATTTATCATGGATGAATGCTTATTATATATTTTGATTGATGATTAATATCTTTGATGAATGATTTATTTATGATGAATGGTTATTTACTTTATCGATTTATTTTGATTCCAAATGTCGTAAGAGGTATGTTTCCACTTTGTGGGTACCTCATTAATTAAGTTCTATGTAATTTAAATCGCTTTTATATTTTGGACCAATGTAAAGGACATGTTTCTACCTTTTGGTGGGTGTCCTATTTAGCTTAAGCATGGATGATGTAAGGGCATGTTTCCATCTTCGGATGGGTGTCCATTTATTTGTTTTGGACATTGTTTTGATTTTTAATATATCGATGTTTTATTTTAATTATTGCATGTAATATGAATAATATTATTATACTTAAGAATTTTATAATATTAAGACCTGCAAAGGAGGCCGGTTCCAATGAACCGGGCATTGTGGGGTTGCTGGGCCATTTCTCACCATCCTCACTCGTACCCAACTTTCCGAACCCATTGGGGGGTTGGCGATTCCTTAGGAATCGAGTCATCCACCCCTTTCTTTTTCCTGAACCGTCCGAGTGACGACTCCATTTTTTTCGAACTTAGGTCTGTGTTCTCTAAGGCCCCGAGTCTAAACAGTGCCGAAGTCGCAAAAACCATTCCACTGGGAGTGGAGGCAAAAATCCCCGCTCACAATCATCCATGTCTAAAACTAAATAGGACACCCACCGAAAAGGTGGAAATGTGTCCTTTGCATTGGTCCAAAAAACTTTAAAATAAAATAAATTACATGATGCTTACGACATGAGGTACCCAAAAAATGGAAACATACCTCTTATAATGTTTTGAAATCAAAACAAATCAATAAAAATAACTACCCATTATTATAAATAAATAATTCATCAAAGACATCAAACAACAATCAAAATATATAATAAAAATTCATCTAATTTAAATAAAATAGTAAGTATATAAATTTAGGGTCCATGCATCAATTTAGGTTTCTTTGGTTTCATGTTTAACAATTAGGGTCTTGAAATTTAGTTTACTGGATTAATCATTTTGAGAAATATTAAATATAAAAGAAGTAGTATAGCTACTGGATGTTTTAAAGATTTAGGGTTTTAAAACTCTTATGAAAATAATACTAAAGTTTAAGGTTTAAATAAATAAGATTGAAGATCATGAAAATTGGATTTTAAATTTGGTATTTGGAAAGAATAGTCTACTGTGATTCTAGAAAAATAGGTGTGGTTAGGGTTTGTAAGAAAATAGATTATTGTTTTGTGATTTTAAAAAAAGTGCAATTAGGATTTTAGATTTCAAAAATATGTTTTACGAGTATTAAGATATTAGGGTTTTGAAAAAAATAGTTTTTAGGGGTATTAAGATATTAGGGTTTTGAAAAAAAAATAGTTTTTAGGGTTTTAAATAGAGTTTGAATAGTAAACAAAATAATTGATCAAATAACAAAAACATCATCTATTGTATGTTTAATCAATTGATCAATTGAATGATGAAGCTACTGTAAACATAAATAAGTCAATAGAAACTCAAACCTCCGTTGTTGGTTCCACCACAACTTGAATTCTAGTTGACCAATAACCAAAGATAGAGTTTGCTGTCTTTGATGGATTCCTTCTTGCATGCTGACTGCCTCTTGCTTTTTCAAGTCAAAGGATCTAAAAAAAGTCCAGCTCCTTCCAAAAGTCCAATCTCCTTTTTAAATGATCAAAGTCCAAAGTCTCAAGATCCCTTTCTGTGTGTTTTGATGTGGTATTTATAATAAAAATAAAAACCTAATACTAATTGGTTAAGGAAATAAAAAGCATTTATGAAATAAAATTAAAAACCAAAACCAAGTAGAATAGGGTTTCGAAAAAAATTGTGCTGGCAAAAATTTCCTGCGGGCTGGGCGTGGGATAGGCACAGGCTGGGTGAGGGCCACAGGTCAATTCGTCACAGGAAAAACCTACGATGAATTGGCTTGTGGCCAATTCATCTCAAGTAAACCCTGTGGTAAATTGGCTTGTGGCCCATTTGTTGCAGGTTTTTCCTTCGATGAATTGGCCTAAGCCAATTTGGGCCAATTCGCCGCTAGCGACAAAAAATTTCATCGTTGATTTTGCCCATTGCCGATTTCTATTTTCAATTTATTTTTTTATCTTGTCTTCTTCTTTATTTTATTATTATTATTTTATTTTAATTAAAAATAAATATTTTAAGAAATAAATATTATTAAAAATACCACAAAAAGTATTTTGGACTGTTTAAAAATATCGGACTGGACTGGGTCAAAAATTAAGGGTCTATAGTTTGCCCTTTGCTTGAGCGATTTGAGACTATAGCAAAAAAGAGAGAAAGACAATGTGATTTTTGACTAGGTGTAAAGCCATATTGGACTCCGTAATCAAGGTTAGTTTGAGTTCTGGACTCAAAAATAATTTTGGTTCTGGACTCGAGATAAGTTCTGGACTTAAAAGAATAATTTGGCTTCTGGACCCGAGGTAAGTTTTGGACTTAAAAGATAATTTGGGTTCTGGACCCAAGATAAGTTCTAGAAATAATTTGGGTTTTGGACCCGAGATAAGTTCTGGACTTAAAAATAATTTGGGTTCTGGACCCGAGATAAGTTTCGAACTTAAAAAATAATTTAGGTTATGGAACCGAGATAAGTTTTGGACTTAAAAAATAATTTGGGTTCTAGACCCGAGGTAAGTTCTGGACTTAAAAAATAATTTGGGCTCTGGTCCAGAGATAAGTTTTGGACTTAAAAATAATTTGGGTTATGGACCCGAGATAAGTTCTGAACTTAAAAATAATTTAGATTTTGGGCTTGAGATAAATTCTGGACTTAAAAGATAATTTGGGTTATGGACCCAAGATAATTCTTGGAATTTTTGGAATGATTTGGTTATCTGCGAAAAATTATTGTAGTTAGTAGGATAATAAAGAAATTTTGAAAAAAATTCAGTTATTTTTTAACATGCATATATCTTATTGCCCCTTGCATGTAAAAATATTTTAAAAGTGCCAAAATATTTTTTGACACAAAAATATCTAAATTGAATAATTGAATTTGCTATTTAGACACTGTGTAGTCCCTATTTACTCACTATTCACTAACTATTCATTTACTACTTAACAACAATGATATTTACTTTTTTTTCTATTTTCACGAGAATTACTATTTTTCACTTTTTTTATTTTGTTTTTTTTCTTTGCAATTTTGCTTATATAAACAACTCATTTCTTCAATAATCATTCATATTCACATATTTTCATATTTAAAGCAGAGAATTGAGCAAAGAATTAAAGAGAAAATGCATGCTTCGAGATCAGGACCTCTATCCATTGCTGAGTTATTGGAATTTATTCGACGGCATGAAAATGGAACTGTAAGTCTAGTAGTTGCGATGCAGCTTCATCGCAGTTCAAATCAAAAGACTAAGGTAACAACACAAATATTTATTATTTTATTATTGGTTTTTTTATTATATTTTTTTATTTTTTTAATAAAGATTAGAAAAAATAAATTAGTTAGTGGACTATTTAATAAATAAATTAATTAATTAAAATAGGATATAACGAATAAATGTAGTCTATGAATAAATAGTATTGGTATAATGATATACTTACCTCGTGTTAACTTACCTGACTCCGTGTTAGCGCGATCGCCGTGTTATCCGGGGCAGAGGGTGTGTCTATAAAGCCTGACAATGGCATGATGTAGCACCCTCTCGAGTAAAATGGATTGTCCGAGTTTGTGATTTTGAAAATTTTATCTTGCAATTACCATCTGAGGAGTGTCCGATAGATAGGAGTGTAGTTCAAGCATTGTCGGAGTGATGGATGTACACGACCTATACTTTTAATCTACCTGTAGGAGAGATGACCATTAGCCCAATCGATTATACAACCATAACTAGTATCCGGTACTATGGCCTTCCGGTCCCTCTTACCAATGATATTCTAACATACGAAGAAGTTCAACAGCTAATCAATATGGAACCATCATTAAAAGAGCCCTTTAAGATAAAATTGAGCCGATTCAGAGTTATTGGATGAACTATAAAGGACGGGTTCGTAGGGAAACAACCAAATAATATGCTCGAGGATTTTTACTGTATTTGCTCGGGTCGACTATTTTATGCAGCACCGAATCTGCCATCCATTTGTTGGTGTTGAGGGCCATTACTGACATGAGTATGGTACCGCTTTACAGCTAGGGTGAAGCTGGCCTTGCCTATCTCTATCATAGACTAGATAAGATCTACAGGAATAAGAAGTCTTTCGTTGGTTTCATGGTAGTTGTCGAGATACTCTTCTTCTACCAATGTCAATTCCATTCTTATACTTGCATGAATTTGATTTTCATTGTTGTTGTAGGTATGGGTATATGAGCATAATCTTGTGAGGGTGCCTGGCATTTCCTGAGAGATAGTTGGGTATCCAAGATTGAATTTTTGGTTGTCAGATCGTGCAGCAGTTCCCAGCTCTCACCATGTGCACACCCAACGCTATCTCTTGAGTTGTTTAACCTAGGGCCAGGTAAAATAATATTAGTATACTTTAAAATTTATATAAAATTTCACTTACCTTATTTCATTTTGTAGGTCAATTTGGCTGGGTGGAACACAGAAGAGTAGATGAACTGGACTTCTTCCATGAATGCCACATTGCCTTTTTAGCATACCCGCCGAGTCATTGCTGGCCCTGTGTCTAGTGGCTGGTTTCTCAGGGAGAGGGTGTATGAGTGGTTCCTTAGTCCCGAGTGGTGGAGGATCCTGATGAATTGCCTAGAGTATACTTTAAATATCACATCAATGCCAGAGAATGCTTGGTGGTTAGCTCAGCATGGTTATTATGTTGAAACCTTTCTCTATCCACGGGGTACTTCATATACCCAGTTTATTCGAGTAGGACTCTTGAACTTTGATGTATCTCCTATTGGTGTCTGGGAGATTCCTGAGGAAAAGGAGGATAGCAATGAAGAGGAGCATCACGGAGAGGGAGGAGGGTCCGTCCTGTATCCCTGGGCTAGCAATTCTCAGGTAAACTTTTACCATTTTGCCATTGCAATTACTTCTTTCTTAACTTGTTTTGATTGTTTTAATGATTATTGCAGGCTACTGGCTTGTTTGGTCATGAGGTTGGACCTTCCTCTGTCGCTCCTCCATTTACTCATTCTAATCAACCGGAGATGCCATCTCATCCAGAGGGTTTTGATATGAATTACCTGGTAGGTTATCCTATTCCATGATAATTTATGCTACATGTGTGCATGATTATTTATGCTCTTACCTTTTTCTTTCCGGCTCACAGCAGATGCTTGAATAACAAAACAAGAAACTTCAAGAAGAGTTAGTTGCTAGTCATCAACAGGTTGCCCATTTTGAAAAATTGTATTACCAGTCAGAGCAAAACTTTTAAGACTTTCGGTTTTAGGAGATGAGAGATCCTAGTGCTTCATCATCTAGGGGACCCCAAACTGATGACCATAAGATTCTTTCGTCTACTTCGGATGAGGGCCGTTACAGATTTGAATTCCAAGGTAATAGAGGTTCAAGTGCTTCTGCTTCGAGTGGACTTGGGATAGATGATACGTCACCTCCTTCAATAGGTGATGACTTCTTTAGGGCTTTATTTGATCATAATCCACCATCTCCTCCTCAGTGATCTATTATTGTACTAATTGATAAAATATTGTATAATAATAATGATAATTATAATTATAATTTGCACTTTTACTACAACTTTTGACTTTCAAATATATTATTTTTTTCTCTTCTTTTTTTTTGGTTTTTTTATTATTTTTGCGTTACAATAATTCAGAATTCCACAGTAGCACTGATTTACAAAACGGAAGGCAACACAGCCACTCAAAATCATTTCATCGCTAATTTTCTATCCTTGCACGTCTCGGTCTCAAACCATTCCTTGTAAACTTCAGTATGGCCAATCATCCTATATAAATCTTCTTTCCCTACTATGACCTCATATAGAAGCCACAAATTTTCAACTTTAGCATCAAAATTCCTTTTAACAATTCTAATTTCCCTTCAATTGTCAATAATGACTGAACTCAATTTGAAGAAAATAAAAGGTCTATTTAAAAATATGAATTCCATTCATTGGGAACAAATATCTTAGTCTGAAATTAATACTTTGAAGTGTTTTCAAAATATTAAATTGGACCATTCTTTTTTACATGCCATGGCTTCTTTTTGGAATATGAGTTCTAGGACATTTAAGATTAATGGCTTTGAGATATGTCCAATGATTGAAGAGTTTGAGGTCATCCTTGGATATCTAAGCAATCAACCAATGGTGTTACCTATATTGATTTTCAAGACTCAACAAAAGATGCAAATGTTATTTCAACTTTCAAAGCCTGAAGTTCTACAGTTGATGAGAGGTGAGAAGATTCTGCTTGGTCCCGTAATTGACTTTTGCATTTCTCACTTGGCTCCTACCAAGGCATGGGGATGTATGCTTTGTCTATGTTTGCTTGACCAATTTTTGCTTGCTTCTTCTGATGGCGATATTGATCCAAGAGTATTGGATATCATGGACCAAATGGAAGGAGGCTTGTCACCGATACCCGTGATCTTAGCTGAGACTTTAGTTGGACTAGACCAACTTAAATCAAGATTGTCAAAGAAATTGACTGGGAGTCCGTTGTTGCTTCAGGTAATTACCTAAACTGCCCTTTTGGGTTTTCAATTTAGGTCTCTTTTTTTATTCTTTTTTTATATTGCTCTAATTTTTGCCTAGTCCGCCCTTGCGGGTTTTCGAAACTAGGGAGCTATCCTAGTTTTTTTTTTTGCTTAGGTCGTCATTGCAGATTTTCGACCTCACAGACCCTTTTTTTATCTTTTTTTTCTTACAAATTTGGTTTCAGGAGCATCTCTGCTTGCTCGACACTCCATCTATGGCTTTTTCCAGATATCTGCCCTGACATCATTCTGCTAGGAAACTACTCCATCCTACTTCTTTATATGCTGACTAGGTTGACTGGATCCACTCACGCGCCGAAGTCAACATCCATTGGTTAGTACCTTAATGGAAGATTTCTCGTATCACCATTCGGACATACTTGATGTATGTTTCTCTTATTGCTCTTCATCGAGGTACTTGCTATGATCCTCATAGGCTTGACCTTCAGTATGGAGCTGAGCCTCAGGATTCCAATTTTACTCTTGATTTGGACATGCCTTGTCTGACTGAAGCCTACTTGGATCTGCTGAAGCAAAGTTATCCTGCACACTACACTTATCGTCTGCCATAGATTTTATATTTGTCAATTTCTCTAGACAAAATATTATTAGGATGTAAAAATAATAATAAGAGATGTTTCTTTTTCTTTCATAATTTGTCATCACCTTTTGCTATTGTGTTTATTCATTTTATCCATATTTGGTCAAATACTTAAAATAGTGCACATGGAACAATTTTAATATTAATTCTATTTTATTAAATTGGGGAGCAACAAACATAAAGCTAGCATACACAAGATCACTCCTGTTGCAAACTAGCCCTTTCAGGTTTGCTAATTGATGGTTTTCTCTTGGTTAGCCCTAATTATTGCCTAGCCCGCCCTTTCGGGTTTTCAAAACTAGCGGACTGCTCTCACTTTTTCCTAGGCCGCCCTTTTTGGGTTTTGAACCTAGCGAGCTCTTTTTCTTTCTTTTTCATTATTTTTTATACATAAAACCTCTTCAACCTATCAATGTTCACTGGCTCACTAAACTCGTTCCCGTCCATGTCTGATAACTTAACTGCACACTTGTTCATGACTTGTTTCACAACATATGGCCCTTCCCAGCTAGGCCTAAATTTTCCTCTTGGATCAGATACATTAGGCTTACATTGTTTCAACGCTAAATCATCGACTTTGAGTTTTCTAATCTTAACCCTTCTATTATAGGCTCGAGCTATCCTCCTTTGATATAGTTGATGATGATACAATGCTTTTAACCTTCTCTCCTCTAGTAAAGCTAACTGTGTGTATCTGCTCACTACCACTCCATCTCAGGCAGTTCAGCATCCAAGACCACCCTCAATGACTTGATCTCAATTTCTATTGGCAGCACTACTTCCATACCGTAAACCAAAGAGAACGGTGTCATTCCAGTCGGTGTTCGCACACTTGTTCTATATCCCCACAAAGCAAAAGGAAGCATCTTCGACCAATCCCTGTATGTCTTGGTCATGTTGGACATAATTTACTTAAATGTCTTATTTGTTGCTTATACTGCACTGTTAGCCTTTGGTCTATAAAGATAGGATCAGTGATGATGGATTTGGTACTTCGAGAATAAGTCCTTAACTGCACCTTGAAACTATACCCTATTGTTTGATATCACATTGTACGGGACCCATACCTGTAGATGAGATTTTTTTTAATAAATCTAGCCATTTGCCTTGCCCCCAATTTGTTGAAAGATTTGGCTTTGACCCATTTTGAAAAATAATCTGCCGCTACTATGATGAAACGGTGACCGTTTGAGGCTGTCGGATATATCTCTCCTATGATGTCAATCCCCCAAGTTATGAATGGCCAGGGTGAAGATATAGAATGCAATTCTTCACGTGGCATGTGATTCAAATTACCATACATCTAACATTGATGATACTTCTTTACAAACTCAATATAATCTCTCTCCATGGTCAAACAGTAGTAACCTTGTCGAATTATCTTCTTAACTATGGCTAAACCACTCATGTGTGGATCGCAACTTCCCGCATGTATTTTTGACATAATATGCTCCACTTCAGGCTTCCTCAAGCATCTCAATTGCACCCCATCAGGCCATCTTCGATACAACTCTCCATGAAAGGTGATTATTGTAAGGACCACTACCTTATGGCTCTTCCTTCTTTCTTTGTTACTCCTAATGGGTATTCTTTCTCTTCCAAAAATTGTCTTATAGTGTCATACCACGCATCATGGTCTGTATCAATTTCCATTATTGTATCATATTCATAGTAAGGAGTTGATGAACTGGTCAAAATCAGATGCTTAAGGAATAAGTTGACAAGATTTTCCCACCGAAGCCAATGTGTCAAGGGCATCAGCCATCTGGTTTTCTTCTCTTAGTAGGTGTATAAACCTGCACTCCTTAAAGTTCTTCTTCATCATGGTCAAGTAATGGTGGCATGGTTTTAGCTTTTCTTCTTTTAACTCCCACTCTCCATTTTCTTGGGATACCACTAGCAATGGATCACCAAAGACTTGTATCTTATCCACCTTCATAATCATCAGGGTTTCCAAACCAAAGATACATGCTTCATACTCCACCATATTATTAGTCACCCTAAACTTCAACTTCTTGGCTAAAGGGATAAGTTCCCCTTCGGGTGATTCTAGTATGACTCCCAAACTTGCTCCTTTCCTATTCATTGCTCATTCAAAATACATTTTCCATCCCTGTACTTCTATGGCCTTTAAATGTTCATTTGGAAATTCCATGACTATCTGTAACACCCCTATATCCCGTATACGTACCAAGCATGCTTAAACGATCGTAGTATTCGTATACTGAATATAGGAAATGCCACAGTTTTAAAATGATACATAACAATTTCCTTTGTAAGTAATTGAAACCAACTCAAACATTTTAAAAGAAATCCAAAAGACACCATATATATATATATAATATTTATTAATTCACAGCGGAAGTTATTACAAATAGGTTAAAAACCAAAATTTACAAAATGTAGAATATATACATGATTGGCAGCTCTTCTCCGATCTTTAAGTCCCAAAATAAACTCTTCAAGGTCTACTCTCACTTGGTCTCGAGGAGCTCTCAGGTTCAACTCTGTTACCTGCGCGATCAAACACTATCGCGCTAAGCCAACGGCTTAGTAGTACAAGATATAATAACATTATACTAAAATGCAATGTCACAATCAATTACATACATCATTCAAATTCATCATTATAGCCCATAACCATGGCTTCATATACGAACCCTCCCCCAACCAGGTCTGTTGCCCTCTAATCCCAAGGGTCCGCAGGAGGCAGATAGGCACGTATAAAACTATCAGTAATGAACCTTTTTCCCAACCAGGTCGGTAGTCCAAGTTCGGTTGCCCATCCCAATGGGTCCGCATGGTTCCGCAGGAGGCAAATAGGTACGTATAACTCTGATTGTATCGAACCTTTCCTCACCCAGGTCGGTAGTCCAAGATCGGTTGCCCAACTCAATGGGTCCGCATGGTTCCGCAGGAGACGGATAGGTCCGTTCAACAATCTTTAACATTACTTTCTCAATTCATTTCATTCTCATAAGCAAATTAGACAACAATGCTTTAATCATCTCACATTACAATAAAACAATTCTTCATAACATTATATCTTTAACATTTCATTTCATCATAGTATACAACATCAATTACACTACCTAAACACACATATTATTATTCAATCATATCATCAAGGCATGCTTCAATCATATCATTCACATTTGTTTATGTCATTCATTGATTTAAGTGTTTTTAAAGTGTTTAGGTTTAGGTTTAGGTACCAACTTACCTTTGAAGGACCAAAACAATGCAAGAAGAACAAAGAATAAAAACATTAACTAACACATTTGAGGGACACGGGCAGCACACTTGAGGGACACGGCCAAGCTTGTGGCCGTGTCTCTCAACCACCAATTCCAGTAGCAAACACGGGCATAGGACACGGCCAAGCTTGTGGCCGTGTCACTCAACCAAAAATCACAGTAGCTAACACGGCTAGGTGACACGGCCGTGTCTCTCAAAAACCAATCCAACAAGCCCAAATTTTCTTGGCTTGGCCGTGTCTCTCCTTGCTTTTGGCCGTGTCACTCATGAACAAAACCCTAAATGTGGCCAACCCTCTTCTAAATGCATTTTAACCCATTATGCACAACATAAACTCATTCAAATAGATGTAATCAAAGTTATTAACACTTATTTTGCATATTGAACACAATATTCACATTAACCATACATTAAATCATTCACCAAATCCCAAACCCTAAAACCAACTTCTTCCACTTAAACTTACAATCTTCACAACCAAACCAACACCAATTCAATCTTTTAACTTACAATCAATTTTAACACTTGTAAACACATATCAAACACACCAAATCATCACATCAACAAATCACTATTCACCTTAGACACAACTTCAAAATTAACAAAGGAAAATAAGAGAGTACTTACTTTAAATGAAGAAATTCCACAAATCTCTAACCAAATCCCTTGATTCCTTCTTCAATTTGATTCTAGCTTCAAGAACACCTCTCTTGCTCTCTCTTTTCTTCAATGGCCAGCACCCAAAATGAGAAGAAAAGCAAATAAACACAAGTCAAACACTTTTCCTTCTTTAAATCTCCACCACACAATTTGACAAGACAATTACTTAAATGCCCTTCATCCATTTAATTAACCTTTTGTCTCATATGTGCCCATTTAAGTAATTTCACAAATCTCAAATAAATATCCTCTTGCATTGACTCTCTATTTGACTTATGTATATGTTAGTTATATCATCATATAAACAACATATAAACTTGTCTCTAAACCCTCTTTCTTTCCAAAATACATATACATAAGCATTCTCTTACCAATTTCTTTTCTTATCACATAACATATACATTCAATCCAATATATAACAACAACATAACCAAGACTTCTAGGGCTTACATGGGGATATTACAATTCTCCCCCTCTAAAAAGAAAATTTCATCCTCGAAATTACCTGATATCAAGTCCGAAACAACTGAGGATATTGATCTCGCATGGTTTGCTCACTTTCCCAAGTTGCCTCTTCTTTTGCATGATTCTTCCATAAAACCTTCACCAATGGCACTCTCTTATTTCTCAATTCTTTCACATCACGTGCCAAGATAGCAACTGGTTCCTCTTCAAATGTCAGATCTGGATTCACTTCGATAGATTCAATTGGCAACACATGAGATGGATCTGATCTGTACCTCCTCAACATAGAAACACGGAATACATTATGAATACGATCCAACTCAGGTGGCAAAGCAAGCCGATAAGCAACTGGCCCAACTCTTTCTAAAACTTCATATGGTCCAATGAAACGAGGACTCAATTTCCCTTTCCGACCGAACCTCAAAATCTTCTTCCAAGGAGACACTTTCAAAAATACCTTATTTCCAACATCAAACTCTATGTCTCTCCTTTTCAGATCTGCATAAGACTTCTGTCGGTCTGAAGCTGCTTTCAACCTGCCTCGAATCAACTTCACTTTCTCTTCAGTTTCTTTAATCAAATCAGGCCCAATTAACTTACCATCTCCAAGCTCACTCCAACACAGCGGTGTTCTACACCGTTTACCATACAGTGCTTCAAATGGTGCCATACCAATGCTGGATTGGTGACTGTTGTTATAAGCAAACTCCACGTGGTAGAAATCTGTCCCAACTTCCAGAGAAATCAATGACACAGCTTCTCAACATGTCCTCAATAATCTGTATCACCCTCTCAGACTGTCCATCCGTCTGTGGATGAAAAGCAGTACTGAAGTGTAATCAAGAACCCAAAGCACCATGCAAACTCTTCCAAAATCTTGAAGTAAACCGGGGATCTCGATCGGACACTAAAGAAGTTGGAACACCATGCAACTTCACAATCTCTTGGATATACAGCTCAGCTAACCTCTCCATAGAGTAATCTATCCGAACCGAAAGGAAATGAGCTGTCTTAGTCAATCTATCCACAATCACCCAAATGGCATCATGTTTCCTTTGTGTCAATGGCAAACCAGACACAAAATCCATCGTCACTCTTTCCCACTTCCATTCAGGCACTGACAACGGTTGAAGCAACCCAGTTGGAACTTGATGCTCTGCTTTTACTCTCTGACAGGTGAGACATTTTGATACAAACTCAGCAATGTCTCTCTTCAAACCAAACCACCAGTAATGCTGTCTCAAATCATGATACATCTTGGTATTGCCCGGATGCATAGCAAATACTAACTGATGTGCTTCTTCTAAAATGATCCTTTTCAAATTAGCATCATCGGGTACACACAATCGGTTCTTAAACCAGAGACTCCCATCACCTCTCACAGTAAAATCCCGACTCCTTCCATTTTGACAATCTGACACAATCTTTTGAATCTTCTCATCCGCCAACTGAGCCTCTTTAATCTGATCCAACAAAACTGGTTTCAATTGCAACTGTGCCAACAATGCACCATCATCACAAGATACAAAACTGGCATGCAAAGCTCTCAACTCAACAAGCAACGAGAGCGAATAAACAGTTAAACCAGCTAAAGACTTCCGACTCAAGGCATCAGCAACAATATTTGCTTTACCTGGATGATAATCAATCAAACAGCCATAGTCTTTAATCAATTCCAACCACCTCCTTTGTCGAAGATTGAGCTCTTTTTGGACACCCAAATACTTCAAGCTTTTGTGATTAGTGTAGATGAAACATTTCTCCCCAAACAAATAATGTCGCTATATCTTCAATGCAAATACAATGGCTGCTAGCTCCAAATCATAGGTCGGATAATTGAGCTCATGCGGTTTCAACTGTCGGGAAGCATAAGCTATAACTTTACCTTCTTGCATCAGCACACAGCCCAAACCACTATGTGAAGCATCACTGAAAATCACATATGGTTTGCCTTCTACAGGTAAAGTAAGAACAGGCGCTTGAGTCAACATTTCTTTCAACTGTTCAAAGCTAGCCTGACACTGATCAGTCCACACAAATCTAACTCCCTTTCAAAACAATCTGGTGAGTGGAGTAGCTATCAAAGAAAATCCTTTCACAAACCGTCTGTAATAGCCCGCCAAACCCAGAAAACTTCTAACTTCAGTCACAGACTTTGGTGAACCCCAATTCAAAATAGCTTCAACTTTACTCGGATCAACTCTAATACCCTCTGCTGAAACTATATGACCGAGAAAAGCTACTTGGTCAAGCCAAAATTCACACTTCGACAATTTAGCAAACAATTGCTTCTCTCTCAAAATTTGCAGCACAATCCGCAAATGCTTATCATGTTCCTCCTCATTCCGCGAATACACCAGAATATCATCGATGAAGACCACTACAAACTGATCCAGATAGGGCCTAAACACCCTATTCATCAAATCCATAAAAGCTGCAGGTGCATTCGTCAGACCAAAAGGCATAACTAGAAACTTATAGTGCCCATACCTGGTCCAAAAGGCGGTCTTAGGAACATCTTCAGTTCTGACTCTCAACTGATGGTACCCTGATCTCAAATCAATTTTAGAAAACACAGCTGCACCCTTCAATTGATCAAAGAGATCATCAATTCTAGGCAAAGGATATTTATTTTTAATAGTCACCTTGTTCAATTGCCTATAATCGATACACAATCTCATGGTACCATCTTTCTTCTTTACAAACAATATAGGAGCTCCCCAAGGAGAAACACTGGGGCGAATAAATCCTTTATCCAACAACTCCTGTAATTGCACTTTCAATTCCCTCAATTCTGCTGGCGCCATTCTATAAGGAGTAATAGAGATAGGAGTGGTACCAGGCAATAATTCAATACCAAACTCCACCTCTCTCTCAGGAGGCAACCCTGGCAACTCCTCTGGAAACACATCTGGAAACTCAGCAACTGCGGCAATGCTATCAATAGGAGAACCTCTTACTCTAGTATCTACCACATGAGCAAGATAAGCATCACACCCCTTTCTAATCAATCTCCTGGTTGCAACAGCTGAAACAAACAAAGATGCTACTGCTCCTGCTCACTAGATACTATCACCTCTCTACCATCACCAGTTCTCAAAGAAACAATTTTCTTTTTACAATCTACCACAGCTCCATGTCTAGATAGCCAGTCCATGCCTAGGATCACATCATATTCCTTAAAAGGCATCTCGATCAAATCTCCAAGGAACTCCTCACCTTGCACTAATACTGCACTATCTCGGTGCACTTTACTAACAATCACACTATGCCCTAATGGATTTGTCACCAATACATCAAACCCTAGAGACTCAGCATTCATATCAAACACAGGCAAAACAGATGCACTAATATATGAATGTGTGGATCCGGGATCAATCAAAGCAAGTACTGAAGTATCAAAGAAAGAAAAAGTACCAGCTATGACTGCCGAAGCATCTGGCTGCCTCTGCATAACATATATCCTCTGAGAAGATCCAACCTCCTCTGGTCTACTCTCCCTGGATGTAGCACCTCCTCTAGAACTGAACCCAAGCCTGCCTCCTCTGCTAATACCCCTGCCTTCTTGACCTCCCCTCACACTGGGTCGAGAAGCTGCAGAATCAACTGGCATCTGCTCTTGCCTCTCAGGACAATCTCTAACAAAATGATCAGGAGATCCACATCTAAAGCATACAACTGGTCCCCCACTCTTCCAACAAACACCTCTATGATAACCCCCACACTAAACACATCTAGGTGGAGTGGATCTCTGCATCCCTGGGGTCGGAGCACTCGCCACTGAAATTGTAGGTCTAAATCTCTGCCTCTGAAACTGTACTGACCTACCAGCTGGCCTCTGACTCCTACTAACTCGAGGAACAAAGCTACCTTTACCTCTTTTAACAGATGAAGACCCTGCCTCAAACTGAGGCCTTCTAACCCTGACCTCTTCCTCTGAAGCAGCTGCAATAACCCGAGCTCTCTCCACGCTCCTGGCTGCTGCAACAAGCTGGGAAAAATCATGATATCTAGATCCAGCCACATGACACATGATAGAGGGCCTCAATCCCTCCTCAAATCTCCTGCATCTATCTATCTCATCAGATATAATGCCCCCAGCATACTGACTCAACCGGATAAACTCAACTTCATATTCGGTAACGGTCCGGCTGTCTTATTTCAAGCTCAAGAACTCCATCTTCTTCATGTCCTTATACTCCCTTGGAGTATACTTCAATTCAAATTCTCTCAGAAAATCGGCATATGACAAGGTTGGTGGATCATCCATAGAATGGGGCACTGTCTTCCACCAATCGTAGGCGTCCTTCTGTAGCAATGATCTTGCATAGTCAAATTTCTCCTCTGGGGTGGCTTGCAACTGAATAAAGATTCTCTGTACTTTATCAAGCCATTGCTCCGCTACAGCTGGATCAACTGTACCAAGGAAATCCTCCGCTCCATACTTCCTTAGTTTGTCATAGTGCCTCACTGATACCAAAGGTTGTGGGGGTGGCGGCTGGGGTTGCACTGGTGCTTGCCTCAAAGCCTCTACCACATGCCTAAGCCAAGCTGGCGGAACCTCCTCACCAGCTGGTCTCCCCGACACCGAAGCAGGTGCCTCCCCAGCACTATCAACTCTAGTTCCATCATCAGGAGCAACGCTCTCCGCACTTCCCTCAACTGACTGACACAAATGAGGATCCATCACAACCTATGTGTGCAAACACAGCAGAATACATCCTATTAAAGATCAGAGACTGCCAATCCCAAACATGTATATTATTCAAAAACCAACTTTTTTAAAATCAAAACACTCTTTTTCTTACACTTGACCTAGGTTGAGAATCTCAAACCTAGGCTCTGATACCAAAACAATTGTAACACCCCTATATCCCGTATACGTACCAAGCATGCTTAAACGATCGTAGTATTCGTATACTGAATATAGGAAATGCAACAGTTTTAAAATGATACATAACAATTTCCTTTGTAAGTAATTGAAACCAACTCAAACATTTTAAAAGAAATCCAAAAGACACCATATATATATATAATATTTATTAATTCACAGCGGAAGTTATTACAAATAGGTTAAAAACCAAAATTTACAAAATGTAGAATATATACATGATTGGCAGCTCTTCTCCAATCTTTAAGTCCCAAAATAAACTCTTCAAGGTCTACTCTCACTTGGTCTCGAGGAGCTCTCAGGTTCAACTCTGTTACCTGCGCGATCAAACAATATCGCGCTAAGCCAACGGCTTAGTAGTACAAGATATAATAACATTATACTAAAATGCAATGTCACAATCAATTACATACATCATTCAAATTCATCAATATAGCCCATAACCATGGCTTCATATACGAACCCTCCCCCAACCAGGTCGGTTGCCCTCTAATCCCAAGGGTCCGCAGGAGGCAGATAGGCACGTATAAAACTATCAGTAACGAACCTTTTTCCCAACCAGGTCGGTAGTCCAAGTTCGGTTGCCCATTCAAATGGGTCCGCATGGTTCCGCAGGAGGCAAATAGGTACATATAACACTAATTGTATCGAACCTTTCCTCACCCAGGTCGGTAGTCCAAGATCGGTTGCCCAACTCAATGGGTCCGCATGGTTCCGCAGGAGACGGATAGGTCCATTCAACAATCTTTAACATTACTTTCTCAATTCATTTCATTCTCATAAGCAAATTAGACAACAATGCTTTAATTATCTCACATTACAATAAAACAATTCTTCATAACATTATATCTTTCACATTTCATTTCATCATAGTATACAACATCAATTACACTACCTAAACACACATATTATTATTCAATCATATCATCAAGGCATGCTTCAATCATATCATTCACATTTGTTTATGTCATTCATTGATGTAAGTGTTTTTTAAGTGTTTAGGTTTAGGTACCAACTTACCTTTGAAGGACCAAAACAATGCAAGAAGAACAAAGAATAAAACATTAACTAACACATTTGAGGGACACGGGCAGCACACTTGAGAGACACGGCCAAGCTTGTGGCCGTGTCACTCAACCAAAAATCACAGTAGCTAACACGGCTAGGGGACACAGCCGTGTCTCTCAAAAACCAATCCAACACGCCCAAATTTTCTTGGCTTGGTCGTGTCTCTCCTTGCTTTTGGCCGTGTCACTCATGAACAAAACCCTAAATGTGGCCAACCCTCTTCTAAATGCATTTTAACCCATTATGCACAACATAAACTCATTCAAATAGATGTAATCAAAGTTATTAACACTTATTTTGCATATTGAACACAATATTCACATTAACCATACATTAAATCATTCACCAAATCCCAAACCCTAAAACCAACTTCTTCCACTTAAACTTACAATCTTCACAACCAAACCAACACCAATTCAATCTTTTAACTTACAATCAATTTTAACACTTGTAAACACATATCAAACACACCAAATCATCACATCAACAAATCACTATTCACCTTAGACACAACTTCAAAATTAACAAAGGAAAACAAGAGAGTACTTACTTTAAATGAAGAAATTCCACAAATCTCTAACCAAATCCCTTGATTCCTTCTTCAATTTGATTCTAGCTTCAAGAACACCTCTCTTGCTCTCTCTTTTCTTCAATGGCCGGCACCCAAAATGAGAAGAAAAGCAAATAAACACAAGTCAAATACTTTTCCTTCTTTAAATCTCCACCACACAATTTGACAAAACAATTACTTAAATGCCCTTCATCCATTTAATTAACCTTTTGTCTCATATGTGCCCATTTAAGTAATTTCACAAATCTCAAATAAATATCCTCTTGCATTGACTCTCTATTTGACTTATGTATATGTTAGTTATATCATCATATAAACAACATATAAACTTGTCTCTAAACCCTCTTTCTTTCCAAAATACATATACATAAGCATTCTCTTACCAATTTCTTTTCTTATCACATAACATATACATTCAATCCAATATATAAAAACAACATAACCAAGACTTCTAGGGCTTACATGGGGATATTACACTATCTCTTCGCTATCCAGTAATGGTTGTTGGGCCAGGAATTCCACTGCTGCTCTATCTTTGATTGTTTTCCTAGTTACGTACTCAACCATCGCCCATACTTCCCAATCAAAGAGGGTGTCTCCCTTAAATACTTCATCGGATCCAATCTAGAAATTGCTTGCACATTATAAGATTGAAAGTAATGCCGCAACTTCTTAGAAGACCAAACCACAACTATACAGGTCTTTTCAATGATACTATACTTAATTTCATAAGGTAGGAGCTTTCTACTCAAATAGTAAACTGCGTGTTCAATCCCTGACTCGTCTGCTTGGGCTAGCATGGCTCCTATTGACTATTCTTCTACTGCTAAGTATAGTAACATGGGTTTACCGGGTTTAGGTAGTTTAAAAATAGGTGGATTCAACAAATACTCCTTTATTCACTCAAAGGCGTTTTGAAACTCTTCATTCCGCAGGACCGGCTGATTCTTTTTAAGCAATTTGAAGATAAGTTCACAAATTGTGGTGAGTTTGCTATAAACCAGCTAATGTACTGTAATCTACCAATGAATCCCTAACTTCTCTCTCCATCATAGGGGCTGGCATATCCCTGATGGCTTTAACTTTGTCAGGGTCAATCTAAATACCATTTAGACCAATCACATGTCCTAACAATTTGCCTGAGGTAACCCCAAACACACACTTCTTCGGATTTATTCTTAGCTTATACTTCACTGCTCTTTCAAAGAATAATTCTAAGTTTTTGATGTGTTGTTCCCTTGTATCTAATTTCACCATCATATCATCAACATACACTTCGACTTCTTTGTGCATCATATCATGAAACAATAAGAAGGCCATCCTTTGATAAGTTTCTCCAGCATTCTTTAACCCAAACGGCATTACCCTATAACAAAATATACCCCATGTAGTAATGAAAGCAGTTTTGGCTTTATCCACTTGGGCCATTAACACTTGGTTGTATCCAAAAAATCCATCTACAAATGAGTGTAGCATGCTAGAGGCTACACTATCAATGAGGACATCTATATGGAATAAAGGAAAATCATCTTTAGGGGAAGCCTTGTTTAAATCTCTATAGTCCACACAAATCCTAATTCTTCCATCTTTCTTTGGCACGGGTTGTAGACCCTTAATTTTTGACCCAGTCCGGTCCAATAAATTTTAATTAGTCCAAAATACTTTTTGTGTTGTCTAATATATTTTAATTAGTCCAAAATAATTTTTGTGTTATCTTAATTGAATAATATTTGTCTTATTTTTATAATTAATAAAAAATAAAATAACAATAAAAATAAATAAATAAATAAACAAAAATAAAAATAAAATCGGTGACGAAAAAATCGGCGACGAAAAAATTAGTCGCCTAAAAACAGGTTGGAAGAAATGGCTGTGGGCCATTTTGCCCACAGGAATTTCCTGCAAGCGAAATGGCCTGCAGCCTACCCTCGTAGGTTTTTGCTCGCCAGTCCTCGTAGCCAGCCACGACAGTTTTTTTTGCCAGCTAAATTTTTCTGCAGCAGTTTTTTTTTTGCCAGCGAAATTTTTCCGACGTAATTTTTTCGAAACCAAATTCTATTTGGTTTCGGTTTCCTTTTCTTAATTAATGTTAGTTTCCATAAAAAAAGTTGAATTAATCATCGAAATTTTCTATAAATAATGGTAAAAAACAACACAGAAGGGGGACGATCGAGTGAAGGAAAAACTTAGAAAAAGAGATCAAACTTTAAAACTTTTTGGTAGGGAAAACGATCAAACTTTTTATAGAAGAAGAAGCAAACAAGCAATTCAATCCATCAAAGGCAACCATCTTGCCTTTGTCCTTGTTCATCCAAGAAGTAATTTTTGGTGGAACAAACAAACGAAGGTATGAATATCTAATCTCTTTTTTCTTTACAGTAGCCTGAATCATTAAATTGTTTCTTTTGATTCTAAAAACCCTAGAACCCTAATTTGCTTTTTCTAAACCTTCAAACCTTAAATCGTCTCCTCAATTTTCAAAATCCCTAAAATTATTTTTATGTTTCTTCAAAATATTAAAACCCTAATCCACTTTCCAACTTTCCAAAACCTTAAATTGTTTTATTAATTCCTCAAAACCCTAATCTGCTTTCCAATTTTTCAAAACCTTAAAACCCTAAATTTACCTTACAGCTTCTAAAAATCACATAAAGCTTTATAAAACTATAAATCATTTTCCAAATTCTAAAATCAAATACATTCTCCGAAACACTAAAATCCCCAATTCAACTTTAAAACCAAGGCAGTAACCCCAAACTAGCTAACCTTAAACCCTAGTTTTCTTAAATCCTAATTCCCTTAAAACCTTAAACCCTAGTTTTTCTAAACCCTAAACCTTAAAACCTTAAAACCTTATAAACCTAAATATTAAAATTCAACTCAGTAAGCCTAAAAACAACAATCCAGTAGCTAATAATCACAAACCTAATGTTTTAAAGTATCCAAACCCTAATTTCATGATTTTACCCTCAAACCCTAATTTGGTTAATCAATGAACTTTATCAATCTCTTAAATTATAAAACTTTAATCCATTTCAATTCCTTAAAACTTACAGTAGCCTAAACCAATAAATTCCAAAACCCTAAAATATTAATTAAAGAATCTTAAATAGAAACAATAGCCCTAATTTGTATCTTTACTTGCTTTATTTAATTTTTATTATGTAGTTTATTATATGCTTTAATTTATTTAAGTTCAATGCTTGTTTTATTTAAATTATCATGGATGAATTTTATTTTATATTTTGATTAATATCTTTGATGAATGATTATTTATGATGAATGGTTATTTACTTTATCGATTTATTTAGATTTCCAAATGTTGTAAGAGGTATGTTTCCACTTGGTGGGTACCTCATTAGTTAAATATCATGTAATTTAAATTGCTTTTATATTTTAGACCAATGTAAAGGACATGTTTCTACCTTTCAGTGGGTGTCCTGTATAGGCATGGATTATGTAAGGGCATGTTTCCATCTTCAGATGGGTGTCCATTTATTTGTTTTGCTTGGACATTATTTTGATTTTCAATATATCGATGCTTTATTTTAATTATTGTGTGTAATATGGATAATGTTGTTATATTTAAGAATTTTATAATATTAAGACCTATAAAGGAGGCCGGTTCCAATGAATCGGGCGTTGTGGGGGTGCTGGGCCATTTCTCACCTTCCCCACACGTACCCAACTTTTTGAACCTATTAAGGGGTTGGAAATTCCTTAGGAATCGATTCATCCACCCCTTTCTTTTTCCCGGCCCGTCTGGGTGCCTACTCCATTTTCTCCGGACTTAGGTTTGTGTTCTCTAAGGCCCCGAGCCTTAACAGTGCAGAAGTCGCAAGAACCATTTCACCGGGAGTAGAGGCGAAAATCCCTGCTCACAGTGGCAACTCCACTGGGGATAGAGAAGTTGATTCCGTTGGTCTTTATATTATTCTATTCTTTCTTATAATGATATTATCCATTGCATCATTTTAGATTGCATCGTGTGCGTGAGTTAGGACGCCCGTGTTACCCGTGTTGTGTTATGTAAGGGATACCATACTTTCACTCAAGGTATGGAGATCGAGCATGGCATAACAACTCATAGCCTCATGCCATTTGGTATATACTTGCTATGGGAACCTAAGCCTTTTTACCCAAGGACTAAAGCTCATGTAATTGGCCTAGTTAATTTCCTTAGGTGTTTACTGTAAATGCATGTTGTTTGACTATGGTTAATTTATCTTGGCTTAAGTCATGGCTTATTTGGTTTGTTTTTTTTTTCTAATATGACCTAAGTACATTGTAAGCTCAAAATAAATTTTTCTTTAAAGTCCAAAAGACTAAAGCTATTTTAAAAAACTTTTCAAGATGGTCTTTGGACATAAAACTTTTTCTAAAAATAAATCAAAAATTTCTTTTCTCATGACTCAAATACAAAGCCCAAAATTTATTTTTTCTAAAATCTTTTTACAGTGGGCTTAGAAACTAATCTTTTTAAGTCCATTATGAAATACTAAAAATCAATTATGAGCCTAGTTTATACTAAGAATAAATTAACCATAGGCTTGTTTTTGGCATGAATCATTAGTTACTTTTTCCAAGTGAGAAATCTATCTATAATAAATCTCTTAATTTAGTTTTAATCCAATATAGCATAAAAATTTAGTTGGTTGAATGGATTAAAACCTAATTAATGGGAATTATCATGGACTGATTTCCATTTTCGAAAATATAACTATTGGTTGAAACGTCCGAGGGAAATATTTGAAAACAAGGTACCCCATGTTGGTATTTTGTTAACCATATACCTAGGAAAAGAGACTCGTCATTCGTGTGTGGATGTTATAAGGTTGGAAGGAATGTTCTATTTTTCTTTGTTTATTGTTTGTGCATACATGCATACATATATACATTTGCATCTCATATCATTAATCCTTTCTGGCTCACAGCCCTGGATTACAATAGTTCAAAAGCTTACAACAATCCGACCTATGCTGGAGATGAAGTATCTAGCAACGAATCAATCACTTGCTCACCAAAAATAATGGATCCCGAACAAATTCAAAAAATGGTGGATGATGCCCTCAATGTCAAGATGGAAGAAATAAAAGAGGCCCTGGCTGAGACCATGAAGAACCAATTGACTGTAATTTTAGAAAATCATGCCGAAGCGTCTGCTAGCTCCAAGAAGCCAAAGGACAAAGGGAAGATCAAAGTTGGTGAAGTGGTTTTTGATGATGAAAAGGTGATCATAGATGATGATGATGATTGGGCTCAATACTACCAAGATCCTCAAGAGAAGAAGAAAGAATCGAAGATTGTTGAAAGGTCAGCTATGGAGAAAACTAAAATTTCTGATGTTGAAAAGATGATTGCTGACTTAGAAAAGAAATTTGAAAAGAAACTGAAAACTGAAGAAATGTCCGAAGTTGACAAATTATTTGAGCTAGATGAAGAAGTTCCATACAAATTCAAGATGCCATCTTTTACGAAGTTCGATGGATCCGGAAATCCCCATCTCCATGTGAAGCATTATATCACTGCTATGCAGTCTGCTCGAGCTACTAAGGCTCAAACTCTAAGGTACTTTATGCTCTCATTGGACCCTGTTGTCCAAAATTGGTTCAATACCTTAGATGAAGGAACACAAAAGAATTGGGATCTGTTATACAAGGCTTTCATTCGGTAATATGGGTATAATGTTGAAATAGAAGTTACCTTAATGGAAGTGGAGTCCAATAGACAAAGGCCAAATGAGAATTTTGTGGACTATGTGAAAAGATGGAGAAACAAGGCCACTTTGCTCAAGAAGAGGCCCGATGAATCCGATCAAATAAGGATGATTGTGAGAGGCATCCTGCCCAATCTCCATGAAAGGATGTCTCACACCCTTATAAGGGATTTCAAAGATCTTCTCCAAGCTGGTCTACAAATTGAAGAGTGGGAAAGGGAGAAAAATTGCTTTTCAATAAGAAGGAATGAGAAAGGGAATTATCAACCTAGCAGTCAAAGCACGCAAAAAAAAAAGTTAATGTTAATGTGACTGGTCAAGGAAATAAAAGAAAATTCTCAGAATTGGGGAAACCTCTATCTTGGGTTTTTAGCAAGTTGCAAAAGAAAGGGTTGTTACAACCGTTAGCTCCTCGACTGTTACATAATCCACTGCCACCAAACTTCAATGCCGAGGCCTTCTGTCAATTTCATCAAATGCAAGGGCATGAACAGATAAATGGGCTCGTCTAAGGCATGAGATCCAAGATTTGATTGATAGTGGTAAGCTACCCGAGCCAAATAAGCCTAATACAAAGAATAATCCTTTTCCTAAATTTGGAAGAGTACCTCCACCGGCAACCTTCATGGTGGGAAAAGGATTGGAAGAAGATTTTGTCTTATCCTCTTCCAAGATGGAAATATTGAAGACGTGAAAGGAAAAGAAGCTTAACTCAACAAACTTTCCTTAGCTTGAAAGTTGCTTTTCAATTTTACTTTCTTTAAACAATAGTGTTTTTCAAATTTAAAGTTGTTTGAATAAATTACTTTCATCAAAAATTTTATTGGTCTTTGTTCATTTTGGTGCTCAACTGATGAGGAATCTAGCTTGATGTTCATAAATTAATGTATCTAGGCATCATGACTTGAATGACTTTACTAGATAAGGAAATTGCTCTATAGCATTGAGTTGTGCATGCTTACTTAGAGAGGGCTCCTGCATAATTACCTTTGTTTAGGTCCTAGTCAGTCTTAGAACATGCTTTGACAAACTTTCGAGGCAAAATTGAACTCTGCTTATTTAAGAGAGAAATGATCTAGGCATTGTTTGGTTAGCCAACAACTAGTATCCACCCTATTAAATATCAATCCCTAGTTGTCCCTTTGAGCCTTCATAAAATGTTTTAGCTTTCTTTTCATTGGCATATAACCTTAACAACTTACCCTGAGCTGTTGTGATACTTTTGAAAAGTCTTATGATCACTAAGATGAAGAGGCAAGAAGATAAAAGAAAGCAATGATTAGTCAAGATCATGAGGATAGTCGAAGTTCTCAAGACCATGAAGATAGTTGAAGTTCTCAAGACCATAAGAGTAGTTGATGTTTTCAAGACCATAAGGATGGTTGATGTTCTCAAAACCATAAGGGTAGTTGAAGTTCACTTAATATCTCCAATATATCAAGACAACATCAACATCATAGTAATAAATGATTTATCCCTGTTAGAGAAGATTTATGTTACTCCACTCATCCATTATTGAAAGCCCAAGTTAGTACATACAAGACAACTCTTTTAGAGCTAGAACCATCGCCAAAAAAAAGAAAAGAAAAGAAAAGAAAGAAAGAAAAAGAAAAGGAAAAAGGACAAAAGGAAAAAGAAAAAAAAAGAGAAAAAGGGATAAAACCTAAAAAGGCGGTTCAAAAAGCCAACTGAGTTCTCTTTACCTAAAGCAGCAAAAGGCTTCCATTTGATTTATAAGGATTGCTTGACTTGAATTGGTCCAACCCAACCAAAGATTTTATCAAAATCAAAGAAAAATGAAAAAGACCATCCAGTTCTTGAAAGTTCTATATTTGACAGTCCTACAAGGAAGAAGGACGAAATGATGAACTGCTCAAAGAAAGGGAAGAGTAAGAAAAAGAAAAAGAAAGAAAAGGGAGAAGAAGAAAAGGAATGAATTTGGGTATCAAACCTTTTCAAGGGCAAAGATTGTCCTAATCAAGATCCAGATTAATGCTAAGAAGAAAAAAGGAATTTGGAGTCTAGCAAGATTGCACCCAGCTGCCTAAAGTTCAAACAAAAAATTTGTAGTGTGAAGGTTTGTCCATTGTGTCATATCAGCTCCAACTTACAAATGGCCTTCATTTAATCCATGTCCCTTATAGACCCCGTTACAAGTCTATTAAAGACCTATTAATCTCTCTTGGTAGGTAGAGTCTATTAGTGGAGATAGTTTGAATAAGCATGCATATGAGATAGACAATATTTAAACTCAATGAGACCTTTGGCCAAGTAATGTGTATGTGCCTATTTGAAGTGCAACAATTCTTGCTTAAATAGAAATGATTTCCGAGTTTAGTATGGTAACTAGGGTTGTCATGTTATAGATATATTAATTTGGAAAATCAAGTCCTGAGGTACATTGACATTAATTTGGCAAAGCCAACATTTGATTTCAAAATCAAAATTCAAAAAATAAAAAAAAATATTTTGTCATACAAAGCCTTCAAGTTAAGGGAAGTATGTTGAACCTCCAAAGGACACATTGGGCAAAGGAAATGATTATTGGCAAGGTCATGAAGAAGCTATCAACTGACATGCTGAAACATAGTTCAAAATAGATGAATCCCTGACTCTGCTGCTTGGGGCCTCCATTATTCATATTTTCAATATCCCGAAGATAAAAACCATAAATGTGAAGCAGCCTGTCATTCTAGTGCAAGAAATGTAATATCCCAAAGTGTGCCCTAGAAGTTTTGATATAATTATTGTTTTATTTGAATTTAATGTCTATGTTAAATTAAGAAGAGAAAGGAAGTGAAGAGAGAGTGTATATGTTGTATATATGGAAATATATACAACATATACACAAGTCAATATGGGAAAGTCAAGAGAAGATATTTTTCTATTTTTATTTTTAATTAAGTAATTAAAAAGGAATTAAATAAGTGGAAGAGAGGAAATTGATTATTTTAATATTAAAACACTTGGTGGAGTTTTAAAGGAGATTTAAGTGGAGATAAATGTTTGACTTTGCTTCATTTTCTTTTTCATTTTCTTTTTTTTTTCTTTCTTGGCTGGACATCACTAAGACAAGAGAGCAAGAGAGAGTTTTGTGTTCCAAGCTCAAAATTGAAGGAAGATTCAAGTGATTAAGTTGGAAATTTTGAAGTTTCATCAACTTTGGTAAGTTTTCTCTTCATTTCTTTTGTTTTAGTTGAAGTTGTGATTGAGTTTGTGAGTTGAGATTGTGGTTGATATATGTTTGTTTGATTGTGGTGTGTTTAAGGGTGTTGGTTCAATTGATTTTGGATTTTTGGGGTTGGATTGAAGGAAAGAGTAAGTTTGTTAGAAGAGAAAGTGTTGTGGTTGTGTTTTGAGTTTGTGGTGATGATTATGATTTGTGTTTGATGTATGTTTGAGTTGTTTGGGTGTTTTTGTAAGTTATTATGTTTTATGGGTGTGTTTAATTAAGTTTGTTTGAAGTGGAAAATGGTGGAAGTAAGTGGTTTGTTGGATATGTTGTTATTGTTGCCGGAATTTGCATTTTTGCCCTGACATGCCCGTGAGCACGGCCAGATCTTTGGGCTTGTCAATGGTTCTGTTTTTTTGGATGAGTGACATGAGCAGTGACATGCCCATGTCACTGAGCATGTCATAGATACTGTATGGGTGAAGGATTGACACGGTCGTGAGCACGCCCATGTTGTTGGACATGTCAATGTTTCTGTGAGACAGAATGTATTACACGTTCAGTGACACGCCCATGGTTCTGAGCGTGTCAAAGCTTCTGTGTTGTGGAGTTAGGGCGCGGTCTGGGACACGCCTGTGTTGTTGGGTGTGTCATGTTTAGAGTTTGCCCTAGTTGGTTCTTAGCTTTATTATCTTATATGTATTTCTAAGTGAGTGTGTATGATTACCTTTGGTTTAGGTTGTGAAGAAGTTGAATTGCCCTAATCTAAGTGTTGATGATTCTTGGAGGAAGAAGTGTGTAGATTGGTGTGAGTTGGTTTTGAGGTAAGTACAAACTACATGGTTGCATACACTTACATGATTTTGATATTTAACATACTTGGTTGTAAACATGTTAAGTAAGTTATTACATAGTAAATACATTTGATCAATGTTATGATTTGTATAATGTGAATGATATGATGAGCATTTAAAAAGGTATGTTAGTGCAATTGGTTATGTACATTTGAGTGATGAGTTGTTTTATTGTGAATTGAGACATAATGAGATGTGAAGCCATTGTTGTTGGCTATAATGATGTAAATGAGATGATTGAGGCATGGTTGCCTAAATGATGATGAGAAAATGAGAATGAAATTGATAATGAAATAGTGAATGAATTGTGTGTCTAATGTGTTATTCCATTTTCAGAGTTTTGTTGTTGGTGGCATGTCTATAGTAACAATCTCTTGAAGCTAGGTTGGGCTTGATCCTTGAAGCCAAGTTGGGTTGAAGTTTAGCATGCTTAACTCCCCTTGAAGCTTGGTTGGTTCTAGTTCTTGAAGCCTAGTTGAGATGTTACAACCCTTGAAGCTAGGTTGGGTTTGGTTGTTGAAGCCAAGTTGGGTTGATACTTAGCATGCTTTGTTCCCCTTGAAGCTTGGTTGAACCTAAATCCTTGAAGCCTAGTTGGGATAATGATAATGATAAATGTAATAATTGGACCAAAACATTAACTCTGAAAGTTGAATGGCATATTAGTGTCTTTGGACCCATGCTTGTCTTTGTTTTCAATGTGATTCTTGAATGGTGAAATCAATAAACAATGAGATACATGTTTGTGAGATATAATGTTATGAGATGATTATAATACATAAGTATATTACTGAAAATGAATGTGGCATGGGAAGCTATGTTGTGTAATGAAACCATGAAGATACAACATGAATGTTTTAGTATGATATTGAACAATGTAAGGTTTTAAAATGTAATATTCTTTTGAATGGTGTATGAAAATTTATTGTGTGACATTGGCATTGCATTGAAGCATAGTATTATTGTAGTTTGTACCACTAAGTCGTTGGCTTAGCGCGAGTGCGATTCGTCGCGCAGCTGACAGGGAAGAACCGGAGAGTTCCTCTAGGCCGAGTAGAGTCTAGATTTTGAGGTGTTGATAGTGGAGCTTAAAGATCAAAGACATACTGCCAAACATGTATATATTTTATGTTTTGTAAAAATTGAGTTTTGATGTATATGTATTTGTAAATATTTGTTATATTTTCCGCTGTGTTTTGGATAAACATTTTATCTATTGTGTTTTATAATATAACTTAAATGTTTTGAGTTTTCTTATATTATTTTAAAAGAAGTGAGTCGTTTGTTAGTAAATTGTGGCATTCCTATGTTCAGTATACGTATATTACGATCATAATAGCATGTTGTGTACATATACGGGGTATAGGGGTGTTACAAGAAATGAACTGGCATCTTAAAGGAGTCAATGAGAATACTTCTGCTGATCACCTCGGTCTGTGAGTCGATGGAACTACCGTAAGTATTACTCATGCATATCATGCATACATGACCATATCACGTTGAAATTTCTTGTCTTGTATTGTCTATTCTTTATTAAGGTAAACGGCAAACACCCTCTGAAGTAAACAATCAAAAGAAGATATCAAATCAGGGGGGTATATAAGGCCCATTACCAGAGAAAGTTCCAGTAATTTGCAAAGAGAAGAAATTCGTGCTTGTGCGAAGAACTAGACAACAAAAATATCAATCAAAGCTTGCATGGAAAAAATCTTTGGGGACAAGGAGAAGATATGAGGGCCAACTAAAAATAGCTGAATTTTTGCAAAAGGAAGAACAAAAGAATGGAACTATCAAAAGAATGAAGAGGCAAATGATAAAAAAAATAAAAAAAAAATCAAGATCCGATGCTAAGGATGAAGATCCAAGGTCCAACCATGAAGATCCATTTTGAGGGTGAAGAACCACAATGCACGGAATAGCCGGAGCAATCAAAATCCTCAACTGATAAAAGGTCAGTCAAATCCAATTCAATCTCGGGTCAAAGTATCCAAATTAAATCCAGTTAGGATTGAGTTTTGGATCGAGTATCCAAATCCAGTTAGGATCGAGTATCCCAATCCAATTTAGGATCGAGTATCCAAATCCAGTTAGGATCAAGTATCCCAATCCAATTTAGGATCGAGTATCCCAATCCAATTTAGGATTGAGTATCCAAATCCAATTAGGATTGAGTATCCAAATCTAGTTAGGATTGAGTATCCCAATCCAATTTAGGATCGAGTATCCAAATCCAATTTAGGATCGACTATCCAAATCCAGTTAGGATCGAGTATCCCAATCCAATTTAGGATCGAGTATCCAAATCCAGTTAGGATTGAGTATCCCAATACAATTTAGGATCGAGTATCCAAATCTAGTTAAGATCGAGTATCCAAATCCAGTTAGGATCGAGTATCCAAATCCAGTTAGGATCAAGTATCCAAATCCAATTTAGGATCGAGTATCCAAATCTAGTTAGGATCGAGTATCCAAATCCAGTTTAGGATAGAGTGTCCCAATTCAATTTAGGATCGAGTATCCAAGTCTAGTTTAGGATCGAGTATCCAAATCTCTCGGGTCTAGAACCGAAATTATCCTTAGGTCTAGAACCTAAAATCTCTTCTAAGTCCAGAACTTAGCCCGAGTCCAGAACCCAAATTATCCTTAGGTCTAGAACCTAGAATCTCTGCTAATTCCAAACTTAGCTCGGGTCTAGAACCCAAATTATCCTTAGGTCCAGAACTTAAAATCTCTTATAAGTCTAGAACTTAGCTTGGGTCCAGAACCCAAATTATCCTTAGGTCCAGAACCTAAAATCTCTTCTAAGTCCAGAACTTAGCCCAAGTCCAGAACCCAAAATTACCCTTAGGTCCAGAACCTAAAACTATTCTTTGAGTCCAGAACTCAAACCGGGCCCAGAACCCAAAACCTCAACCATCTCAGAAAAAATAAGTCTTATTGCTTTTCACTCTCTTTTACTAAAGTCTCAGATCATTCAAGCAGGGGCAAAACTGTAGACCTTAATTTTTGACCCAGTCCGGTCCAATATATTTTTATTAGTCCAAAATAATTTTTGTATTGTCCAATGTATTTTAATTAGTCCAAAATAATTTTTGTGTTATCTTAATTGAATAATATTTGTCTTAGTATTTAGTTTTTACAATTAATAAAAAAATATAATAATAATAATAAATAAACAAAAATAAAAATAAAAATAAAAATCGGTGACGGAAAAATCGACGACGAAAAAATTCATCGCCGAAAAACAGGTTGGATGAAATGGCCGTGGGCCATTTCACCCGCAGGAGTTTCCTGTGAGCGAAATGGCCTGTAGCCCGCCCTCGCAGCTTTTCGCTCGCCAGTCCTCATAGCCAACCATGGCAGTTTTTTTCGCTAGCAAAATTTTTCCGCAGCACTTTTTTTTGCCAGCGAAATTTTTTCGACGTAATTTTTTCGAAACCAAATTCTATTTTTTTTCGGTTTCCTTTTCTTAATTAATGTTAGTTTTTGTAAACAAGTTGAATTGATCATCGAAATTTTCTATAAATAAGGCTAAAAAACAACACAGAAGGGAGACGATAGAGTGAAGGAAAAACTTAGAAAAAGAGATCGGACTTTAAAACTTTTTGGTAGGGAAAACGATCAAACTTTTTAGAGAAGAAGAAGCAAACAAGAAATTCAATCTATCAAAGGCAACCATCTTGCCTTTGTCCTTGTTCATTCAGGAAGTAATTTTTGGTGGAACCAACAAACGAAGGTATGAATATCTAATCTCTTTTTTCTTTACAGTAGCTTGAATCATTAAATTGTTTCTTTTGATTCTAAAAACCCTAGAACCCTAATTTACTTTTTCTAAACCTTAGAACCTTAAATCATCTCCTCAATTTTCAAAAACCTTAAAATTATTTTTCTTTTTCTTCAAAATATTAAAACCCTAATCCACTTTCCAACTTTCCAAAACCTTAAATTGTTTTATTAATTCCTCAAAACCATAATCTGCTTTCCAAGTTTTCAAAACCTTAAAACCCTAAATTTACCTTGCAGCTTCTAAAAATCACATAAAGCTTTTATAAAACTATAAATTGTTTTTCCAAATTCTAAAATCAAATAATTCTTCAAAACACTAAAAACCCCAATTCAACTTCAAAAACAAGGTAGTAACCCCAAACTAGGTAACCTTAAACCCTAGTTTTCTTAAACCCTAATTCCCTTAAAACCTTAAATCCTAGTTTTTCTAAACCCTAATCCTTAAAACCTTAAAACCTTATAAACCTAAATATTAAAATTCAACTCAGTAAGCCTAAAAACAACAATCCAGTAGCTAATAATCATAAACCTAATGTTTTAAAGTATCCAAACCCTAATTTCATGATTTTACCTCACAAACCCTAATTTGATTAATCAAAGAACTTTATCAATCTCTTAAATTATAAAACTTTAATCCATTTTAATTCCCTTAAAACTTACAGTAGCCTAAACCAATAAATTCCAAAACCCTAAAATATTAATTAAAGAATCTTAAATAGAAACAGTAGCCCTAATTTGTATTACTTGCTTTATTTAATTTTTATTATGTAATTCATTATATGCTTTGATTTATTTAAGTTCAATGCTTGGTTTATTTAAATTATCATGGATGAATTTTATTTTATATTTTGATTAATATCTTTGATGAATGGTTATTTATGATGAATGGTTATTTACTTTATCGATTTATTTAGATTTCCAAATGTTGTAAGAGGTATGTTTCCACTTGGTGGGTACCTCATTAGTTAAATATCATGTAATTTAAATTGCTTTTATATTTTAGACCAATGTAAAGGACATGTTTCTACCTTTCGGTGGGTGTCCTGTTTAGGCATGGATTATGTAAGGGCATGTTTCCATCTTCGGATGGGTGTCCATTTATTGTTTTGCTTGGACATTGTTTTGATTTTCAATATATAGATGCTTTATTTTAATTATTGTGTTTAATATGGATAATATTGTTATATTTAAGAATTTTATAATATTAAGACTTGTAAAGGAGGCCGGTTCCAATGAATAGGGCGTTGTGGGGGTGCTGGGCCATTTCTCACCTTCCCCACACGTACCCAACTTTTCAAACCATTAGGGGGTTGGGGATTTCTTAGGAATCGAGTCATCCGCCCCTTTCTTTTTCCCAGCCCGTCCGGGTGCCGATTCCATTTTCTCTGGACTTAGGTCCGTGTTGTCTAAGGCCCCGAGCCTAAACAATGCTGAAGTCGCAAGAACCATTCCACTGGGAGTGGGGGCCAAAATCCCCGCTCACACGGGTACTATGTTAGCTAGCAAGTCTGGATAATCTATCACATCAAGGAACTTTACTTGTATTTGTTTAGTGACCTCTTCTTCAACCCATTCCGGCCTTAAACGCCTAACCTTTTGTTTGATAGGTTTCATGTGAGTGTAAGTAGGAATCAGATGTTTGGCTATGACTCGATATATTCCAAGCATATCCTCGTAAGACCAAGCAAATACTTCTTCATATCTTTTAAATATTTTTTTAAATCTCTCTCTCTCATCAGGAGTAAGGTTGGATGCTATGCTAATATTTTTAGGATTTTCGGTTGTTCCCAAATTTAATGATTGTGTATCAATAGAGTTAATATTAAAGATGCTCATGTAACCACTATTTGGATGTATGCAACCATCAGAAGAAACGTCACACAAGTAAGCAAAGTCATACTTTATTGCATTGATTTTGGAAAAGAAAACATCATCATCCTCATATAAAGCAGATAAATTAAAATCAAAATCATTGTCATTGTCATTGTTCTTAAAATAATAAAGCAGGGCATCTTCAAACTTTTCTTCAACCAGGGCAGCAATGTCTTCTGGAGTCTTCTCAGCTTTTAGGACAGCTTCCTTCTCCTCTTTTGGATTGGACTCCTTGTCGGCTAGTAGGGTGAGCACTTTCTTCACTTGTTCCACTAACTCGGCCACATCAGTAAAAATTTCAAAACCCAGGATCAACTTTCCCATGAATATGATTGGCTTGGGCTTTCTTTGGAGTGGTCCCATGTTTGGAGCTTTGACAAAGATCTCTTTAAGTGGTGGGAAGTTCATCTTCTCATTCTTCTTTGGCTAGACATCTTTGTTGGCTTCTTCATACCCTAACCCTTTCTTAGAAGTTTGAGTTTTAAAATCTGAAAGCTTTGTCATACCGACCTTGCCCTTTCCAAGACCATCTCCGGAAAGGTAGCTCATGTTCTTCATCATGTTCAAGACCTTAGAGTCCACTACCTCATCATCAGAAATTGCAGCTACGTGGAAACCATTGAGAGGCCTCTCAATCGTTAGAGCATTAACAACTTCATTATCCTCGGCCTCGATGACCACCGTCTCATCTCCATTAGGGAACTTGATCTTTTAATGAAGGGTGGAAGGAACTCCACCAAGAGGATGGAACCATGGTCATCCCAAAAGTAGAGCAAAAGTAATAGGTATGTCCAAAACCACAAATTCAACAATAGATTCAATTGGACCAACCTTTACAATAGCTTTAAAAGTCCCTTTGGCATGCCTCTTAGTATTGTCATAATCCCTAATGGTTACCTCGGTTGGGCTTAGATCCCTGATTGACATAGCTAGCTTTGGTAGTATTTTAAGTGGACAAACATTTATGGCGAACCCATCATCAACCATCACACATGGAGTCCTTTTTCCTTTGATTTCTACTTTGATAAAGAGAGGATGAATGTGATCTCTCCCCTCTTCTGGCAATTTTGCATCTGAGAAAGATACCATTCCCATATTAACTTCGCTCTTCTTTTGAATATCTTCACATTTTATTAGCCCTTCAACTTTTATGAAGTTAATCAGTTCCTCCGGTGTTATAGAGATGGAAATTGGCATGCTAGCCAAGGCCTTGGCCATAGTTTTATGGTGCTTCTTAAAAGTGGTCAATAAGTCCCAAATGCTGACACTTGCTTGGGTCCTTTTTAACTGCTTAAGCATAATATCATCCTCCTCTTCTTTGTTTCCCACTTCAACTTTCATTCCTTTATTAGCCTCTACTTCTTTAAGTGGTGGCCTCGCATAAAGCTTACCAGATCTAATGTTCATTACTTCATCTTCTTCAGGCTTAGACCAGGTCCATTCCTCCTTCTTAGGTACAAGATCGTCATCACCATCTCTTGAATCCCAAAACTCATTCACAACACAGATTGTTACTTCTTTACCTACCATAGCTTGTTCAACTTTGCTAAATACCACTTCTTCCTTGGTTGCTTCTCCACCCATATCTTAGAAAGAAGACATGACAAAACTTTCATGCAACCCTCGTCCAATCATGAAGGTCACCGGTGGTGGTACTCTATTGAACCTTGGCAATGGATTATCTTTAGTGTTTGGCTTGTTGGGCTCGGGTAGCTTCCTATTATCAATCAAATTTTGGATCTCATGCCTTAATCTCACACATCTATCCATTTCGTGCCCTTGCATTTGATGAAATTGACAAAATGCCTTAGTGTCAAAATTAGGTGGGAGAGGGTTAGGCAAAGGACAAGGATTTAAGGGTTGTAACAATCCCTTCTTTTGTAGCTTATTGAGGACCCAAGACAGCAGCTTCCCTAATTCTGAAAACTGCCTTCTTCCTCCTTGGCCAGTAGCATTAATACCAACTACCTTTTGCATACTTTGGTTACCAGACTGGTAGTTTCCTTTCTCATTCCTTCTTGTTGAAAAGAGGTTCTTCTCTCTTTCCCACTCTTCAATTTGTAGACCAGCTTGTAAAAGGTCTTTAAAATCCCAAATGACACATCCTTTTACGAAGGCTAGGTAACACTCCTCTCACAATCATTCTAATTTGATCAGATTCATCAGGCCTTCTCTTGAGCAAAGCAGCCTTATTTCTCCATCTTTTCATATAGTCCACAAAATTCTCATTTGGCCTTTGTCTAACAGACTCAATTTCCATTAAGGTAACTTCCATCTTGACATTGTATCCATATTATTGGATGAAAGCCTTGTATAGCAGATCCCAACTCTTTTGTGTGCCATCATCTAAGGTATTGAACCAATTTTGAATAATAGGGTCCAATGAGAGCATGAAGTACCTTAGAGTTTGAGCCTTAGTAACTCGAGTAGACTGCATAGCAGTGATATACTGCTTCACATGGAGGTGAGGATTTTTGGTTCCATCAAACTTTACAAAGGATGGCATCTTGAACTTGTACGGAACTTCTTCATCTAGCTCAAATAATTTGTCAACATCGGACATTTCTTCGATTTTCAAGTTCTTTTCAAACTTCTTTTCTAGATCAGCAATCATCTTTTCAACATATGAAGTTTTAGTTTTCTCCACAGTTGATCTTTCATCAACCTTTGACTCTTTCTTCTTGTCTTGAGGATCTTCGAAGTATTGAGCCTAATCGTCATCATCATCAATGATCACCTTATCATAATCAAAAGCCACTTCACCAACTTTAGCCTTCCCCTTATCTTTCTTGGTGCCTGAGGATGCTTCAGTGGTGTTTCCAAACATTGTAGTCATTTGAATCTTCATGAACTCAACTAGGACCCCCTTTAGTTCTTCCATTTTAGCATTGTGGGCATCGTCCACCATTCTTTGAATTTGTTCGGGCTCCATTGCTTTTGGTGAGAAAGTGATTGAGTTGTTACTGGATTCTTCATCACCGGCATAGGTTAAATTGTCGTAATCCAGGGTTGTGAGCTAGAGAAGATCAATGATATGAGATGCAAATGTATGTATGCATGTATGCACAAACAATAAACAGAGATAGGTAGAACATCCCTTCCAACCTTATAACTTCCACACATGAATGGAGAGTCTCTTTTCCTAGGTATATGATTAACAAAATATCAACATGGGGTATCTTGTTTTCGAAAAATTCTCTCGTACGTTTCAACCAATAGTTATATTTTAAAAATGAAAATCACTTCATGATAATTCCCATTAATTAGGTTTTAATTCATTCAACCAACTAAAGTAGCTTTTATGCTATATTGGATTAAAACTAAATTAAGAGGTTTATTATAAATAGATTTCTCACTTAAAAAAGTAACTAATGATTCATGCCAAAAACAAGCCCATGATTAATAATTCTTAATATAAACTAGGCTCACAATTGATTTTTGGTATTCCATAATTGACCTAAATAATTTGTAAGCTCTTTGTAAGAAAAGGTTGGATGAAGTAGTTTTGTTTGAAAATCCCATTGCAAAAAAGATTTTTAGAAAAAATGGATTTTGGGCTTTGTAATTGGATAACAAAAGAATTTTTTCTTTGTTTTTTTTTTAGAAAAGTTTTATGTCCAAAGACCATCTTGAAAAGTTTTAAAAATAGCTTTGATCTTTTGGATTTTAAAGAAGAATTTATTTTGAGCTTACAATGTACTTAGGACATATTAGAAAAAGAACAAACTAAATAAGTCATGATTTAAACTAAGATAAATTAACCATAGTCAAACAACAAGCATTTGGGGTAAAAACCTAAGGAAAGTAACTAAGACAATTACATGAGTTTTAGTCTTTGGGTTAAAAGACTTAGGTTCCCATAGCAAGTATATACCAAATGGTACAAGGCTATAAGTGATTATGCCATGCTCGATCTCCATACCTTGAGTTAAAGTATGGTATCCCTTACATATCACAACACGGGTAACACGGGCATCCTAACTCACGCACAGAATGCAATCTAATATGATGCAATGGATAATATTATGATAAGAAAGAATAGAATAATATAAAGACCAATGGAAATAACTTCTCTTATCCCTAGTGGAGTCGCCACTGTGAGCGGAGATTTTTGCCCCCACTCCCAGTGGAATGGTTCTTGCGACATCAGCACTGTTTAGGCTCAGGGCCTTAGAGAACATGGGCCTAAACCTGGAGAAAATGGAGTCGCCACCCGGACGGGCTAGAAAAAAGAAAAGGGTGGATGACTCTATTTCTAAAAAATTCCTAACCCCCTAATTGGTTCGGACAATTGGGTACGTGTGAGGAAGGTGAGAAACTGGCCAACACTCCCACAATGCCTGGTTCATTGGAACCGACCTCCTTTGCAGGTCTTAATATTATAAAATTCTTAAATATAATGATATTATCCATACTACATGTGATCATAAGAATAAATAAATACTTCATTAAAATCACAACAATGTCCAAACAAAATAAATAAATGGACATCCATCCAAGGATGGAAACATGTCCTTACATTGTCCATATCTAAAACTAAATAGGACACCCATCGAAAAGGTGGAAACATGTCCTTTACATTGGCCCAAAAAATTTAAAAATAAAATAAATTACATGATGCTCACAACATGAGGTACCCAAAATATGGAAACATACCTCTTACAATGTTTTGAAATCAAAACAAATGAATAAAAATAGCCACCCATTCATTATAAATATTTCATTAAAGACATCAAACATCAATCAAAATATATAATAAACATTCATCTAATTTAAATAAAACAGTAAGTATATAAATTTAGGGTCCATGCATCAATTTAGGTTTCTTTGGTTTCATGTTTAACAATTAAGGTCTTGAAATTTAGTTTACTGGATTAATCATTTTGAGAAATATTAAATATAAAAGAAGTAATATAGCTACTGGATGTTTTAAACATTTTGGGTTTCAGAAGTCTTATGAAAATAATACTAAAGTTTAAGGTTTAAATAAATAAGATTTAAGATCATGAAAATTGGATTTTAAATTAGGTATTTGGAAAGAATAGGCTACTGTGATTTCAAAAAATAGGTTTGGTTAGGGTTTTTAAGAAAACAAATTATTATTTTGTGATTTTAGAAAAGTGTAATTAGGGTTTTAGATTTCAAAAATATGTTTTATGGGTATTAAGATATTAGGATTTTGAAAAAAATAGTTTTTAGGGGCATTAAGATATTAGGGTTTTGAAAAAAAATAGTTTTAGGGTTTTAAATAGAGTTTGGATGGTAAACAGAATAATTTATCAAATAACAAGAACATCATCTATTGTATGTTTAAATAGTTGATCAATTGAATGATGAAGCTACTGTAAACATAAATAAGTCAATTGAAACTCAAACCTCCGTTGTTGGTTCCACCACAACTTGAATTATGGTTGAACAATAACCAAAGGTAGAGCATGCTGCCTTTGAAGGATTCCTTCTTGCTTGCTGACTGCCTCTTGCATTTTTAAGTCCAGGGTTCTAAAAAAAAGCCCAGCTCTTTCCAAAAGTCTGATCTCCTTTTTAAAAGATTAAAGTCCAAAGTCTCAATATCCCTTTTTGTGTGTTTTGATGTGGTATTTATAAGAAAAATAAAAACCTAATACTAATTGATTAAGGAAATAAAAAACATTTAGGAAATAAAATTAAAAACCAAAACCAAGTAGAATAGGGTTTCGAAAAAAATTACGCTGGCAAAAATTGCGTTGGCAAAAATTTCTTGCGGCTTGGGCAAGCGGGATGGGCACAGGATGGGCGCGGGGGTTGGGCGCGGGCTAGGCGTAGGCTAGGCAAGGGCCACAGGTCAATTCATCATAGGAAAAACCTACGGCAAATTGGCTTTTGGCCAATTCGTCGCCTGCGACAAAAAATTTCATCACCTATTTTACCTGTAGCCGATTTCTATTTTCAATTTATTTTTTTATCTTTTCTTCTTCTTTTTATTATTATTATTATTTATTTTAATTAAAAATAAATAATATAAGTAATAAATATTATTAAAAATACCACAAAAATTATTTTGGACTGTTTAAAAATATCGGACTGGACTGGGCCAAAAATTAAGGGTCTATAACCAAATTTACACATTTTCAATACCATTCCTCTTTTTCACAATTTCTATATTTTCCCCATGATCAAACCATATCATGATCACTTTCTCATTTCACATTATCCCACATTTCCAATCACATTTTATCACCTTCCATAAATATTACCATATTGCTTACAACATTACATACACTATTGTATTCACCCAAAACATGTTCAAACACCATTTCACATTGGTCAATTGTAACACTCACATAACAATTTAAGAAACAATGCATGTGTTATATAAATAACCCCACCTTTAACCAAAACAACAACCACTTACAAGGTTACTGTGATTATGCCAAACTTGAAAGTTCAATATATATGTAATCAAAGTATGTACTAACATTGGAAAAGCTTTAAAATCAAACCAATTCTCTCTCCTCTTCTTACTTTCACCAAAACCCTAATTACCTTCTTTAGAGCAACCTTGGCCTAAATACATATAAACCAAATAACAAGTAAAATTAATTAATTAGAATCATTTTCATGCTTAATTTATATCAAACTACCACTAATTACACAAATTCTATCAAAATCCTAACAAAACCCTAATTTCTCCTCTTACTACCTTACTCAAACTTCGACATAAATAACTCATTTCTATCATCCAACTATAAAATGATTACATACTCATCCAAATGACCTCAAAACCACCCATTTCTATAATTATAGCAACCTCCATTATAAAAACCCAAATTTTACATATTTATCCTATAAACCCTAACGTCCACAATCCAACCTACCTTAACAAATTAATCACTAAATCATCATGTTAGTTTCATAACTATAACATCAATAATTTTTAAACACAATTAAATAATTAATATGAAGGGTAATTAGAGTGATGATATAGTAAGATGATGGTGTATAGTTAATATATATGTAAGATATACCTAAAGTATATATTTCACTAAAAGACAAAAAAGTAAAAAAAGTCAAAGGTTAAAAAGTAAAAAAGTAAAAAAAAATAAATTTAAATTAATTTTAGATTGAAGAGGTAAATATCTAATATTTTAATAATTTATTATTTTATAAATATACAATAATGAGAGGGGCAAAATGGAAAAGTAGAATTTATAAAAGCCATTATCTTCTTCTTTCTTCCATGGATGGTCCAATCTCATCTTCAAAAAAGGGAGAGGGTTTTTTCTTTCAATTACATCAAATTATACAAGATTGCCTTGGGATTTAAGGTGGTTTTGAAGTTTTATCAACATTAGGTAAGGATTCTTTTTTAATTTAAGAGTTTTCCTTTAAGTTTTAATTGTGTAAAGTTTGGAATTTTGATGGGAGAAGCTATAATTATTTAAATAGATTATTTTGATATATAAGAAATGGTTTTATGGTTAGATGTTGGAAATAAATTAGGGAGGTTGAAGTTTGAGAAGAGTACTAAGTGGTTGAAATAGAGTTTTATTGAGATTTTGGTAGAAATTGTGTAATAATGGTAGTTTGATAGAAATTAAGCATGAAAATGATTTTAAATGAATAATTATGCTTATTGTATGGCTTATGTGTTTAGAAAAAATTGGTACAAGTGGTGAAGGTTAGGGCTTTGGTGAAAGTAAGAGGTGGAGAGAGAATTGGATTGATTTTGGAGCAAGGAAAAGGTTAGTACATACCTTGGTAACATTTTAATTAAATTTACATGTATGGCATTGTTCATTTTGGTACACTTTGAGGGACTTTGTGTTTCTTAAAGTGACATTGTGTATGAAAGTGAGTGTAATGCTTGAAATGTGATGTGATAAGCAATTGTGAAATGACTAATGACTATGTTATGAACTAATTGTAATAAATGTGAATCAACATTGGAAATGAGAAAATAGGCCACATTGTGAATGTGGCTAAGAATTATGCTTTATGTGATTGGAAATTGAATATGAAATGTGAACAGCCTGGAAAAAGAGCAAATGTGATAAAAATGAATAATATGGAGATAACTAATTGGAAAGTGATGAATGTGGTGAGAAAAAGGAAAGGAAGTGGAAATATGAAAACATGATATGATGTGATGTGTGTATTATGTTGGCCATATACAATTGCACTTTCCAGAATATTAGGATTGGCACTGATGAGAGGAGGTGGCCTATAGGGTATATATTAACACTTGGCCTTCGGTGTTAAGGGAGGGCTGCCTTCGGGTGACATTAGACACTTTACCCTTGGTGTCGAGAGAGGGTAGCTTTCGAGTGATATTTGACACTTTGCCCTCGATGTTAATAGGGGATGAGTTTTGGGAGATGTGTGACACTTAAATCCTCGGTGTCGAGCTAAACCAAATCAATACTTCTAGAACCTAGATATTGTATAGGGACTTATTGGGCCAAATATGTGTGTTTGTGTTATAAGGATGTGTATATTATGAATCTATGGATGAGAAATGAATATAGTATAATAATGGAATTATTTTATTCTTACAAGATAAAAATGTACTGTGAGTATTACCTAGTGATGATATTATGATATTTTGTGCAATATTTAAATATGCATGAGTTTTAAAATATTTTATATTACCAAAGTATGTATCATGCAGGTGATACGATTACAGACCAAGGTGATTTATGATAGAGATTGGACTTTGTGAGTGGCACAAAACCATCTTTGATGGTGTTGCATATATGTAAAATTTTATGTTATGTTTTATTTGTTTTTGTACAATTCAAACACTATAAATGTATATTAAACATGTTTTAGAGAAAAGATTATGTATATATATATACGTATTTGTGATAATCATAGAGATATTTTTGTGAAAATATTATTTTAGGTGTGCTTTGTTATTTAATGCAAGTTGTGTTTTGATGAATTTGAGATTTATTAAAATTACAGATAAAACTCTGATGAATTTTTATTAGAGATTTTCTTATAAAATTTACTAAAGAATCAAACATTTATGTATGAATTTTCTTATAATTACTAATAATGTATATGTTATTATTATTTTTTTTATATTGTATTGTAGTATTCTTGTATTCTATATAAATATCTTATATATATTGGGTATATGTGTTATACATATATAGGATATAAGGGTGTTGCAATAACTATCTATTTTAACAATTAAAACTAATTCAATCAGTAATCCAAGTCATCACATAATCTTGAAAACTAAGAAAAACAAGCTTAAAAGGAAGAAACTTACTTGAAACCTTCGTATTTTTTTTCAAAATCACCTTGAAACCATTGAATCTCTAATAAATTTTGGTGTAATTAATGAAGTAGAAATCCTCTCTCCCCTTTACAAAATTTGGTCACCATGATTAATGGAAGAAGAAGAAGATGAAGAAGCTTTTATATACTTTAATTTTCAATTTTGCCCCCTTATATATATTTACAAACTAATTAATTAAAAAAATATTAAGATATTTTTCTTCTTCCTATCCATAAATAATGTAATTTTAATAATTTTTAATTATTATATATTTAACTTTTAACTTTTTACCTTTTGACTTTTGACTTTTTAATTTTTGTCTTTTATTAAAATGTATACATTATGTATATATTGTATATATATTAGGTATACACTATCTCTCAATTCTCTAATAACTCTTCCATATTTATTAATCTAGGTCTATTAAAATTACAAATGTTACACCTTCTGTGTGAAAACCCTAAATGGAAGAGAAGTGTTCTAGAGTGAGTTCATATTATTGATTGAAAACTCTAAAAGAAATTCCATAATAGCCTAGGGGGTCACTACTCTTCTTACTCACCACAAGAGTTGTAAGGAACTCTTTGGTAAGTGATTCCTAAACTAGGTTAAAGAAAATAAATTTTTTCCACCCCAAGTTACTTAGGTAGGATCTAGTCTCAAGTTCAATTCCAAGAGTACATAGAAAACGAGCATAAGGAAGAAAATTTGGTTCAATCTTCTTATCTTTCAGAATGGCATACATATTTCTCTCATCTTCATTGTGGAACCTTATACTATGTGATCTTATGAAAGCCTCTTCTTGTTGGGAGGAAGTGGCCTTTCTCCTTCCTTCCTTGAAGCCTTCTTGTGATGTTCTCTTGGAGCTATTTAGTTGAAGTTTAGGAATAGATTGAGAATATAGTAGAAAGATTGATTTAAAGATTATTTTATTGTTTTGATATTTAGAGAGACAAAAATCTATAAAATCTGATTTTTTTTGGGGGGTGGGGATATTTATAGTGTTTTTGTGAAAAACTAGTTGTTTATGGCCGATTGGGGTATTTTGGCACATTTCCAAATATCTTTCAATGGTTATATTTTTTAAAAAAGTAGAAGGGTTTACTTGTCGGACCAGTGTTGGTCTGCTGAGGAATATATTAATCTATTAAGGCTATTATTAGTCCAAACAAGACGTCTTATTTTTAACACAACAGTAAGGAAATTTTGAATTTTAACGATCAAACTATGAAGAAGTACGCTCAGACTGAGGAAATTTTGATTAGACACCAATTTGTATGAAGAGTATGGTCTGACTAATAGGGTCTGATCGGGAAGAATGAAAATTTCAAGGATAAAAGAAAATTTGAGTTAATTTGTGTATATCTCAATTTATGGCTTGAATATATAATCAAAATAGATGTAAATGAGGATGTAAATGATGAATTAGGACATGTAAAATGAATTTTTTTATAAGCACTTCTAATTCAATCAATGATATGTGCATTCAATTAAACAAAGTAATACTAAATCACAACCCAATCAATTCAATCAACCTAAGCAAATACAGCCTTTTCATTAAGAGTACTACCATCTATCATTCCAATGTGTTATTTTATGAAATTTAGTCTTTCACCATTTATAGGTTTTGTAAAAATGTCCAAAAGTTGATTTTGAGTATCAATAAACTCTAAAATAACATTTTTATTTTAAACATTATCTCTTAAAAAGTGACGTCTAATGTAACAACCGTTATACTCTATGTATGTACAATATATATATATACCTCGTATATATAAAGTACATATATAGACTATAAGAGTATCATCATAATGTACTATATACATACCTTCATTAGGTAATATAAATTTTCAATATCATAAATATATAAAATGCATTAATATAAATATAATTAAAACCTTATCTGATTTCTTATTAATGAAAATCTCTGAGAAAATTTTTTCAGAGTTTTATCTATAATTTGTCAAATCCCAAAATGCAAATAACTCAACCTGCAATTTAAAAACACTCCCAAAATCACTTTATAAATCAACACTGTCTCTTTCATAATGAAAAACAATGTCTACCAAATATATATATATATATATATATATAAATATATAAACTCAAATTTATTCTTTTATATACATACACAATATTATACATAATAGTCTTCTATTTCCAATACATTCTGTTTTTATGAAAAAAGTATATTATACATACTAGTGCCTTCAAAATAATTTTATACATGATATGCAGCACTCTTGGTTTGGTCTCGTAGCACACACAATCGTCATCACTATCTAGATCATCATGGTCTGTACTTCTAATAACCTGTGCAACACATACTACCGTACTAAGCTCGAGAACTTAGTGGAATATATATTTTCTTTTATAAAATAACAATACAAATTACACACACATTTATTATTATTTTTCTCAAATTATGGCTTTAAAATATTTTCACTAAACCTTTGTTAACTTTTATTCTCTCTTTGATATATAAATCATATCATCAATTTCTCACATACCACACATTCACATACTTACTAGCTAAATTCCCCTATTCAATTACCAAGTCCAATGCACACATTATCAATTTATGACCTAACTCTGCTTAGATCATCTCAGTTTTTAGACCCAGCTCTGCTCAAGTTTATCAGTATATACATTACTATTCTTATAATTTAGTCATAAATCATTGCCATACATTATTCGTCAATTTATCTTGCATACTTTTTCTTATCATAATCCAATCATCAGATATCATTATTCACAGCACAATACATATATACACATAAACACGTCACAAACACACACATTAGGCCCAAACAATCTTGCACAGCATTTTGGTTCTATAGATATTGTTATGGTATATTGCGACACCAGGGATCTAAGTGTCACATCCGTCCCCTCCAGGGATCTAAGTGTCGCATTCGTCCCCTGTTGATAAATAATAGTGACACCCATTGCCTAGCCCAAAGGCAAATAATAGTGTTGCCCAACATCTAGCCTGATGATAAATAATAATGAAGCTTAGCTTCTAGTCCAAAGGCACATCATATCAATAGCACTAAAAATAACTCTTTGGAAAAAGATACTATATACACAAGCAACCACACATTATTCCATATTGTAGACCCTTAATTTTTTATCCAGCACGGTCCAATATTTTAACAAGTCCAAAATAATTTTTGTGTTGTCCAATATATTTTAATTAGTCCAAAATAATTTTTGTGTTATCTTAATTTAATAATATTAGTCTTAGTATTTAGTTTTTATAATTAATAAAAAATAAAAAATCATAATCATAAACAAATAAATAAAAATAAAAATCGGCGAAAAGGTTGGATTTAACGAAATGACCTGGCCGCCCAGCTCGCCAATTTTCGCTCGTGGTTCCTGCGGCAACTTTTTGGCCAGTGAAATTTTTCCGCAGCAGTTTTTTTTTGCCAGCGAAATTTTTTCAACGCAATTTTTCTGAAACCAAATTCAATTTAGTTTCAGTTTTATTTTCTTAATTAATGTTAGATTCCACGAACAATTAAGATTAATCATCAAAATTTCCTATAAATAGGACTAAAAACAACACAAAAAGGGGAGGACAAAGGAGGAAAATTTTATAGGAAAAAACTTTGGACCAAGGAATCAAGAAAATTAGGAGATTAACGATCGAACTTTTGAGAGAGCAAATAAGCAATTCAATCCATCAAAGGCAACCATCTTGCCTTTGTTCTTGTTCATCCAAGAAGTAATTTTTGGTGGAACCAACAAACGAAGGTATGCATGTCTAATTTCTTCACAGTAGCTTGAATCATCCAATTGTCTCTTTTGATCCAAAAAAAATCCTAGAACCTTAATTTTTCTTTTCTAAAGCTTAAAAACCTTAATTCGTCTCCTTTATTTCCAAAAACCTTAAAATTGTTGTTTTTGTTTCTTCAAAATCTTAAAACCCTAATCTGCCTTCCAATTTTCCAAAACCCTAAATTGAATCGTTTTCTTTCCACAAACCCTAAAAAATATTTTTTCTGTTTCTATAAACCTTAAATCATTTTGTTTATTTTCATAAAGCTTCATAAAACTATAAATTATTTTTCCAAATTCTAAAATCAAATACATTCTCCGAAACACTAAAAACCCTAATTCAACTTCAAAACCAAAACAGTAAACCCTAAACTAGCTAACATTAAACCCTAGTTTTCTTAAACCCTAATTCCCTTAAAACCATTAAACCCTAATTTTTCTAAACCCTAATCCTTTAAACCTTAAAATCTTATAAACGTAAATATTAAAATTCAAACATAGTAAGCCTAAAAACAACAATCCATTAACAGTAAATCATAAACCTGATGTTTTAAAGTGTCCAAACCCTAGTTTCATGATTTCACTTCTCAAATACTAATTTCGTTAATCAAAGAACTTTATCAACCTCTTAAATTATAAAACTTTAATCCATTTCAATTCATTTAAAACTTACAGTAGCTTAAATTCATAAATTCCAAAACCCTAAACACATTAAATAAAGAATCTTAAATAGAAACAGTATCCCTAATTTGAATCTTTACTTGCTTTATTTAATTTTATATTTGATTATGAAGTCTATTATATGCTTTAATTAATTTTCAATGCTTTGTTGGTTTATTTAATTTCAATGATTGATTTATTTAATTTATCATGGATGTTTATTTTATATTTTGATTGATATCTTTGATGGATGATTTATTTATTATGAATTGTTATTTACTTTTATTGATTTATTTAGATTTCCAAATTTTGTAAGAGGTATGTTTTTCACTTGGTGGGTACCTCATTAGTTAAATATCATGTAATTTAAATTACTTTTATATTTTAGACCAATATAAAGGACATATTTCTACCTTTCGGTGGGTGTCCTATTTAAGCATGGGATGTAAGGACATGTTTCCTGTAACACCCTTATACCCTATATACATACAAAACATATTTCTAGCATATGTAAAATACACATATAAGGTACAAAAATATCACAGACGGATTTACTAATTTTTTTTTACATTTCCAATTTAAAATTTCAAATTCTAAATATATAAAAATTAAATAGAATATAAATATTATTTACTTGTTATAAGAATGCAAAATAAATAATATATATTAAAATCTCTAGGAAAAATTCGCCAGAGTTTTGTCTGTATTTTGGATTTCCCAAAATTTAGCAATTAATCAACCTGCAAAAAGAAAACACTCCCAATAATTTCCAATCACCCTCTCAATCATACTTCTCAATTTCACCAATTTTCTTAAACATTTATACATATAGATATATATAATTTAAAACACACTTACTCTCCCATTTCAAATACATTGACCCAAACATTCTTTATAATATACAATACGTAAAATTCAAAACATAATATATTATGCATAAAACTCAAAATGTATAATAACATAAAAATATATACATGTTGCTCGCAGTGTTTTTGATCTCGATAGCAACTCTACAAGCTCAACTACAAGTCTAGACCCGACCTGGTCTAGAAGAACTCTCTGACTCAACTGGGTCTAACTTGTCACCTGCGCGATGGAAACAATTGCGCTAAGCCGAAGCCTAGTGGTACAAACTTTGATAATAACAATATAACTCAATGCAATACCAAATTCACAATGCATATAGATGTCACATCAATCCACTTTCTTATATTTTTCGAATAATTCATAAGCACAACTCATAACATTATATTACTCAATTGTATCATAATTCATAATTCAGAGTAAAACAAAGACAAGCATGGGCCCAAAAAGGATCTAATATGCTATTCAAATTTCAGAGTTACTGCTTTGGTCCATAATGACACCATGTGTCTAGCCCCGTAGGCAATATATATATCCATGGATAATGTAACAACCCCAGTCTCTTTGACCTCAACCCGGCTAGACCCTTAGGCCCCAGTATCTTGGTCCTCAACCCGGCTAGACTGCTATAGTTTTTGAGGCTTACGACCCAGTCTTTTCACCCCAAAAACATCATATTTATCGGCTGGCCTGGCTTATGACCCAGTCTTTTCACCATTCCAGCGTATAGCCTGTAGGCAATTATAGGCATGCCTCCAAACCCAGAACTCTGAAAATTGAATAACATACTAGGCACACAATTTATTCATATTTCTCATTATTAATCTCTTTCTCATTTTTACATATTCAATCTAGGCACATTGCCTTATTTTCTCATTTTTTTCTCACTTTTCTCATTTTTCACATCTTTCTTATTTTTCTCACTTTTCTCATTTTTATCAATATCAATTCATTTCATTATTACACATATCTCATTTTTGCATTCACAACACATTACCCAATTACTTTGGGTATTTTCACGAAATATGCATATTTCACATGTTACACAAATTAGCCATTATCAATGGCTTTTCACAATGCATTTAACACATATATGACATTACAAATGTCATAGAATATTATTCATGCACAATCAATGAACCAAGTAGCTTAACAAATTTTTCAACCAAAATGTATTAAGTCCAAATGTTATGCAAATATAAACATTATATTCGAAGTTTGTACATACCTCCACTAGCAACCCAAAGCAAGCTAAAAACAACCTTCAATTTAATCTTTCTAACATGCCCTTCACCACTTGGATGAAGCAAATCAATCTCCCTCAATACCTAAACCAAATGTGATAGCAAATAATCATTTAGTATCACATTTAATGGCATTTCCAACATTAAATCATAATTACACATCACTCCTATAAATTTCCAAAAATTTAGCCTTTCCTTGCTTCAACATTAGAATTCCATTCTACTACAATTAAATTAGTGTTTTAAGTTTATTTATATTATTAAAAATATATTTTAATACATTTAAATCATTTACATTATAAAAAAACACTCTTATATACAAAATCTCAAAAATGGCCTAACCTTCCCCCATTGAAGGTTTTCCATTCCAACACAATCCATTACTCATTCCAAGCTTATATTCATCACTTTTAACACTAAACAACATGCTTAAACAAATAAAATCACACAATTCAACCACTTTGGAAAATCACTTTTCCAAAATCCTAAATCTCCACTTCCATTCTCAAACTCCAATCCAACACCACAAAATCCAATATTTGACTTTAAAATACTTGTTTATGAATCAAAACAACTCATTTGGAATCAAAACCCCAAAAATCCATAACCCTAAATTCTCTTTATTCACCATTCTTTAACCAAACTCCATCATCTCTTCAATCTAACCTTAGAATCATTGTTAACTACCCAAAATAACATCATACACACCAATTCCAACAATTATAACATACTACATAAAAATCCAAACTCTCACATAATCTAAATTTCCAGGGAATTCAAAGAAAAGAGATGGAAACTTACTAATTTTGGTGGAAATCACCAAAAATCCACTTGAAACTTGTTAATTCCTTCAATTTATGGAGTATGGAGGAAGCAAAATCCTTGATCTTCAATCATCCATGGAAGCCACGTTCTTGAGAAGAAGAAGAAGAAGAAGAAGAAGAAGAATATTTTTAATATTCTTTCCTTTTCATCTTTTTTTTTAACCACATATATATATTAAAATAATTTAATATTTAATTATTTTTTTAATAAATTAAAAGTCCTAATTTCCCTCTTCCATTTAAAATTAATTTTTTGAATTATTTTATTAATTTTGAATTTATAAGATTTAATTACCAAAATACCCTTTTCTTTTAAAAAGTGTTGATTTATATATGTTATGTATATTTTGCATATATATCATATATATATTCCAACTTTTCATTTAAAATCCCTTCATTTTTCATTTAAAACTATTAATTTAATTTATCCTTTTAAATTATAATTTATTTTATCAAATTTTCCAAAAATTAGAAATTTTCAAAAATTTTGGATGTTATAATTCCATTTTGGATGGATGTCCATTTATTTGTTTTGCTTGGACATTGTTTTGATTTTCAATATATCGATATTACTATATATCACATATGGTTTACCTTCCACAGGCAGGGTAAGGACAGGAGCTTGAGTTAGCATCTCCCTCAGCTGTTCAAAACTCGCCTGACACTGATCTGTCCACACAAATTTAACTCCTTTCCGAAGTAATCTGGTGAGTGGTGTAGCTATTATAGAAAAACCCTTCACAAACCGACGATAATAGCCTGCCAATCCCAGAAACTTCTAATCTCTGTCACAGTCTTTGGTGGATTCCAATTTAAGATAGCCTCAATTTTACTCGGATCAACTCTAATACCCTCTGCTGAAACCACATGACCAAGAAAAGCTACCTGATCGAGCCAGAACTCACACTTAGACAGTTTAGCATACAACTGCTTCTCTCTCAGAGTCTGCAATACGATCTGCAAATGTCTATCATGATCCTCCTCATTATGCGAATACACCAAAATGTCATCAATGAAGACCACCACAAATTGATCTAAATATGGTATGAATACCCTGTTCATCAAATCCATAAAAGCTGCTGGTGCATTCATCAATCCAAAGGGCATCACCAGAAACTCATAATGCCCATAACTCGTACGAAAAGTTGTCTTGGGTACATCTACATCTCTGACTCTCAACTGATGGTACCCTGATCTCAAATCAATCTTAGAGAATACTGCTTCTCCCTTCAACTGATCAAAGAGATCATCTATCCGAGGCAAAGGATACTTGTTCTTGATGGTCACCTTATTCAGCTACCTATAATCAATACACAATCTCATGGTGCCATCATTCTTCTTCATAAACAACACAGGCGCTCCCCACGGAGACACATTAGGGCAGATAAACCCTTTATCCAATAACTCCTGCAACTGCACCATCAACTCTCTCAACTCAGCAGGTGCCACCAAATAAGGGATAATAGAGATAGGAGTGGTACTAGGCAACAAATCGATACCAAACTCCACTTCTCTCTCAGGAGGTACCCCTGGCAACTCATCAGGGAAAACTTCTGAAAACTCAGAAACTGTGGATATACTTTCAAGCAGGGATCCCACTACTCTAGTATCTACAACATGAGCAAGATAAGCCTCACATCCCTTCCGAATCATTCTCCCAGCTGAAACAACTGAAACAAACATAGATGAAAGATACCTCTGCTCACTAGATACTATAACATCCCTACCATCCCGTGTTCTCAAAGTAACACATTTCTTCTGACAGTCTACCACAGCCCCATGCTTGGATAACCAATCCATGCCCAAAATCAGATCATATTCCCTAAAAGGCATCTCAATCAGGTCACCGAGAAACTTCTCATCTTGAACAACAACAGGACTATCTCGGTGCACCCTGCTCACCACAACACTATGCTCTTAAGGATTTGTCACCAAGACATCAAATCCTAGGGACTCAGAATGCAATTCAGACACAAGCAAGATGGATGCACTTATGTATGAATTTGTAGATCCAGGATCTAATAGAGCAAGGACTGAAGTACCAAATAAAGAAAATGTACCAAATAAAGAGATGGCCCAGCCTCATCTGGCCTACTGCCTCCGGATGTAGAGCCTCCTCTCTGACTAAACCCAGGGCGACCACCTCTACTAAAATCTCTGCCACCACGACCCCCTCTGACACTGGGTCGAGAAGATGCAGTATCTGCCTGCCTAACCTCTGGTGGCTTGGGACAATCTCTGATAAAATGGTCTGACGACCCACATCTAAAACACAATCAAGAAGCACCTCTCCACCAGCAGACACCTCCGTGTACTCTACCACAATGAATGCAAGTAGGTGGATTAGGTCTCTGAGCCACTGGAGTCGGAGCACTAGCCACTGAAATTGCAGATCTCTGTCTCTGTCTCTGCTGCTGTACTGACCTGCCAAACTGCCCCTGACTCCTACTAAACCTCTGAAAATGTCCTTCTCGACCTCTCTTCACAGCTGAAGACCCTGCCTCACTCTCGGGTCTCCTAACTCTGGTCTCCTCAACCTTGGTAGCTGCTGCAAGATTCTGCGCCCTCTCAACACTCCTGGCAGCTGCAACTAACTGGGAGAAATCTTGATACTGAGAGCTTGCAATGATGCACATGATAGAGGGTCTCAGTCCCTCCTCAAACCTCCTGCACCTGTCAAACTTGTCAGAAATAATCCCATCATCATAGTGACTCAACCGGATAAACTCGATCTCATACTCGGTCACTGTCCTAGTATCCTATTTCAGACTCAGGAACTCCATCTTCTTTGCATCTTTATACTCTCTCGGAGTATACTTCTGCTCAAATTCCCGCAAGAAATCATCATAGGTCAGGACTGGTGGATCATCCAGAGCATGTGGAACCATCTTCCACCAATCATATGCATCTCTCTACAGAAGAGATCTGGCATAATCAAACTTTTCTTCTGGACTAGCCTGTAACTGAATAAATATCCTCTGAACCCAGTCTAGCCACTGCTCTGCTACAGTAGGGTCTGTAGTACCAACAAAGTCCTCAGCCCCATACTTTCTCAGTTTATCATACTGCCTCACCGGCAACTACGGCTGCGGCTGTGGCTGTGGCGGCTGCGAAACTAGAGCTTGCCTCAACAACTCTACCATATGCCATGCCCAGCTAGGCAGAACCTCATCAGCTGCTGGTCTCACAGGCACAGAAACAAACGCCTCACTAGCAGATACAACTCTAGCTCCATCTCTACCCTCATCTGGAGCCACACTCTTTGCACTACCCTCAGCAGCCTGATGCGGCCGAGACGCTATAACTACCTATATCTGCAAACAAAGCAGAAAATACTATATCAAAGATCAGGAACTGCCAGTGCCAATGCATGTATTACAATTAAAAACTATTTTTCAAATCCCCCATTTTCTCTCTCTATCATCCCTACCTAGGTCGAGAACCTCAAACCTAGGCTCTGATACCAAAATAAATGTAACACCCTTATACCCTATATACATACAAAACATATTTTTAGCATATGTAAAATACGCATATACGGCACAAAAATGTCACAGACGGATTTACTAATTTTTTTTTACATTTCCAATTTAAAATTTCAAATTCTAAATATATAAAAATTAAATAAAATATAAATATTATTTACTTGTTATAAGAACCCAAAATAAATAATATATATATAAATCACTGGAAAAAATTCGCCAGAATTTTGTCTGTATTTTGGATATCCCAAAATTTAGCAATTACTTAACTTGCAAAAAGAAAACACTCCCAATAATTTCCAATCACCCTCTCAACCATACTTCTCAATTTCACCAATTTTCTCAAACATTTATACATATAGATATATATAATTTAAAACACACTTACTCTCCCATTTCAAATACATTGACCCAAACATTCTTTATAATATACAATATGTAAAATTCAAAACATAATATATTATGCATAAAACTCAAAATGTACAATAACATAAAAATATATACATGTTGCTGGCAGTGTTTCTGATCTCGATAGCAACACTATAAGCTCAACTACAAGTCTAGACCCGACCTGGTCTAGAAGAACTCTCTGGCTTAACTGGGTCTACCCTGTCACCTGCGCGATGGAAACAATCGCGCTAAGCTGAAGCCTCTTGGTACAAACTTTGATAATAACAATATAACTCAATGCAATACCAAATGCACAATGCATATAGATGTCACATCAATCCACTTTCTTATATTTTTCGAATAATTCATAAGCACAACTCATAATTCATAATTCACAGTAAAACAAAGACAACCATGGGCCCAAAAAGGATCTAATATGCTATTCAAATTTCAGAGTTACTGCTTTGGTCCATAATGACACCATGTGTCTAGCCCCGTAGGCAATATATATATCCATGGATAATGTAACAGCCCCAGTCTCTTGGACCTCAACCCGGCTAGACCCTTAGGCCCCAGTACGTTGATCCTCAACCCGGCTAGACTGCTACAGTTTTTGAGGCTTATGACCCAGTCTTTTCACCCCAAAAACATCATATTTATCAGCTGGCCTGGCTTACGACCCAGTCTTTTCACCATTCCAGCGTATAGCCCGTAGGCAATCATAGGCATGCATCCAAACCCAGAACTCTTAAAATTGAATAACATAATAGGCACACAATTTATTCATCTTTCTCATTTTTCTCACTTTTCTCATTTTTATCAATATCAATTCATTTCATTATTACACATATCTCATTTTTGCATTCACAACACATTACCCAATTACTTTGGTTATTTTCACGTAATATGCATATTTCAAATGTTACACAAATTAGCCATTATCAATGGCTTTTCACAATGCATTTAACACATATATGACATTACAAATGTCATAGCATAATATTCATACACAATCAATGAACCAAGTAGCTTATCACATTTTTCAACCAAAATGTGTTAAGTCCAAATGTTATGCAAATATAAACATTATATTCAAAGTTTGTACATACCTCCACTAGCAACCCAAAGCAAGCTAAAAACAACCTTCAATCCAATCTTTCTAACTTGCCCTTCACCACTTGGATGAAGCAAATCAATCTCCCTCAATGCCTAAACCAAATGTGATAGCAAATAATTATTTAGTATCACTTTTAATGGCATTTCCAACATTAAATCATAATTACACATCACTCCTACAAATTTCCAAAAATTTAGCCTTTCCTTGCTTCAACATTAGAATTCCATTCTACTACAATTAAATTAGTGTTTTAAGTTTATTTATATTATTAAAAACATATTTTAATACATTTAAATTATTTACATTATAAAAATACACTCTTATATACAAAATCTCAAAATGGCCTAACCTCCCATTGAAGGTTTTCCATTCCAACACAATCCATTACTCATTCCAAGCTTATATTCATCACTTTTAACACTAAACAACATGCTTAAACAAATAAAATCACACAATTCAACCACTTTGGAAAATCACTTTTCCAAAACCCTAAATCTCCACTTCCATTCTCAAAATCCAACCCAACACCACCAAATCCAATATTTGACTTTAAAATACTTGTTTATGAATCAAAACAACTCATTTGGAATCAATTTGCACAATTAAAATTCATGTTTTCAAAACCCCAAAAATCCATAACCCTAAATAACATCATACACACCAATTCCAACAAGTATCTCTTAAATTATCTCTTTAACCAAACTCCATCATCTCTTCAATATAACCTTAGAATCATTGTTAACTACCCAAAATAACATCATACACACCAATTCCAACAATTATAACATACTACATAAAAATCCAAACTCTCACACAATCTAAATTTCCAAGGAATTCAAAGAAAAGAGATGGAAACTTACTAATTTTGGTGGAAATCACCAAAAATCCACTTGAAACTTGTTAATTCCTTCAATTTATGGAGTATGGAAGAAGCAAAATCCTTGGTCTTCAATCATGCATGGAAGCCACGTTCTTGAGAAGAAGAAGAAGAAGAAGAAGAAGAATATTTTTAATATTCTTTCCTTTTCATTTTTTTTAACCACATATATATATATATATTAAAATAATTTAATATTTAATATTTAATTATTTTTTTAATAAATTAAAAGTCCTAATTTCCTTCTTCCATTTAAAATTAATTTTTTTGAAATTATTTTATTAATTTTGAATTTATAAGATTTAATTACCAAAATACCCTTTTCTTTTAAAAAGTGTTGACTTTTATATATGTTATGTATATTTTGCATATATATCATATATATATTCCACTTTTTCATTTAAAATCCCTTCATTTTTCATTAAAACTATTAATTTAATTTATCCTTTTAAATTATAATTTATTTTATCAAATTTTCCAAAAATTAGAAATTTTCAAAAAATTTTGATGTTACATTTCCATTTTGGATGGATGTCCATTTATTTGTTTTGCTTGGACATTATTTTGATTTTCAATATATCGATGCTTTATTTTAATTATTGTGTGTAATATGGATAATATTGTTATATTTATGAATTTTATAATATTAAGACCTGTAAAGGAGGCCGATTCCAATGAACCGGGTGTTGTGCGGGTGCTGGGCCATTTCTCACCTTCCCCACACATACCCAACTTTCCGAACCCATTAGGGGGTTGGGGATTCCTTAGAAATCGAGTCATCAACTCCTTTTTTTTTCCCGGCCCGTCCGGGTGGCTACTCCATTTTCTCTGGACCTAGGTCCGTGTTCTCTAAGGCCCCGAGCCTAAACAGTGCCGAAGTCACAAGAACCATTCTACCAGGAGTGGGGGCGAAAATCCCTGCTCACAGTGGCGACTCCACTGGGGATAAGAGAAGTTGATTCCGTTAGTCTTTATGTTATTATATTCTTTCTTATAATGATATTATCGATTGCATCATATTAGATTGCATCATGTGCGTGAGTTAGGACGCTCGTGTTACTCGTGTTGTGTTATGTAAGGGATACTATACTTTCACTCAAGGTATGGAGATCGAGCATGGCATAACCACTCATAGCATCGTACCATTTGGTATATACTTGCTATGGAAACCTAAGCCTTTTTACCTAAATACTAAAGCTCATGTAATTGGCCTAGTTACTTTCCTTAGGTTTTACCCCAAATGCATGTTGTTTGACTATGGTTAATTTATCTTGGCTTAAATCATGGCTTATTTGGTTTGTTCTTTTTCTAATATGACCCATGTACATTTGTAAGCTCAAATAAATTTTTCTTCGAAGTCCAAAAGACCAAAGCTATTTTGAAAACATTTTTTTAAGATGGTCTTTGGGCATAAGACTTTTCTAAAAACAAATCAAAAATTATTTTGCTCATAACCCAAATGTAAAGCCCAAAATACATTTTTCTAAAATCTTTTTACAATGGGCTTAGAAACAAAATTATTTTCATCTATCTTTTTCTTATAAAGAGCTTGCAAATTATTTAGGTCAATTACAAAATACCAAAAATCAATTGTGAGCCTAGTTTATACTAAGAATAATTAATCATGGGCTTGTTTTTGGCATGAATCATTAGTTACTTTTTCAAGTGAGAAATCTATTTATAATAAACCTCTTAATTTAGTTTTAATCCAATATAACATAAAAGCTACTTTAGTTGGTTAAATGGATTAAAAGCTAATTGATGGGAATTATTATGGACTGATTTTCATTTTCAAAAATATAACTATTGGTTGAAACGTCCGAGGGAAATATTTGAAAATAAAGTTACCCATGTTGGTATTTTGTTAACCATGTACCTAGGAAAAGAGACTCGCCATTCGTGTGTGGATTTTATAAGGTTGGAAGGAATGTCCTATTTGTCCTTGTTTGTTAATTGTTTGTGCATACATGCATACATTTGCATCTCATATCATTGATCCTCTCTGGCTCACAGCCCTAGATTACGATAGTTCAAAAGCTTATGACAATCCGACCTACGCTAGAGACGAAGAATCTAGCAATGACTCAATCACTTGCTCACCAAAAACAATGGATCCCGAACAAATTCAAAGAATGGTGGATGATGGCCTCAACGCCAAGATGGAAGAAATAAAAGAGGCCCTAGCTGAGACCATGAAGAACCAATTGACTACAATTTTAAAAAATCATGCTGAAGCATCTGCTAGCACTAAGAAGCCAAAGGATGAAGGGAAGACCAAAGTTGGTAAAGTGGTTTTTGATGATGAAAAGGTGATCATTGATGAGGATGATGATTGGGCTCAATACTACTAAGATGCTCAAGAGAAGAAAAAAGAACCGAAGATTGTTGAAAGATCAACTATGGAGAAGACCGAAACTTCTGATGATGAAAAGATGATCGCTGATTTAGAAAAGAAATTTGAGAAGAAACTGAAAGCTGAGGAAATGTCCGAAGTTGACAAATTATTTGAGCTAGATGAAGAAGTTCCGTACAAGTTGAAGATGCCATCTTTTGCAAAGTTTAATGGAACCAGAAATCCTCATCTCCATGTAAAGCAATATATCACTGCCATGAAGTCCGCCTGAGCTACTAAGGCTCAAACTCTAAGGTACTTTATGCTCTCATTGGACCCTGTTGTCCAAAATTGGTTCAATACCTTAGATGATGGAACACAAAAGAATTGGGATTTGCTTTACAAAGCCTTCATCAAACAATATGGATATAATGTTGAGATGGAAATTACCTTAATGGAAGTGGAGTCCATTAGGCAAAAGTCAAATGAGAATTTTGTGGATTATGTGAAGAGATGGAGAAACAAGGCTGCTTTACTCAAGAAGAGGCCTAATGAATCCGATCAAATAAGGATGTCTCATACACTCATCCATGATTTCAAAGACCTTCTCCAAGCTAGTTTGCAAATTGAAGAATGGGAAAGGAAGAAGAATCATTTTTCAACAAGAAGGAACGAGAAAGGAAATTATCAGTCTGGTAGCCAAAGCATGCAAAAGGCAGTCGGTGTCAATGCTACTAACCAAGGAACAAGGAGACAATTTTTGAAATTGGGGAAACCAATGTCTTGGGTTCTCAATAAGCTTTAAAGAAAGGGATTGCTACAACTCTTAAATCCTCATCCCTTACCTAACCCTCTCCCACCTAATTTCAACACTAAAGCATTTTGTCAATTTCACCAAATGCAAGGGCACGACACAGATAGATGTGTAAGGATGAGACATGAGATCCAAAATCTAATTGATAATGGGAAGCTACCCGAGCCCAATAAGCCAAACACCAAAGACAACCCATTACCAAAGTTCAATAGAGTACCACCTCCGGAAACTTTCATGATTGGAGGAGGTTTGCATGAGGATTTTGTCATGTCTTCTTTTCAAGATGTGGGTAGAGAAGCAACCAAAGAAGAAGAGGTATTTGGTAAAATTAAACAAGCTATGAGGGGTAAAGAAGTAGCAATTTGTGTTGTCAATGGGTTTTGGGATTCAAGTGATAGTGATGATGTTTTAGTATCCACGAAGGAGGAGTGGACTTGGTCCAAGCCCAAAGAAGATGAAGTAATGAACACTAGATCCAGTAAGCCTTATGCAAGGCCACCACCTAAGGAGGTAGAAACTAATAAGGGAAAGGAAGTTGAAGTAGGAAATAAAGAAGAGGAAGATGATGATGTGCTCAAGCAATTGAAAAGAACCCCAGCAAGTGTTAGCATTTGGGACTTATTAGCTACTTCTAAAAAGCACCGAGAAACTATGGCCAAAGCCTTGGATAGCATGCTAATTTCTACCTCCACGACACTGGAGGAGCTGATCAACTTCATAAAAATTGGAGGGGTAATGAAATGTGAAGAGGTTCAAGAGAAGAATGAAGTTAATATGGGAGCAGTTTCTTTTTTAGATGCGGACTTACCGAAGGAGGGGAGAGATCACATCCGCCCTCTCTTTTTCAAAATAGAAGTCAAGGGAAAGAGGACTCCATGTGTAATGGTCGATGATGGGCCCGCCATAAATGTTTGCCCACTTAAGATATTGCCAAAGCTAGCTATGTCAACAAGAGATCTAAACCCTTCCGAGGTAACAATTCGGGCTTATGAAAAAACTAAGAGACACGCCGAAGGAACTTTCAAAGCTGCTGTCAAGGTTGGTCTAATTGAATCTATTATTGCATTTGTTGTTTTAGACATACCGGTTACCTTCGCCTTACTCTTGGGGCGACCATGGTTTCATCCTCTTGGTGGAGTTCCTTCCACCCTTCATCAAAAGATCAAGTTTCCCAACGGAGATGAGACAGTGGTCATTGAAGCTGAAGATAATGAGATTGTTAACGCTCTAATGATTGAGAGGCTTCTCAATGGTTTTCAAGTGGCTACAATTTCTGATGATGAAGTAGTGGACTCAAAAGTCTTGAATATGATGAAGAACATGAACTACCTTCCTGGAGCTGGTCTTGGAAAGGGTAAGGCCGGTTTGACAAAGCTGTCAGACTTTAGAACTCAAACTTCCAAGAAAAGGTTGGGATATGATGAAAACAAAGATGTCCAGCCAAAGAAGAGTGAGAAGATGAACTTCCCACCACTTAAAGAGATCTTTGTCAAAGCTCCAGATATGGGACCACTCCAAGGAAAGCCCGAGCCAATCATGTTCATGGGAATGTTGATCCCGGGTTTTGAAATTTTTGCAGATGTGGCCGAGCTAGTGTACCAAGTGAAGAAAGAGCTCACCCTATCAGCCAACAAAGAATCCAATCCAAAAGAGAAGAATGAAGCTGTCCTGAAAGCCGAGAAGACTCCAGAGGAGATTACTGTTGAAGAAAAGTTTGAAGACATCCTGCCTTATGATTTTGAGAACAATGATTTTGATTTTAATTTTAATTTGTCTACTTTGTATGAGGATGATGATGTTTTCTGTTCCAAAATGAATGCAATAAAGACTGATTTTGCTTACTTGTGTGATGTTTCTCCTGATGGTTGCATACATTCAAATAGCAGTTACATGAGCATCTTTAATATTAATTCTGTTAATACACAATCATTAAATTTGGGAACAACCAAAAATCCTAAAAACATTAGCATAGCATCCGACCTTACTCCTGATGAGAGAGAGAGATTTGAAAAAATATTCAAAAAATATGAAGAAGTGTTTGCTTGGTCTTATGAGGATATGCCTAGAATAGATTGAGACATAGCCGAAACATCACATTCCTACTTACACTCACATGAAACCTATCAAACAGAAGCTTAGGCGATTAAGACCTGAGTGGGCTGAATTGGTTAAAGAAGAGGTCACTAAGCAAATACAAGTGAAGTTCCTTGAAGTGATAGAATATCCAGATTGCCAACATAGTACCTGTGCCAAAGAAAGATGGAAGGATAAGGGTCTGTGTGGATTATAGAGATTTAAACAAGGCTTCCCCTAAAGATGATTTCCCTTTACCTCATATAGATGTCCTCATTGATAGTGCAGCCTCTAGCGTGCTACACTCGTTTATAGATGGATTTTCTAGATACAATCAAGTGTTAATGGCCCAAGAGGATAAAGCCAAAATTGCTTTCATTACTACATAGGGTATATTTTGTTATAGGGTAATGCCATTCGGCTTAAAGAATACTGGGGCAATCTATCAAAGGATAGCCACCATACTATTTCATGACATGATGCACAAAAAAATTGAAGTATATGTTGATGATATGATGGTGAAATCGGACACAAGGGAACAACACTTCCAAAACTTAGAATTATTCTTCGATAGAGCCTTGAAATATAAGCTAAGATTGAACCCGAAGAAGTGTGTGTTCGGGGTAACCTCAGGTAATTTATTGGGACATGTGATTGGTCCGAATGGCATTGAGATTGATCCTGACAAAGTTAAAGCAATCAGGGATATGCCAACCCCTAAGATGGAGAGAGAAGTTCAGGGATTTATTGGTAAATTACAATACATTAGCAAATTCATAGCAAAACTCACAACAATTTGTGAGCCTGTCTTCAAATTGCTTAAAAAGAATCAGCCAGTCATATGGAATGAAGAATGTCAAAAGGCCTTTGAGCAAATAAAAGAGTATTTGTTAAATCCATCTGTTTTAAAGCCACCTAAACCCGGCAAACCTCTATTACTATACTTAGCAGTAGAAGAAGAGTCAATAGGAGCCATGCTAGCCTAAGCAGATGAGTCAGGAATTGAGCATGCAGTTTACTATTTGAGTAGAAAGCTCCTACCTTATGAAATTAAGTATAGTATCATTGAAAAGACCTGTATAGTCGTGGTTTGGTCTTCTAAGAAGTTGCGGCATTACATTCAATCGTATAGTGTGCAAGAAATTTCTAGGTTGGATCCAATGAAGTACTTAAAGGAGACACCCTCTTTGATTGGGAAATATGGTCGATGGTTGATAATATTAGAAGAATTTGAGATTGAATATGTAACCAGGAAAATAATCAAAGGTAGAGCGGTGGCAGAATTCCTAGGCCAACAACCATTACCAGAAAGTGAAGAGGTAATCTTAGAATTTTCGGATGAACATTTAGAAGCAATTAAAGTACAAGGGTGGAAAATGTATTTTGATGGAGCAATAAACAGGAAAGGAGCAGGTTTGGGAGTTATACTAGAATCGCCAGAAGGGGAACTTATCCCTTTAGCCAAAAAGTTAAAATTTAGGGCAACCAATAATATGGTGTACGAAGCTTGTATTTTTCGGTTTGGAAACCCTAATGATTATGAAGGTGGATAAGGTGGAAGTTTTTGGCCATTCATTGCTAGTATTATCCCAAGTAAATGGAGAGTAGGAGTTGAAAGAGGAAAAATTAAAACCATACCACCATTACCTGACCATGATGAAGAAGAACTTTAAGGAGTGTAGGTTTATACACCTATCAAGAGAAGAAAATCAAATGGCTGATGCCCTAGGTACATTGGCTTCGACATGGGAAAATCCTGTTAGTTTATATCTTAAGCCTCTGATTTTGACCAGTTCATCAACTCCTTGCTATGAATATGAGACAATCATGGAAACTGATACAGACCATGATGCGTGGTATGATACTATAAGGCAATTTTGGAAGAAAGAGAATACCCGCCGGGGGCAACAAAGAAAGAGAGAAGAGCCATAAGGCGGTGGTCATTGCAATACATCACATTCTATGGGGAGTTATATCAAAGATGGCCTGATGGGGGTGCATTTAAGATGTTTAAGGAAGCCTGAAGTGGAGCGTATCATGTTAGAAATACATGCGGGAAGTTGCAGTCCACACATGAGTGGTTTGGCCCTAGTTAAGAAGATTATTTGACAAGGTTATTACTGGTTGACCTTGGAGAAAGATTGTATTGAGTTCGTAAAGAAGTGCCAACAATGTCAGATGTATGGTAACTTGAATCACATGCTTCCTGAAGAATTGCATTCTATGTCTTCACCCTGGCCCTTTGCCACCTGGGGTATCGACATTATAGGAGAGATACATCCGACAACCTCAAACGGTCACCGTTTCATTGTGGTAGAAGTAGATTATTTTTCAAAATGGTTTGAAGCTAAATCCTTTAACAAACTGGGTGCAAGTCAAATGGCTAGATTTATTGAAAAGAACCTCATCTGCCGGTACGGGGTCCCGCATAGTGTGATATCAAACAATGGGGTACAGTTTCAAGAAGCAGTTAAGGATTTATTCTCAAAGTACCGAATCCATCATCATAAATCCTCTCCTTATAGACCAAAGGCTAATGGCACAGTAGAAGCAACAAACAAGACAATTAAGCAATTTCTGTTCAAAATTACCAAGACTTACAGGGATTGGTCAGAGATGCTTCCCTTTGCTTTATGGGGATATAGGACAAGTGTGCGAACACCTACTGGAATGACACCATTCTCTTTGGTTTACGGGATGGAAGCAGTGTTGCCAATTAAAATAGAAATCAAGTCATTGAGAGTAGTCTTGGAAGCTGAACTGCCTGAAACAGAATGGGCAGCAAGCATATACACACAATTAGCTTTACTAGAAGAGAGAAGGTTAAAGGCACTGTATTATTACCAACTGTATCAAAAGAAGATAGCTCGGGCCTACAATGGAAGGGTTAAAATCAGAAAACTCAAAGTCGAGGATTTGGTGTTGAAGCAATGTATGCCTAATGTATCAGATCCGAGAGGGAAATTTAGGCCTAGCTGGGAAGGGCCATATGTCGTGAAACAAGTCATGAACAAGGGTGCGGTGAAGTTATCAGACATGGACGGGAACAAGTTTAGTGAGCCAGTAAATATTGACAGGTTGAAGAGGTTTTACGTATGATATATATATATATATATAAAAGAAAAAGAAAAAAGGAAGCTCGCTAGGTTGAAAACCCAAAAAGGGCGGCCTAGGCAAAAGTTAGAGCAGTCTACTAGTCCTGAAAACCTGAAAGGGCGGGCTAGGCAACAATTAGGGCTAAATGAGAGAAAATCATCAATTAGAAAACCCGAAAGGGCTAGTTGGCAATAGGAGTAATCTTGTGTATGCTGGCTTTATGTTTGGTTGTTCCCTAATTTAATAAAACAGAATTAATGTTAAAATTGTTCTATGTGCACTGTTATAAGTATTTGACCAGATATGGATGAAATAAATAAACACAATAGCAAAAAGTGATGGCAAATTATAAAATGGAAAAAGAAGCATCTTTTATTACTTTAATTATTTTCCATCCTAACAATACACTTTTTGAATTGATAAATGCAAAATCTATGGCAGACGATAAGTGTAACATGCAGGCCAACTTTGCCTCAGCCGATCTAAGTAGGCTTTAGTCAAGCAAGGCATGTCTAAATTGGGAGTAAAGTCAGAATTGCGAGGCTTAGCTCCGTACTGACGGCCAAGTCGGTGAAGATCATAGCATGTACCTTGACGAAGAGCAGCAAGGGGAACATACATCAAGTATGTCCGCATGGTGATACGAGAAATCTACCACCAAGGTACCAACCAACGGATGTTGACTTCGGCCCGTGAGTGGTTCCAGTCAACCCAGTCAGCATATGAAGAAGCAAGATGGAGTAGTTTTCTAGCAGAATGATGACATGGCAAATATCTGACAAAATCTATGGATGGAGTATCAAGCAAACAAAGATGCTCCTGAAGCCAAATCTGTGAAGAAAGAATTAAATTAAATGAAAAAAAATGTCTGCTAAATTGAAAACCCGCGAGGGCAGCTTAGGCAAAAATTAGGACAACTCGCTAGTTCTGAAAACCCACATGGGCGGACTAGGCAAAAATTAGAGCGATAAAAAATATATATAATAAAAAAACGGTCCGCTAAGTTGAAAACTCACGAGGGCAGCTTAGGCAAAAATTAGGACAGCTCGCTAGTTTCGAAAACCCACATGGACAGACTAGACAAAAATTATAGCAATAAAGAAAAGAAGAAAAAAGAAAACCTAAAGTGAAAACCTGAAAGGGCAGTTTAGGTAATTACCTGAAGCAGCAATGGACTCCCAGTCAGTCTCTTTGTCAATCCTGATTTAAGTTGGTCAAATCCAACTAAGGTCTCGGCTAAGATCACAGGTACCGGCGACAAGCCTCCTTCCATTTGATCCATAATATCCAACACTCGTGGATCAATATCACCGTCAGAAGAGACAAGCAAGAATTGGCTAAGCAAGCAAAGACAAAGCATGCGTCCCCATGCCTTAGTAGGAGCCAAATGAGAAAGACAAAAATCAATCAAGGGAGGAAGTAGAATTTTTTCACCTCTCATCAACTGAAGAACTTCGAGTTTTGGAATTTGAAATAACATCTGCATCTTTTGTTGGGTTTTGGAAATCAATGTAGGTAACGCCATTTGTTTATTATTTGGATATCCAAGGATGGCCTCAAATTCTTCAATCAAGGGACATATTTCAAAGCCATCAATTTTGAATGTCCTAGAATCCATATTCCAAAAGGAAGACATGGCCTACAAGAAGGAGTGGTCCAATTTAACATTTTGAAAACACTTTAAAACATAAAGTTTTGACCATGAAATTTGCTTCCAATGAATGGCATCCATATTCTTAAATAGAATTTTTATCTTCTTTAAATGATGTTCGGTCATGGTTGATGAATGAAGGAAAATGAAAATTGTTAAAGGAGTTTTTACGTTGAAATGGAAAGTATTTTGGATTCTGTATGAAATAAGGCATGAAAGGTGATTTATATAGAGGAAATAAACTTTTCCAAAATTGATAAGGTAAAGGTGATGGAAAAGGACGAAACCATGTTGTGTAAGGAAAGGAATTGGAGACAAATTTACTTTACCGTGTTGCATTTGGCTTTTGTGGTGGTGACTGTATAAATATTGAAATATGAAAAAGAAAGTTTAATAATTGTGATGCAGTAATGATGAAAAGTAAAAAAAAAAAGAAGAAAATTAGTTACAGTAAAGATGGAAATTATATTTTTCATTATTTTGCTTATTGTACAATGTTGATACAATTTATACATTACTAAGAAGGTGGTGGTAGGTCATCAAATAAAGCCCTGAAAAAGTCGTCGTCTGTTGGAGGAGGAGGCAAATTACTCATCTCGGGATCACCCAAAGCGGGACCACCAAAATCCCTATTACCTTGGAGTTTCGATCTATCATGGTCTTCATCGGAAGTGGACGAAAAGATCTCATGGTCATCAGTTTGGGGGCCTCTTGATGAAAAAGCGCCTGGATCCCTCATCCCCTGAAATCGGAAGTCTCAAAAATTTTGTTCGGATTGATGATATAAATTTTCAAAATGAGAAGCCTGTTGATGAATTGCAGCCAACTCTTCTTGAAGTTTCCTATTTTGTTCTTCAAGCATCCACTGTGAACCAGGAAGGAAAAAGGTAAGAGCATACATAATCATGCATACATATAGCATACATTACCATGAAATAAGTGAACTTACCAGGTAATTCATATCAATGCCCTGCGGATGAGATGGCATATCTGGTGGGCTAGAACGAGCAAATGAAGGGGCAGTAAAAGAAGGTCTAACTGTTTTATCAGTTTTTGTTATAGTTTTGTGTCTTGTTTGTTATGTTAATTATTGTTTTATTTAGGTATTTTGTTAGTTTTAATTGGTTTGTTTAGTGTTTTCTTTAATTGTGGTAGTTTTAGTTTATTTCAATGTTTATGTCATTTTTTATGTAGTTTTTAGTATTGTGTTTATGTTGTGTTGGTTATTGTCTATTGATTTCTTGTTTAGATTTGTTTTGAGTTTTATGTTAGGTTAAAAAGGCAAGGAAGCAAATTTGAAGGAGAAAGTGGCAGTGGCTGACACAGGAAGAGGACACGGCCAAGTCACTGGCCGTGTCTCATACCAAGTTAAAAAGAAGAGCAAGTCCCAGTAGCAGACACAAGCAAGGGACACGGCCAAGTCATCTGGCCGTGTCCCTCCAAAATGACCCAACACGGCCAAGTCAAGCTTCACTTGGCCGTGTCTCACTTGGTTCCACAGGAAAGAGATCAAAATTGCACAGAGGTGAACACAGGCAAGGGACACGGGCAAGTCATGTGGCCGTGTCCCTCAATCATGGTGCAACACGGCCAAGTCACTCATGACTTGGCCGTGTCACTCAACCAAAGAAGAAGAAAGAAGAGAAGCAACAGAGGTGGACACCTGCAGGGGACACGGCCATGTCTTGTGGCCGTGTCCCTCCAACAAGCTCTCACATGGCCGTGTCCCTCCAACAAGCTCTCACACGGCCGTGTCCCTCATGACTTGGCCGTGTCCCTCATGAACCAAACACGCACCGAATTTTAAAGCAGACGTTTCGTATAAAAGGAAAGAAGAAAGCTAGGTTAGAGAACTGTTGACGATTTGGAGAAAGAATTGAGCCGTCAGAGATTAGAGCTAGGGTTTTAACATTTATTTTCTTAATTTTGATTTCACTTTGGATCAAAACTAGCTAGATTAGATTGTTCATACCATTGTTATATCCTTCTTGCAAGATTTGAACAAGAGATTCTTCAGAGCTTCGAGGAGTTTGTAATTTGGTTTTGTTCTTGAACTTTGTCTCTTAATTTTACATTGAAATTGTTTTAATGGATATTATCATGTCTATTTTGATTTCTTTGAACATTAATGAGATGATTATGTTTGTTTGCATCATGAACTAATTTGATCTAGTCTAGGGTTTGTATGGATCTGCTATGATTGTATGAATTGGTTATTCTCTTAGTTAATAATTTCTTTTGCCTTTATTGAATGAAATATTGTTACATATAATTGATTGGCCACCAATTGTGTGTTTTAGGTATTAGATGATGGATTGAGAGATGAAGTCTAATGCTGGAACAATTCAATTAAGGACTTAGGTGAATTAGAGATATAACCTAGGAAAGGATTATTTCAATTGGAACAAGATTATTTGAGAGAGGTTTGAATGCGAGAGCTTATATCCTTTATTCAATTAATTAAGTTGTTTGAGATTTAATTCTTGAAATTAAATTAGTTAAGTGGAATAACCGTTCATACATAAAAGTAGTAGAGAAGTGCAAACCCTAGACCCTTTTATCAAGTGAATCAAAACATCAGCTTTTGTTTATTTTTATTGTTTTCAAATTAAATCAATCTTCTTCATTACTTTGCAATTTACATTTCTTTAATTACTTGTTACTTTTAATTTGATAATCAATTACCCACTTTGGCTTCCTTGTGAGACGACCTTGGGGCGATCACCTTTGCTACAGCTACCTCGTATAGTTGCAAGTGACGCTTTGTGGTAGAGTTAATTTGAGCGCAACAAGTTTTTGGCGCCGCTGCCGGGGAGGCTAATTGGCATAATTGTTTATTTAAAAAGAAAAAAAATAAATATTTTAGATTATTTTTCATTGTTTTCATTTTATTTTATTTGTCTTTTGCTTTTAATTGTTTCTTTTTCTAGAAAATTTATGTTTATGCAAGGCAGGAGATCACTCGAAGGAGAGTTGCATCCATTCATTCTAGAAATTCAGAGAGTAAAAAGGAGCAGATAGGAGTTTGAGCTCTTCACCGGATTTGATACTTCAGAGGAAGATATTTCGGATTTTGAGTCAGAATCTGAAAAATCTGTAAAGATGGCTGAAGAAAGGCAAAGAACCATGAGAGATTTTGCTAGACCTGTCATTGGGACTTCCACTTCTTGCATAAGACTAACAGATGCAGCAAGGAACTATGAGTTGAAGAATATTCACTACAACATGCTGCCATCATTCTATGGAGTTCCAAATGAAGATCCTTTGAATTTTATTCGGGATTTCTACTCCACCCTCAACACTTTTCCTCTGGGAGGACTAACAGAAGATCAGTTGAGGATGAGATGTTTCCCTTATACTTTGAAGGATAGGGCAAAGAGCTGGCTTATGATGTTGCCCGAGAACTCACTGATAACTTGGGAACAAGTTTACAATAAATTCATGGGCAAGTTCTACTCACATCAAAAGACAGCTGAGTTGAGAGGAAAGATTGCTACATTCTCTCAATTTGAAGGAGAGCCATTTCATGAGGCTTGGGACAGATTCAAGATGCTATTGATCCAGTGTCCACATCATCACTACCCACTTCAACTCCTTAATCAGTTTTTCTATGATGGTCTCACCCAGCAATTTCAGAACACTGTTGATAATGCAGCTGGGGGAGCCATGGGAGAAAAGACAGCTGATGAGACTTATGAGATCTTTGAGATGTTGGGAGCTAATTCTCAACAAAAGAGTGTAAGGGGAAGAAGTAAAGGGGTGAATCAACTGGAAGCCAATACTGAAATGGTTAGTCAAATAGCTGAGTTGACAAGGCAGGTTCAGATGCTAAACATGAAGAACAATATTTCTTCATCTACTCAAGAAGTGTGTGGAATCTGTGGGACATTTGGGCATGGAGCAAATATATGTCCCTCTGCATATGAGTCTTTTGGGAATGAAGCTGAGTAAGTTAATGCTATGGGGGGATTTCAACCAAGAGCCAGAAATGATCCTTACTCCAACACTTACAATCCTGGTTGGAGGAGTCACCCCAATTTTTCCTGGACAACGAATAATGCTCAACAACCCTTCCATTTGCTCCAGAGACAGAACCAACAACAAGGCCAATCCTCAAATCAAGGTCAGCCTAAGAGAGAGAGTTTGGAGGAAAGCTTACAGGCTTTTATCCAAGTCAGTGCTAAAAATCAGGAGATGAACAACAAGATGCTGGATTCCTTGGAAGCATCTTTTAAGAAGGTGGAGACCCAAGTGGGGCAACTTGCACAACATATGCAGATTCAACAAAAGGGGAAGTTCCCAAGTCAATTTGAATAGGCACAAGCAGTGACTGTTCTTAGGAGTGGCAAGGTAATTAATAACAATGTTGAAAATAATTCTGTGAATGCAGGTGAGCAAGAAAATAAAAAGGAAGGAGAACTGGAGAACAAAGGTGCTGAAGAAAAATCAATGGAGAAGTCCCCTACAGCAGATTTGCACAAGGCAAGCAATCCATACCAGCCACCTATACCATTCCCTAGCAGGTTGAAGGATGATAAAAAAAGATAAGTAGTTTTCAGATATCTTCAACATGCTATCTAAGGTAAGTATTAACTTACCCTTACTTGAAGCAATTAAGAACATGCCGGCTTATGCTAAATTCTTCAAAGAACTGAATACCAAGAAAAAAAGGTATGAGCCGAATGAAAAGGTGATAGTTTCTGAGGTAGCTAGTGCTGTTTTGCAGCATAAACTACCTCCTAAGCTAAAGGATCCTGGAAGCTTTATTATTCAAATTGCTATGGGGAATGGAAAATGTACTAATGGCATGTGTGATTTGGGAGCTAGTGTGAATTTAATGCCTTACTCTGTGCACCTTGACTTAGAATTAGGGGAACTTAAGCCAACAAAAATGGTGTTGCAATTAGCTGATAGATCTCTTAGATTCCCGAAAGGGGTTATAGAAGATGTGTTAGTTAAAGTTGGTGGTTTGATAGTACCTGTGGATTTCATTATTCTTGACATGGAGGTAAGTAATTCTTCACCATCTGCACACACCATTTTGCTGGGTAGGCCTTTTATGGTGACTACCAATACTTTGATAGATGTTAAGAATGGAAAATTATCAATGACTGTTTTGGGACAAATTGTGGAATTTTCTATTTTTAACACTTCTCCTATTCCTACAACTGCTTTATATGAGGATTGTTCTTTCATTGATTGTGTTGATGCAGTTGTTTCAGATGTCTTCTTGCAGACAGGTTCCTCTGATAAATTGGAGCTGGCATTGACTTTGGATAGTGATTTGGAAATTTTTTATGCAGAAATAGCCAGTTGTCTCGAGACCTTAGGAAGTGCTGAAGTAGAGGAACTAAAGGAGGAGCCAGTTTGTGAACCTTCCCCCATTGAAAAAGAAGAGAAGAACCCCTCACTAGAGTTAGAGCTGAAAGAGTTACCTAAGAACCTGAAATATGTGTTTTTAGGAGATCACAACACTTTACCTGTGATAATATCTAGTGAACTTAGTGAAGGGGAGGAGATGAGGTTGGTGAGTGAGCTTAAAAGATTAAAGAGATCAATAGGATGGGGATTGAGTGACATAAAGGGTATTAGCCCTTCTATGTGCATGCATAGAATCACTTTAGAAGAGGGAGCTAAACCTGTGAGGGAGACCTAAAGGCGACTTAACCCAAATATGAGTGAAGTGGTTAAGAAAGAAGTGCTCAAATTGCTAGTTGAAGGAGTAATTTATCCAATTGCTAACAGTGAGTGGGTGAGCCCAGTTCATGTAGTTCCTAAGAAATCTGGAATCACTGTGGTGAAAAATGAGAATAATGAGTTGGTTCCTACTAGGACTACTACTGGGTGGAGAATGTGCATTGATTATAGGAAGTTGAACAATGCTACAAAGAAAGATCATTTTCCTCTTCCTTTTATTTATCAGATGTTAGATAAACTTTCTGGACATTCACATTATTGTTTTCTGGATGGCTTTTCAGGCTACTATCAGGTACCAATAGCTCCAGAGGATCAGTCCAAGACAACCTTTACTTGCCCTTTTGGGACTTATGCATTTCGACGCATGCCCTTTGGCTTGTGCAATGCACCTGCAACTTTTCAGAGATGCATGATGTCTGTCTTCTTAGATATGATCGATGATTTTATTGAGGTATTTATGGATGACTTTTCTGTTTTTGGTAATTCTTTTGATAATTGCCTCAATAAGCTTGTTCGTGTGCTTGAGAGATGCATTGAATGTAACCTTACTTTAAGTTGGGAAAAGAGTCATTTTATGGTTACCCAGGGCATTGTTTTAGGTCATGTGGTGTCAAATAAAGGGATTGAGGTGGATAAGGCTAAAATTGAATTGATTGCTAAGTTACCCCCACCTACCTCAGTTAAGGGAATAAGAAATTTTCTAGGGCATGCAGGATTTTACAGGAGGTTTATTAAGGATTTTTCCAAAATAAGCCAACCATTGTGCCATTTATTGGGGAAAGATGTTCCATTTGAATTTACAGCACAATGCATGCAAGCTTTTAATTCCCTTAAGAAAAAATTGACTAGTGCACCTGTGATTGTAGCTCCTGTCTGGTCTTTACCTTTTGAAATCATGTGTGATGCATCTAATCATGCAGTAGGAGCTGTTCTTGGGCAAAGGGTTGACAAATACTTGAGAGTAATTTATTATGCCAGTTTAACCCTGAATAGTGCACAAATGAACTACACCACAACTGAGAAGGAAATGTTAGCTGTTGTTTTTGCTTTAGACAAATTTAGAGCATATTTAATTGGGTCAAAAATTATTGTGCATTCTGATCATGCAGCTCTTAAATATCTATTAACAAAACAACATGCTAAACCGCGCTTAATTAGATGGGTGCTGTTGTTGCAAGAGTTTGGTTTCCAAATCAAGGATACTAAGGGTAGTGAGAATGTTGTTGCTGATCACTTATCTAGATTACCCTTCTTTAGTGAAAATCTTGCATCTGATAACATTTATAAAAATTTAGAAGAATTTCCTGATGAGCATCTGTTTGTGGTGATTAATGCCCCTTGGTTTGCAGATATTGCTAACTATCTTGCTTGTGGTATTTTGAGATCTAACATGTCCTTTCAGGAAAAGAAAAGATTTCTACACTTGAGTAAGTTTTATTTTTGGGATGAACCTTATCTATTCCGGATATGCAAAGATGAGATAGTTCGCAGGTGTGTAGCTGAGGAAGAACAATTGAGTGTTCTTCAATTTTGTCATGACCTTCACTGTGGGGGTCATTTTGGAGGAAGGAAGACTGCAGAAAAGGTGCTTCAAAGTGGTTTTTACTAGCCTACTTTATTTAAAGATGCTCAAGACTATTGTAAGCACTGTGATCGTTGCCAAAGAGTAGGTAACATTGGGAGGAGGAATCAAATGCCCCTTCAGTCATATATTGTTGTTGAACTGTTTGATGTGTGGGGAATAGACTTCATGGGTCCTTTCCCCAAGTCCTTTGGTTATGAATACATTTTAGTTGCTGTTGATTATGTTTCCAAATGGGTGGAGGCAATCTCCACCCATACTAATGATGCTAATATTATTGTTAAATTTGTGAAGGAAAACATTCTTAGCAGGTTTGGCACACCAAGGGTGCTAGTCAGTGATGGGGGGAGTCATTTTTGCAACAGGCTTTTTGAGAAGTTAATGCACAAATCTGGTGTGAAGCACAAGATGGCAACCCCATACCATCCACAGACTTCTGGGCAAGTGGAAACATCCAACAAGCAGCTAAAAGGAATTCTGGAGAAAACAGTCAACACATCCAGGAAGGATTGGGCAAGCAGATTGCATGATGCACTATGGGCATATCGGACTGCTTTCAAAACTCCTCTAGGTTTGAGTCCATATCGATTGGTGTTTGGAAAAGCTTGTCACTTACCAGTGGAGTTGGAGCACAGAGCATATTGGGCAATCAAGACTCTGAATTTGGACTTGGACAAAGCAAAGAGAGAAAGATTTCTGCAAATTTCAGAGTTAGATGAGCTGAGGAATGAGGCTTATGAGAGCTCGAGAATTTACAAGGATCGCACTAAAGCACTTCATGACAGAATTATAGTGCGAAAGACATTGAGTCCAGGTATGAAGGTTTTACTTTTTAACTCACGACTCCGTCTTTTTCCAGGTAAACTCAAGTCTCGATGGAGTGGTCCTTTCGAGATAACTCAGGTATATCCTTCTGGTGCAATTGAATTACTTAACTCTAGAACATGTGAGACTTTCAAAGTGAATGGACAGAGAGTTAAACCATACAATGAAGGATTTCAGGAAGTGAGGGTCATTGACAGTACTTTGATTCATGATCCCTAGGCCTTGCATGATGTCCAGCTATATGACATTAAAGAAGCGCTAAATGGGAGGCAACCCATCGGTTTGCATTTATTTTTTGTAGTTGTAATTTTAAGTTTAGCTAGTTTTGATTTATGTTCGGTTTCAATAAATGGACTGTGCTTTGATCGGTTTTTCTTTACTTTGTGTTTCAGGGTGTTTAAAGAAGAGGGTTTGCAAAATCGTTGAAAAAAAAATGTTAAAAGTGAATAAAAAGGCAGTAGGTGACACGGCCAAAGGACTTGGCCGTGTCCTTTGGCCGTGTCACACACTGGACACGGCCAAGCTTTTTCAAAAAAAAAAAGAGTTCGATTTTGCAAACTTAGTACAGAATTGTACACACCCAGGGGACACAGCCAAGTCACCTGGCCGTGTCCCCCAAGATCATTAGACACAGCCGTGTGCTCTCCACTTGGCCGTGTCCCTCCACTTTCACACACCAACACGGCCCAGTCAACACACACACGGCCATGTCACCTCAATTTTTGACTTTTAAAAACCCGATTTTGCCCAGTTCTTTTCATAAATCCCTAAACTTTTCTATCTTCGTCTCTCGTTCTCTCGCTCTCTGTAACGCCAAAACCCTTGATTTTTATTTCAAAACTTCAGATCTTCCATTAAAACTTCAAATTTCTTCAACAAAACTTGAGATAATCACTTGAAATTTCCTCTTTACTCATATAATCTTGATTTAATTCAGTTTTGGGTGTTAATTTTTCAGATCTCAAGATGCCAAGAACTAAAACTGTCTCACACCGCAAGAAGAAGAAATCTAATACCGAAGGAGCTTCTTCCTCTTCCTCAACTTTATCTTTAAAGAGAGCAACTCTTTTGGCTCGGGGTTTTTTCCCGACAAGGTATGTGAATGACGAATCTCTAGATGCCTTGCAAATTAGAACTGCTTTTTATAGATATGTGCAATATCTTGGGTGGAAGACTCTAGTATCATTGAGACCTTTGCTGTTTGAGGAACTTACTCTAGAATTTTTGACATCTCTTAAGGTGGAAAGAGATGATAAGAAAATCTGCAGGAGACTGATGTTTAAATTAATGGGTAAATCATTTATGCTTACTATTGATCAGTTGAATGATATCTATGGTTTTCATCAGCATGGGGAAAGATCGATACCCAAAGATTTTAGACAACAATTTGCTTGGGGAGCCTTAGGCTCGGGTAATTATGTGGCCAAATTGGCCAAAGCATCTAAATTACGGAACCCTACTTTGAGATATTTGCACAGGTTTATGTCATGTGGGTTCTTTGCTCGGAAGGAGAACCCGGGTGTGGTTGAGTCGAGTGAGTTATTTTTCTTGGATTGTGTTTTGAATGAAATGAATATTAGTGCCGGCTATTGGTTAGCCGATATTTTTGACACTGTAGCTAATAAAAGGAGGGGGGCTATTTGTGTTGGAGGATTGATCACTACATTAGCAGTAGCCCTGGTTGAGGATTTTGACCCGAGTACTACTCGGATGACCCGTATTTTGGGTAATGATTCCTTGGATTTAGCTACCCTTGAGAAGATGCACATGGTGGTGCATAGGAGAGGGACTTTTGTGATGCCTTCAGCTGAACCTGAAGCACCGGGGGACAGGCAGAAGAGAGCCCGGGTTGAAGAGGAGTTAGACTCGGATTCTTTAGGTCTAGATGAGGATGCTCCGGTCTCGGAACATCAAGAGGTACTTCTGAGGATTGAGGCCCTGGAAGGCAAAGTGGATCCACTGGATAGCAAGGTGGACTGTAACCATCCTGAGATCTTACAGCAGATGGAACAGATTAATAGTAACCTTGCGACGATCTTGAGTCTCCATCCCTCAGCTGCATCATCTTCCCGCCCACATTTTCCATAGATTTTCAGTCCTTGCTTTATTTTATTTAATGTACTTTTGTTTTATTTTTCGTTTTTGTTTTAATGTTAACGTTTTGTATTTGGATATTTTATTTTTATATTGTACTCTTATTTTTGAACTTTTGTGTTTATGATGGAAAGCTAGGATTTTGCCTCACCAGGTATGATGGAAGACAGGTTGTCCTTTGACTCTTTTTATTTATTATTCTTGTTTTACATTGAGGACAATGTAAATTTTAAGTGTGGGGTACTCTTTAAGCTTTCCTTTAATTCTTGTTTTGCTTATTGTGGTTGTTTTGTTTATTGTGTTTGTTGTGCATGGCATAATTGTTGAAAATGTATTGATCTTTTCTTTAATTCTAGCATTATAGTTGAGACTTTGGTATCAGCATAGAAATGAGCATTTGAATTCATTCGGGATTAATTTTCGCATTCTGCAATTCATGACATATAAATCTTTGTGAACCCACCTGTGTGAGTTTTGAGCCTCATAAAATTTGATATTTTTGTCAATTGATTTTCTTTTCTTAAGTGTGCACCTTCATGATGTTGCATCTCTAGAGTTTGCTTTTGCATACTTATTGAACTCACATTATGATTTAATCTCAAGTTTTAAAATGATGAAGGCAAATTAGGTTAGCCCCTTTAGCTTAAAGAGACTTCCCTTAATATTGATTTCCTTAGTGAGCCAAGTTGAGCCATTGACCGTTTCCTGTTTCATTAACACAATTTTCAACTTAACATGTTCTTATTATCATCATACCTATGCATTAAGGAATGGAGTTTTATGATTTGACAATAAGGTAGTTTATTTCAAGTGTGGGGTAAGTAAAAAAATATATATAATAAATAATATGGAATTCCTAATTGAGGGTTGAAATGCATACTTTGCATATTGTATTTGATTAAGAGTCATTATTCTTTTCCTCTACATTTTAAGCTAGATGTTCCATGTAAGTTTATACTTTGTATATATATATTTAAAAAAACTAAATAATAAAAAAAAAGAAGAAAAAGTGAAAAAAAAAAAGAAAGAGATATATATATACAAAGTTCATATATTTTCTAGCCTTAGAGGAATTTTGACTCATGTACTTTTCTTTTAGTGTGCAAGTATGTAAGATTATTAAGGGTTGGTGAGTATGCTATTTGAAGGAGTTATGAATTTCTTAGCAAGAGTAGTGTCTAATTTAGATACTCCATTTCTTGATGCTCCAGCTTAAATGTCTTTTCTCACACCTGCACCTTAGCCCCATTACATCCAAATAAAAGACCTTCGGATTATTTCTTGAGAAAATCAGTGAGGGAGATTGGATAATTAAGCAAGTTTATGGTAGTATGCACTCATGAGTGGTTTGAGTGATTAACCTTTGAAATCGAGTGAAACACTTAGATGAGAGATAAGATTTGTATGTTTGGATTAATGAATGAGTTAAGAAAATCCTTAATTGAAGGAAATTGCAATTATTTATGTCTGATGTCTTGAAGTTTTTTTTTTCATCAATATGCTGGAATTATAGTTAAGATTGTTTGAGTTTTTAATTTATGCCATGTGAATTTGCTTGAGGACAAGCAAAGTTTTAAGTGTGGGGTAGTTGTTTTATTAGTTTTTGTTATAGTTTTGTGTCTTGTTTGTTATGTTAATTATTGTTTTATTTAGGTATTTTGTTAGTTTTAATTGGTTTGTTTAGTGTTTTCTTTAATTGTGGTAGTTTTAGTTTATTTCAATGTTTATGTCATTTTTTATGTAGTTTTTAGTATTGTGTTTATGTTGTGTTGGTTATTGTCTATTGATTTCTTGTTTAGATTTGTTTTGAGTTTTATGTTAGGTTAAAAAGGCAAGGAAGCAAATTTGAAGGAGAAAGTGGCAGTGGCTGACACAGGCAGTGGACACGGCCAAGTCACTGGCCGTGTCTCATACCAAGTTAAAAAGAAGAGCAAGTCCCAGTAGCAGACACAAGCAAGGGACACGGCCAAGTCATCTGGCCGTGTCCCTCCAAAAAGACCCAACACGGCCAAGTCAAGCTTCACTTGGCCGTGTCTCACTTGGTTCCACAGGAAAGAGATCAAAATTGCACAGAGGTGAACACAGGCAAGGGACACGGGCAAGTCATGTGGCCATGTCCCTCAATCATGGTGCAACACGGCCAAGTCACTTATGACTTGGCCGTGTCACTCAACCAAAGAAGAAGAAAGAAGAGAAGCAACAGAGGTGGACACCTGCAGGGGACACGGCCATGTCTTGTGGCCGTGTCCCTCCAACAAGCTCTCACATGGCCGTGTCCCTCCAACAAGCTCTCACACGGTCGTGTCCCTCATGACTTGGCCGTGTCCCTCATGAACCAAACGCGCACCGAATTTTAAAGCGGACGTTTCGTATAAAAGGAAAGAAGAAAGCTAGGTTAGAGAACTGTTGACGATTTGGAGAAAGAATTGAGCCGTCAGAGATTAGAGCTAGGGTTTTAACATTTATTTTCTTAATTTTGATTTCACTTTGGATCAAAACTAGCTAGATTAGATTGTTCATACCATTGTTATATCCTTCTTGCAAGATTTGAACAAGAGATTCTTCAGAGCTTCGAGGAGTTTGTAATTTGGTTTTGTTCTTGAACTTTGTCTCTTAATTTTACATTGAAATTGTTTTAATGGATATTATCATGTCTATTTTGATTTCTTTGAACATTAATGAGATGATTATGTTTGTTTGCATCATGAACTAATTTGATCTAGTCTAGGGTTTGTATGGATCTGCTATGATTGTATGAATTGGTTATTCTCTTAGTTAATAATTTCTTTTGCCTTTATTGAATGAAATATTGTTACATATAATTGATTGGCCACCAATTGTGTGTTTTAGGTATTAGATGATGGATTGAGAGATGAAGTCTAATGCTGGAACAATTCAATTAAGGACTTAGGTGAATTAGAGATATAACCTAGGAAAGGATTATTTCAATTGGAACAAGATTATTTGAGAGAGGTTTGAGTGCGAGAGCTTATATCCTTTATTCAATTAATTAAGTTGTTTGAGATTTAATTCTTGAAATTAAATTAGTTAAGTGGAATAACCGTTCATACATAAAAGTAGTAGAGAAGTGCAAACCCTATACCCTTTTATCAAGTGAATCAAAACATCAGCTTTTGTTTATTTTTATTGTTTTCAAATTAAATCAATCTTCTTCATTACTTTGCAATTTACATTTCTTTAATTACTTGTTACTTTTAATTTGATAATCAATTACCCACTTTGGCTTCCTTGTGAGACGACCTTGGGGCGATCACCTTTACTACAACTACCTCGTATAGTTGCGAGTGACGCTTTGTGGTAGAGTTAATTTGAGCGCAACACTAACTTCATTATCAAATGAGCCAACAGCCTGCAACAATCATTAAAGAATCAAAAAAAAAAAGAAAAAAGCAGTTGCAGGGGAAAAATGGAAAAGGTTTACTTAAGAGGTGCTAGCCCCAAGATGTGGAACGAATTCTAACAGGAGACACATCAAAGTTCAAGAGCCTTCTTTGAATAAAATGGGCATAAAATGCACCTGGTAGATGGAGAAATGCCTCAACACCATAACCATACCGAGCCGACCACCATGCACCCTCCGGCATTGACATAATATTTAAAGTATATTCCGAGAAAGGCATCGGAATCCTCCGCTACTCTAAACCAAGAAACCACTCATAAACTTTCTCTCCGAGAAACCAGCCACTAGACACTGGGCTAGCGATGACTCGGTGAGAATGTCGGAAAGATAGCGTAGCCTTCATGAAGGGAGACCAGTTTGTCCGCTCTTCTGGGTTCCACCAGGCCAAATTCACCTGCAAAATAACATAAGGTAAGTAAACTTTCACATAAATTTTAAAGTATACTAATGTTATTTTACCTAGTCCCAGGTTAAGCTGCTCAGCACAAAGCTGTGAGTATGCACATGGTGAGAGCCGAAAAAGTCCACACGATCGAACAACCAGAAATTTAATCTCGGATACCCGACTCTCTCTCGGGAAATACTGGTTACCCTCACGAGGTTGTGTTCATATGCCCATGCCTACAACAACAATAAAAATCAAATACATATAAGAAAGGAATGGAATTGACATTGGTAGAAGAAGAATACCCCGACAACCGCCATCAAGCCGATAAAAGACTTCTTATTTCAGCAAAGTTTATCAAGACCATGGTAAAGACAGGCGAGACCAGCTTCACCCCAGCCAGAAGATGGTACCGTTCTGAAATAAGAAAGGGCCCTCAACACTGACAAGTGAATGGCGAATTCTGTACTACCTAAGATGGTCGACCCAAGCAGATATAACAAAAATCCTTGAGCATACTGTTGGGCTGTGTCTCTGTGAACCCGTCCTTCATAGTTCATCCAATAACTATGAATTGGTTCAATTTTTATCTTAAAATACCCCTTATATGATAGTTCCATACCAATTAATTGCTGAATTTCTTCAAATGTTAAAATATCGTTGGTCAAAGAAACCGAAACACCATCATATCGAAGGCTGATTATAGCATCAAAGTCGACCGGACCAATTGTCATCTCTCTAATGGGCAAGTAAAAAGTATGAGTTGTGTCCAACCATCGTTCTGCAAGCGCCTGGACCACGCTCCGGTCTATCAAATACTCCTCGGATGGCAATTGTAAGATGAAGCTCTCAAAGCCGCAATTTCGGATAATCTGCCTTACCCTAGAAGGCACTACATCGTACCATTGTCGGGCTTTATAGATACACCCTCCAGCCCGAACAACGCAACGATCACGTTAACACAGAGCCAGGTAAGTTAATACAAGGTAAGTACATATTATCCTATCTGTTTAAATTAATATATTTTTCCTAAATTTTCTAAAAAATTATAATAATATAAAAATATAAATAAAAAAATAAAGGCAAACACAATAATAATAAAGAGCATAATATAAAAACATAAATAATAAATAATAATAATATAAATAAATAACAAAAATAATAAAATAATAAAAAAAACAAAGAAAGAAAGAAAAACAAATAACAGAAAGACGAAAAAATCAAAACTAAAAAAAAGGGAAAAAATAATTACCGCGCTCTTTTAGTTTGAACTACGATGAAGTGGCATCCCGGCTAGTAGATCTATATTTTCATCTTCATGATGCCAAATAAAATCTAATAACTCAGCATTAGAATGAGTTCCTAACCTTGAAGCATGCATTTTTTTCAAAACTATGTGCTAAATTTGAAAGCATTTGAGAGAATTATAGAAATTAAGGATTTTGCTATGAATGGAATGAAGGAATTCGTTCGTTTATATAGAGAAACGGCAAGGAAAAAAATTAAAATTCAAAAGTAAGTTTTATTATTCATGAATAGTAAACTTTACTACGGATGAATAGTAAATTTTACTATTTATGAATAGTAAATTTCTATTGATGAATAGTATATTACTATTTACAAATAGTAAACTACTATTTACTGCTATTTACAAATAGTAAGTTACTATTTATAAATAGTAAATAGTGCATGAACAGTGATTACACAGTAAATTCAATTATTCACTTTAATCATTCAAATGCTTGCATGTGTATAAATATTTTTACACGCAGGGGGCAAGAAGAAGATATGTGCATAAAAATTAGCCGAACTTTTTGAAGTAAAAAATTATTAGCTCGGGTCTAGAACCCAAATTTTAATTAGGTCCAGAACCTAGAATCTTTTCTAAGTCCAGAACTTAGCTCAGGTCTAGAACCCAAATTCCCCTTAGGTCCAGAACCTAGAATTTCCTAAGTCCAGAACTTAGCTCGGGTCCAGAAGCCAAATTACCCTTAGGTCCAAAACCTAGAATCTCTTCTAATTCCAGAACTTAGCTCGGGTCCAGAACCCAAATTTTCCTAAGGTCCAGAACCTAGAATCTCTTTTCTAAGTCCAGAACTTAGCTCGGGTCCAGAATCCAAATTATCCTTATGTTCGGAACCTAGAATCTTTCCTAAGTCCAGAACTTAGCTCGGGTCCAGAACACAAATTACCCTTAGGTCCAGAACCTAGAATCTCTTCTAAGTCCATAACTTAGCTATGGCCCAGAGCCCAAATTTTTCTTAGGTCCAGAACATAGAATCTCTTCTAAGTCCAGAACTTAGCTCTGGTCCAGAACCTAAATTATCCTTAGGTCCAGAACCTAGAATCTCTTCTAAGTCCAGAACTTAGCTCGGGTCCAGAAACCAAATTATCCTTAGGTCCAGATCCTAGAATCTCTTCTAAGTCCAGAACTTAGCTCGGGTCCAGAACCCAAATTATCCTTAGGTCCAGAACCTAGAATCTCCTAAGTCCAGAACTTAGCTCGGGTCCAGAACCCAAATTATCCTTAGGTCCAGAACCTAGAATCTCCTAAGTCTAGAACTTAGCTCGGGTCCAGAACCCAAATTATCCTTAGGTCCAGAACCTAGAATCTCTTTTAAGTCCAGAACTTAGCTCGAGTCCAGAACCCAAATTTTTCTTAGGTCCGGAACCTAGAATCTTTTCTAAGTCCATAACTTAGCTCGGGTCCAGAACCCAAATTATCCTTAGGTCCAGAACCTAGAATCTCTTCTAAGTCCAGAACTTAGCTCGGGTCCAAAACCCAAATTATCCTTAGGTCCAGAACCTAGAATCTCCTAAGTCCAGAACTTAGCTCGGGTCCAGAACCCAAATTATCCTTAGGTCCAGAACCTAGAATCTCTTTTAAGTCCAGAACTTAGCTCGGGTCCAGAACCCAAATTTTCCTTAGGTCCGGAACCTAGAATCTTTTCTAAGTCCATAACTTAGCTCGGGTCCAGAACCCAAATTATCCTTAGGTCCATAACCTAGAATCTCTTCTAAGTCCAGAACTTAGCTCGGGTCCAGAATCCAAATTATGCTTAGGTCCAGAACCTAGAATCTTTTTGAAGTCCAGAACTTAGCTCAGGTCCAGAACCCAAATTATCCTTAGGTCTAGAGCCTAGAATCTTTTCTAAGTCCAGAACTTAGCTCGGGTCCAGAACCCAAATTACCCTTAGGTCCATAACCTAAAATCTTTTCTATATCCAGAACTTGAACTTAGCTCACATCCAGAACCCAAATTATCCTTCGGTCAACAACCCAAAATTAAACTTAGGTCCAGAACCTAAAATTATCCTTGAGTCCAGAACTCGAATCGGGTCCAAGCCCAAAACCTCAACCATCTCAAAAATTAAGTCTTATTGCTTTTCACTCTCTTTCACTAAAGTCTCAAATCATTCAAGCAGGGGCAAACTGTAGACCCTTAATTTTTGACCCAGCCCGGTCCAAAAATAAGTCCAAAATAATTTTTTTGTTGTCTAATATATTTTAATTAGTCCAAAATAATTTTTGTGTTATCTTAATTGAATAATATTACTCTTAGTATTTAGTTTTTATAATTAATAAAAAATAATAAAAATAATAATAAACAAATAAATAATTTGGCTTCAGTTTCCTTTTCTTAATTAATGTTAGATTCCGTGAACAATTAAGATTAATCATCAAAATCTTCTATAAATAGGACTAAAAACAACACAAAAAGGGGAGGACGAAGGGGGAAAATTTTAGAGAAAAAAACTTTGGACCGAGGAATCAAGAAAATTAGGAGATTAACGATCGGACTTTTGAGAGAGCAAACAAGCAATTCAATCCATCAAAGGCAACCATCTTGCCTTTGTTCTTGTTCATCCAAGAAGTAATTTTTAGTGGAACCAACAAACAAAGGTATGAATGTCTAATTTCTTTATAGTAGCTTGAATCATCCAATTGTATCTTTTGATCCAAAAAAAACCCTAGAACCTTAATTTATCTTTTTTAAAGCTTAAAAACCTTAATTCGTCTCCTTTATTTCCAAAAACCTTAAAATTGTTGTTTTTGTTTCTTCAAAATCTTAAAACCCTAATCTGCCTTCCATTTTCCAAAACCCTAAATTGAATCGTTTTCTTTCCATAAACCCTAAAAAATATCTTTTCTGTTTCTATAAATCTTAAATCATTTTTTTTTATTTTCATAAAGCTTCATAAAACTATAAATTGTTTTTCCAAATTCTAAAATCAAATACATTCTCCTAAACACTAAAAACCCTAATTCAACTTCAAAACCAAAACAGTAAACCCTAAACTAGCTAACATTAAACCCTAGTTTTCTTAAACCCTAATTCCCTTAAAACCATTAAACCCTAATTTTTCTAAACCCTAATCCTTTAAACCTTAAAATCTTGTAAACCTAAATATTAAAATTCAAACACAGTAAGCCTAAAAACAACTTTCCAGTAATCGTAATTCATAAACCTAATATTTTAAAGTGTCCAAACCTTAGTTTCATGATTTCACTTCTCAAACAATAATTTGGTTAATCAAAGAACTTTATCAACCTCTTAAATTATAAAACTTTAATCCATTTCAATTCCTTTAAAACTTATAGTAGCTTAAACCCATAAATTCTAAAACCCTCAACACATTAAATAAAGAATCTTAAATAGAAATAGTAGCCCTAATTTGAATCTTTACTTGCTTTATTTAATTTTATATTTGATTATGAAGTCTATTATATGCTTTAATTCATTTTCAATGCTTTGCTGGTTTATTTAATTTCAATGATTGATTTATTTAATTTATCATGGATGTTTATTTTATATTTTGATTGATATCTTTGATGAATGATTTATTTATTGTGAATGGTTATTTACATTTATCGATTTATTTAGATTTCCAAATGTTGTAAGAGGTATGTTTTCCACTTGGTGGGTACCTCATTAGTTAAATATCATGTAATTTAAATTGCTTTTATATTTTGGACCAATATAAAGGACATGTTTCTACTTTTCGGTGGGTGTCCTATTTAGGCATGGGATGTAAGGACATGTTTCCATCTTCGGATGGATGTCCATTTATTTATTTTGCTTGGACATTGTTTTGATTTTCAATATATCGATGCTTTATTTTAATTATTGCGAGTAATATGGATAATATTGTTATATTTAAGAATTTTATAATATTAAGACCTGTAAAGGAGGCCGGTTCCAATGAACTGGACGTTGTGGCGGTGCTGAGCCATTTCTCACCTTCCCCACACGTACCCAACTTTTCGAACCCGTTAGGGGGTTGGGGATTCCTTAGGAATCGAGTCATCCACCCCTTTCTTTTTCCCGGCCCGTCCGGGTGGCAACTCCATTTTCTTCGGACCTAGGTTCGTATTCTCTAAGGCCTCGAGCCTAAACAGTGCCAAAGTAGCAAGAACTATTCCACCGGGAGTGGGGGCGAAAATCCCCGCTAACACATATTATCATTTAAACATTGTTAATTTTCATATTTCCAATATTTTGCAACACATTTCATCATCTTTTTAGCCACAATCATAATATGACTAGTAAATCACATTATCATATCTCTTGTGATCATGCCAAACTATGATTATCATCACATATCTCGTTAATCATCACATTACATATTCATCTATCATTTCTATTTTCATCTCTCTCATGTCATAACATATAAATACATTTCAATTCATATCAATCCCATTTCTTTTAGCTTTTTCAACATTTCACAAGTTAGTACACATAATCCATGAGTCACGTTCACAATGTGACTTGCTTTCACATTTTGGCACCTTTCACAAATATATATACATATTAGACATCAAATTCAACCATGTTTTATCCAAAGCATGACCTTTCATCATATTACAATGATTTTATGTTCAATACCATACTCATCACATAACTATGAAGCATTGCATAAATTATGTGAAAAGCCATATGTCAAGCAACTACATTGTAACATCTGTTAATTTATAAAATAATAATAATAATAATAATAATAATAATAATAAAATGAATTAATTAATTAATTAAATAATTTGAATGAAAATTGAAGGATTAGAAGTGAGAAAATAAAATGTATATATGAAATATATATAACATATACAAAAGTCAACATTTAAGAAGAAAGTCAAATGGTCAAATGGTAAAATTGTGAATATGCTTTGTAAATTAAAATTTAATAAATAATTTAAAAATAAATTATTTATTAATGGAACAATTAAATTATCATTTTAAAATAAATAAATAAATAAATAAATAAATAAATAAAATATTATATATATGTGGTCTTTAATTAAAAAGGAAAAAGAAAGTTAAAAATCAAAAATTCATTTTCTTCTTCTTCTTCTTCTCCATGGATGAACCACCATTGTTGATGGAGGGAGGTCTTCTCTTCTTCTATACACCAAGATATGAAGGGTTTTTTCAAGAATTAATTTGGAGTTTTGGTGATTTCTACTTCAATTAGTAAGCTTTCTATCTTTATCTTTGAATTTCCATGAAACTATGAATATGTGAAGTTTGGGTTCTTATATAAGCATGATTTAATTGCTTGAATGGGTATGAATGATGCTAATTTGAGTAGTAAATAATGATTTTTAAGTTAGAAGAAAGGATTAAGTTTGGATTGAGTTTGGGTGAAGAAGATGATGTTAGGGTTATGTGTGATTGGAAATTTTGCAAGTATGTGTTTTAATTGTTCAAATGGATACCAAAGATGTTGTTTTGATACCTAAACAAGGATTTTAAAGTCAAATGATGGATTTGATTAAGATTAGATGAAGTTTGGGTGAAGTAGTGTAAATTTAGGGTTTTGAAAGGTAATTTTCTAAAGTATGGATGTTTATTTGATTTTAATGAATAAATCATGTTATTAAATAATTTAAATGATAGAAATGAGCTTGGATTAATAATTGGAATGGGTTGGGATGAAGAATTAGAAATGAAAAGGGTTAGGGCATTTAGGGTTTTGTACAAGAATATGTGTTCAATTGATATAATTGGTTAAAACATGTTCTAATGTGATTGTATTAATAAAAATAAACTTAAAACACCATTTATAATGGATTAAAAATGAAATTATAAAGTCAAATTAAGGTAAGACAAAATTTGAAAAATTAGTAGGAATGTTGTTTAATTGGAGTTTAATATTTGAAATGCCTTGAAATGTGACACTAAATGATTATATTTACTCACATTTTGGATAGGCATTAAGTGGAAGCATTTTTCTCAAACCTAGTATTGAAGGGCATTTGGAAGTGAAGGATAAAGAGTGACTTTAGCTTGGATTTGAGTGTTAAATTAAGGTATGTACATACTTTTGATAATTTAAATGTATATGCATTTAATTTAACTTAACACATTTTGGATAGAAAATGCGTTAAGCTACTTGACTATATGAACATTCATATACATTGTGATATGACATGTGAATTGATGAGTATGCATCATGTACATTGTAAAATGCCACTGTTAATGGCTAAAATGGGTAGAACATGGTTTATGCGATTTTTGTGAAAATGCCCTAAAAAATATTTAGGTAATATGATTGTAATGTTATATGAAATAAACTGTGATAAATTGATCAGATATAATGTATTAAAGTAATTTGGCATTGCTATGAATGAGAAAGATGAGAAAAAGAGGCAATGTGATAAGAAAGTTGGTTATGGAAATATGTACTATTTGTGTGTTGCTTAGTATATTATTCAATTTTCAGAGTTGTGTGTGGTGGTGTGCCTATGAGATTATTCTCATCATTTGCCTTTAGGGATAGACACTGGGAGTCACTAACAAATGATTTGCCTTTAGACAAGATGTTGGATGTAACATGACTTGACTTTGGGCTAGACGTTGGGCGTCACTTATATTGCCTTCGGGCTAGACACTGGTGTCAAAATAAACTAAAATATTAACTCTGGGATTTGAATAATGTACTAGGTTATTTAGGTCCAATGCTTGTGTATGTGTTAATGTCATGTTTAGAAAAAAGTATAAATGTGAAGTGGAATTCCATACTACATTGTGAAATGTCATGATACGCCATAGGGCATTGTCTTTTCTTTTAAAGTTTCATCATTATCAAAGTATGTATTGTTGGGCTTTTAGCTTAGTGAGATTAAAATTCATCGTGCAGGTAATAGGATCACTGGTAGATCCGAAGAGTTCATTTAGACCTGGTTAGGTTTAGGCTTGAGGTTGATAGTGTTTGAAGTGAGTTTTGCTACCACAGGATCAGAGCCAGCTGCTGTCATGTATACATTTTATTTTATAAAACATGACATAATTATGTATATTATGTTTACATATTTGAGAGTGTTGTAAACTATAAAGAGTTTTGGACATAATTTTGTGATATGTAATTGTATATGTGTTTATATATATATGTACACATTTGAGTATTTTTGTGAAAAATTGGAGAATTGTTGGATTTACTATTATTGGGAGTGTATTTTTCTGCAGGTTGAGAAATGTTAAAATTTTTGGGACATCCGAATTACAGACAAAACTCTGACAAATTTTTTTTTAGATATTTTTATATAAAATACTTATTTTGGGTACCTAGAACTAATAAAGAATATTTTATTTACTGATTAAAAGTACATTTTTAATCTTTAGGAATATGAGAATTTTTATTAAAACTGAATTGTGGCATTCTTATATTGTATATGTGTATTTTACATCTACTGGGTATATGTATTATATGTATATGGGTATAAGGGTGTTACATTTATTTTGGTATTAAAGCCGAGGTTTGAGGTTCTGAAACTAGGTGGGTTTTGAAAGAGAGTAAGGGGAAATTATAAAACGTGGTTTGAAATATTTTGCATGCATATGCATTGACACTTAAACTAGTCTCTAATGTGGCAATTGTGGAAAGAGTGATAAATGAAATGGAAGGAAAGGGTGATCATGAATTGAGATGATCACTTAGGAATAGTGTAGTGGAATGATAAAATAAGTCATAAGAACATAAGTAATGTAAAGTGGAACTTTGGGATAAATGCTTTTCTATTGTGTATATCAATACTTTTAATATTTAATGATGGTTGTATTATTAAGTGTAATTAGCAACACTTAATATTTTGGGGTAACAGAAGATTTGATAACTAAGAAAGTAAAATTCTTTAACTTGGTTTTTACATGATTTGTGGTATATTTGAATTATTAATTAATTGATTTGAGGTGGAATGCATTTTTAGAGCTAAATGGTTGTTTAAGGTATATAAGTTAGAAAGACGAATGATGAACTATTTGTTAATTATGGTTTAAATGGATTAAATTTGCGGATGATCTCTTGATTTTCATTAATGGTGATGTGAAAAGTGTTAAAAGTTTCAAGGCTTTTCTTTCTATGTATCAACAGGTTTCGAGTCAATCCATAAATTTTGACAAATGTGCTTTCTTTTGCTCTAAGAAAGCTCCTGCGAGCTTTGTAGATAAAATCAGCCAGTTGCTCTCAATTAAGCGCCTCTCATTGCCTTTTACATATCTTGGAGCCCCAATTTATCAGGGTATTAATCGGTTGGAGTATTGTTAATCTTTAATTATTGATTCCAAGATGCTTGGGTGGACTAAGAAGCTTCTGCCGTCTGGAGGAAGACTTCTGTTAATTAAACATGTTTTGAATTCCATCCCCATACATATTATGGGTGCAATGAAACTCCCGAAGCAAGTCATTAATATTCTAGAGAGGAAGTTTAGTGATTTCTTTTGGGATCACGGTATGGATAAGCGGTATCACTGGGTAGCTTATAATAAATTTCGCTTTCCTGTCTCTGAAGGCGGAGTAGGTATTCGATCTCTTGGATCTCTTCAGGAAGCCTACTCATTGAAGCTTTGGTGGAAGTATCAAGAAAATAACTCCTTATGGTCGAGACTTATGCACCAAAAATATCATCGCAAAGGCCTCTTCCAATTTCAGATTATTGATTCTAACATTTGGAAAAGGGTTTGTAAGGTTGCTGCTAAGGCTACGTATTTGATTGATTGTGAGGGGCCACTGGTCTGGAATCATTCTCAAGGGGAAAAATTTGTCCTTTATGTTGCCTATGATGAGATGAGACAAAAAAAAAGTCGAAGCTACTTTCCTTTTCCATGATTTGGGATTCGGCTATCCCAATTAAGTTCTCGGTTCTAGCATGGCTTATTTTACACAAGGCTTTGCCTCTGCCCTCTATATTGCAGCAGATGGGTTTTTCTCTTGCCTCTTGTTGTCCCTTCTGCCACTCCGACTCAGCTTCAGCTTCTCATATTTTTTATTCTTGTCGGGAAATTAAAAAAAGTTGGATGTTTTTCAGGTCAGCTTTCTTGTCTTGCTTGAATCCTCAACCAGTTTTGAAGCAAGAATTAATGCTTTGGTGGCTGGACAAATCTCCTAATACTGGTGCTGGAAAGCTTATGAATCTTGTTCCTTTAATTATTGTTTATAATGTTTGGCTGGCCTACTGCAATATCGCTTGAGGAGAGGTAGGTTTCTATGCTCCTATCATCATACAGGCTATACGGAAAACCATCTATAATTGGGGTTGTTGTCATGCTGCAGATAAGAAGGCTAAGCCTTTGCCGGATTTCTGTTATTTTCTTCCTTCAAACTTCGGCTGTGGGTGGGGTCTCAAACCCATGCTTGTTCGTTGGTTCCCTCCTTGTCATCACTTTAAGCTCAATGTCGATGCCTCATTTACCACTTCGGCTTCGGCTGGAGGTGCGATTGTTAGAGATTCCAGAGGACATTTTGTGGCGGCTTGTAGTTTTGGGTTGGATACTCGATCATCGGAAATGACGGAGCTTCAAGCTATTCGGGTCAGCCTCCAATGGTGTCTTCAGCTGCGGTTTTTCCGGTTAATTGTTGAATCTGACTCTGCGTGAGCAGTTCAACTGATTGGTTCATCTTCCAGTGTTGGTCACGCGGCAGATTCTGTCAAGAGGCTTTTTCTGGATTCTGCTTCCTCGATCACTCATATATTTCGGGGGGCTAACAGTGCTGCTAATTATCTTGCCACTAGTTGCAGATTTCATTCTCACTCTTCTTCTTTCTTTACTTTTGCTTCTTTTCCTAAGATGTTGAAAGGCATTGTTCTATCCGATTGTTTAGGTACTCCTTATTTGAGATTTAGATAGTTTCTTCCCCATCTTATAAGGGTTTTGTACGGAACTTTCATGGGTTTTCCCACTTCTTTTTTATTTTAATAAAAATCTCGGTGGTGCCGCCCACCTTTAACAAAAAAATATCTAATCTGTAATATCCCGGAATAGACCCTAAGAGTTTTGGAGTTATTGTTGTTGTATTTGGATTTAATGTATATGTGTATATGTGAAATATAAGGATAATATATGTAAGACATATACATATACATCACATATACATGGGATATATATAATGGTGAAGGATAAGTGAGTTGTATATATATATTTGTATAACTAAATAATAATAATAATAATAAAGACAAAAAGAAAAGAGAAGAAGAAAATCAAAGAAAGAATATGTGGTGGAGATTTAAAGTATTATTATTGTTATTATTATTATTATTATTATTATTACTATTGTTATTGTTATTGTTATTATTATTATTATTATTATTATATATATATATATGGATTAGGACAAAGGAAAGAAGTAGAAACTTCTTCTTCCTTCTACTCCTTCTTCGTCTTCTTCGTTCTTCTTGGCCGAGAGAGAGAGAGAGAGAGAGAGAGAGAGAGAGAGAGAAAGAGAGAAAGATGTGATTTTCTTACCAAATTTCTTAAGGAATTCAAGAGATTTGATGATAGAGATGAAGATTTGATAAAGGATTCAAGTAAGTATTTATTTCTTTAAATTGATTTTCATTGTTTGAGTTGGGTTTGGTATGGTTGATGTGTGATGATGATGATATTGAAAGATTTAAGTATATATATGTGTTGATTTGGTATTTGGATGATGATAATATGATTATTTGTGAAGATGATGATGAATTGTTGAATAAGGGTTGAGTTTAATGAAATTTGGGGATTTGATAAATTGGTATATGAATGATGTTTATAATGATGATTGGTGTGTGTTTTGAGTGTTGTTGATGTTTTGGTAAGTTTGTTATGGTTTTTGGGTGTGTTTGATGAAGATTGTTTGAAGTGAGTAATGATAAAAAGATGGGTATTGTTGGATGTTGTTGTGTGTTGACCGGAATCTGGGTTTTTAGCCGGACAAGCCCAGAGACACGGCCAGTTTGTTAGGCATGTCGTTGGTTCTGTTTTCTGGAGTTGGTAGCACGAGCAGTGACACGCCCATGTTATTGAGCGTGTCATAAGTTCTGTGTGGCAGTAGAATTGACACGACCAGTAACACGCCCGTGTTATTGAGCGTGTCATAGCTACTGTGAGTTTGGAGAATTGACACGGCCATGAGCACGCTCTTGTTGATTGGACGTGTTGATGTTTTTGAGATACAGAATGTATTACACGCCCAGTGACACGCCCGTGGTTATGAGCGTGTCAATGTTTCTGTGTTGTGGAGTTAGGGCACGATCAGGGACACTCCCGTGTTGATGAGCGTGTCATGTGTTGAGTTTGCCCTAATTGATTCTTATTTGTATTATCTCATGTGTATTTCTAAGTGAGTGTGTATGATTACTTTTGGATTAGGTTTTAAGAGATGGAATTGCCCCTAATCCAAGTATTGAAAGATCTATGGAAGAGAAGTTATATGGGAGTGAGTTCTTTAGAGGTAAGTACAAAACCCTATTGGATTGCATATAAGTATATTGTTAAAATAAATATTAATATTGTATATGCAATGAAAAGATAAGAGATACTATAATACATTAATACATATAAGATGTGAGGATATGATTTGTATGATGTGTATTCCAATTTATATGGTAATGCAATTGATTGTGCATACTTGAGTAATGAATGATTATGTATATAAATATCAAAGATGAACTATGAAATGTGATAATGTGATATTGTGATGAACTATGAAATGTGATAATGTGATATTGTGATGAACTATGAAATGTGATAATGTGATATTGTGATGAACTATGAAATGTGATAATGTGATATTGTGATGAACTATGAAATGTGATAATGTGATATTGTGATGAACTATGAAATGTGATAATGTGATATTGTGATGAACTATGAAATGTGATAATGTGATATTGTGGTGAACTATGAAATGTGATAATGTGATATTGTGATGAACTATGAAATGTGATAATGTGATATTGTGGTGAACTATGAAATGTGATATTGTGATGGAATATGAAATGTAAATTGAGAGGTGATGATGTATAAAGCCATTGTGGTTGGCTATGATATTGAGAATGAGATAAATGAGGCATGTTTTGCCTAAATGATGCCATTGTGGTTGGCTATGATGATGTAAATGATGATGAGAATGAGAATGAAATTGATAATGAAATAATAAATGAATTGTGTGGCTAATGTGTTATTCATTTTCAGAGTTTTGTTGTTGGTGGCATGCCTAATAAGTGTAACAATCTCTTGAAGTTAGGTTGGATTGAATCCTTGAAGCCTAATTGAGATGTTACCACCCTTGAAGCTAGGTTGGGTTAGTTCTTGAAGCCAAGTTGGGTAGAAGCTTAGCATGCTTTGCTCCCCTTGAAGCTTGGTTGAACTTAATCCTTGAAGCCTAGTTGGGTATATGATATTGATAAATGTGATAACAAAACCAAAGCATTAACTCTGAACTTTGAATGACATATTAGTGTCTTTTGGGCCCGAGTCTGTCTTTGTTGTTAATGTGATGTATATATAAGTTGAAATAAATGAGTAATGAGATCTATGTTGCCTTTGTTGGAAATGTGAGTTGTGAATGGTGAATTGTGGTTAGTGATATGATTATATAACATACATGAATTATTGAAAGGAGATATGGTTTGTGAAGTTATATGCAATATGCGATTATAAAGTATAAAATGATATATATAATATGTATGAGGTGACATTGGTAAGTATCATAATATGAAGGTTCTATCAATTTATTGAATTATGTTTGATGGTTATGTTATATGTGTATATGTATATCCTCTATAAGGTTAATAGGATTATATGAAGAATGCATTGAAAAAGGGGAAAACGGAGTAAGAAAATGTTAAAACATGAGACTAAACATATGAGGTATGTTTCTTTTATATTGTATATTTTAATGGTTACTTGTACTACTAAGCTTTCGAGCTTAGCGCGGTTATCTTAATCACGCAGGTATATAGGTGATGAAGCTGGAGATAAGCTACTATATCACAACGAGGACAAGTATAGTTCGAGACCAACTAGATGGTGGTGCATGCATGTAATTATACGGTATTTTCATAAGAATGTATTCATTTGTATAAATGAATCTTTGGAAGAAACAATGTAACTTATATTTATGTATTACCATGATAAGAATAACCATTTTGTAAATACTTTCATATGATTTAAATGTATTATGGTTTTAAAAATTAAAGTAAAGAGTTATAATGGTGATGAAAAGTGACATTCTTATACTCTATATACATATTGTATGTGTACCTGGTATATGTACAGTATTTATATGGGGTATCGGGGTGTTACAATTATTTTGGTATCAGAGCTTAGGTTTCGAGATTCTCGGCCTAAGTAAATTTACAAAGAAAAGTTTTAAAAAAAATGATGATAGATGAAAATAAAAAGAATGAAAATTTTGATACATGCACATGCATTAACACCTAGGTTGGTCTCGGATGTGGCATAATATGATTTGTAAAATATTTGTGTTACATGAGATGTTTAATATAGTTGATGATATATGTGTATACTATGTTGATGTGAGAAGAAACCATGATTGTTGGCAATGATGTTGGAAATGAATTATAATTGAGGCATAGTGCCTGATTATTTATGAGAAACGAATTACGAAATGTAATGTGAAATATGCATGTTGATGAGACATATGAAAAATGTTATGTCATGTGCAACATGGAATGTAATATTGATGTTTATGAGTAATATTATGTATGACATAATATGAATTGAAAAATAAAGAAATGGAAAGGAAAATAAAGTTGGAAATGAGTTGAAAATCAAATTAAGATAAGAGTATGTACTCTTTCTTCTATACTTTAAACCTCTTTATAAGAAAGTTTATGTTGAGTTTGCTAGACAGAGGAAATAATGTCGAATTGTGAATATTGAAAGTTATGTTATTTAAATGAAGAGAGTATGGTGGTATATTGAATGAGTTGATGGGTATAGACAAAGTTTGACCATTTATGATTTGAATATGTAAAGTTAAAGTTTTTAAAAGAAAAAGAGATGATGTTGGTTAAATAAGGAAATATAATGGTGTTGTTGCATTGCTGTTTTAAATGCAAACATTGTGATTTTAATGTTAGAAATGTGATACGCTTGAGTGTTGTTAAAGCTCATATTAATGGTGGAAAGATGTGATAATTAGATTTTTGGAAATGAGCTTTAATATTTGTGAAAAGAATATACTTTGAGGTTGTTTTGTAATGTGTATATATAAGATGTTTTTTTTAAGTTGATATTAAGAACATAAGATGAGTGAATGGAAGTTTAAGTAAAGTAGTAAGTTGTGAAATTATAGTGTTAATGGAATTTGGGTAAAGACTATTTGAGTATTGATAATCTTAATGTAAGTTAAACCCATGAGCTTGTGGAATGAATATTACTGTATATGAGAGTACTATTAAATTGAATAATGTGATTGATAGTATGAGAATGATTATGCTTGCATTGACAAACCTGAGCAAAGCTAGGTCATGGGATAATATTGACAGTAAGAAATGGGATGGATCAATGTGGATTTAAGAAATTGAGATTTGTCATAATTAGACTTGGAGAGTATAAAGAGATTATTGAGCCCAATGTATATATGAGTGGATGTAATGTACATGTGTATAGATATGTGAGTAATATATATATATATATATCTATGTGTTGAAGAATAAACTAATGGATGTATAGATGGTATACTAATGCATTTAAAAATATATGTGAGAGAGATGTCACCTTAGTAGCGTGACTAAGATTTTGTGAAGTAATATCATGGTGATAATGTATATGTGTTGGGTTGATAAACAACTTAAGTCGTGTCAAAAAGGGATAAAAATGATGTTGTTCACGGAATAGTAAAATGTTAAATTGTGTTGAAAATATGTAAAAGAGGAATTAAATATCATTGTATGATTATGTGTATACATGTATAGAAAATGTGGAATGAGTTTTTGATATGAATGTAATTGTAAAATGTAAGAAATGTGGAAAGTAAATCACATTGTGAATGTGATCTATGGGTGTGTTATATAATTGCATATTTGATGTATATTGGAAATGACATTGCATGTAGTAGTGGACCTAAGAGAGATTAGGCCTTGATTGACGTAAAGAGTATGTGATGAAATGAAAATAAGAATAAACTTAAGAAATGTTGGATAGTGAAATGGTTATGGAAATAAGGATTAATTTGGGAAATGGTGGACAGTAATATTGTTATGATAATAACTGAATTTGGCTATCATAAATGTTATGAGCCAAAGTATTTGTGTGAGGAAATGTTCTGTGTATATAAATTTAATAAGAAGTTATAAGGGAAAAAGAACGTATAAAGAATGAAATTTACGTAAGATCTGTATAAGATTGAATGATGTGTGAAGGAGAGGTTAAGGATAATATTGTTGTATATGAGACATGCAAATGGTGATCAAATAATTAAGAGTAAATTGTGTTGAGATAGAGTTGACATATGTTAATTTTGGATGTAGTAAAGTTTGGAGAATGGAGATATAATATTTGTGATGCAACTTAGTAGTATAATTGGAAAGTTGGAAATAAAATAATAGAGGAACAGTATTGATTTATAAGTTTCAGATGTGATCATTAATCTCCTATGGCCATATAGTGTATTTATGGTATTTGGCCGATTAACTTTGTTATCCACAGAATTGAGACTAAGAAAGTATAACTGTAATACTACTTTGGTAAGATTGATAATTATGTTTCTAGAAACATGATTAACGGTTATGATTGATGAAGTGTATTTTATGGTTTTTGTGTTAGCAATTTGGTTATAATTCTGGAAAAGAAAAGACAGAAAGAGAATTGTGGAAATACTTTAAGTTTTGAGTAATGTGAGAAAAAGGTAATTATTGTTAATATAGTAATGATATGATAAGTGAGAAGATGATAATGAAAGAAGATTGCAGAATGTGTTTGAGAGCTATATTGATTATGTTTATGGTATACGGTGAATAAGTGGATGGGTTTAAAATTTGAGTGAGTAAACTATGAATGATAAGCATGGTATGAGATAATTATGAAATTTGGTGGAATTGTATTGAGATAATGAAAGATAAACTATGTGTATATTGAAAGATAAATTAAAGTGGATGGTTATTCATGATAAATTTAGATAAGTGAACTATTGATTTGAATCAAACAAGATTATGATGTTAAGATATTGTGGAGAATAAATCAATTGATATGGATTTTTGCTATAATTGTGAATTATTATTGAGATTTAATATGTATGGTTGTGCTAAAGGCATAAGAGATAAATAATGATGTATACAATGTAAAATTTTGATAGATGAACGGACATGAATTAATTGAATTATATCAATTTTAATGATGAGAAAAGGGAAGAAGTTGATTTCCTGTAAAGTAAGTTCAAAAGCATTGTATTAATATTGATGTTAAGTGAGAAAATACTAGAGAAGGAATGAAGTGTATGAGAAATAAGAATATTATTATCAATGAAGGTTTGATAAATGTTTGTTTGTAAGGATGATTGTAATGATGGGATAATTAATATTAAGATATAAGTTTATGATCTTGAAAGTTAAAGTTAAGAGAATAGTTATAAAGAGATGAAGTGATAAAATATTTTGAATGTAATAATGGAATGTAACATAAGTATGTTAAAGGATGATTGAATTTTTGCATATAGATAAGGTATTTGAGAGTATAATGAGTTATTTTGAATATTGGATGAGAATGTAATAAGGTATAAAGATTTTTTTTATCGTGACAAGTTGTGGAATTGAATAATATAATTGACTCTAAGGGGGAGAGTGCAAACTATGTGATTTGATGAAAATTTTAAATGGTGTATTGGTAAGAATGGAATGTTATTGTACTGAGTAATTTCGAGGACGAAATTTTTTTTAGGGGGAGAGAATTGTAATATCCCGGAATAGACCCTAAGAGTTTTGGAGTTATTGTTGTTGTATTTGGATTTAATGTATATGTGTATATGTGAAATATAAGGATAATATATGTAAGACATATACATATACATCACATATACATGGGATATATATAATGGTGAAGGATAAGTGAGTTGTATATATATATTTGTATAACTAAATAATAATAATAATAATAAAGACAAAAAGAAAAGAGAAGAAGAAAATCAAAGAAAGAATATGTGGTGGAGATTTAAAGTATTATTATTGTTATTATTATTATTATTATTATTATTATTACTATTGTTATTGTTATTGTTATTATTATTATTATTATTATTATTATATATATATATATATATATGGATTAGGACAAAGGAAAGAAGTAGAAACTTCTTCTTCCTTCTACTCCTTCTTCGTCTTCTTCGTTCTTCTTGGCCGAGAGAGAGAGAGAGAGAGAGAGAGAGAGAGAAAGAGAGAAAGATGTGATTTTCTTACCAAATTTCTTAAGGAATTCAAGAGATTTGATGATAGAGATGAAGATTTGATAAAGGATTCAAGTAAGTATTTATTTCTTTAAATTGATTTTCATTGTTTGAGTTGGGTTTGGTATGGTTGATGTGTGATGATGATGATATTGAAAGATTTAAGTATATATATGTGTTGATTTGGTATTTGGATGATGATAATATGATTATTTGTGAAGATGATGATGAATTGTTGAATAAGGGTTGAGTTTAATGAAATTTGGGGATTTGATAAATTGGTATATGAATGATGTTTATAATGATGATTGGTGTGTGTTTTGAGTGTTGTTGATGTTTTGGTAAGTTTGTTATGGTTTTTGGGTGTGTTTGATGAAGATTGTTTGAAGTGAGTAATGATAAAAAGATGGGTATTGTTGGATGTTGTTGTGTGTTGACCGGAATCTGGGTTTTTAGCCGGACACGCCCAGAGACACGGCCAGTTTGTTAGGCGTGTCGTTGGTTCTGTTTTCTGGAGTTGGTAGCACGAGCAGTGACACGCCCATGTTATTGAGCGTGTCATAAGTTCTGTGTGGCAGTAGAATTGACACGACCAGTAACACGCCCGTGTTATTGAGCGTGTCATAGCTACTGTGAGTTTGGAGAATTGACACGGCCATGAGCACGCTCTTGTTGATTGGACGTGTTGATGTTTTTGAGATACAGAATGTATTACACGCCCAGTGACACGCCCGTGGTTATGAGCGTGTCAATGTTTCTGTGTTGTGGAGTTAGGGCACGATCAGGGACACTCCCGTGTTGATGAGCGTGTCATGTGTTGAGTTTGCCCTAATTGATTCTTATTTGTATTATCTCATGTGTATTTCTAAGTGAGTGTGTATGATTACTTTTGGATTAGGTTTTAAGAGATGGAATTGCCCCTAATCCAAGTATTGAAAGATCTATGGAAGAGAAGTTATATGGGAGTGAGTTCTTTAGAGGTAAGTACAAAACCCTATTGGATTGCATATAAGTATATTGTTAAAATAAATATTAATATTGTATATGCAATGAAAAGATAAGAGATACGATAATACATTAATACATATAAGATGTGAGGATATGATTTGTATGATGTGTATTCCAATTTATATGGTAATGCAATTGATTGTGCATACTTGAGTAATGAATGATTATGTATATAAATATCAAAGATGAACTATGAAATGTGATAATGTGATATTGTGATGAACTATGAAATGTGATAATGTGATATTGTGATGAACTATGAAATGTGATAATGTGATATTGTGATGAACTATGAAATGTGATAATGTGATATTGTGATGAACTATGAAATGTGATAATGTGATATTGTGATGAACTATGAAATGTGATAATGTGATATTGTGATGAACTATGAAATGTGATAATGTGATATTGTGATGAACTATGAAATGTGATATTGTGATATTGTGATGAACTATGAAATGTGATAATGTGATATTGTGGTGAACTATGAAATGTGATATTGTGATGGAATATGAAATGTAAATTGAGAGGTGATGATGTATAAAGCCATTGTGGTTGGCTATGATATTGAGAATGAGATAAATGAGGCATGTTTTGCCTAAATGATGCCATTGTGGTTGGCTATGATGATGTAAATGATGATGAGAATGAGAATGAAATTGATAATGAAATAATAAATGAATTGTGTGGCTAATGTGTTATTCATTTTCAGAGTTTTGTTGTTGGTGGCATGCCTAATAAGTGTAACAATCTCTTGAAGTTAGGTTGGATTGAATTCTTGAAGCCTAATTGAGATGTTACCACCCTTGAAGCTAGGTTGGGTTAGTTCTTGAAGCCAAGTTGGGTAGAAGCTTAGCATGCTTTGCTCCCCTTGAAGCTTGGTTGAACTTAATCCTTGAAGCCTAGTTGGGTATATGATATTGATAAATGTGATAACAAAACCAAAGCATTAACTCTGAACTTTGAATGACATATTAGTGTCTTTTGGGCCCGAGTCTGTCTTTGTTGTTAATGTGATGTATATATAAGTTGAAATAAATGAGTAATGAGATCTATGTTGCCTTTGTTGGAAATGTGAGTTGTGAATGGTGAATTGTGGTTAGTGATATGATTATATAACATACATGAATTATTGAAAGGAGATATGGTTTGTGAAGTTATATGCAATATGCGATTATAAAGTATAAAATGATATATATAATATGTATGAGGTGACATTGGTAAGTATCATAATATGAAGGTTCTATCAATTTATTGAATTATGTTTGATGGTTATGTTATATGTGTATATGTATATCCTCTATAAGGTTAATAGGATTATATGAAGAATGCATTGAAAAAGGGGAAAACGGAGTAAGAAAATGTTAAAACATGAGACTAAACATATGAGGTATGTTTCTTTTATATTGTATATTTTAATGGTTACTTGTACTACTAAGCTTTCGAGCTTAGCGCGGTTATCTTAATCGCGCAGGTATATAGGTGATGAAGCTGGAGATAAGCTACTATGTCACAACGAGGACAAGTATAGTTCGAGACCAACTAGATGGTGGTGCATGCATGTAATTATACGGTATTTTCATAAGAATGTATTCATTTGTATAAATGAATCTTTGGAAGAAACAATGTAACTTATATTTATGTATTACCATGATAAGAATAACCATTTTGTAAATACTTTCATATGATTTAAATGTATTATGGTTTTAAAAATTAAAGTAAAGAGTTATAATGGTGATGAAAAGTGACATTCTTATACTCTATATACATATTGTATGTGTACCTGGTATATGTACAGTATTTATATGGGGTATCGGGGTGTTACATAATCATTATTTGGAGAATTGAAGTAAGGATTATTTGCTTATGGACTGGAATAAATACAAAGTTAGATAACTATTTTACATATATTTACATATATATGTACATGAAATGATGCTAGTTTAAATGAGTTATATGTAAAGTTAAATGTAATATCGATTATAATATTATATAGTTAAGGGGATTGGAGGAAAGAGAGAGAAAAATACTATTGAATGAGCACTGAAAGTAGGTGAAGAGTGATATTTAATTAATGGAATTTAATGTAAATGTTTTGGATTATATCTATTTGATTTGTTTATGGAGAAATAAAATTGAATTGAATTAATATTTTGGTATGTTAAATATTATTCATTTAATTTAGATGGATGGAATTAACAATGATATGTTAAGTAGATTTTGAGAGTATTTGTAATCATTGGTGGAATGGTTCTAAGATTTTTGTGTGACCAATTTGATTGGTGATAGACTTAGAATTGGGAAATAGTGGAAAAGTATTAATATATGTAATGAGATGTACAATCTGAATGTATACCTAAAGGAGGGATTAATATTAATTATATGTGACTAATATACTATTATAACATTATAAGGAAAAGGTCAATTTGATAATTAAGGTAGGGAAGATTATAAAATGATGAATAGTCATTGACTTCATATAGTTGAAAAAAATTAATAATAATTTTGAGAAAGAAAAGTCAAACATTGAGATTAATGGAAATTGGGGTTTGAATTTGATAGTAATTTGGGAAAGTTAGATATTAACTATTTGATTCAATAAGTGAGTATAAGATTGACTTATTTATTTGTTTGGTTGAGGATTATATATATATATATATATTTAGTGGTATATAAATTAATAGATCTATAACTTTTTTATGCCTATAAGGGTGTTTAAGAGAGAAATGAGAAAAAAATTAAAATGAGATTAAGTAAATACATGTTAGGAGTGTAAATTTTATATATTGTATTGGTAAATAAGATGAAAATAGAGATTATTGGATTCCCATGATTGTGTATATAGAGAAAACATGGATGTGATGTGAATTGGTGAAATAATTTATTTAAGGTCTAAGAGATTTATTATACACGGGCAAGTCAACTTAATTGACATAACCGTGTCTATGAATTTTATATGGGAATGGTAGTAGAGGTTTAAATCATATGGGCATGTGATATTATCTAACCCATCCGTATTTAATGGATGAAATTTAATTTAGATTGTACAATGTATGGTGGTGTTCCTTAATAATTTATTTATAGAGTGATTGAAATACAAATGGTGGTTTTGATTTAAAAGAATCATAAGTAAAGTCAAATATGGTACTGATTGTTAATTTGTATTGTTAAAGTATGAATATTCATGAGTTTATATTAAAAAAATAGAAAAAGAACTACTACAGTAAGTAAATAAAAAATTATAATCGAATAATCAATGTTTAATAAAAAGGTTGGTGTTTAGTTTAATTAAATTTAGTGGTTATGTTTCGAATCTTTCTTGATTGATGTACTTATGGAAAAAATAATAATAATTTAACTAAAATTAAAATTAAAATGTAATTATAATTTTGAAATATAAGAAATTATTTCCTTGGTTGACATGAACAAATTAGTATTGAACTATTGATTAAATTGCATGGAGTATAAATAGCTCAGGGAAGTTGTTATAAGATATTAAAGAAGGGTTACTCCATTGGTTGGTAAAATTTAGAAAGATAGAAAATTTTAGAAAATTATTGATAAATAGTATGGATAGACAATAAGTATATGTTATTAGTGAATGATGAATATTATTAAAGTAAAGGAAAAGTGCTATTGAATGAAAATTAAAGTAAGTATATTGATATAAGCTTGTTGGTTTGCTTATGAAAGTTTAAACTTAAAATTGATTGTAATATTAGAGTTAGACATTATTTATTTTATTTGAGCAGGAGAAATTGGTAAAAACTTGCTGAATAAATTTTGTTATAATTTATAATTATTGGTAAATGGATTCTAATATTGGAATGTGATTAAATTATTAGAGAATAAATTATGAGAGTATATAATTAGTAAATTATGGATATGGATTATTTTTTCTTAGAAAAATATATAATAAATAAGACAATTTGGGGAGTCAAAGAAAGAAGATTAATAGAATGATAAGTTATTAGTAACTTAAAATAATTTGAAAAAAAAAAGAGATAAAGAAAATAAAGAAGAAGGAAAAATTTAATGATGAAACTAAATATTGAAAATTATATATATACACATATATGTATATATTATAGACCTATGGTATACCTAATAGCAACATTATGTGGCAAACTAAGTTGTTTTGTAAAGTATGTATGGCAGCATTTAGGAAGTCGATGGAAGATTAACTCTTTGAATGGGGAAATTTGGATAAAAGCAAATATTTGATGAGATATTTGATAATTGTATTTGAATATATAGAGTAAGGAAATGTATTAAAAGAATAAACAAATAATACTAGTACATGATTGTAAATAAAGTTAAATAAGCATATTATATATCTAATATGTATTTAATAGTTCTAGCATTTGGTGACTTAATATAATTGGTTAAGTACATATAAAAAGAAATGTGGGTGAGGTAAATCATATTTATTGTAAATGATAAAAAAAAGTAGAGAAGAAGAAGAGAGAAAAATGAGAAAGAAGAAAATATTATTTATAAACAGAAAACCTGATAATACCGTGTTATCAGGAGTATTGAGAAAAATGATATTTTAAGGACTAAGTTAAGAGTATAAAAGGATTGGATAATATGTTTAAAGAAAATAATAAGATTTTGTAGAAAACATAGCTTGAGATTTGTTTTAAGTTCTAAGGTTATGGAATTAACAAGGTTAAAATTCGAGTCTGCATTTGGTGGCAAACAAGGAATTTATATAATGTAGTGGGATCACAGTATTTGAATATAAATAATGGTAAAGATTTTATACATGGAAGTATTGCAATGTATTAATTAATCTTCGATAAGCTTAGTGTTAAACTGGCATATTGGATATGTATGCTAATGTTATCAATTTTAAGTTTGTAGAGTAAGAAGTAATAATTATTAGCCATTAAAAGAATAGAGAAGTGTGTTGTGAAAAAGGTGATATGATATGAAGAAAAAGTTAGTAAAGTATGAGAAGACTGTATGCAAAGGGTTTATAATATTGAATTTTTAAGCAAAGGGGAGGAATCTAAAATCTTATAAGTTAAATGAGAAGATCCATAAGGGGGAGAGTTGAAATTGGTGTTGGTGTTAATAATTTTTATTTATTGTGATAGGTATTTTCAAGAATGAAATTATTTAAGGGGAGAGAATTGTAATATCCACTAATTTATAAAAATAATAATAAATTAAGTAAATTAAATGAATTAAGTAAATAATTTGAATGAAAATTGAAGGATTAGAAATGAGAAAATAAAGTGTATATTCGAAATATATATGAAATATATATAACATATACAAAAGTCAACATTTAAGAAGAAAGTTAAATGGTCAAATGGCAAAATTTTAAATATACTTTGAAAAGTTAAAATTAATGAAATAATTTTAAACAATTTATTTATGAATGTAAGAGGTAAATTATCATTTTAAAATAAATAAATAATTAATTAATTAAAATAATAAAATATTATATATGTGTGTTCTTTAAATAAAAAGGAAAAAGAAAGTTAAAAATCAAAAATTCATTTTCTTCTTCTTCTTCTCCATGGCCGAACCACCATTGTTGATGGAGGGAGGTCTTCTTTTCTTCCATACAGCAAGATTGGAAGGGTTTTTCAAGAATTAATTGGAGTTTTGGTGATTTCTACTCAAATTAGTAAGCTCTTTATCTTTATCTTTGAATTTCCATGAAACTATGAATATGTGAAGTTTAGGTTTTTGTATAAGCATGATTTAATTGCTTGAATGGGGTTTGAATGATGCTAATTTGAGTATCAAGTAATGATTTTTAAGTAAGTTAGAAGAAATGATTAAGATTGGGTTGAGTTTGGTTGAAGAAGATGATTTTAGGGTTATGTGTGATTTGGATTTTTGCAAGTATGTGTTTTAATTGTTCAAATGGATACCAAAAATGTTATTTTAATGCCTAAACAAGGATTTTAAAGTCAAATGGTTGATTTGATTAAGATTAGATGAAGTTTGGGAGAAGTAGTATAAATTTAAGGGTTTCATTGAGAATTATTAAAGTATGGATATTTATTTGATTTTAATGAAAAAATCATCTTATTAAATGATGAAAATGATATTGGATTAATAATTGGAATAGGTTAGAATGAAGAATTAGAAATGAAGGGGCTTAGGGCATTTTAGGGTTTTGTACAAGAATATGTGTTCAATTGATATAATTGGTTAAAACATGTTCTAATGTGATTGTATTAATAAAAATAAACTTAAAACACAATTTATAATGAATTAAAATGAAATTCTAAAATTAAAGTAAGGTACGACAAATTTTGGTTAGTAAGAATGTGGTTTAATTGGCGTTTAATATTTGAAATGCCTTGAAATATAATGCTAAATGATTATATTTACTCACATTTTGGATAGGCCTTAAGTGGAAGCATTTTGCTCAACCCTAGAATTGAAGGGCATTTGGAAGTGAAGGATAAAGAGTGACTTTAGCTTGGGTTCGAGTGTTAAATTAAGGTATGTATATACTTTTGATAATTTTAATGTATATGTATTTAATTTAACTTAACATATTTTGGATAGAAAATGTATTAAGCTAATTGACTATATGAACATTCATATACATTGTGATATGAAATGTGAATTGATGAGTATGCATCATGTACATTGTGAAAATGCCACTATTAATGGCTAAAATTAGTGGAACATGGTTTATGTGATTTATGTGAAAATAACTCAAAAATATTTAAGTAATATGAATGTAATGCTATATGACATACATTGTGATAAAGTAATAAGATATAATGTATTATAGTGATTTAGCATTGCTATGAATGAGAAAGATGAGAAAAAGAGGCAATGTGATAAGAAAGTTGGTTATGGAAATATGTACTATTTGTGTGTTGCTTAGTATATTATTAAATTTTCAAAGTTCTGTCCGGTAGCATACCTATGAAATTATTCTCATCATTTGCCTTCGGGTATAGATGTTGGGTGTCACTGATATATGATTTGCCTTCAGAGTAGATGTTGGACATCACTATGATTTGCCTTTGAGCTAGACACTGGCGTCACTTGTATTGCCTTCGGGCCAGACACCGAGTGTTAAAATAAACCAAAATAGTAACTCTGTAATTTGAATAATGTACTAGGTTATTTGGGCCCAATGCTTGTGTATGTGTTAAAGTGATGTTTAGAAAAAAATGATAAATGTGAAGTAAAGTGGAATTGCATATTACATTGTGAAATGTTATGGTACAACATAAGGCATTGTCTTTTCTTTTAAAGTTTTATTATTATCAAAGTATGTAGTGCTAGACTTTTAGCTTAGTGCAATTGAAAATCATCACGCCGGTAGATCCGGAGAGTTCATCTAAACCTAGTTAGGTCTATGCTTGAGGTTGATAGTGTTTGAAATGAGTTTTGCAACCATATGATCGGAGCCAGCTGCTACCATGTATACATTTTATTTTATAAAACATGACATAATTATGTATATTATGTTTACATATTTGGGAGTGTTATAAAATATAAAGAGTTTTGGACATAATTTTGTGATATGGAATTGTATATATGTTTATATATAAATATGTACACATTTGAGTATTTTTGTGAAAAATTGGAGAATTGTTGGATTTACTATTATTGGGAGTGTGTTTTTCTACAGGTTGAGAAATGTTCAAATTTTGAGACATCCGAATTATAGACAAAACTTTGGCAAATTTTTTTCAGATATTCTTATATAAAATACTTATTTTAGGTACCTAGAACTAATAAAGAATATTTTATTTACTTATTAAAAATAAATTTATAATATTTGAGAATATGAGAATTTTTATTAAAACTGAATTGTGTCATTCTTATATTGTATATGTATATTTTATATATATTGAGTGTATTTATTATATGTATATAGGGTATAAGGGTATTGAATACATACAATATGCAAAATATATATTCTTAAAATAATTATTAATAAAGTAAGTGCAAACCTTTTAGAGTTCCAATATTAACACTAAGTCACCTTCCAATCCTTACTTTCCAAAAACCTAAATGCCTCCACTTGCTCCAATTTAGCCCACACTCACATAAATCATATAACAACGAACGTTATTCATATAAAATCATTACCATAATCAACATATATCAAATTATCATTAATCAATAAATTTTTACCAAAATCCTAATAAAATCCTATTTTCACTCCCTTTCTACATTATTCAAACTTTAACTAAACCCACTCATTTTTCACATTTAACCATAAAATTATTATTTATATATCAAAAATAACATTAATACACTTCAATTCAATAATTGTAAACATCACTTTTACAAACTCTATTTTCACATATTCTTGTTATAAGCCCCAACTTCATCCAAACTTGACCATATTAAAATTTTTAACAATAAAATTATCATGTATATACTATAACAACATTAAATTATTCCATTTCAACAATTATATGCATCCATAGGAAAACACTAATTTTTACATAACCCTAAATTTATCAACTTTGTGCAAACTTGCCTCTAATCAATTTCTAACCATAAAATCATTATATATACATATTAAAATAATAGTAAATTTATCCATTACCATAATTATAATCATCCATTTTAGAAACCCTAATTATATATATTCATTACCAAACCCAACGTTCATCAATTATATCAAATTTAACTAATTAATCAATAAATTATTACATAATCATCATTTTAACTTCATTTCAATCAAGTTTAGCAATTAAAATATAATTTCTCTCTCTAGCCAATTCAAACAGAATCATAAAACTCAAAATAACAAGCTTAAGAAAAAGTACTTGTTTTCCTTGACGTTCTTCCAAAATCTAACTTGATTCTTTAATTTTTTTGTTAAAATTTTAAAATATTTAAAAAGAATTCTCTCCCTCTCTCTCTCTCTCTAACTCAAGAATTCGGCCATGACTCTTTAAAGGAGAAGAAGATGACATTTTTTTACTTCTTTCATCAATTTCTATCATTATATATTAATTGATTAATTACTTATTTATTTATTTAATTACTTTCAATATCCACCACTTATTTTCTCTCTTCCTTTGACTTTTTTTCTTTCCTTTTCTTTCTTTCTTTTTTATGTTTAAACTCCCATCTTCCATCCATAAATATATATGTATATGTCTTTCATATGTATTGTATATGCATATGTATGTTATACCTTAAGTATATGTTATGTATATTTTTATCTACATGTATATGTAATTTGTTTTTAATGTATTCATCAAGTATACATTATCGGTATATCATGTATATATTTGGTATATAATATAAATTCAACATATTTATCAAGTATATGCTAGGTATATACTATGTATATACTATGCATACATTAGATATATACTACATATATACCTCTCTCAACACTTTAAATAACCTCCAAATTAATTATTTTATTATATTTCAAATTACGGATGTTACAATTCTCTCTCCCTTTATAGGATTTCATCCTCGAAATTCCCTATTATGATACACAACTCAACCAAGATCAAAGACTAATCTCAAAATTGAGTATCAAATTACCTAATTCATTTCTAGAATGTACATTTGTTCAATTATTTCCATTCTATATTCATGAGTATTTCTTTAAAGATAATAACCCCTTTATCTTTAATCATTTACAATTAATATGATTTAATGCATCCCATACCTATATATATACTTAAACAATTATCTTTAATCACCAAATGATATTACTATTAGGTACATAATCAGTATATTTAGACTTTATTTACAATCATCTACCATTACAACTTATTTGATTTCATTTATTTTTCTTTATTATCTTTTCCAAGCTATTGTAAGTCTTTAATTATTTATCATTCTATCAATCTTCTTTCCTTGATCCACATGTTATCCACTGCCTCCATAAAATAAATCAAATCCATTTATTATATGTAATCACTATATATCCTTTATTAATTTTTTTTATATCCACCTTAAATATCCAAAAACATATTTATTAATATTTTTTTTTCTAATTCTTTCTTCACTTTCTAGACTTCTTCTTTTATTGAATCAACTTTACCTCAATTCATAAGCAATCAACTATTAATTTTAAATATTTCCATGATTGAATCGACATTTCACTATTAACCTCATTTACTTAAATCCAATATATATTTTCTAGCTCTTTAAAAGAAAATTTTAATTTCCAAGTCTATACTTCCATAAATTAATCATTTACAAATCAATATACTTATTTTAATCATCAATATATATATGTTAAACACTCATATAACTCTTACTTCTCAACCTCATATAATAGATTGATCTCATTTCTATATTTAATAATCTGATATCAATTTCATATACTCGCAGGCTTAGATTAATAATCCACCATTAAATTCACTTATTACGTCGAATAAATGAGTAATAACAAACTCTTAAAGAACACAATCACTTCATGCTACAATTATCACAGAATGACACTTCCATTTCTTCCTTCGTCATCTCAATTTATTTATACATAACTTAATCAATGTTTCACTACCAATCCATTCATTTGAAATAGAAAAATAATATCTCGTACTCTAAGATCACAACTAAATTAAAATACAAATTCCCATAAACAAATATTCAAATAAGTTTTAAAGCATAAATACTAACTTTAATTAAATTCATTATTAAACTTTTCTTCCTTGATATTAATCTTCCTTTTACCAATCTCCTCCATTTGCACTTCCCTTTTCTTTTCCTCAGAACTCTAAATAAACAAATTAAATTACTTATACTTATTTATAACTTAGAAAATATTCAATATGGATAATTACTTAAGATAAAAAAATATCATTAAATTTTTATTCACTCATAATAACTCATACTATAAGTCACTTTAATAAATCATCTATATACTTCCATAATAAACAAAACTATTATCATAAACTAATTTTTTCATTTACTTTAATTATGAACTCCACATTCTTTCTTCATACATCTACAAATTCATATATAAATTTTTATAATTTCCATCATTCATTTACTAAATAAAATTTAGTTTATTCCCAAATTCCATAAATTTGCATGACCTCTTAACTTTCATGACAATCTCAATTTTTAAATTTTTGTTTATTAAATCTTCGCTAGAGATTATAAACTTTTAATTATGTGTATTACACATATATATAAACTTATATTTAAAATTTTAGATTTTTTTTAAATTTATTTACTATATTTAAAAATTATATTTTCCAAACTCATAGATTTTGCTTCTTTAATAATTTCTCTATTATTACCTATTTATCCTTTTTTTTTCAGGTATCAAACTTTGATAAAAATTTATGAAATTTTAGTTATATGCCCTAAAAATAATATGATCTTGTCTATAAATTTTCAAATTTTTCTGGGTTCATTTGCTATAATTGTTAAATATGTTTCTCAACTTCTATAGATTTTGAATTGCTGGGATAGCTCCAATAGTTTGTTTTCTTCCATTTTTCTTAAATATTAAATTACCTTTAAAAATTATAAAATTTTATACATCAAATACTAACATATAGATAAATGTTTAGTTAAAATTTGAAGCTCATTTAATGCCTCTAGTTTAGTTTAAAAATTCGGACAAAAGCACTTCACCAAACATAATTAGAATTTCCAGCAACCATCATACTTCATTATTGAATCAAATTCCAAATTACAATAAAATTCAAACCTCAATTTTCATTTACTTGCTCTTCTGTTTCTTATTTCTCAAATCATTTATTTATGCACATCTTAATCACATAATTCTAATAATTCTATTATCCTTAACTTTAAGTATTATTTACTTAAAGTTATTCTTTAATATAGTATATAACTACTCATGCACTCTTGTTTTAATTAAATAAATATTCTAATATTTCAACTCTTTCAATATACTACAATTAATCATTTAAACTCAAAAACACATTTCACCTCAAATCACGTGATTGACTTATCAAATATCATTCAAATCACATATACACCGCATTTAAGAATTTTACTTTTCTATTTGTCAAACCTTCCATGGCCTCAACAATTATTAAAGCTTTCTAAAGACCCTTAATATCACATCATAATATATTAATGTATTACTAAATAAAATAAAATTATCACCTATTACATAGGTCTTCCAAAATTAAGATCATCCCTTTACATTTCAAAATAACTATTTATCCACCACTAATTTATGCATTCTAGATGCTATCTAGACATATACTTGTTACAATTTACAGGTATTGTCACATCAGAGACTAACACAGGTGCTCGGCATATGCATGTATCACAAATTAATTCACCTTTTTTAAAATCCTCTTTCTTTTCTTTTTAAAACCATATAGGTCAAGAATCTCAAATTTAGGCTCTGATACCAAAATATATGTAACACACTGATATCCTATATACAAATAATATATATACTATGTATGCGTAAAATACATATATAGACTATAAGAGTGTCATCATAATTGACTGTATACACACCTTTATTAGGTAATATAAATTTTTAATATCATAAATATATAAAATGCATTAATATAAACAAAGTTAAAAGCTTATCTGATTATTTAGTAATGAAAATCTCTGGAAAAAATTTGCTAGAGTTTTATCTATAAATTGTCAAATCTCAAAATGCAAACAACACAACCCGCAATTTAAAAATACTCCCAAAGTCATTTTATAAACCAACACCGTCTTTTTCATAATTAAAGATATTGTCTACCAAATATATATATATATATATATAAGATCAAATTTATTCTTCATATGCATACACAATATTATACATAATAGTCTTCCATTTCCAATACATTCCCTTTTTAAGAAAAAGTATATTATACAAACTAATGCCTTCAAAATAATTTTATACATGATATGCAGCACTCCTGGTATGGTCTCATAGCACACACAATCTTCATCATTATCCAGATCACCTTGATCTGCACTTCTAATCACCTATGTGATACACTCTATCGAGCTAAGCTCGAGAGCTTCGTGGTACATATATATAATTTTTTTTATAAAATAACAATACAAATTACACACACATCTAATATTCTTTTTCACAAATTATGGATTTATAATATTTTCGTTAAACCTTTGTTAACTTTTATTCCAAATTTGATATATAAATCATATTATCAATTTCTCACATACCACATATTCACATACTGACTGGCTTAATTCTCCTATTCAATTACCAAATCTAGTGCAAACATTATCCCTTGACCCAACTCTGCTAAAATCATCTCAGTTTTTAGACCTAGTTTTGCTCATGTCTATCAGCATGTACATTACTATTCTCATAATTTAGTCACAACCAATTACCATACATTATTCATTAATTTATACCATACATTATTCATCAATTTATCTCACATACTTTATTTTATCGCAACCCAATCATCATATATCATTATTCATAGCACAATATATGTACGCATAAACACATCACAAACACACACATTGGGCCTAAATAATCTTTTAAAGTATTCCTTTTCTAGAGATATTATTATGCTCTATCGTGATATCAGAGATTTAAGTGACGCATCCGTCCCCTATTGACACCTTTGTGTCTAGCCCTGAAGGTAAATGATAGTAACACCCAGTATTTTATCCTGATGCAAATAATAGTATTGCCCAACATCTAACCCAAAGGAAAATAATAATGATGTCCAGTGTCTAATAGCACCAAAAATAATTCTCTGGAATAAGATACTGCACAAGCAACCACACATCATTTCATATTATCATTTTAGCATTGTTAATTTTCATATTTCCAATATTTTCCAACACATTTCATCATCTTTTTAGCCATAATCATAATGTGACAAGTAAATCACATTTCTCATATCTCTTGTGATCATGTTAAACCATGACCACCATCACATATCTCATTAATCATCACATTACATATTCATCTATCATTTCTATTTTCATGTCACAATACATAAATATATTTCAATTCATATCAATCCCGTTTCTTTTAGCTTTTCCACATTTTAGAAGTCATTACACATAATCCATGAGTCACATTCAAAATGTAACTCATTTACACATTTTAGCACCTTTCACAAATATATATACATATTACACATCAATTTCAACCATGATCCATCCAAAGCATAACCTTTTATCACACTACAATGATTTTATGATCAATACCATACTCATCACATAACTATGCAGCATCACATAGATTATGTGAAAAGCGACATGTCAAGCAATTACATACAATATGCCAGACATATATTCTTAAAATAATTATTAAAAAAGTATGTACAAACCTGTTAGAGTTCCAATATCAACTCTAAGTCACCTTCCAACCCTTACTTCCAAAAACCAATATGCCTCCACTTGCTCCAATTTAGTCTACACTCACATAAATCATACAACAACCAACATTATTCATTTAAAATCATTACCATATTCAATGCATATCAAATTATCATTAATCAAAGAATTTCGACTAAAATCCCAACAAAACCCTATTTTCACCACTTCTACTTTATTCAAACTTCAACTAAACCCACCCATTTCCCACATTTAACCATAAAATTATTATTTATATATCAAAATAACACCAAGACACTTCAATTAAATAATTATAAATATCTCCTTTACAAACCCTATTTTCACATGCACTGTTTAGCTCAAAAGGGCTCAAGATAAGCGCGATATGCGTGCCTTTGACGCAGAAATTCTCCTTTGCTTCCAACCGCCTCTCATGTAATGTTAGCTACCATTGTCACTAAACACTAACCCAAAGTAACCAGCCTTGCTATAAGAACTAACTTCATTGAAACTCAACCATATTAAATTTTCAACCATAAAATCATCATATATATACTATAACAACATTAAATTATTTCATTTCAACATTTATAGGCATCCATATCAACATTCTAATTTTATATAACCCTAAAATTACCAACTTCGTGCAAATTTTTCCATAATCAATTTTTAACCATAAAATAATTATATGTATAGATAACAAAACAACATTAAATTCATCCATTACCATAATTATAAACATCCATTTTAGAAACCCTAATTTCACATATTTATCACCAAACCCTACTTTCATCAATTATATCTAATTTAACTAATTAATCAACAAATCACCACATAATCGTCATTTTAACATCATTTCTATTAACTTTAGCAATTAAAACATACTTTCTCTCTCTAGCCAATTCAAACATAATATTAAACGTCAAAATAACAAGCTTAAGAAGAAGTACTTACTTGTTTTCCTTGACTTTCCTCCAAAATCCATCTTGATTCTATAATTTTTTTAGTGAAATTTTAAAATATTTAAAAAGAATTCTTTCCCTCTCTCTCTCTCTAACTCAATAATTCGGCTGTGGCTCTTCAAAGGAGAAGAAGATGACATTTTTTACTTCTTTCATCAATTTCTTTCCTTATATATTATTTATTTATTTAAGTTACTTTAAATATCCACCACTTATTTTCTCTTTTCCTTAGACTTTCTTTCTTTCTTTTTTTTATATTTAAATTCCCATCTTCCATTCATAAATATATATGTATATGTCTTTTATATGTCATGTATATGTATATGTCCTTTATAACTTAAGTATATGTTATGTATATTTTTACCTACATATATATGTAATGTGTATGTCACACATTAAGTATATATTATGGGTATATCATGTATGTATTTAGTACATAATATAAATTCAACATATTTATTGAGTATGTGTTAGGCATATACTATGTATATACCATGTATACATTAGATATGTACTATATATACCTCTCCTAACACTTTAATTAATCTCTAAATTATTTATTTTATTGTATTTAAAATTGCAGATGTTACATCTAATGCCAATGTGTTTTGATCTATAATATTGGACTGGATTTTTGGATAGATTTATGGCACTAGTATTATCACATTTAATGGGAATGTGATCAAACACTTTACCATAATCTAGCAGTTATTGCTTCATCCATAGGACTTGTGCACAACAAAAGTAAGCCGTAAAATATTCAGCTTCCATGGTAGATAAAGCAATTAAAACTTAGTTCTTGATAAACTAAGAAACTAAGCAGTCACTAAGAGAGTGGTATGTACTAGTTGTGCTCTTCCTATCTAGTAGAATACTGAAAAAATCTACATCGAAAAAACCTAAAATATCAAATGATGTATTTTAGGATACCAAAATCCTAAGTTCAACATTCCACTTAAATATTTTAAAATTCTTTTAGTGGCATTTAAATGTGATTCCTTAAGTTATGATTGAAATCTAGCACACAAACAATTGTTATACATAATATCATATCCAGAAGCTGTAAGGTAAAGAAAATATATAATAATACCTCGATATTTTTTTTATTAACTTTCTTACCAACTTCATCCTTGTCCAACTTTAAGGATGTACTCATTAGAGTCTTGCTTGCCTTGCAACCATGCATGCCAAACTTCTTGAGTAGTTCCTTTGTGTACTTGTATTGGTTGATGAAAATTTGATCCTTGCATTGATTGATTTGTAGACTAAGAAAAAACTTGAGTTCACCCATCATACTCGTCTTAAATTCCTTTGTCATACAACAAGCAAACTCTTGGCAAAAGGCTTTATCAGTAGCACCAAATATAATGTCATTAATATAACTTTGTATAATCAAAATGTCATGCAAGTATTTCTTAACAAATGAAGTTGTGTCAACTTTTCCTTTAGAAAAACTATTTTCTAAAAGATATGCACTAAGCCTAACATACCAAACTTTTGGAGCTTATTTTAATCCATATAATGCTTTGCTTAATTTGAAAACATGATTTGGAAATCTATAATCTTCAAAACCTAGAGGTTGTTAAACATTGACTTCTTCATTTATAAAGCCATTTAAAAATGCACTTTTAATGTCTTTTTGATAGAGTTCAAAATTTATATGACGTACAAAAGCAAGGAAAATTCTAATGGCTTCTAATCTAGCTACAAGGTAAATGCCTCCTCATAATCAATACCTATCTCTTGGTTATACCTTAGGCTACTAATTGGGCTTTGTATTTAGTGATGAGTCCATCTTCATCAAGCTTGCTTTTATATACCTATTTGCAATAAATGATTAGATCATTTTTTATTCTAGGAACAAGTTCCTACACTTTGTTTCTCTCAAATTATTTAAGTTCATCTTGCACGGTAATCACCCAACATTCGTCACTAAGAGTCTCCTCAGTGGTTCTTGGCTCAATTTGAGAAAAAAAAGCTATATTAGAATCTAGATATCTAAGCTTTGATCTAGTACTTACTCCCTTTGAAGTATCATCAATGACAAGTTCTTTAGGATGATCCTTTCGATATTGTCATTCTTTGTGTAACTCTTAGGTATATTCAAGTTTAGGTTCTTCTTGAGATGGCTCCTTATCTTCCTTTGGAGTCTCATTGATCTCAAGTTTTTCAAAAGTACCTATAAAATTATCAAGAGCACTACCTTTCCCATGATCAAGCTTAGATGATTAATCAAATGTTGCATGCATTAATTCTTCAACAACTAAAGTTTTTCTATTAAAAACTCTATATTCTTTACTAGATGATGAATATCCAAGAAATACTCCCTTATCTGATTTGAATGAGAAGTTTTCAAGATTGTCCTTGGTGTTTAATATAAAGCATTTGTTTCCAAATACTCTAAAGTATGAAACTTTGGGTTTTCTTCCATTCCATAGCTCATAAGAAGTTTTACTTATTAAAGGTCTTTTGAAAACTCTATTTGAAACATAAAAGTATTATTAATGGCTTCAGCCCAAAAGTATGAAGAAATATTATACTCATTGATCATTGTTCTAGCAATTTCTACTAATGCTCTATTTTTTCTTTTGACCAAACCATTTTATTATGGTGTCCCAAGAGCTAAAAAATGTATGAAATTCAAAATTCATTACAAAATTTTCAAAATCTTCATTTTCAAATTCTTTGCCACAATCACTTCTAAAAGAGATAATCAGATAGCCTTTTTCATTTTGAACTCTTTTTGCAAAAATTTTGAAAGAGTTAAAAGCCTTATTCTTATGAGCTAAGAAATTAAATCAAGTAAACCTATAGTCATCCACAAGCACAAACACATACATTTTTTCTACCTAAACTAGCAACTCTATTAGGTCCAAACAAGTCTAAATGATTAATTCTAAAGGTTTAAAAGTACTTACAATATTTAAGATTTGAGAGAGCTCTTGTGTTGCTTCCCGAGTTGACATGGTTCACATACCATGTCTATAACACCCTTATACCCTATATACTCTTTTCCTAGGCACATGGTCAACAAAATATCAACATGGGATATCTTATTTTTGAACAATTCTCTTGAACGGTTTAACCAATAATTGTATTTTCAAACTTAATGTTAGTCCATGATAAGTCCCATTAATTAAGTCTTAATCCATTGGTCCAACAAAAAGATGGCTTTTGTGCTATATTGGATTAAAACTAAATTAAAACGTTAATCATAAATAGATTTCCCATTTGAAAAATAAACTAATGATTCATACCACAAACAAGCTCATGATTAATAATTGTTGGCATAAATTAGGCTCACAATTGATTTTTGTATTCCATAATTGACACAATTAGTTATAAGCCCATTTAAGAAAAAATGTTTAGAAACAAAAAATCTAAATTTTGGGGCATGAAGTGAAAAGCGATTTTGAGCCTATTTAAAAAGCCCATAAAAATGATTTGTTTGAAAAATAGTTTTGTATCAAAGCCCATTGTAAAAATATTTATTTAAAAAAATGGATTTTGGGCTTTGAGCTTAGGCTATGAGGTGAAAAACAATTTTTGACCCATCTTTAAAAGGTTTTAAGTCCAAAGACCATCTTGAAAAGTTTTGAAAATAATTTTGGTCTTTTGGGCTTAAAAGAATAAAATTATATTAGTCTTACATTATAATTAGATCATATTAGAAAAAGAACAAACCAAATAGGCCATGGTTCACACTAAGATATATCAATCATAATCAAACAATAAGCATTTGGGTAAAAATCTAGTAAAAGTAACTAGGCCAATTATATGAGCCTTAGTCTTTGGGTTAAAAAGCTTAAGCTCCCATGGTAAGTAAATACCCAAAGGTACGAGGCTATGGGTGGTTATGCCATACTCAATCTTCATACCTTGAGTGAAAGTATGGTATCCCTTATATAACATAACATAACAGGGGTAACATGGGCATCCTAACTCACACACACAATGTAATCTAAATGATACAATTGATAATATCATAATAAGAAAGAATAAAATAATATAAAGACCAACGGAATCAACTTCTCTTATCCCCAGTAAAGTTGCCATTGTGAGCTGAGATTTTTGCCCTCACTCCCATATGAAATAGTTCTTGCAACTTCGGCACTGTTAGGCTCAAGGCCTTAGAGAACACAAGCCTAAATTGAGAGAAAATGGAGTTGCCACCTGGATGGGCCGGGAAAAAGAAAGGGGTAGATGACTCGATTCCTAAGGAATCCCTAACCCCCTAATGGGTTTGGATAGTTGGGCTTGTATGGGGAAGGTAAGAATGACCCATCACCCCATAACGCACGGTTTATTAGAATCGGCCTCCTTTTCAGGTCTATATATTATTAAATTCTTAAATATTGTAAAATCATCCATATTACATGTAATTATCAAAATAAATAATTATTATATTAAAATCAAAATAAGTTAAACAAAACAATCAATGAGCACCCATACAAGATGGAAATATGCCCTTACAACCATGTCGAATGTCCAAAACAAAATAAAATAGGACACCCATTATTTGGTAGAAACATGTCCTTTGCATTAATCCAAAACTTGAAATAATTTAAATTACACAGAACTTTGACTAATGATGTACCCACAAAGTGGAAACATACCTCTTACATTTTTTAAAATTAAGATGAACCAATAAAAAGAACATTCAATCATCCATTATGAATAAAAGTAAACCATCCATCACAAAATAATTAAAATAAATCATCCATCAAATAAATGAATCATTGATCATAGCATATAATAAATTAAATGATCAAAACTAGGGTTCAATCTTAAATGAATATTTAAATGTACAAAATTATGGCTTATAAGATACTAAATGCAAAATTAGGGTCTTGGGATGGAAAACTAGGGTTATGGTTTAGAAATTAGGGTTTTAAGGTTTTAAATTGGAAATTAGGGTTTTGGTATTTGGAATTATGGTTTTAGGAAAACATGATTAGGATTTTGGTTTTATAAAAACAAGATTAGGGTTACAGGTTTTTGAAAACACAATTAGGGTTTTAAAAAAATTAGGGTTTAGAGAACAAATCTAGGGTTTTTGGTTTTTAGAAAATAGAATTAGGGTTTTTGGTATTTGAAAAACTTAGCTACTATGATTGTATTTACAAACTTTTGGTCATTGGATATTTAACTCAAATTTATATTGCATGAAATCAACTTCTATGATATTAAATTTTGGATTGAACGGGTTGTTGTGACATTACATTAAGTAGTTTACTGGACAGATGAAAAACCACCATGAAAATTAATTTCCTAGACAAACTAATTTTGGGATTCTCAAACAAGCTATTGGATAATGCAAATTCAAATACATGGCTTATCCTAAATTATAAATCCAATAATCACTTATCATGTAAAAACAAATCAAAACTAATGAATATAACATGATGGACTTAATTTAGACAAAGGATAAATGCATTAGTTTTTAAAAAACCATCATCAAAGCATCTTATATTGAATTAATTTAGAATATACCGTCATTTGTTGGCTCCACCACAATTAAATGTTGATAAAACTTATGCTTGCCACAATTTGAAACTTTGGTCGAGTAGGACAATGACAGTGTCCAGCTGCCTTTGTGGTGTAGTGTTTTTGGTTTGGTAATATCCTTTGTTTGTTAATGATTGTTGGTTTGTCCTTCACTAATTATGGCTGCTAAGGTTTTGATTAATTGTTGCTTGTTCCTTGTTGTCGTCTCCCTTTCCTTCTTTAATCCCTGTAAATAAAACATTAGGTTAAACTCTTGAAATAGAGTCTTTGCTTCCTATATAAGCACGGCTCCCTTCTGACACATATCAAATTAAAATCTTTTGAATTCGAGGGACACCATGACCATATCGTATTAAAACAAGCTTAATCTGACATGGACCAAAGTCCATATTGAATTAGTAAGTCTAATTCAATATGGACATCCATACTAAAATAGAACATGTCTAATTCGATATGGACAAGGTCCATATCAAACTAGGCATGGTTTAATTTGATATGGACCATTCATATCGATTTGGACAAGCCTAATTTGATATGGTATGATCCATATCAAACCAAACTTGCTTCAATCTTAAATTGGACTATTTTAGGGCTTTAAAAATTGAACCGAACTTATTTTAGGCATTATAAAACTAGACCAATCTAATTAAAAGCTTAAAGTAGGTTTAAGCTTATTAAGAATGGACTGACCATGACTTAAGGTCTTCTTTAATAAGGACCGGACTAGCTTAGTGTGAGCGAGGATTTTTGCTCCCACTCCCGGTGGAATGGTTCTTGCGACTTTGGCACTGTTTAGGCTCGGGGCCTTAGGGAACACAGACCAAAGTCAGGAGAAAATGGAGTCGCCACCCAGAAGAGTCAGGAAAAAGAAAGGGATGGATGACTCAATTCTTAAGGAATCCCCAACCCCCAAATGGGTTCGAAAAGTTGGGTACGTGTGGGGAAGGTGAGAAATGGTCTAGAACCACCACAACGCCCAGTTCATTGGAACGGTCTCCTTTGCAGGTCTTAATATTATAAAATTCTTAAGTATAAAAATATTATCCATATTACACACAACAATTAAAATAAAGTATAATTATATAAAAATCAAAGCAATATCCAAACAAAGTAAATAAATGGACACCCATCGAAGATGGAAACATGTCCTTACATCATCCATGTCTAAACTAATAGAACACCCACCAAAAGGTACAAACATGTCCTTTACATTGGTCTAAAATATAAAAGCAATTTAAATTACATGATATTTAACTAATGAGGTACCCACAAAGTGGAAACATACCTCTTACAATTTTAATACTAAAACAAATAAATAATAATAATAAAGAAAACATCCATCAATGATAAATTAAATAAATCAAACATTGAAATTAAATAAATCAACCACCAAAGCATATAATAGACTACATAATCAAATCTAAAAATAAAGCAAGTAAAGATACAAATTAGGGTTTACTGTTTCTATTAAAAGTTCTTTAATTAATGGGATTTTAGTATTATTATTATTATTTGTTTAACCTACTATAAAGATTTTGGAAAATTGAAATGGATTAGGGTTTCATAAATCAAATTAGGGTTTAGGGGTAACATTTTGAAATTAGGGTTTTAGAATCTTAAGACATTAGGTTTATAGCTCTTGGTTGTTGGATTGTGATTTTAGATTTACTATATTGAGTTTTAAGGTTTAGGTTTAAAGGATTTTAAAATTTTAAGGATTAGAATTTAGGAAAACTAGGGTTTACCGTATTAGTTTTGAGAGAATTAGGGTTTTTGACATTTTGGAAAACATATTTGATTTTAGGATTTAAGAAAATAGTTTAGAGTCTTGTAAAATAATCATGATTTTTAGAAACTGTAAAGTAGGTTAGGGTTTGGAGATTTAAGAAAATATTTGGAAATTTTGGAAAAAAAGTTAGAGGAAAACGGTTTAGGGTTTTTTAAAGTTTTTGGAAATAGGAGAAATGATTTAATAATTTTAAGGTTTTTTGAAATAGAAGAAATGAATTAGGGTTTTTGGGGATAGAAGAAATAAATTAGGGTTTTGAGGTTTTTGGGAAACAGAAGAAATAATTTAGGGTTCTTAAGGTTTTTGGAAACAGAAGAAATAAATTAGGGTTCTTAAGGTTTTTGAGGTTTTTGGAAACAAAAGAGTACTTTTTAGGGTTCTTAAGGTTTTTGGAAACAGAAGAAATAAATTAGTGTTCTTAAGGTTTAGAAGAAATGTTTTAGGGTTTTATAAGGTTTTAATTAATTTCTATGATGAAACAATTAATTCAATTTGAATAATGAAGCTTCTATAAAGAAATAAATAAAGAAAATAGATATTCAAACCTCCGTTCATTGCTTACATCAAAAATTGCTTTCTAAATGAACAAAAACAAAGGCAGTATGGCTACCTTTGATGGATTGTTGGTTGCTTGCTTGTTGCTAATCTTTTTTGGCTAGGGTTTTTCGTAATCCAAGTTTAAAAGTCCAAGTTTTGATCCCCTAATCAAAGTCTCGATCCCTAAGTTCCAGTCCTTTAATTCTGAGTTTTAAAGTGTTATTTATAGGAAAAATCATAAACCTAGTTCTAATTGTTTAAGGAAACTAAAATTAATTAAGAAACCGAAACCGAAACCGAAACCAAATAGAATTTTCTTTCGAAAAAAATTGCGTTGAAAAATTTTGATGGCGAAAACTGCTAGCGTTGGAGAGGACTGTGAGAGCTGGCGGGCGAAAATTGCGAGCACTGGCAAAATTGGCTAGGCCGCCAGCCAATTCGCCGCAAGAAATTCCTGCGGTGAAATTGGCCAAGACCATTTCACCGCAGTAATTTCCTGCGGCGAAATGGCCAGCAGGAAATTCCTGCGGGCGAATTGGCCTTGGCCAATTGGACCTTCGGCGATGAAATTTTTCGTCGCTGATTTTTTCGTCGCCAATTTTTATTTTTATTTATTATTATTATTATTTATTATTATATATATTTTATTAACTTCACCATATTTATTTTTATTAAAAATTATAAATAATAAATACTAAAATAAATATTATTTAATTAAAATACTACAAAAATTATTTTGGATTATATAAAAAATAACGGACCAGACTGGGTCAAAAATTAAGGGTCTACAGCTTGCCCCCTGCTTGAACGATCTGAGACTTCAGTAAAAGAGAGTGAAAAGCAATAAGACTTAATTTTTCTGAGATGGTTGAGGTTTTGGGTTCTGGACCCGGTTCGAGTTCTGGACTCAATGATAATTTAGGTTCTGGACCTAAGGGTAATTTTGGGTTCTGGACCCGAGCTAAGTTCTGAACTTAGAAGAGATTTTAGGTTTTGTACCTAATGATAATTTGGGTTCTGGACCCGAGCTAAGTTCTGGATTTAGAAGAGATTTTAGGTTCTGGACCTAAGGATAATTTGGGTTCTGGACCCAAGCTAAGTTCAAGACTTAAAAGAGATTTTAGGTTCTGGACCTAATGGTAATTTGGGTTCTGGACCATAGCTAAGTTCTAGACTTTAAAAGAGATTTTAGGTTCTGGACCTAAGAATAATTTGGGTTTTGGACCCGAGCTAAGTTCTGGACTTAGAAGAGATTTTAGGTTCTGGACCTAAGGATAATTTGGGTTCTGGACCTGAGCTAAGTTCTGGACTTAAAAGAGATTTTAGGTTATGAACTTAATGATAATTTGGATTCTGGATCCGAGCTAAGTTTTGGATTTTAAAAGAGATTTTAGGTTCTGGACCTAGGATAATTTGGGTTCTGGACCCGAGCTAAGTTCTGGATTTAGAAGAGATTTTAGGTTTTGGACCTAAGTATAATTTGGGTTTTGGACCCAAGCTAAGTTCAAGACTTAAAAGAGATTTTAGGTTCTGGACCTAATGGTAATTTGGGTTCTGGACCCGAGCTAAGTTCTAGACTTTAAAAGAGATTTTAGGTTCTGAACCTAAGAATAATTTGGGTTTTAGACCCGAGCTAAGTTCTGGACTTAGAAGAGATTTTAGGTTCTGGACCTAAGGATAATTTGGGTTCTGGACCCGAGCTAAGTTCTGGACTTAAAAGAGATTTTAGGTTCTGGACTTAATGATAATTTGGATTCTGGATCCGAGCTAAGTTCTGGACTTTAAAAGAGATTTTAGGTTCTGGACCTAAGGATAATTTGAGTTCTGGACCCTATCTAAGTTCTGGTCAGTAGCAAAAAATATAGCTAATTTTTTATGCATATATCTTCTCCTTGCCCCCTGCGTGTAAAAATATTTTTTAAAAGTGCAAAAATATTTATAGACACGCAAGTATTTGAAAGATTAAATTGAATAATTGAGTTTCCTATTTATTTACTGTGTAGTCACTGTTCATGCACTATTTATTATTCGTAAATAGTAACTTACTATTTATAAATAGTATCTTACTATTTATAAATAGTATCCTACTATATGTAAATAGTAATCTACTATTCATTAATAGTGAAATTTACTTTTTGAATTTTATTTTTTCCTTTGCCATTCCTCTATATAGACGAATGATTTCTTCATTTCATTCACAGCAAACTTTTCATTCCATTCATTCATAGCTATAAGCATTTCAAGTTTAGCATACAGTTTTGAAAAAATGCATGCTTCAAGATCAGAAATTCATTCTAATGCTGAGTTATTGGAGTTTATTCGGCATCATGAAGATGTAAATATAGGTCTACTAGCCGGGATGTTGCTTTATCGTAGTTCTAATCAAAAGAGCAAAGTGCAAATTATATATTTATTTATTATTTTTTCTGTTTTTATTTTCTCATTTTTCTTTTTTCTTTTTCTTTTTATTTGTTTGTTTTTTCTTTATATTTTCTGTTTTTTAGAAAATTTAGGAAATATATATTAATTTAAGAATTTAAGTAAATAAAATAATGATATACTTACCTGGCTCCGTGTTAGTGTAATCATTGCATAATTCGGGGCGAAGGGTATATCTACAAAGCCCGACAATGGCATGATATAGCACCTTCTCGGGTAAGGCAGATTATCCGAGATTGCGGTTTTGAGAGCTTCATCTTACAATTATCATCTGAGGAGTATCCGATAGACAAGAGTGTGGTTTAGGTGCTTGCAGAATGATGGTTGGACACAACTCATACTTTTCACTTGCCCATTGGAGAGATGACAATTGGTCCGGTCGATTTTGCTACTATTATCGGCATGCGGTATGATGGTCTTCCGGTTCCTCTTACCAACGATATTTTTACATTTGAAAAAATTAAACAATTAATTGGTATGGAACCTGTAACACCCCCATACCTTATATAAATACTATACATATACCGGGTATACATATAGTACGTATATAAAGTATAAGAATGTCACTTTTTGTTACAATTTAAAATCCTCTAACTGAGTTCAAACAATATTACATTAATATTAAGAACATTTACTAAATCATTATACTTTTAATGATCTTACATATATATATATAATAATCTCATCTTTATCAAAACTTCATTTATACATCTGAATACATTCTTGTCAAAGATACAGCATAATATTTATACATGTATGCATCACCTCCTAGTTGGTCTCGACAAACTCTTACTCTTCTCGTGGCATAACGAAAGACTTCAGATCTACCACCTACTCACCTGCGCGATTATACAACCGCGCTAAGCCCGAGAGCTTAGTAGTACAAATAAATAATATAAACATACATTGCAGAAATTCTAATATATATATATATATTTTAACTTCATGTATCATTAGTTTCTTATCATGGTTTCCCTTTTCAATTACACCTTTCATATATCTCTACTAATTTCATATATTATATTCATATATATATATATATCATTAACACCAACCACAATTCCATCACTAATACTCACAATGAATATATCAATACACATATTACATGTCATACATTATAACATTACATATCCTTATTTTATTCAATTACTTCATTATTCACAATTCACCAGTCATGAAGCACATTTCCAACAAAGGTAAACATAGGTCTCATTATTCATCCATTTCACATTTCGTAAATCACATTTAAACAAAGACAAGCATGGGCCCACAAGACACTAATATGTTATTCAAAGTTCAGAGTTACTGCTTTGGTCTATAATCACAATAATCAAGCCCATAGGCAATATATATATATATATCTCTATCCATGGATAGGGTAACCCAGTCTCTTGGACCTCAACCCGCTAAACTCGAGGAGATCCTCAACCCGGCAAGACTATTACCTGTAACAGACCCAGTCTCTTGGACCTCAACCCGGATAAACCAAGGAGATCCTCAACCCGTCAAGACTGTTACTTATCATATATTTCATATTAATAATTCATATAGTGTAACAGACCCAGTCTCTTGGACCTCAATTCAACTCAAATTGAAAAGATCCTTAACCCGGCAAGACTGTTACCTTTTTATATTTTATAGGCATGCCACCAAATCCAGAACTCTGAAGGTTGAATAACACATTAGACACATAATCTTTTCATTTATATCTTTATACATTTCTTTCTCATCATTATAGCCAACAACCATGGCTTCATATCTCATAATCAACGTAGGCAACCATGCCTCAATCATCTCATTTGCATCATTATAGCCAACAACCAAGGCTTCATATCTCATAAAGATAATATACATAATCAATTACATTATACATCATCATCATAGCCAACAACCATGGCGCATATATCTCCTTATATTTCAAATCACATTAGATCAATTCATCATTCAAGTACACAACCAATTGCATTAACATACCTTTCATATTTCATCATATCATCAAATGTTTTAACCCTGTAATCAATTGCTTAACATATGTAGAATCAAATATGTTAAATATCAATTCATATGAGTGTATGCAACAATGTAGTTTGTACTTACCTCAAGAACAACTCCCAATAATCTATACACTTCCTCTTCCAAGAATTCTCAACATATAGGTTAAGGCAACACAATCTCTTCAAAACCTAATCCAAAGATAATTATACATATAAGAAAACAAGAAGGATAACTAACTAGGGCAAACTCTACACATGACACGCTCACCAACACGGGCGTGTCCATGATCGTGCCCTAAGCCAACAATACAGAAGCTTTGACACGCTTAGTAATACGGTCATGTTAATGGACGTGTCACTCATTCTACCTCACAGAAACATTGACATGCCCAACAACAAGGGCGTGTTCATGGCCGTGTCAATTACTTTTTCTCACAGTAGCTATGACACGCTCAGTAACATGGCCGTGTTAATGGTCGTGTCACCAACGTCAAACTCAGTACCGTCGACACGCCCAACAACATGGCTGTGTCACTGGCCATGTCAGGCAAAATCATGCATTCGAACTCTCATCCATGAAAACACAAACACTTCAAAACTCATACTTCATCACCCTTAATCAACATCTTGGTTATATTCATTAATTACCCATCAATTTAACACTTATATAACTTCAATATATTATAATAATAATCATTATATACATCACCATGAATCATCTACTCAAATTCCAATTCATTTATACTAAACCCTTACTCAACAATTTTAACAATTCATCATCATCCTCACAAATAACCCAAATTATCATCATCTAAATACCAATTTAACATATCTATAACTTTAATCTTTCACTATCATCATCTTCACACACTAACCAAACCAAATATAAACACAATCAATAGAATCAACTCAAAGAAATGAACACTTACTTGGATATTATGCCAAATCTTCAATCTCCAACTTCAACTCTCTTAAAACCCTTAAGAATTTGGTGTATAAACCAACCAAAATCACATCTCTCTTTCTCTCTCTCTCTCTCTCTCTCTCTCTCGTGCAAAAAGAAGAAGAAGAAGGAAAGAAGATCTTTTCTTCTTTTTTCCATACATATCATATATATATATTAATAATATAATAAATATTACAAAAATCCTCCACCACATATCCTTCCCTTTGACTTTCCTTTTCTTCTTTTTCTTTTACTATTATTATTATTATTATTATATATACTTACTTTCCTACACCAATGTATACAATATATATATGTGATGTATATGTTGGTATATGTATATCTCTTTTATATTACATTTATATTTTCCAAATTTTCCAAATACCATATGTATACATATTATCCTCCATATACATCTATCTCTTATAATATTTCCTTTATTATTAATTTATCTTCCTTTCTCTTTCAATTAAAAATATACTTTAAATCCAAATACAACAATAACTCCAAAACTTTTAGGGTATACTTTGGGATATTACAATTCTCTCCCCCTTAAATAATTTCATCCTCGAAATTATCTAGTATAATAGTAATCCATTCTTAACCCAATACCATCTTAACTTCCATATGAAGTTAATTATATTCTCAAGTTATTATGTCATCAAATCATACAACTTTTACTCTCCCCCTTAGAGTCAATCATCTTCTCTAAATTTCATAACTCATCATTATATCTATTTATATATCTTATTACTTTCTTAACCAAATATTCAAATAACTCATCACATTCCCACTTAATTTATCTTTATACAAAAATCAGATCATTTTAGAATATACTTATACTTCGTCTAATCATTATCTTCAAGATATTATATTACTTCATCTCTTTATAATTACTCTCTTAATTTAACCCTTAAAAATCATTGAGTTAAATCTTAATATTGATTATCCCGTCATTACAATCACTTTCAAAATAGATATCTATCAAACCTTAATTGATAACAATATCCTTATTTTTCATACAGTTAATTCCTTCTTTAGCATGTTTCTCACTTAACATAAATATTAGTACAATAACTTTAAACTTATTTTACAGGTAATCAATCTTTTTCCTTTTTATCATCATTTACCACTGATATAACTCAATACATTCACGTCCATTCATTTGTCAGAATATTACATCATTTACATTATCATTTAAAGTTTACACTTTTAGTACAACTATACATATTAAATCTCAATAATGATTCGCAACCTTAGCAAAATCTAGATCAATTGATCCATCTGTCACCATATACTAACATCTCAATCTTAGTCAATTCAAACCAACAATTAACTTATTTAAATTTATCATCAGATTTCACTATATATATATATGACCTAATTCCATTAGGTCAAACTTATATCCAAATTCTAATATCTTTGGATCCATATTCAGCTTTTTGAGACTATGATCAATAATAACAAATCCCTTCCAATTATCTTAGGACAATTTCCACAAAATTCTCATGATTATATCATACCATATTTATTACCCATAGTTCATTCACTGAAACCTTAAATTCATCCACTTATTCAGTATAACTTTCAATCATATTTTGTAATTTCTCCCATATAATATCTCCTCACATTTCATATCACTACTAATTTTACAATAAAAACCTTTTTACCACATTATCCATAACTCAAAACATTTTACATTTCTCTTTTCTTTCCTTACTTTTCATAAATATAACCAAATTTCTAACATAAAATGATAAAGTATAACTTTACCAGTCATAACTCTTGATCATGTTTCTAAAAACATAATTATCAATCTCACCAAAATTGTACTATAGTCATATTATCTCAATTCTAAATCTGTGGATAACAAAATTATCTCAGTTCTAGTTTCTAGGGATTTCAAAAATTTTTTACTATGGGATTTTTGCATTTTATTTGAGTTTTGTGGATATTTTATGATTTGATCATTGTGTTTTTGAAGATTCTATGGTTAGAATCTAGTTGTGTTAATTGACACTCTATTTTTATTTGTTTATTCTTAATGAGTTGACATCTTATGTTTTGTTGCATTGGGCTATGGCGATATTGAATTAGGGAGATGATATTGAATTGGGGTAATGCTTGTTATGGTGATTGACTATTGCATGGATTTAAAAAAAAAAAAAAAGGTTGCCCTTATTGAGAATTGTTTCATTACTCTCTCGCTGGTTTAGTGTCATTGCTTTTATTGTTTGATAAGGCATTACTATTGTCAGTTTCGTTGGGTTGGGCTATTGTCATGCTCTTCTTGGCTTGTTTGATGTACTCTGTTTTAAGGCTATTCTTGTTTGTTTTGTAGATCATGGGTCCTCGCATACAAATACCATCTAAATTACCAACTAAACGGGCTAAAGGTGAAGGTAGCTCAAGCCGACCTGCTACTAATCCCATCTCAAAGTTCATGGCCGGCCACAAATGAACAAGGACTGGTCATCACCTAGGGTTTTGGATTGGGGGGGTCATGGAGCGAGCTAACATAATGACTGAGGTCTAGGAATTGATCAACCAGTCGAGATGGGAATAACTCTTCTCCATCGGTGAGCCTTCCTACAAAGAGTTAATCTTGGAGTTCTTCTGCACTTTTCAATTTGATAAAAACAAGATCTCATCATCGAGCCGACAATGAAATTTTTGTTGGGCGGTCTGTGAGCGGGGATTTTTGCCCCCACTCCCGGTGGAATGGTTCTTGCGACTTCAGCACTATTTAGGCTCGGGGCCTTAGAGAACACGGACCTAAGTCCGGAGAAAATGGAGTCGCCACCCGGACAAGTCGGGAAAAAGAAAGGGGTGGATGACTCAATTCCTAAGGTATTCCCAACCCCCTAATGGGTTCGGAAAGTTGGGTACGTGTGGGGAAGGTGAGAAATGGCCCAGCACCCCCACAACGCTCGGTTCATTGGAACCGGCCTCCTTTACAGGTCTTAATATTATAAAATTCTTAAGTATAATAACACTATCCATATTACACACAATAATTAATAGAAAAGCAACAATATATTAAAATCAAAGCAATGATCAAGCAAAGCAAATAAATGGACACCCATCTAAGGATGGAAACATGTCCTTACATCACATGCCTAAATAGGACACCCACCAAAAGGTAGAAACATGCCCTTTATATAGGTTCTAAAATACAAAAAAAATTAAATCACATAATTTTTAACTAATGAGGTACCCACCAAGTGGAAACATACCTCTTACAACTTTTAGAAATCTAAATTAATTGATAAAAGTAAATAATCATTCATAATAAATAAAATCATTCATCAAAGCTATTAATCAAAATAGAAAATAAACATCCATCCATGATAAATTAAATAAATCAAGTATTGAAAATAAATAAATTAAAGCATAAGAGATAAATCAAAGCATAATCAAGTATGGAATTGAATAAAGCAAATAAAAGTTCAATTATAGCTACTGTGACTTTTTATGGAATTAAAATAGATTAGGGTTTTATGTTTTAAAAGGTTGGTAAGACTCTTTGATTAACTAAATTAATATTTGAATGGTGAAATCATGAAACTAGGGTTTTGGACACTTTAAAATACTTTGATTTGTGATTTTTGGTTATTGGGTTTCTAAGCTACTATGTAAAATTTATGTTTTTATGTTTTCATGTTTTTTAATGTTTTAAAAGGATTAGGGTTCATAAAAATTAGGGTTTAAGGTTTTAAAAGGATTAGGGTTCATTATTTTAGGTTCAAAAGTTGAATTTTGGATTTTAGGATTTAGAATTAGGGTCATGGGTAGTGAATTAATTTTTAGGAATTTGGAAATCAACTTGATAATTTCATAAAGTTTTATGAATTTAAGCAAACAAATTAAAGTTTTTATAAGTAGAAGAGATGTTTTTTAAGGCTTTTTGAATGAAATAGAACCTACTTTAAAATTTTAAAAGAAGTAGAGATTAAATCTTAGTTTTGTTGAAAAATATGTTCAATTAGAGTTTTAAGATTTTTAAGAAGTAAAAATAGCAATTTTAAGCCTTTTGGAAGATAAACTAACGAAATAAGGTTTTTTGGCTTTAGAAAAACTAAATTAAAGTTCTAAGATTTTAACTTTTAAAAAACACAAAAATCTTAGTTTTTAGCTACTGTGTAAAAACAATTGAAGAAAATCAATTAACACATACCTTCTTTTGATGATTCCTCCAAAAACAATTCTTCTTGGATGAACTATTTCCAAAGACAAACCTTTTTTGCCTTTGAATTGCTTAAATTGTGATGCTGCCCCTTTAAAAATCAATTGAATTGAATTATTGTTTTTCCTTCCTTGATTTGGTTTCCAATTTTCCAATCTACTGCCAATTTTTTGCCACCCCCAATTTGGTTGCCTTTAGTCCTTATTTATAAGGGTTTGATGTAGTTTAATCCTAATTAGCTAAGGCAAGTAATATTAATAAAAAAAAGAAACTAAAACCTAATTGAATTAGGTTTCGAAAAATTTGCGTCGAAAAATTTGCGCTGTCGAAAAAATTGATGCAAGAAAAATTGCGCTGGCAAAAAAATTTTGTCGTAGTTGGCTGCGGCAGCATGCTCGAAACGGGCCCCTAAGCTATTTCGCAGGCAGAAAAATTCTGCGTGCGAAATAGCACAGTGATTTCGCCCGCAGGAATTTCCTGTGAGCGAAATGCCAACGAGCCCGCGCGACTGTTTTTTCGTTGCCATTTTTCCGACTCCGATTTTTATTTTTATTTTTATTTTTTGATTTTTATTTGTTTGTTTTTATTTTTTATTAATAAAAATTAGATACTAAAGTAAAAATTATTAAACAAAAATCATTTTGGACTAAATAAAACATATTGGACCGGATTGGGTCAAAAATTAAGGGTCTACAGTTTGCCCCCTGCTTGAATGATCTGAAACTTAAGTGAAAGAGAGTGAAAAGCAATAAGACTTAATTTTTGAGATGGTGATTTAAATTTATTTTGGGTACTTGGACCCGAGATTGGGTACTTGGAACCGAAATCAGGTACTTGGACCCAAGATTGGGTACTTGGACCCGAGCTTGAATTGATTTTGGGTACTTGGACTCGGGATTAGGTATTTGGACCCGAGATCGGGTACTTGGACCTGAGATTGATTGAATTTGGGTACTTGGACCCGGGATTGGATACTTGGACCCGAGATTGATTTGATTTGGGTACTTGGACCCGAGATTGAATTAATTTTGGGTACTTGGACCCAAGATTGGATGGAATTTGGGTACTCGGACCCAGAATTGGGTACTTGGACCCGAGATTGATTCCAAAATTGATTTGATTTGGGTACTTGGACCCAAGATTGAGTACTTGGACTCGAGATTGGGTACTTGGACCCGAGATTAGGTACTTGGACCTGAGATTGGATACTTGGACCCGAGATTGGGTACTTGGACCCGGGGCTGATTTGAATTTGGGTGCTTGGACCCAATGATTAGGTGCTTAGACCCGAGATTGATTTGATTTGGGTACTTGGACCCGAGAATGGGTGCTTGGACCCAAGAATGGGTGCTTGGACCCGAGATCGATTTGATTTGGGTACTTGGACCCGAGAATGGGTGCTTGGACTCGAGATTGGGTTCTTGGACCCGAGCTTGAATAGATTTGGGTACTTGGACCCGAGATTGGGTGCTTGGACCCGAGATTGAGTTTGGGATACATGAGTGGAGGAGATCCCAAGTTGCAGAGTCAGGGATACATCCTTTTTATATTTCATTATGTTTGCTGGTAGCTCCTTCATGACCTTGCCAATAATCATTTCCTTTGCCCAATATGTCCTTTGGAGGTTCACGATAGTTCCAATTAAAGAAAAACACGATAGCTCCAATTAAAGAAAGTAGAATTGAAAAGCAGCATTCAAGCTAAGGAAAGTTCATTGAATTAGGCTTCTTTTCCATTCACATCTTTAATATCCCCATCTTGAAAGGATGATAAAACAAAATCTTCTTCCAATCCTTTTCCCACCATGAAGGTTGCCGATGGAGGTACTCTATTGAACCTTGGTAATGGATTGTCTTTGGTGTTGGGCTTATCCGGCTCGGGTAGCTTGCCACTATCAATCAAATTCTAGATCTCATGCCTCAACTTCATGCAATTGTCCATTTCGTGTCCAGGCCTTTGATGGAATTGGCAAAATGCACTAGTATCAAAGTTAGGTGGTAGAGGATTAGGCAAAGAACGAGGAGTCAAGGGTTGTAACAATCCTTTCTTTTGCAGCTTGCTAAAAACCCAAGATAGAGGCTTCCCCAGATCTGAAAATTGTCTTTTATTTCGTTGACCAGTTACATTAACATCAACTTCTTTTTGTGTGCTTTGATTGCCCGACTGGTAATTCCCTTTCTCATTCCTTTTTATTGAAAAGTGATTCTTCTCTCTTTCCCACTCTTCAATTTGTAGACCAGCTTGGAGAAGATCTTTGAAGTCACAGATGAGTGTATAAGACATCCTTTCACGAAGATTAGGCAACACCCCTCTCACAATCATCCTTATTTGATCGGATTCATCGGGCCTCTTCTTGAGTAAAGCGGCCTTGTTTCTCCACCTTTTCACATAATCCACAAAATTCTCATTTGGCCTTTGCTTTATGGACTCCACTTCCATTAAGGTAACTTCCAACTCAACATTATATCCATATTATTTGATGAAGGCTTTGTAAAGTAGATCCCAACTCTTTTGTGTTCCATCATCTAAGGTATTGAACCAATTTTGGACAATAGGGTCCAATAAGAGCATAAAGTACCTTAGGGTTTGAGCCTTAGTAGCTCGGGCAGACTGCATGGCAGTGATATACTGCTTCACATGGAGATGAGGATTTTCGGTGCCATTGTACTTTGCAAAAGATGGGATCTTGAACTTGTATGGGACTTCTTCATCTAGCTCAAATAGTTTATCGATCTCGGACATCTCTTCGGTTTTCAGCTTCTTCTAAAATTTCTTTTCTAAATCAGCAATCATCTTTTCAATATCAAATGTCTCGGTCTTTTCAACAGTTGCCTTCTCAACAACATTTGGCTCCTTTTGTCTTGAAGATCTTGGTAGTATTGTGCCCAATCATCAATGATCACCTTATCATCATCAAAAGCTACTTCATCAATTTTAGCCTTCCCCTTGACTTACTTGGTGCTAGCAGATGCTTTGGCATTGTTTCCTAAAATTACAGCTAGTTTATTTTTTATGGTCTCGGCCATGGCCTCTTTTATTTCTTCCATCTTGGCATTAAGGGCATCATCCACCATTCTTTGAATTTGTTCGGGCTCCATTGTTTTTGGTGAGCAAGTGATTGAGTCATTGCTAGATACTTCATCTCCAGTGTAGGTCGGATTGTTGTAAGCTTTTGAGCTATCGTAATCCAGGGCTGTGAGCCAGAGAGGATCAATGATATGAGATGCAAATGTATGCATGTATGCATGTATGCACAAACAATCAACAAATAAGGATAAATAGGAATGGCGAGTCTCTTTTCCTAGGTATATGGTTAACAAAATACCAACGTGGGGTATCTTGCTTTTGAATAATTCCCTCGGACGTTTCAACCAATAGTTATATTTTCTAAAATGGAAATCAATCCATGATAATTCCCATTAATTAGGTTTTAATCCATTCAACCAACTATAGTAGCTTTTATTGGATTAAAACTAAATTAAGAGGTTTATTATAGATAGATTTCTCACTTGAAAAGAGTAACTAATGGTTCGTGCCAAAAACAAGCCCATGGTTAGCTTAATCTTAGTGTAAACTAGGCCCACAATTGATTTTTAGTATTTCATAATTGACTTAAATATTTTTGCAAGCTCTTTGTAAGAGAAGGTTGGGTGAAAATAGTTTTTTTTCTAAGCCCATTGTAAAAAATTTTAGAAAAATGGATTTTGGGCATAGTATTTAGGCCATGGACCAAAGAATTTTTTATTTGTTTTAGAAACGTCTTATGTCCAAAGACCATCTTGAAAAATTTTGAAAATAGCTTTGGTCTTTTGGATTTTAAAGAAAAGTTTATTTTGAGCTTACAATATGCTTAGGTCATATTAGAAAGAGAACAAACCAAATAAGCCATGATTTAGACTAAGATAAACTAACCATAGTCAAACAACATGCATTTAGGGTAAAACCTAAGGAAAGTAACTAGGCCAATTACATGAGCTTTAGTCTTTAGGTAAAAAGGCTTAGGTTCCCATAGCAAGTATATACCAAACGGTACGAGGCTATGAGTGGTTATGCCATGCTCGATCTCCATACCTTGAGTGAAAGTATGGTATCCCTTATATAACATAACACGGGTAACACGGGCATCCTAACTCACACACACGATGCAATCTAAGATGATGCAATGGATAATATCATTATAAGAAAGAATAGAATAAGATAAAGACCAATAGAATCAACTTCTCTTATCCCCAGTGGAGTCGCCACTGTGAGCGGGGATTTTCGCCCCCACTCCCGGTTGAATGGTTCTTGCGACTTCGGCACTGTTTAGGCTCGGGGCCTTAAAGAACACGGACCTAAGTCCGGAGAAAATGGAGTCGCCACCCGGACGGGCCGGGAAAAAGAAAGGGGTGGATGACACGATTCCTAAGGAATCCCCAACCCCCTAATGGGTTCGGAAAGTTGGGTACGTGTGGGGAAGGTGAGAAATATCCCAGCACCCCCACAATGCCCGGTTCATTGGAATCGGCCTCCTTTACAGGTCTTAATATTATAAAATTCTTAAGTATAATAACATTATCCATATTACACACAATAATTAAAAGAAAGTATCAATATATTAAAATCAAAGCAATTCCAAACAAAGCAAATAAATGGACATCCATCCAAGGATGGAAACATGTCCTTACATCACATACCTAAATAGGACACCCTCCAAAAGGTAGAAACATGTCCTTTACATAGGTTCTAAAATAGAAAAGCAAATTAAATTACATGATGTTTAACTAATGATGCACCCACCAAGTGGAAACATACCTCTTAGACCTTTTGGAAATCTAAATTAATTGATAAAAATAAATAATCATTCATAATAAATAAATCATTCATCAAAGCTATTAATCAAAATAGAAAATAAACATTCATCCATGATAAATTAAATAAATTAAGTATTGAAATTAAATAAATTAAGGCATAAGAGATAAATCAAAGCATGATCAAGTATGGAATTGAATAAAGCAAATAAAAGTTCAATTATAGCTACTGTGACTTTTTATGGAATTAAAATAGATTAGGATTTTATGTTTTAAAAGGTTGGTAAGACTCTTTGATTAACTAAATTAATATTTGAATGGTGAAATCATGAAACTAGAGTTTTAGACACTTTAAAATACTTTGATTTGTGATTTTTGGTTATTGGGTTTCTAAGCTACTGTGTAAAATTTATGTTTTTATGTTTTTTAATGTTTTAAAAGGATTAGGGTTCATAAAAATTAGGGTTTAAGGTTTTGAAAGGATTAGGGTTCATTATTTTAGGTTCAAAAGTTGAATTTTGGATTTTAGGATTTAGAATTAGGGTCACGGGTAGTGAATTAATTTTTAGGAATTTGGAAATCAATTTGATAATTTCATGAAGTTTTATGAATTTAAGCAAACAAATTAAAGTTTTTATAAGTAGAAAAGATGTTTTTTAAGGCTTTTTGAATGAAATAGAACCTACTTTAAAATTTTAAAAGAAACAGAATTTAAATCTTAGTTTTATTGAAAAATATGTTCAATTAGCGTTTTAAGATTTTTAAGAAGTAAAAATAGCAATTTTAAGCCTTTTGGAAGATGAACTAACGAAATAAGGTTTTTTGGCTTTAGAAAAACTAAATTAAAGTTCTAAGATTTTAACTTTTAAAAAACACAAAAATCTTAGTTTTTAGCTACTGTGTAAAAACAATTGAAGAAAATCAATTAACACATACCTTCTTTTGATGATTCCTCCAAAAACAATTCTTCTTGGATGAACTAGCTCCAAAGACAAACCTTTTTTGCCTTTGAATTGCTTAAATCGTGATGTTGCCCCTTTAAAAATCAATTGATTTGAATTATTGCTTTTCCTTCCTTGATTTTGTTTCCAATTTTCCAAGCTACTGCCAATTTTTTGCCACCCCCAATTTGGTTGCCTTTGGTCCTTATCTATAAGGGTTTGATGTAGTTTAATCCTAATTAGCTAAGGCAAGTAATATTAATAAAAAAAAAGAAACCAAAACCTATTTGAATTAGGTTTTGAAAAATTTGCGTCGAAAAATTTGCGCTGCCGAAAAAATTACCGCAGAAAAAATTGCGCTGGAGAAAAAATTCTTCCGCAGTTTGCTGCGGGAGCGCGCGCGGAATGGGCCAGTAAGCTATTTCGCAGGCAGAAAAACTTTACGTGCGAAATAGCACAGTGATTTCGCCCGCAGGAAATTCCTGCGGGCGAAATGCCCACGGGCCCGATTTTTTTGACTCTGATTTTTATTTTTATTTTTATTTTTATTTTTATTTTTTGATTTTTATTTGTTTATTTTTATTTTTTATTAATAAAAATTAGATACTAAAGCAAAAATTATTTAACAAAAATTATTTTGGACCAATTAGACAACAAAAATTATTTTGGACTAAATAAAACATATTGGACCGAATTGGGTCAAAAATTAAGGTCTACACAAAGGCAGCAACTGTCTTTTTTATTGTTCATCCAAGAAGAATTATTTTTTTTTTGGAGGAACTATCAAAAGGAGGTATGTATTAAATTCTTTTGTTTTTCACAATAGCTAAAATTATAAAATTGTGTTTGTCAAAATCAAAAACCCTAACTCTTTAATTTAGTTTTTCTAAAGTTAAAAACCTTATTTCGTTGGTTTATTTTCCAAAAGACATAAAATTGTTACTTTTATTTCTTCAAAACTCCAAAACCCTAATTGAACATGTTTTTCAACAAAACCAAATTTTGATTATGTTTCTTTCTAAAAGCTCCAAAAATTTCTTTTTTTTGCTTGATAAACTTTAAATTGTTGGTTTACTTTCATAAACTCCATAAAATTATCAAATTGATTTTCAAATTCTAAAATTTAACTCATTACCCAAAACCCTAATCCAAAAATCCTAAAACCCTAATTTAATTACAAAAACCAAAACAATGAACCCTAACCCCCCTTAAAACCTAAATCCTAATTCTTTAGAACTTTAAAACCATATTTAGACACTGTAAGCTTAAATACCCTAACTCAATGAATAGCCATAAATCACAAATCAAAGTATTTTAAAGTGTTCAAACCCTAGTTTCATGGTTTCACCATCCAAACATTAATTTGATTAATCAAAGAGTCTTACCAACCTTTTAAAACATAAAATCCTCAAGTTATTTTAATTCTCTTAAAGTCACAGTAGCCAAATTTCATTAATTCCAAAACCTTAAACACATGAAATAAAGAGCCCGAAATGGAAATAGTAGCTATAATTGGACTTTTATTTGCTTTATTTATTTTTCTATATTTGATTATGCTTTGATTTATTTCTTATGCTTTAATTTATTTAAATTCAATGCTTGGTTTATTTTATTTATCATGGATGGATGTTTACTTTTTATTGATATTTAGTACCTTTGATGAATGATTTATTTATTATGAATGGTTATTTACATTTATCAACTTATTTAGATTTCCAAATGTTGTAAGAGGTATGTTTCCACTTAGTGGGTACCTCATTAGTTAAGTATTATGTAATTTAAATTGCTTTTCTATTTTAGAACCAATGTAAAGGACATGTTTCTACCTTTCGGTGGGTGTCCTATTTAGGCATGTGATGTAAGGACATGTTTCCATCTTCGGATGGGTGTCCATTTATTTATTTTGCTTGGACATTGCTTTGATTTTAATATAATGATGCTTTCTTTTAATTATTGTGTGTAATATGGATAATGTTATTATACTTAAGAATTTTATAATATTAAGATCTGTAAAGGAGGTCGGTTCTAATGAACCGGGCATTGTGGGGGTGCTGAGCCATTTCTCACCTTCCCCATACGTACCCAATTTTCTGAACCCATTATGGGGTTGGGGATTCTTTAGGAATCGAGTCATCCACCCCTTTCCTTTTTTCTAGGCCCTTCCGGGTGGCGACTCCATTTTCTCTAGACTTAGGTCCGTGTTCTCTAAGGCCCCGAGCCTAAACAGTGCCGAAGTCGCAAGAACCAGTCCACCGGGAGTGGGAGCAAAAATCCCCGCTCACAGTGGTGACTCCACTGGGGATAAGAGAAGTTGATTTCGTTGGTCTTTATATTATTCTATTCTTTCTTATAATGATATTATCCATTGCATCATCTTAGATTGTATCGTGTGCGTGAGTTAGGACGCCCGTGTTATGTTATGTGAGGGATACCATACTTTCACTTAAGGTATGGAGATTGAGCATGGCATAACCACTCATAGCCTCGTACCATTTGGTATATACTTGCTATGGGAACCTAAGCCTTTTTACCCAAAGACTAAAGCTCATGTAATTGACCTAGTTACTTTCCTTAGGTTTTACCCCAAATGCATGTTGTTTGACTATGGTTAATTTATCTTAGTCTAAATCATGGCTTATTTGGTTTGTTCTTTTTCTAATATGACCTAAGTATATTGTAAGCTCAAAATAAATTTTTCTTTAAAGTCCAAAAGGCCAAAGTATTTTTAAATTTTTTCAAGATGGTCTTTGGACATAAGACTTTTCTAAAAACAAATCAAAAATTCTTTGGCGCATGGCCCAAATACTAAGCCCAAAATCCATTTTTCTAAAATCTTTTACAATGGGCTTAGAAACAAAACTATTTTCACCCAACCTTTTCTAATAAAGAGCTTGCAAAAATATTTAGGTCAATTATGAAATACCAAAAATCAATTGTGGGCCTAGTTTACACTAAGAATAAATTAACCATGGGCTTGTTTTTGGCATGAATCATTAGTTACCTTTTTCAAGTGAGAAATCTATTTATAATAAACCTTTTAATTTTGTTTTAATCCAATATAGAATAAAAGCTACTATAGTTGGATAAATGGATTAAAAGCTAATTAATGGGAATTATTATGAACTGACTTCCATTTTTGAAAATATAACTATTAGTTGAAACGTCCGAGGGAATTATTCAAAAACAAGATACCCCATGTTGGTATTTTGTTAACCACATACCTAGTAAAAGAGACTCACCATTCGTGTGTGGATGTGATAAGGTTGGAAGAAACGTCCTATTTGTCCTTGTTTATTGATTTTTCATGCATACATGCATGCATACATTTGCATCTCATATCATTGATCCTCTCTGGCTCACAGCCCTGGATTACGATAGTTCAAAAGCTTACAACAATCTAACCTACACTGAAGATGAAGTATCTAGCAACGACTCAATCACTTGCTCACCAAAAACAATGGAGCCCGAACAAATTCAAAGGATGGTGGATGAAGCCCTCAATGCCAAGATGGAAGAAATCAAAGAGGCCCTAGCTGAGACCATGAAGAACCAGTTGACTGCAATCTTAGAGAATCATGTCGAGGCATCTGCTAGCACTAAGAAACCAAAGGACAAAGGGAAGACTAAAGTTGGTGAAGTGATTTTTGATGATGAAAAGGTGATCATTGATGATGATGATGATTGGGCTCAATACTACCAAGATGTTCAATAGAAGAAGAAAGAACCGAGGTTGTTGAGAAAGCAACTATTGAAAAGACCGAGACATCCAATGTTGAAAAGATGATTGCTGATTTAGAAAAGAAATTTGAGAAGAAGTTGAAAACCGAGGAGATGTCCAAGATCGATAAACTATTTGAACAAGATGAAGAAGTCCCGTACAAGTTCAAGATGCCATTTTTGCGAAGTATGATGGAACCAGAAATCCTCATCTCCATGTGAAACAGTATATCACTGCTATGCAGTCTGCCCGAGCTACTAAGGCTCAAACTCTAAGGTACTTTATGCTCTCATTGGGTCCTGTTGTCCAAAATTGATTCAACACCTTAGAGGAAGGTACACAAAAAGATTGGAACATGTTGTACAAGGCTTTCATTCAACAATATGGGTACTATGTCGAGCTGGAAGTTATCTTAATGGAAGTTGAGTCCATTAGGCAAAGGCCAAATGAAAATTTTGTGGACTATGTGAAAAGGTGGAGAAATAAGGCTGCTTTGCTCAAGAAGAGGCCCGATGAATCTGATTAAATAAGGATGATCGTGAAAGGTGTCCTGCCCAATCTCCGTGAAAGGATGTCTCACACCCTTATAAGGGATTTCAAAGATCTTCTCCAAGCTGGTCTACAAATTGAAGAGTGGGAAAGAGAGAAGAATCGCTTTTCAATAAGAAGGAATGAGAAAGGGAATTACCAGCCTAGTAATCAAAGCACGCAAAAAGAAGTTGATATTAATGTAACCGGTCAAGCAAATAGAAGGCAGTTTTCAGATATGGGAAAGCCTCTATCTTGGGTTTTTAACAAGCTGCAAAAGAAAGGGTTGTTGCAACCGTTAGCTCCTCGACCACTACATAAACCATTGCCACCAAACTTCAATGCCGAGGCCTTCTGTCAATTTCATCAAATGTGAGGGCATGAAATAGACAAATGTGCTCGTCTAAGGCATGAGATCCAAGATTTAATCGACAGTGGTAAGCTACCCGAGCCGGATAAGCCCAATATCAAGAACAACCCTTTGCCTAAGTTTGGAAGAGTACCTCCACCGGCAACCTTCATGGTGGGAAAAGGATTGGAAGAAGATTGTGTTTTATCATCCTTTCAAGATGGGGATATTGAAGATATGAAAGGGAAAGAAGCTTAAACTCAACAAACTTTCCTTAGCTTGAATATTGCTTTTCAATTTGACTTTCTTTAATATTTAAATTGGAACAATCATGTTTTTTAAATTTAAATTTGTTTGAATAAATTACTTTTATCAAAAATTTTGTTGGTCTTTATTCATTTTGGTGCTCAACCAACGAAGAATCTAGCTTGATAATTCATGAATTAATATATTTATGCATCATGACTCGAATAACTTTACTAGATGAGGGAATTGCTATATAGCATTGAGTTGTGTATGCTTACTTAGAGAGGGCTCCTGCATAATTACCTTTGTCTAGGTCCTAGTCAGTCTTAGAACAAGCTTTGACAAACTTTTGAGGCGAAATTGAACTCTACTTATTTAAGAGGGAAATGATCTAGGCATTGTTTGATGAGCCAACAACTAGTATCCACCCATTAAATATCAATCTCTAGCTGTCCCTTTGAGCCTTCATAAAATTTTAGCTTTCTTTTCATTGGCTTACAAACCTCAATAACCTACCCTGAGCTGTTGTGATACTTTTGGCAAGTCTTATGATCACTAAGATGAAGAGGCAAGAATATCAAAGAAAGCAATGATTAGTCAAGATCATGAGGATAATTGAAGTTCTCAAGACCATAAAGAAAGTTGAAGTTCTCAAGACCATAAAGATAGTTGAAGTTCTCAAGATCATAAGGGTAGTTGATATTTTTAAGACCATAAGGGTAGTTGAAGTTCTCAAGACCATAAGGGTGGTTAAAGTTTTCTTAATATTTCTAATATATCAAGACAACATCAGAGTAACAAATGATTTATCCCTGTTAAAGAAGATTTACGTTACTCCACTCATCCATTATTGGAAGCCCAAGTTGGTACAAATAAGAAAACTCTTTTAGAGCTAGAACCAAACAAAAAAAAACAACAAACTAACAAACCAAAAAAAAAACAAAAGAAAAAGACAAAAGAAAAAGAAAAAGAAAAAAAGAAAGAAAAGAAAAAAGAAAAGAAAACCTAAAAAGGCGGTTCAAAAAGCCAATTGAGTTCTCTTTTATCTAAAGCAGCAAAAGGCTTCCATTTGGTTTATAAGGACATTTTGACTTGAATTGGTCCAACCCAACTAAAGATCAAAATCAGAGAAAAAAGGAGAAAGACCATCTAGTTCTTGAAAGTTCTGTACATGACAGTCCTACAAGGAAGAAGGACAAAATGATAAAATGCACAAAGAAAGGGAAAAGTAAGGAAAATAAAGAGAAAGAAAAGGGAAGAATAAGAGAAATAAAGAAAAGGGGGAAGAAGAAAAGAAGCAAATTTGGGAACCAAACTTTTTGCAAGGGCAGAGACTGTCCTAATCAAGATCCAGATTAATGCCAAGAAGACAGAAAGAATTTGGAGTCTAGCAAGATTGCTCCCAACTGCCTAAAGTTCAAACAAGAAATTTGAAGTGTGAAGGTTTGTCCATTGTGTCACATCAGCTCCTATCTCAAAATGGTCTTCATTTAACCCATGTCCCTTATAGACCCCATTTCAAGCCTATCAAAGACCTGTTGATCTCTCTTGATAGGTAGAGTCTATTAGTGGAGATAGTTTGGATAAGCATGCATATGAGATAGACAATATTTAAACTCAAATGAGACCTTTGGCCAAGTAATGTGTATGTGCCTATCTGAAGTGCAACAATTCTTGCTTAAATAGAAATGATTCTCGAGTTTAGTATGGTAACTAGGGTTGTCATGTTATAGATATGTTAATTTGGAAAAATCAAGTCCTGAGGTACATTGACATTAATTTGCAAAGCCAACATTTGATTTCAAAATCAAAATTCAAAAAAAAAAATTGTTTTGTCATACAAAGCCTTCAAGTTAAGGGAAGTATGTTGAACCTTGAATAACACATTAGGCAAAGGAAATGATTATTGGCAAGGTCATGAAGAAGCTATCAACTAACATGCTAAAATATAGTTCAAAATAGATGAATCCCTGACACTGCTGCTTGGGGTCTCCACCACTCATGTTCTCAACATCTTGAAGATAAAAGCCATAAATGCAAAGCTTTCTATCATTCCAATGCAAGACTTGAACGAGTGTCGAAAATGAGTCAATGAGAATACTTCTGCTAATTACCTCGGTCTGTGAGTCAATGAAACCACTGTGAGTATTATCATGCATATCATGCATACATGAGCATATCACATCACACTTTCTTGTCTTGTATTGTCTATTCTTCATCCAAGTGAATAGAAAACACTCTCTGAAGCAAAGAATCAAAAGAAGATATCAAATCAGGGGGGCATAGAAGGTCCATTACCAGAGAAAGTTCTAGTAATTTTGCAAAGAGAAGAAATGCGTGCTTTTGCGAAGAACAAGATGAAATACAAACGTCAATCAAAGCCCACATAGAAAAATCATGGGGGGCAAGGAGAGGATACAAGGTCCAATTAAAAATAGTTGAATTTTTGCAAAAAGGAAGAATAAAAGAATGGAACATTAGAACTCTCAAAAGAATGAAGATGCAAAAGACAAAAGATCAATCCAGCAAAAAAGCTGAAGCAAGGGTGAAGACTCGATCTCAAAGGATGAAGATCCATTTGTAAGGGTGAAGACCCAATCTCAAAGGATGAAGATCCATTTGCAAGGGTAAAGACTCGATCTCAAAGGATGAAGATCCATTTTCAAGGGTGAAGACCCGATCTCAATGGATGAAGATCCATTTGCAAGGGTGAAGACCCAATCTTCAAGGGTGAAGACCCGATCTCAAAGGATGAAGATCTATTTTCAAGGGTGAAGACCCGATCTCAAAGGATGAAGATCCATTTTGATGGTGAAGAATCATAATGCATAAAATAGCCGGAGCAGTCAGACTTCTCAAATGATAAAAGGTCAGTCAAACTAAGTCCCGGGTCCAAGTACCCAAAATCAATTCAATCTCGGGTCCAAGTACCCAATCCTGGGTCCAAGTACCCAAATCCATATCCAGTTTAGGATCGAGTATCCAAATCCAGTTAGGAATGAGTATCCCAATCCAGTTTAGGATCGAGTATCCAAGTTAGGATCAAGTATCCCAATCCAATTTAGGATCGAGTATCCAAATCCAAGTTAGGATCGAGTATCCTAATCCAATTTAGGATCCAGTATCTAAATCCAGTTAGGATCGAGTATCCCAATCCAGTTTAGGATCGAGTATCCAAATACAGTTAGGATCGAGTATCCCAATCCAGTTTAGGATCAAGTATTAAAACCCTATTTAGGATTAAGTATCCAAATCCAGTTTAGGATCGAGTGTCCAAATCCAGTTAGGATTGAGTATCCAAACCCAATTTAAGATCGAGTATCCCAATCCAAATTCAGTTAGGATCAAGTATCCAAATCCAGTTAGGATCAAGTATCCAAGTCTTGTTTAGAATCGAGTATCCAAATCTCTTGGGTCCAGAACCCAAATTACCCTTAGGTCCAGAACCTAGAATCTCTTCTAAGTCCAGAACTTAGCTCGGGTCCAGAACCCGAATTTTCCTTAGGTCCAGAACCTAGAATTAACCTTGAGTCCAGAACTCGAATCGAGTCTAAAACCCAAATTTTTCTTAGGTCCAGAACCTAAAATTATCCTTGAGTCCAGAACTCAAACTGGGTCCAGAACCCAAAATCTCCACCATCTCAAAAATTAAGTTTTATTTCTTTTCACTCTCTTTCACTAAAGTTTCAGATCATTCAAGCAGGGGGCAAACTATAGACCCTTAATTTTTCACCCAGTCCGGTTTAGTCCAAAATAATTTTTATGTTATCTAATTAGTCCAAAATAATTTTTTCTTTATTATCTAATTTTTACTAATAAAAAAAATAAAAATAAACAAATAAAAATAAAAATCGGCGACGAAAAAATCGTTGCCAAAAACCACCAACGCGGGCTTGGCTATGGGCCATTTCGCCCGCAGGAGTTTCCTGCGGGCGAAATGGCCCGCAGGCCCATTCCCCGCCCCCTACCATAGCCAACTGCGGTAGTTTTTTTGCCAACTCAATTTTTCCTGCGGTAAATTTTTTCGCCAGCGCGATTTTTCCGCAGCAGTTTATTTTTGCCAGCAAAAATTTTTCGACGCAAATTTTTTGAAACCTAATACAATTAGGTTTCGGTTTCCTTTTCTTATTCTATAATGTATGCCGTGACAACTAGGAAAAAAATTTAAAAACCTTCTATAAATATGGATTGAACAACACAGAAAAAGAAATCAGAATTGGGGGACGAAAATTGATAAAGTTGGAAACCGAATCTGTGAAGGATAGGCAGCAAATCAATTTGACTTTTTGAGAGCAACAAGTAACGCATTAAAAAATGAATCAAAGACAGCAACTGTCTTTGTTTTTGCTCATCCAAGAAGAGTTATTTTTTTTTTGGAGGAACTATCAAAAGGAGGTATGTATTAAATTCTTTTGTTTTTCATTGTAGCTAAAATTATAAAATTGTGTTTGTCAAAATCAAAAACCCTAAAACTTTAATTTAGTTTTTCTAAAGTTAAAAACCTTATTTCATTGGTTTATTTTCCAAAAGACATAAAATTGTTACTTTTATTTCTTCAAAACTCCAAAACCCTAATTGAACATGTTTTTCAACAAAACCAAAATTTGATTCTGTTTCTTTCTAAAAGCTCCAAAAATATCTTTTCTTTGCTTGATAAACTTTAAATCATTGGTTTACTTTCATAAACTCCATAAAATTATCAAATTGATTTTCAAATTCTAAAATTTAACTCATTACCCGAAACCCTAATCCAAAAATCCTAAAACCCTAATTTAATTACAAAAACCAAAACAATGAACCCTAACCCCCCTTAAAACCTAAATCCTAATTTTTCTAAATCCTAATTCTTTAAAACTTTAAAACCATATTTAGACACAGTAAGCTTAAATACCCTAACTCAATGAATAGCCATAAATCACAAATCAAAGTATTATAAAGTGTTTAAACCCTAGTTTCATGGTTTCACCATCCAAACATTAATTTGATTAATCAAAGAGTCTTACCAACCTTTTAAAACATAAAATCCTCATGTTATTTTAATTCTCTTAAAGTCACAGTAGCCAAATTCCATTAATTCCAAAACTTTAAACACATGAAATAAAGAGCCCTAAAAGGAAACAGTAGCTATAATTGAACTTTTATTTGCTTTATTTAATTCTATATTTGATTATGCTTTGATTTATTTCTTATGCTTTAATTTATTTAAATTTAATGCTTGGTTTATTTTATTTATCATGGATGGATGTTTACTTTTTATTGATATTTAGTACCTTTGATGAATGATTTATTTATTATGAATGGTTATTTACATTTATCAACTTATTTAGATTTCCAAATGTTGTAAGAGGTATGTTTCCACTTGGTGGGTACCTCATTAGTTAAGTATCATGTAATTTAAATTGTTTTTCTATTTTAGAACCAATGTAAAGGACATGTTTCTACCTTTCGGTGGGTGTCCTATTTAGGCATGTGATGTAAGGACATGTTTCCTTCTTCGGATGGGTGTCCATTTATTTGTTTTGCTTGGACATTGCGTTGATTTTAATATAATGATGCTTTCTTTTAATTATTGTGTGCAATATGGATAATCTTTTTATACTTAAGAATTTTATAATATTAAGACCAGTAAAGAAGGTCGGTTCCAATGAATCGGGCGTTGTGGAGGTGCTGGGCCATTTCTCACCTTCCCCACAAGTACCCAACTTTCTGAACCCATTAGGGGGTTGGGGATTCCTTAGGAATCGAGTCACCCACCCCTTTCCTTTTTTCCCGGCCCGTCCGGGTGGCGACTCTATTTTCTCCGCACTTAGGTCTGTGTTCTCTAAGGCCCCGAGCCTAAACAGTGCCGAAGTCGCAAGAACCATTCCACCGGGAGTGGGGGCAAAAATCCCCTCTCACACACATATTTTCAGAAAAGTCTAAATATGTGCATTAGAATCTTCATCTAGGAACCCATCAAACTGACAATTCTGCTGCACCATTTGAATTACATTTATCTTTATCTCAAATTTATTTGCAGCAACTACCGGTCTCTGTATGCTTGAATTGGCCCCATTAAGAGTAGGCCTAGCAAATTCTTGCACTTTCCTTGGCTCATCTCATGCAATCATTTCCAGTTCTTCTTCTGAGTTGAGATCTTCAAAGTTTGGTTCCGTTTCTGCCAGAACTGCTTCCTCTTCTTCCTTTCATTTTCTCCTCAACATTCTCTCTAGCTCTTGATCTAATTCAAGTAGTTGGGAAGAGCTAGTTTGGCCTATAAACAGGAAGAAGTACCTAGAATGACAATCAACAAGCAAAAACTAATGTTAAAACAAATAAAATAAAAACTAAATCAACAATCTTGATTATATTACTAATATTGAAAATTGTTGTCCTCGGCGACGGTGCCAAAAACTTGACGATGAATCTATGCTATCGCAGTGTTACCGCAAGTGCATAGGTCACTCAAGTAATAAAACAGTGAGTAAGATATCATTCCACTGGAGACAAGGTCAAATATTAGTGCAAATTTTAACTATTATTTAGTGAATCAATAGTTTGTGTGATGATTAAAATAAAAGACAAATTACTCAACAAGCTAAAGTGAAGAAAAATTGAATATTGTGCAATAAAAGTAGGTGATGAAAGTACTATCCAGATATTGAATCCCCCTAGACATGAAAAGTATTTATGAATATCAATTCAATTAAATCAAACAATAGAGTTGAATTGGCATTTCCCTAAATTAGATTAAAACCTCTCTCAAGTGAATTAATCCCTAATCACTAAGTAGAATGCTAGGAATCTCTTCTCAAGCATAATTAAATAGATCTTGCAATAAGAACAAGGAACTATAAACCAAAGGGTCTTGTAAGTCTATCTCTAGCACTCCAATCAACCCTCAATCCTAATGAGCATTCTGCTCATATCAAGCTTTCTCAAGTCAATAATATGAAAATTGCAACCAATCAATAAGCATGCTATTATCAATTGGAAATAAGAAGTTAAGAATCAAAAGAATAAAACAACTCAATCAAATGATTTAATTTAATAAGATCTAATCAATCCATACAATAAAGCTAGGGTTCATCAATATCTAGATAGATAAATGTTTAGCTCATGTTCATAACCAGAAAACCAAAACAGAGGAAATAAGTAAAAGAATTCAAACAATCCATGATGAATGATTTGTGTTTCTTCACTTCAATCCTCGGATCTTGGATTAAATCTCGTAGGAATTGGGTCTCCACCTTCAATATTGGCTACCAAAAACTCTCTTTTTCTTGGGTGGTCGGTTCTGAATCATAAACTCTCTATATGTATCCCTAATTCGCTCTTTAGCTCAGATTTTATAGCCCAAATATTTTTGCCTGACACAACCATGGACACGCCCGTATCTGTGGGCATGTCAACGGTGCTATTTTGAACTTTAGTGACATGGACAGTGACACGCCCATGTCCTTAGGCTTGTTATTGCTAATGCAATATTGAGTTAGGGACACGGTCAGGGACACGCCTGTGTCATTGGGTGTGTCACAGCTTCTGTAAGTCAGGAGTAATGGCATGTTCAATGACACACCCACGTCTCTGGGCATGTTGAAGCTTCTGTAAAGTATATGAATGACACGGCCACGGACACGCTCATTTCACTGGGCGTGTCACTTGAAGAATCTGCCCAAGATAGCTTCTTCCCTTGTCTTTCATCCGTGATTCCGGCATAAATAACCATAAGGTCTCAACATGTCAAAAGTTCCTAGAAATAACCCTAATAAACACTTGAACAAACAAATTAAACTCAATTTGATAATAAATATATTAAGAAATATCATCAATTATACACGTATCAATATGCATATGTATATCTCTTTATTTTCAAATCTCAATTATCAAATCCTATACATAATATCAATTTCATGACCTAATTATGCTTAGGTCATCTCAGTCTCTAGACACAGCTCTGCTCAGGTCTATCGACATATACATTTTTAGTCACATATCTTTAATCATATCACAATTAATTTATTATATTTGTTATCCATGACACAACACACATATACACATAAACATATCACCAATATACACATTGGGCCCAAATAGCATGGGGTATCTTGTTTTCAAATATTTCCCTCAGACGTTTCAACCAATAGTTATATTTTCGAAAATAAAAATCAATTAATAAAAATTCCCATTAATTAGGTTTTACCCATTCAACCAACTATAATAGCTTTTATGTTATATTGGATTAAAACTAAATTAAGAGGTTTATTATAGATAGAATTCTCACTTGAAAAAGTAACTAATGATTCAAGCCAAAAACAAGCCCATGATTAATTATTCTTAGTATAAACTATGCTCACAATTGATTTTTGGTATTTCGTAATTGACCTAAATATTTTTGTAAGCTCTTTTTAAGAAGGGGTTGGATGAAAATAATTTTGTTTCTAAGCCCATTGTAAAAAGATTTTAGGAAAAATGGATTTTGGGTTTAATATTAAGGTTATGAGCAAAAGAATTTTTGATTTGTTTTTAGAAAAGTTTTATGTCAAAAGACCATTTTGAAAAGTTTTGAAAATTACTTTGGTCTTTTGGACTTTAAAGAAAAATTTATTTTGAGCTTACAATGTACTTAGGTCATATTAGAAAAAGAACAAACCAAATAAGCCATGATTTAAGCCAAGACAAATTAACCATAGTCAAACAACATGCATTTGGGGTAAAACCTAAGGAAAGTAACTAGGCCAATTACATGAGCTTTAGTCTTTGGGTTAAAAGGCTTAGGTTCCCATAGCAAGTATATACCAAATGGTACGAGGCTATGAGTAGTTATACCATGCTCGATCTCCATACCTTGAGTGAAAGTATGGTATCCCTCACATAATATAACACGGGTAACACGGGCATCCTAACTCACGCACACGATGCAATCTAATATGATGCAATGTATAATATCATTATAAGAAAGAATAGAATAATATAAAGACCAACGGAATCAACTTTTCTTATCCCCAGTGGAGTCGCCACTGTGAGTGGGGATTTTCGCCCCCACTCCCGGTGGAATGGTTCTTGCGACTTTGGCACTGTTTAGGCTCGGGGCCTTAGAGAACATAGACCTAAGTCCAGAGAAAATGGAGTCGCCACCCGGATGGGCCGAGAAAAAGAAAGGGGTGGATGACTCGATTTCTAAGGAATCCCCAACCCCCTAATGGGTTCAGAAAGTTGGGTACATGTGGGGCAGGTGAGAAATAGCCCAGCACCCCCACAACACCCGGTTCATTGGAACCGGCCTCCTTTACAGGTCTTAATATTATAAAATTCTTAAAAATAACAATATTATCCATATTACACACAATAATTGAAATAAAGCATCGTTATACTAAAATCAAAGTAATGTCCAAGCAAAACAAATAAATGGACACCCATCCGAGGATGGAAACATGTCCTTACATCATCCACGTCTAAACTAGTAGGACACCCACCAAAAGGCAAAAACATGTCCTTTACATTAGCCTAAAATATAAAAGCAATTTAAATTACATGATATTTAATTAATGAGATACCCACAAAGTGGAAACGTACCTCTTACAACATTTGGAAAAATAAATCAATAAAATTAAATAACCATTCATCATTCATCAAAGATATTAAACATCAATCAAAATATATAATAAACATTCATCCATGATAAATTAAATAAATTAAGCATTGAAATTAAATAAATCAACCATCAAAGCATATAATATACTACATAATCAAATCTAAAAATAAAACAAATAAAGATACAAATTGAGGTTTACTGTTTCCATTTAAAGTACTTTAATTAATATTTAGGGTTTTGGAATCTTAAGATATTATTATTATTATTATTTTAGGCTACTGTAAGTTTTAAGAGAATTAAAATAGATTAGGGTTTCATGAATCAAATTAGGGTTTAAGGGTAACATTATGAAATTAGGGTTTTAAAATATTAAAACATTAGGTTTATAATTCTTGGTTACTGGATTGTTATTTTGGGTTTACTGTATTGAGTTTGAATGTTTAGGTTTATAAGGTTTTACGGTTTTAAGGATTAGGGTTTAGGAAAACTAGGGTTTTGGTTTTGAGAGAATTAGGGTTTAAGAAAACTTAGGGTTTAGATTAACTAATTTGGGGTTTACTATCTTGGTTTTGGAATTGAAGAAACTAGTTTAGAGTTTTATAAAGTAATTGTGATTTTTAGAAACTGTAAAGTAAGTTAGGGTTTGGAGATTTAACAAAACATTTGGAAATTTTGGAAAAGAGTTAGGGGAAAATAGTTTAGGGTTTTTAAAAGCTTTTGGAAATAAGAAAAATGATTTAAGGTTTTTGGAAACAAAAGAGTATTTTTTTTAGGTTAGGGTTTTAAGGTTTTGAAGAAATAGGTTAGTGTTTTTAAGTTTTAGAAGAAACAGAATAGTAATTTTTAAGGTTTTTGAAAATAGAAGAAACGATTTAAGGTTCTAAAGTTTAGAAGAAATAAATTAGGGTTCTAAGGTTTTTAGAATCAAAAGAAACAATTTATTAATTTTCAGTGATTGAAGCTACTGTAAGAAAATAGAAAAAGAATTAGAGATTCAAACTTTCGTTCGTTGGTTCCACCAAAAATTGCTTCTTGGATGAACAAGGACAAAGGCAAGGTTGCTGCCTTTGATAAATTGTTGATGGCTTTGCTTGTTCCTCTCAAAATCTAAAGTTCCACTATCCGATCCAAAGTTCTCTCCTATTCCTCTTTTTTTAAAGTCCAATCGTTAATCCTTTTTCTGTGTTTTTTAGTGTTATTTATAGGAAATTTAGAAGATTAATTCTAATTGTTTAAGGAAACTATATTTAATTAGGAAAAGAAAACCAAAACCAAATAGAATTTGGTTTCGAAAAAAATTACGTTGGAAAAAACTTGCTGGCAAAATTTGCGACGGGTTGCAAGGAATTGCGAGCGAGAATTGGCACTAGTGGGCTGCCAGGCCATTTCGTCCAATTACTTTTGGCAATAAATTTTTTCGTCGTCGATTTTTTTGTCGCCGATTTTTATTTTTATTTATTTATTATTATTATTATTATTATTTTTTGAAAGGCAACCAACTCAAGTTAAAGATCCTTGAGTGGTCATATTTTATTAATTCTTATATAAGGAGAATCAAATGTATCAGATATTACAATGCCTTTAAGGATATGAGGCAACAAACAAAAGAATTAAAACTACAATTGATAGAGAAACACCTACTAAACCGAGCCAAATAGTTCGCCACCTGGTTTCCTTCTCGAAGAGTGTGTGTAAAAGAGATTTGATATCTGTTAGCTAAACGTTGAATCTGCCTTCTTGAGGGCCATTTCCTTCTTGAATAGCCTCGATCGCCTTCTTTGAATCTGTCTCCAAAATTAAAGGGAAGACATGGAATTGTAAGCACCATCTGATACTTGTTGCTATTGCTTGTATCTCAGCAGCAGTGGCATCCTGAGCTGTGACAGCAAAACAGTATGCTGCAAGGAAAGCACCATGTTGATCTCTGACGATTGCTCCTCCTGCTGCCGATATTCTGGAAAAGGATGCATCAATGTTGATTTTATGAACACCAATCGGAGGTTTGTGCCAAGAAACCAATCTGACCTGTAATCTTTTACCAATCTACAGTGGTAAAAATTTGGGAAACTTGCTAAATGCTTTGGCCATTTTCTTGTCAGATTGTGAGAGTCCCCATTGAAATAACCAATTCTGAAGTTGCTCAATAATCGCAGGCAAATGAAAGTCAGCAGTTCCCCACATTATTCCACAATAAGACTTCCATATGAAAAACAAAAGAGTTTGAGGTATACACCTATAAGTAATTCCCAATGGTGAGTTTGTTGAAGCTGAAAGCCACCATTGAACTAGTTCTTGACGAAGAGAGGCTTCACCTGTACCTTTTCCAAGAAAAGATTCCTGAAAGTATTTCCAGAGTAGTTGAATGCCAGAACAAAGGTAGAATATATGGTTAATTGTACCTGCTGCAGATAGACAAAAGGGACAATGGGAAGCTAATTGGATTCCCATTTCTTGTAAACGGCTGGGAATGGGGAGTGCTTGATGCAAAAGACACCAATTGAAGATGGAAATCTTGGCAGGAATTCACCTATTCCACAAAGATCGGGCCGACAAAGTGATAGATTGCTTTGGTCTAACTGCATCATATGCTTTCTTGATAGTAAATCCTTTTCCACTTCCGTTAAGCCAACACAAACCCTCTTCAGTAACCTGCATTAAGGAAACAGCCTTATCATGATATTTGCAAATTCTTTTCCAGGTGTTTGAATCTGTGATCTTTGATTGCATGCTCCCATGTCTATGATATTTTGCTTTCATCAGACGAGACCAAACCGAATCCAACCCAAAGTAACGCCACCAAAGCTTAAGGGAAAAGGCCTCTTGGAGGGCTTCAATGGATCTAGCCCCCAGACCTCCTTCTTCGTATGGGTAGCACATCTTGCCATAGCTGGTCCAATGATAATGGTTTTGTTCCTGCGAAGAGGCCCAAAAGAAATCCGAGGCCTTCCTTTCAATGATGCGGATGATGCTCTTAGGTAGATTCATCGCCCCTAAAGTGTGAATTGGAATTGAACTTAACACATGTTTAATTAGGAGCAACCTTCCACCAGCATTGAGGAACTTCTTCGTCCAACCCTGTAGTTTGGAATCAATTTGCCGCAGTAGATAATTACAATATTGAGCCCTGTTGATACCCTTGTAAATGGGGGTACCCAAGTACATAAAAGGAAGGCTTTGGCAAGGAATACCGAGAATAGAGTTAAGCTTAGTCTTGTATGCTGCAGAACATTTAAAGGAGCAATAAAAAGAGCTTTTACTTAAGTTTACCAACTGCCCGGAAGTGTTTTGATATTTGTCAAGAAATTCCATAAATTGTCTTGCGCTACGAACGCCTCCATTGATAAACACTAAGAGATCGTCCGCAAAGGCAAGATGTGTGATAATGTCACATTTCCTCGACGTCTTGTAAGGTATGATCCGATCTTCAGCCACTAATTTTTTGATCCCTCTCGAGAAACCTTCAGCTGCAAGAATAAACAATAGGGGAGAAAGCGGGTCTCCTTGCTTTACTCCTCGAGTGGGTCGGAAGTTTCCAAAACTTTTCCCATTAACCATCACTGAAAAATTAGTTGCTTTAAGATGAGAAAAAATCAAACCAACAAATTGACGGGAGAAACCAAATCTAATCAAGACAGCTTCCAGATAAGACCATGAGACGCGGTCAAAAGCCTTTGTCATGTCCAACTTTATGGCAAGATTATGTCCTCTGGTCTTCTTGTCGATATCATGAATTAACTCATTGGCAATTAAAATCTGTTCATGGATGGATCTGTTTCGCAGAAAGCCTGCCTGTTCAGGAGATATAATCTGTTCAAGAATAGGAGACAAACAGTTAGCCAGAATTCTAGCGCACACCTTACTCAAGAATTTAGCAAGGCAAATCGGGCGAAATTGTCCAAAAGACGACGGATTATCTACTTTGGGCAGCATGATAATCAAAGCTTTACCAAAATCTCGTGGTGGTGGTATTCCCAGAAAAAATTCTTTGACCGCACTGTAGACATCCCATTGAATAATATCCCAACATTTTTGAAAGAAAAACCCATCGAAACCATCATGACCTGCTGCGCTATTGGGATCCAATTGCCACACTATTTTTTTGATCTCAGAGTCGGTAGGCATAGCAGTCAAAGCACAATTCTGTTCCACTGTTATTGAAGGTTCAATGATATCTAAAAAAGTTACTCCCTCTTCTATGGTGTCAGCAGAAAACAAATGCCTGAAGAATGTTGCCGCCTCATTACCAATATCATTCAGATCATTTATCCAAGTGCCATCTTCCTTTCGAATTGAAGTAATTCTCTGGAACTTTCTCTTGACTGTCACAAAAGTGTGGAAAAAATTAGTGTTTGCATCACCCTCTTTTAACCATTTGATGTTAGCCTTCTGTCTCCAATAACTCTCAGCTTGCTTATATCTTGTAACCAAAAGGGCTTGCTTATGTTGCCAAGAAGCACGGTTAGCCGTAGAATCATCAATGAAATAAAGGCTTTCCGCTGATGATACCTCACTTTCAAGCCGATCAATCTCCTGAAAAACATGACCAAAATGCTCCTTATTCCAATTTTGAATTGCACGTTTCAGCTTTTTAAGTTTCATAAAGAAGCCGTACATACCACCACCCAAGAACTCGTGATTCCATTGCTCTTGTACCATGGGAAGAAACCCATCATTTGTGAGCCACATGTGAAGAAACCGGAATGGTTTGGGTATTATTGAATCTCCGAATGAGCACTTTAATAATAACGGCGAGTGGTCTGATGAGGTTCTACTTAAGTGTCTCACATTAATGTCATTAAACAATTGTAAAAAAGATGTTGAAGCCAGGATCCGGTCTAGTCTTTCCCATACTCTGCCAGTTTGCCTCATTCCTGTCCAGGTAAAGGAGTTACCACAAAATGGAATATCCAATAGCCCACAATCATCAAGACAAGAAACAAAGTCTTGAATGCTATCCAAAGATGGAGAAGAGTTGCCTTTATACTCTGTAGGACATTTAATGATATTAAAATCACCTCCAATAAACCATGGTGAAAACAGGCTAGAAGAAAGAACACGCAATTCATCCCAAAGTACCATTCTGTCTCTTCTAGTATGTGGCCCATAAATTGCTGAAAAGTGAAAATTAATGCCCAACGAATGATGACAGACATGAGAGGATAATATGTGTCGACCTCCTCTAAACTGAGTTAAGGAAACAAACTGGGTTTTCCATAATATCCAAATTTTATTACCATCAGATGTAAAGACATCCGTGAAACCCAATCGAGAAGCATACCATTGAGAATTAGCAGCAGTAACCATAGGTTCTATCAGAAAAATAAAATGAAAATTGAACTCTTTACATAATCCAAGAAGGCGGGGAAAAGAGGTCAAAAGTCCCCGCAAATTCCAAATAAGGACAATCATTGATTAAGAACAGTAGACAAAGCTACTGACTTCTTATCCGCTTTGGACATTTTTGATGTTTTTGCCTTTGGTTTCCTACCCACCTTTTTCCGCTCAACCTGAACAAAAACGTCTTCACAATCAGCATCATTACCATTCTGACCCAAAACATTTAATCTGTTAGCAATGGTTTTGCTAGCGGATTGTAACTCCTCACGCGTGCATGTTACTTCCACATCTGTTAAATTTGTATCCGAGTTATGCTGCAAACAATCTTCATCGGATTTGTGTCCCATTTCAGGTTCTGAATTTCCTCTAATGTCATCAATAATGGTTGAAGTATTAGGCCTATGATTATGATCTGCAGAAATATTGGAGAAAACCACTCGTGCCAAATTTTGCAACTCAGAATCATGAATCGGGAATTCAGAGTTAGTGATGATAGGATATTCATGAGGCTAAACCGGTGTGACTTGTTCTCTTACTATATTGGGCTGAGTCCCTGTTGCAGGAACTGAAACATAATTATTGATCTTCTCTGTTACAGCAGTAATTCCATTAGACAAATTTTGCTCAGGATTGGTAACCTTATTAGTATTTTCGGATTCAACAGTAGCTTCGACATCATTGTGAACAGTTTTCGGGACCCATTGCTGGGTAGTTTGAACTATTTTAGCCTTGGATGCATTACTTGGGCAGGAAGACAAATCATGTCCCAACTTACTGCATTTAGAATAGAACAACGGCAGGTTTTCATAACTTACCGATTGAAAGAAACCCAATTCTCCATCTTCAATCCAAATCCGATTGGGCAATTCCTCAGATAGATCCAGCTCAACACACACCCGTGCTACTGAAGGGCGAGAAAGGGTAGCTGTAGCCGCATCAACTTTGATTGGCTTACCGATTAGATTAGCAATAGGAAATAATGCCTCCTTATCAAAGAGGTGAATTGGTAATCCTTCAAATTGTAACCAAATCGGAATAATTGCACAATCAACGTTGGGTCGAAAACATCGTGTCCATTTAGAGATTCTATTTTATTTCATCCTTCAAATTGATACCAAACTTGTTTCAGCCAGAAACGAAGGAAATCATCCTCCAGATTGAATTTTATTAAAACATGGGCAGCATCAAGGAGGCCTAAAGTGAAATTCCCCTTGAATCCAATCTTATCCATAAGCTGCCGGAGAGATTTCATATTTGGTCTACCATATTGAAAAGTTCCCACTAAGGCAAAACGAAATTGTTGAGCAAAACCGATAGATTCATCATTAGAAAAAGAGACAGATGGAACCCCTTTAAACCGTGATGGCAGTTTGAAAATCTTATCAGAATTCCATTCAATTACTGGTAAGAAAGAGCGGTCTATTTCTGATTTTTCCTTATTAGTTCGCACGACCGAAGCATAAGAAGGCTTTGTGGGAGGATTGGATGGCGAAGCCGTCTTAGGATTTATCGGAACGCCGTGAGATGCAGCCGCCATAAGGCCGGCAGTAATTTCTGGGTGTTATTTACTAACCTTTGTTAAGCTATACTAACTATTACTGGTGCTTTCTTAGGCATTTCATCGAGCACTTTCTGTGCAGCTCTTTATCTAATAGAACCCTTTTTTCTCTGCTTTTCTTATCAACAAGGTGTATGGCAAACCGTCGAGTAATCGAGATTAAAGCCTCTAACTCAGAAGTATTCTGTTAAAAAGCAAGCTGAGGCTACGTTGAACTGCGAAACTCGTGCGGCAGCAATTACAAATGGGTACACAGCTGGCAGCGGCAAAAGGCAAATAGATAGCTCACTAGGAACGGGAGATGGTGGGTCTCGGGCGGTGATCCAAGCAATTCGACAGCAGCCTACAAGTGCGACGGCAGCAATTATTATTATTTTTTATTACTATAATTATAAAAAATAAATACTAAAACAAATATTATTTAATTAAGATAATACAAAATTTATTTTGTACTAAATAAAATATATTAGACCAGACTAGGTCAAAAATTAAGGGTCTACACATAGCATATTGCTTAAGTGTCATATTTTGAGGATCTCCCATAGTTGGTTCTTCGTTAGATGAGTTAGTAGGATTGTCAATCTTAAGGGTTGTTGCTAAAGTTCCTTCCACTATTTCTTTTGCTTTCCTCTCTTTCTTCTTCTTCCTAAAAAATCATTCAATTTTTGGATTATATAGCTCAAGTTTTGTATTTGGATTTCTTCGCATATAAACCAAAAATTTTTCAATAATAAAGAAATTAAAATAGAAAATAAAAATCCAAAGCATAACAATTTAATATTATTAATATTAGAACGGTCGCCTCCCCAGCAACGGCTCCAAAAACTTGTTAAGACTCGAGCCTAGCTATCTGCAAGTATACAAATCATATCAAGTAATAAAATGATGAGTAGAGTATCATTCCCATGAGGAGGGTTATTCTAATTACCAAACAATTAAACTGATTATTATTTGGATGAAAAAAATTGATTTATGATTAAATTAAACTTTAAATAAAAGAAATTGCTTGAAATTAAATCTAATGATTGAAACTTATGGTTAAGTTACTTTATGAATTTATCATGAATTTTCTAAATTATTGATTTAGTTCAGTTTCCCTTTTGATTAATGGTTGGATTCTCCTTAATTAAGCCTTAGTCTCTCTCATGTACAAAGTCTAATATCAATTTAATCCTTATGCATGCTCTCATGATCATAAGTAATTAAATCAATTTATTAGGTTTTGTGAGAATCTTGAATCAACCCTTTAAGAGTTTAACCTTATCTCTAAGTAAAAAACTTTCTTAAGATTGTTATCTCATTAGATAAATATTATGCTTTCACTCTCATTCCTTCACACAACTCCTCAATTTAATTAATTATTAGCCAGATAATCAAAGCATTAAGATCAAAGATGACAAAATAATCGAAGGTTATCTCAACTTAAATCAAATAAGCATAAAGTGTTTCATAATAAATTCAATATAAAGGACCAACCCTAAAAAGAGCTTAGTGCCTCATGTCTGAAATAAAAACACAACAATTATTGATTGAAAATATAATAATAAGAAAGGGCAAACTCTAGTTCTTTGAATTGAATAAGAACTCCACTTGGATTCTTGAATCTCTTCCTTGAATCCTAAATTCAATCTTTTCTCAAAAGAAAGACTAGAACTTAATTGTTATAAGTTTTAGGACAACTCTTTAATCTCTTTACAATCTCTCTTGTATCTAAACTCTTACTTGTCTGTTGACTCACTCTAACTTCAATCTAACTTGCATGCTTGAATTCTTATAGGAAATGTGTTTATATAGAGTGCTTGGAAGCTTTTTGCTGATGGAAAGTTGTCAAATGCATGAACACAACTTTCTACAGCTCTTTAGATCTTCAAAGTTCAACGTTTCCGACTAAACATCATAAATTTCACCCCATGGTCATGGCATATGGGTGCCACGGGAATGACATGGTGTGGAATGGACTATTTCAAGAAGATTTTCCAACTATAAATGGCGGCTTGTGGGCCACGGTTGTGGCTTTTGAATGGAGGCTGTAAATTCTGTCTTTTCTTCTTTTTCTTGGCTTAAGCAGTGGGCAAATGTATCCCACGATCATGGTCTTCTTATGCCACAGTTGTAGCATTCATTTTTCTTTTAGAACTTTTGTTTTTCTTCAATTTTTGATGTGGCAGACTCAATTTGAATCCTAGAGTCGTGGCCTTGAAGGGCCATGGGAGTGGGTTTTTAGTCTTTCTTTATTTTTGCTTGTTTTTCTTCAATTTTGCACCACTAATCATTAAAAACCTTGAATCTTGCGTTTCTAAGCTAAAATAAGATAATTCTAACTCAAACAAACAAAATATAACTCAAACAAACAAAATCTATCAAATTCAATTAGAAAACCATTAAAATCATGGTTAGAATTACACAAAATATTGATCATAATTTCACTATATCAATCCACGCTAGCATGTCCCAATTTTCTATGCCAAGCCAAGTATCATTGCTAGTAGTAACTAAATATTCAAAGGCATTATTAAAGTGTTGGTCAATTTTATAGGTATTTCCAATTCTTCCTCCTTATATGCAAGTTCACCATTAGGAGAAGTAATCTTGTGTCCTTTAGAGTTAAAATTGACATTGTATCTCTTATGACATAGTTGACTCACACTAAGCAAATTATGCTTTAAACCATCAACTAACCAAACATTGTCAATCAAATTCTTACCAGATATGCCAATGGAGCCAATACCTATAATCTTACCTTTAGCATTATTTTCAAAGTTACATTACCTCCTTTCTTGTAGGTAAGAGTTGTAAATAGTTTTGTATTTCTTGTCATGTGCCTTGAGCATCCACTATCTACTATGTAAAAACTTTCATTTCTTGTAGATTTTAAACAAACCTATAATACAACAACGTTTACTTTTTCTTAGATAGCCAAATGTATTTGAGTCCTTGAAGGTTAGTTTTAGAAGGATCCTCTGATTTTAGGTGTGCTTTTCTAATTTAGCAAAATATATTAATGTGCCTATATCTCATGCAATAGTAACATCCATAAACAATTCTAGGTTTCTTCTTCCTTTTTCTAGTAAATTTTGGTGGATGATATTTTGAACGTTGGCAAGCACAAGTGTTATTGAGATGTGAGTATTTCTTTTATGCATGCTTGTGCTTTTGTTCATTTCTTATTTACATGCAAGCATGATTTATTCTTGAAGGCTTAGCTCTAGAGCCTTGTAAGCCTTGTGTAGGATTTTTAGGCTTGGTGTATGCATTAGTGTTCTTCTCAACTTCAATACTAGAAGTTTGAAGTGTAGAAGCCTTAATAAATGTGGGTGCATTGGATGTAGAAGTAGATGAATAATTGAATCCTAAACCAAAATTTGAGGATGTTGACCATTGAATACTAATCAGAGTATCTAAGGTCTCTTTTCCTTTACAAAATTTTAAAACAGAATTTTTCAGTTCATTTATTTCTTCTTTTAAAATTTGATTTTCTTTTGATATTTTATCTAAGCTAGAGGAATTTTTTGAAAGTTCATTTAATGAGCTATATAGTTTCTCATTAAAGATTTTTAATTCTAAGGTGAAGTTTTTTAATATAACAAAATCCTTTTCTTAGAGCTTTTTTCTTTATAAAATTTCATCTTATAAAATATTTTTGAACTCTCTATTTCATTTTCTCAACTAAGTCACATCTAAGCCATAATCGATAACATCATAACAAGTTATATTAAAGTTCAAGAATGAGGTACCTACCTCATTGGAGTCATTATCAACTTTTATGTCCATGAGGCAAAGATTTGCAATTCCTTACTCTTCTTCCTCCTCTTCACTTGAGGAATCATCATCACAAGTAATATTGAAGGATCTATTTTTCTCCTTGTCCTATTTCTTCATGTTCTTGTGTTTGGAACATTCAGTTTTGATTTGATCTATTTTGCCACATTCATAGCATTTAACTTTATTTTTCTTTTACTTCTCTTTGAAAGAGGATTTAGAGAATGATCCCTTGTTAACTTGCATTCTCCTCTTTCATTTTCCATTCACTTACTCTCCTTGATCGCATGGCCATCTCTTCATCTTCTTCACTATCATCTTCACTTGATCTCTCAACTTCTTTAATGGCTTTGAGAGCTATTGCTTTCCTCCTTTTCTTCTTCTCACCATTATCATTTTCTGTATCCATATGCATTTCAAAAGTGAGCAGTTTCCCAACTAGCTTATAGGTCTTTAGCTTGCTCATATCATACACTTCTGCAATAGAAGAAACCGCTGACTCAAAGTTCTTCTTTACATGTGCTCTAAGTGCTCTTAATATTTTTCTATTTACATCTTCTTAAGCATACACTTTCCCATATTCTTCAAGGCATTGATGGTTGAAAGTAACCAATTTGTCATTTCGGTGACATTCTTGTTTGGCTTCATTTTAAAGAGTTCATACTCATGCATAAGCATTTGGATTTTGGTCAACCTCACTTGGGTGTACCCTCATGATAGTTCTCGAGAGTTTTCCAAAAACCATATGCACTTATAATGTGTTACTCTTCCAACTTCCTCTCTCAACATAGAATTAACCAAAATAGAGCAAGCTCTATTGTTATTGCAATGCATTATGTAGACCCTTAATTTTGACCCTAAGCTAGTCGATCCCAATTAAAAAAAGGTCAATCTAAATTTGATCCAATTTTAAAAGTTTAAACCGAGTTTATAGCTTTGATTTAGGTTGGTCAAATTTTAAGAGAAGTAAAATAAGCTGGTTGAATTTTAAATGCTAAAATAGGTCTAATACAAATCCAAGATGAGCCGTTCCAACACAATATAATTTTTACAATGTCGAATTTGCCCCTGCCGCAGGCCTGGCATATTAGGGCGCCCAATTTGCAGCAGGCCTTGGCCACGGCCAGCCGCGGCAAATTAGGACTCCCAATTCACCGTAGGCCTTGGCTGCGGTAAATTGGAAGCCCCAGTTTGCCCTTCCAATTTGCCGTAGGCCTTGGCCACAGCCTTGGCTACAGTAAATAGGCACTCTCAATTCACAGTAGGCCCAAATTGGCAGCCAACTCGCCACAACTTGCCAACAAATCTTGACTTTCAATGTTACTTCTGAACTTTGGGATTCTTCAGAGATTTAACCTAACAAATTTTATATAAATACAAGATTTAAAAGCATAGGGGGGAATGATCAAGCAGTAAACCACAATTAATCAGGAACCCTAACAAATATTGAGTGAGAGTTAACAGAGACACCAAATACCATCCACTAACAAAGCAGAAGGGAGTGACACATTGCCTTCATTCTATTCAGTCGAGATTTTACCACTGGTTCAAATATAAAGCTTGGATCAACATAAAATATCGGTGGAGCCAACAATGGAGGTTTGAAATCCCTCATTCAGTTTGTTTTAAATTCACAGTACTTCATCCATTCTTGTTTCATTATTTTATTTCATTCATGCACTCTTATAAAACATCCAGTAGGTAGCATCCATTAGTTTTAATTCATATAGACTTTATTTGAAGCATGATCGATTGATGTTGGATTTATAATTTACAATAGGCTATATTTTTGAATTTGTTTCATGAGTAGCTCATTTAACAATTCAACAATTAGTTTATGCCCAATAAACTGCTTTAGCATCATAGTAAACTATTTAGTCAAATTAACATTAGGTATTTAATATCATAGTAGCTAAGTAATTTCTTCAAATCCTAATTAACCATAAAGCCTAATCTTATTTTTCTAAATTTCTAAACCCTAATGTTGTTTTTATAAAACCTTAAAATGCTAATTTTATTTTCGAAAATCCCAAAACCTTAAATATTATTTTCTAAAACCCTAATTTCTATAAATATAAAACTCTAGCTTACGTAGAAACCCTAATTCCCCAATAAAATCATATACTATAAATCGTTTACCTTTCAAGGGCACTGGCCCTTTAACCCACGCCCGCTAACTGGCTAGCGGGACTGTCATAGACGCGACCCTTGTCATAGTGCACTATATTTTCTTAATAGGATAATATTAAGATGCGTTTGTTTTTTTTCTTTTTAATTATTCAATTATTTTCATGTTCTGTATTATTTTTCCTTGCTTTATTCTTTTCCTTAGATTTATATGCATTTTTAAAGGGAATTGTAAAAGGCATATTTCCATCAAGCATGGGTGCCATATTTATTTAGTTTATGTAATTTTGCTTATTTCAAAGACTTTGAATTGATGCAAGGGACATGTTTCCACCTATGATGGGTGACCCATTTTATTTACTTTGTTTTCTTTTTGTGGACGTTTTGGCATTTGTAAGGGCATGTTTTCATCGATCGATGGGTGTCCATTTATTTATTTGTTTGATTTTAATATAATGAATATTTATTTATTTTAATTTTCATGTAGCATATTTGGACCTAAAAAGGAGGCCGGTTCTAATGAACCAGGTGTTATGGGAGTTTTGGGCCATTTCTCATCTTCCCCATGCATACCCAAATATATTATAATACTTAAGAATTTCAAATATATTATAATACTTAAACATTTAATAATATTTGGACCTAAAAAGGAGGTCGGTTCCAATGAACTAGGTGTTATAGGAGTGTTGGGCCATTTCTCACATTTCCCATGCATACCCAACTTTCCAAACCCATTAGGGGGTTAGGGATTTCTTAGGAATTGAGTCATCCACCTATTTCTTTTTTCCGACCCGTCAGGGTAGCTACTCCATTTTCTCCTGGTTTAGGCTTGTGTTCTCTAAGGCCTTGAGCCTAACAGTGCCGAAGTCAAAAGAACCATTCTGCATGGGAGTGGGGGCAAAAATTCTAGCTCATAGTGGAGACTCCACTAGGATAAGAGAAGTTGATTCCATTAGTCTTTATATTATTTTATTCATTCTTATTATGATATTTTTCATTGCATCATATTAGATTGAATTGTGTGCATGAGTTAGGATGTCCGTGTAACCTGTGTTATGTTATGTAAGGGATACCATACTTTTACTCAAGGTATAACACTCTTATACCCTATATACATACAATACATACACCCAATATATATAAAATATGCATATACTATACAAAAATGTCATAGTTTAGTTTAATAAAAATTTTCACTTATCAAATTTAAAATCTTAAATACTTTAAAATGTATATTTAAATATCAAATAAAATATTATTATTAATCATAGGTTTTAAAATAAGCATTTTTCATAAAAATCTCTGGAAAAATTTCGCCAGAGTTTTATTTGTAATTTGAACATTCCCAAATTCAACAAAACCACAACCTGCACACAAAAACACTCCCAATAACTAAATCATACATTTCTCCAATACTCCTCAATTTCTCCAAATTTCATAACACATTTATACATACACATATATATATTTTTCAAAACACATAACAACCCACACTATAAGTTTTTTCAACACAATCTTTAAAATTTACAATATATACATCAAAACATGATATAATATATATAATCTCAAAATGTACAATAATATAAAATGTATATATGCTGCTGGCAGTATTTCTGATCTTGATATCAACTCTACAAGCAAAATCTCATGTCTAGACACAACCTAGTCTAAATAAACTCTTCGGCTCTATCGGATCTCCCATGTCACCTGCGCGATGAATTACAATCATGCTAAGCCAAAATCCCATCGGTACAAACATTGATAACAATAAAGCTCAAATGCAATGCCAATGCACAAAGCATATGGATATGATGTCTCATATCATTTTATTATAACATATTTTTCAATTGTTTCACAATTCACAATTCACATAAACACAAACACAAGCATGGGCCCAAAGGATCTAATATGCTATTCAACTTCTAGAATTACTATTTTAGTCCATATTGACACCAGTGTCTAGTCTAAAGGCAAGTGACACCCAGCGTATAGCCCGAAGGCAAATCATAGTGATGCCCAGCATCTAGCCCGAAGGCAAGTGACATCCAACATCTAGCCTAAAGGCAAATCAAATAGTTTCTCAAAAGCTATCCCGAAAGGCAAATAATAAGGATAACCTCAGAGGCATGCCGCCAAATACAGAACTCTGAAATTGAATAGCATACTAGGCACACAAATAATTCACATTTCTCATTATCAATCTCTTTCTCATTTTCTCATAATCAAGCTAGACACATTGTCTCATTTTTCATTATCTATTAGGCACATTGCCCTATTTTCTCATCTTTTTCTCATTTTTCTCATTTATAGCAATATCAATTCATCACATTTCATCATATCATCACATAGCATCATATTTTACCTTAAAACTCATCATCCAAATATTTTGGGTAATTTCACATAATCCACATATGATTCACATTTTATGCACTTTAGTCATTACCAATGTGTAAACCCTTAATTTTGGCCCTGACTAGTCCATTGCCTAGGTCATAAACCTTTTGATTAGATGGTATAATGGTTGAACCTTTAAAACCCTAAAGAGGTTTGTTTTGAAGATTCGATTGGATCTAATTTGATGTTAGGGCATTCGGGGGTGTGTTCGAGTCAAACTGGCCTCTCTAATTCAATATGGGATAGCCCATATCGAATTGGGATGCCCCAATTCGATATGGGATAGTCCCATATTGAACTGGGACTCTTCCAATTCGATATGGGATAGGCTCCATATCGAATTGGAGCCTTCCCAATTATATATGGACTTATATTTTGACGAGTTTGCTTGGTTTGAGTCCAATATGGTCTTACTATACTACGTGGTTTTAATTCAATGTGGATCAGAGAGGATCCGTTTTAAAAAAGGAAAACTCCTAGGACTTTTTAACCTACTGTATGCATGTTGTTATAAATACAAACTTTAAAACATAGTCGAAAAAAGCTTCAACAATCAGGAACTTTCAGTAGAGAGCAGACTTCATGGACTTTTAACTTGAATAGACTTTTGAACTCCAGCAACCTTCAGCAAGATGACTTTCAACTAGGAACTGAAGCAGACTTTTGGACTATAACTTGAAACAGCAAGCAACAAAGCAGTAAAAATAAAAGACAATCCTTAATCAATGTAGCAAGCTGGGTCTTCTGTCTTGGTGTTAACTCATCCAGAATTTTGTCCAACAATTTTGGTGGAGCCTTCAAACGTAGGTAAGTTCTTTAAATTTAGTTTATTGAATAAACAATTATCCTCACGTTTCAAACTTCCATCACACTATTTATATAATCAAATTCCATTTTCTTGTTAATTCGGACAGTAGCTAAAATCTTTAATAAATAATATGATCATTTGACTATTAATTTAGTTTTCAAACCCAATTAGTGTTATAACTTTACAAAAATCCTAAACTATTTTCCAAAACCCTATTTTCTAAATCTTAAACCCTAAAATCTTAATTTTCAACACCAAAACCTACAACCCTAATTTAGTTATTCTAAAAACCTTAATTTAAGATATAAACCCTAAATTTATATATTTATTGCTTCATTTAATTTTAGATTTAATTATGTAGCTTATTATATCTTTTGATGATTGATTTATTTAATTTTAATGTTTGGTTTTTTTAATTTATCATGGATGAATATTTTTCAATTATTATTTGCTTATTAAAGTTGTAAGAGGTATGTTTCCATGATTGGGTACCTCATTAATTAATATTTATGTAATTTAAATTATTTTTATATTTTGCGATTAATGTAAAAGACACGTTTCCACCTTTTGGTGGGTGTCCTATTTAGTTTTAGACATTGGACGATGTAAGGACACGTTTCCATCCTCGGATGGGTATCCATTTATTTATTTTATTTGAACATTGCTTTGATTTTAATATAACGATGCTTTAATTTAATTATTACATGTAGTATGGATAATATTATTATATGTAAGAATTCTATAATATTAAGACCTAAAAAGGAGGCCGGTTCCAATGAACCGGGCGTTGTGGGGGTGCTGGGCCATTTCTCACCTTTCCCACATGTACCCAACTTTTCGAACCCATTAGGGGGTTGAGGATTCCTTAGGAATCGAGTCATCCACTTCTTTCTTTTTCCCGGCCTGTCCAGGTGGCGACTCCATTTTTTCTAGGCTTTGGAGGCCCATGTTCTCTAAGGTCCAAAGCCTAACAATGCCGAAGTCGCAAGAACCATTCCACGTGGGAGTGGGGGCGAAAATTCCCGCTCACACAATGGCTTTTTAACAATGCCCTTAATTCATACACAACAAATGGCCTTACCTAAACACTTTGGGTCATTTTCACATAATACACATATTTCACATTTTACACAATTTAGCCATTAACAATGGTTTTTCACAATGCATTTAATACATATATGAAATTACACATGTCATAGCACATTATTCATACATGTTCCATGTACCAAGTAGCTTAACACATTTTTCAATATAAAATGTGTTAAGCCCAATGTTATGCAAATATAACCAATTCATCCAAAGTTTGTACATACCTCTATGAGCAACCAAAAAATAAGCACAAACACCACCTCTAACCTTTTCTTCCAACTTGCCCTTCAATACTTGGATGAGGAAAATCAACTCTCCTCAATGCCTATACCAAATGTGATCATAAATAATCATTTAGTACCACATTCTAAGGCATTTTCAATCTTAAATCATAATTAGACATCATTCAAACAAAAATTCCAAAGTTAAGGCTAACCTCACTTTAACTTTAGAATATCATACTAGGCCATTCAATTTGGTATTTTAAGTTTACTTATATTATTAAAAACATATTTTAACATATTTAAAATAATTACATTATAAAAACACACACTTATGACCAAAACCCTAAAATGGCAAAACCTTCCCCCATTGAAGGTTTTCCATTCCAACTCAATCCATTTATCATTTCAAGCTTATATTCATCACTTTTATCACTAAAGAACATGCTTAAACCAATAAAATCAAACAATTCAACAATTTTGGAAAAATCACTTTTTCAAAACCCTAAATCACCACTTCCACTCTCAAACTCCATTCAAACTCAACCAAATCCAATATTTGACTTTAAAATACTTGTTTATACATCAAAACAACTCATTTAGAATCAATTTGCACAATTAAAATCTATGGTTTCTCAAACCCTAAAAGTCCATAATCCTAAATTTTCTCTCTTCACCAATCTTTACCCAAACTCAACCATTTCTTCAATTCAACCTTAAAATCATTGTTAATCACTTAAAATAACTTCATACAATCCAATTCTAACAATTTAATCATACTAATTCACATACTCAAAACACACATATTCAAACTTTCATAAAATCCAAAGAAAGAAGTTGGAAACTTACCAAAGTTAGTGAAAATTACCAAAAATCCACTTTGAAAACTTGAAAATCTCTCAATTTGTGTAGTATGATAGAAGCAAAACGTTGAGCTCCTCTCCCATGGAGGTTCAGCCTTGATGAGAAGAAGAAGATGATGATGAAGATGAAGATTAAAATAAATTTCTCTTTCTTTCCACTTTTATTTATAGCCATATATATATTATTTAATAATTAATTATTTAATTATTTAATCAATTATCCAAAAATCCATCTTCCATTTAAAATAAATTATTTTTTAATAATTTTAATAATTTTAAATTTCCAAAGTTTATTTATAAAAATGCCATCGAACTTTGACTTTGACTTTTTTTTAAAATTTAATTTTTGTTGACTTTGTATATATAGGTATATTTTGTATATATATCACGTATATATTCCACTTTTCCATTTAAAAACCCTTCATTTTTTATTTAAAATTATTTATTTAATTTATTCAATTAAATTATAATTTATTTTATTTAATTTTTAAAAATTAAGAATTTTTAAAAATTTAGGATATTACACAAGGTATAGAGATTGAGTATGGCATAACCACTCATAGCCTCATACATTCTAGTATATACTTGTCATGGGAACATAAGCTTTTAATCCAAAGACTAAAGCCCAGGCAGTTGGCCTAGTTACTTTTCTTAGGTTTTACCCAAATGCTTTCTCTTTGACTATGATATATCTTAGTTTGAATCATGACCTATTTGGTTTATTCTTTTTCTAATATGTCTTAATTATATTATAAGCCCAAAATAATTTTCAAAGGCCAAAATAATTTTTAAAGCCCAAGAGACCGAAATTATTTTCAAATCTTCTTCAAAGATGGTCTTTGGACATGAAAATCCTTTTAAGATGGGTCAAAGTTCTTTTCCACCTTATGGCCCAAACTCAAAGCCCAAAAATCTATTTTTTTTATAAATCTTTTTGCAATGGGGCTTTGGAGCAAAACCATTTTAAAACCTTTTTTGGGCTTTTAAACATTTTTTTAATGGTCTTACAACTAGTTAGGTTAATTATGAAATACTTAAAATCAATTGTGGGTCTAGTTTACACTAATACTTATCAATCATGGGCTTGTCTGTGGCATGAACTAGTAATTACTTTTTCAAATGAAAAATCTATTTATGATAAACTTTTAATTTAGTTTTAATCTAATATAGTAAAAAAGCTATTTTTTTGTTGGACCAATGGATTAAGACTTAATTAATGAAAATTATCATTGACTGACTTCTAAGTTTGAATATATAATTATTGGTTAAACCGCTCGAGAGAACTATTCAAAAATAAGATATCTCATGTTGATATTTTGTTAACCATATACCCAGGAAAAGAGACTCGCCATTCGTGTGCATAAGTTATAAGGTTGGAAGGAACGTCTTGTGTATCTTTATCTATTTGTTATTTGAGCATCTATGCATACATACATACATGCATTGCATTAAATGTCATTGATCCTTTCTACCTCATAGACCTAGAGTACAGCAGTTCAAGAGCTTATGACAATTTGACCTGCGTCAGTGACTCAGAGTTCAGTGAGAATTCAATCAATTTCACATCAAAAGCGATAGATCCTGAGCAAGTTTAGAAATTGGTGAATGATGCTCTCAATTTCAAGATGGAAGAATTGAAGGAGACCTTAGCTGAGACCATGAAAAGCCAGCTGGTTGCATTATTGGGGAACAATATTGAGGTATTTACTAGTACCAAGAAGTCAAAAGACAAGGGAAAGACCAAGGTTGGTGAGGTAGCCTTTGATGATGACAAGGTGATTGTTGATAATGATAACTGAGCTCAATACTTCCAAGATCATCAATATAAGAAGAAGGAGCCAAAGGTTATGGGGAAATCAACTATTGAGAAGATCGAGACTTCCGATGTGGAGAAGATGATTGTTGATTTGGAGAAGAAGTTTGAAAAGAAGCTGAAAAGTGAAGAACTGTCGGAGGTGGACAAGCTATTTGAACAAGATGAAGAAGTCCCTTGCAAGTTCAAGATGACTTCCTTTGCTAAGTTTAATGGAACTGGCAATCCTCATCTACATATTAAGCAATACATCACATCCATGCAGTCTGTTCAAGCTACTAAGGCTCAAACCCTAAGGTACTTCATGCTCTCATTAGGCCCTGTTGCGCAAAACTGGCTCAATACTTTAGATGAGAACACCCAAAAAGATTAGAATTTAGTATACAAAGCCTTCATTCAGCAGTATGGATACAATGTCGAGCTGGAAGTGACCTTGATGGAGGTGGAGACTATCAGGCAAAAACAAAATTAAGATTTTTTTACCTATGTAAAGAGGCAGAGAAGTAAGGTTGCCTTGCTTAAAAAGAGACCAGATGAGTCCGACCAGATTCGAATGATAGTAAGGGGTGTCCTACTCAGCCTACATAAATGGATATCTCACACTCTCATATGGGATTTCAAATATCTTCTCCAAGCTCATTTGTAAATAGAAAAATGGGAAATAGAGAAGAATTATTTTTCTAGAAGAAGAAATGATAGGGGAAGTTATCAGTCTGGTGGTCAGAGTACACAAAAGTTAGTGAATGTCAATACAATAACTGGTCAAGCAAATAGAAGATAGTTTATAGAGTTGGACAAACCTCTACCTTAGGTTTTCAATAAGTTACAGAAGAAAGGACTATTACAGCCATTGGCTCCTCGATCGCTGCATGATCATCTGCCATTAAACTTTGATTCCAAGGCCTTTTGTCAATTTCATCAAATATAAGGGCACAATATTGATAAATGTGCTCAATTAAGATACGAGATCAAAGATTTGATTGACAGTGAAAAGCTGCCTGAGCTTGATAAGCCCAACACTAAGAATAATCATTCACCTAAGTTTGGAAGAGTGCCACCGCTAGCAACATTCATGATAGAGGAGGATTGATTGAAAATTTTGTCTTGTCATCTTTTCAAGATATGGATGGAGGAATTGTGGATGAGGAGGTGATGACCATTGCCCCTAACATGTCCAAGTAGATAAAGCACCATTGATTTTAATTCAACAAACTTCCTTAGGCTTGAGTGCTATTTATTTTACTTCTGCTTTCTTTAATATTTTTGGAATTTTTTTTTAAAATTAAGATTGTTTGAATAAATTACTTTCATTAAAGTTTTGTTGGTTTTTATTCATTTTGTGCTCAACCGATGATGAGTCTGTCGTGATATTCATAAATTAATGTATTTATGCATCATGATCCGAATGACTTTACTAGACGAGGAAATTATTCTATAGCATTGAGTTGTTTATGCTTACATAGAGAGGGCTCCTACATAATTATGAGTGTATAGGTCCTAGTTAATCTTAGAACATACTTTGATGAACTTTCAAGATGAAATTGAACTCTGCCTATTTAAGGGAGAAATGGTTTAGGCATTGTTTGGTTAGCCAACAACTAGTATCCACCTTTTTAATATTAATCCCTAGTTTGTCCCTTTGAGCCTTCATAAAATTTTTTAGCTTACTCTTATTGACTTGTAAACCCCAACAACCTACCCTGAGCTGTTGTGACTCTTATGATAAGTCTAATAATCACTAAGTTGCCAAGAAGACAAGAAGACCGAAGAAAGGGATGTTCAATCAAGACTATAAAGAAAGTTTAAGTTTACCTGAATTTAGGTCCGATGGCATCAAGATTACAAAGGATTCATCCTTATTGAAATGGACTCATGCTACCTTATAGTTAGAAGCATAGGACAGTATGAACAATATGACTCTCTTAGAGCTAAAAAAAAAGGAAAAAAGAAAGAAGAAAAGAGAAAAGGGAAATAAAATAACAAAAACTTTGTTCTTCCTACCTGAAACAATAGAAGACTTCCACTTAGCCTACGAGAAGAAGTTTGACTTAATTAGTTCAACCCAACCAGAGATTCAACCAAAATCAGAGAAATAGGAGAAAGATAATCTAGTTCATGATACCCGTCACAGCTCCAAGTTAGCAATTTTGAGAGTCATGTATAGAAAAGGACAAAATAATGAAATACCAAAAGAAAGAAAAGAAAAATAAAAAAAGGAAGAAAAAGTAGAAAAGTGAAAGAGTGAGGGGTCTCCAACTTTTTTACAAAGGCAAAGACTGTCCTAATCAAAATCCAAATTCATGCTAAGAAAATGGGAGAATGCTCAAAGCTCTTTATAGTGTGAAGATGTGTCACTTGTGTCATGTCAGTTCTAGTTTAAAAATGGTCGTCATTTAACTCATGTCCCATATAAGACCCCATTTCAAACCCATTATAGACCCGTTGATCCCTTTTAGTAGGTAGAGTCTATTAGTGGAGATTGTTTGAATAAGCATGAATATGAGATAGAAAAAATTTAAAACTCAATGAGACCTTTGTGTTGGGATGAAGTTGGAGAAGGTAAACTGGTTGGTCCCGATTTGATTAAGGAAACGGAGGAGAAAGTGAAGGTGATTCGGGTTCATTTGAAAGAACCTTCAGACCGACATAAATCCTATTCAATTTTAAAGAGAAGAGACATAGAGTTCAGTGTGGGAGATAAAGTGTTTCTGAAGGTGTCTCCATGGAAGAAGATTTTAAGATTTGGCCGCAAAGGAAAGTTGAGTCCTCGTTTCATAGGACCAAATGAGGTGTTGGAGAGAGTTGGTCCAGTGGCTTATAAACTAGCTTTGCCGCCTGAATTGGATCGAATACATAATGTTTTCCATGTCTCGATGCTTCGAAGATACAGGTCTGACCCATCTCATATCTTGTCAGTGAAGTCTATTGAGGTGAGTCTAGATCTAACTTACGAGGAAGAACCGGTGGCGATTTTGGCACGAGAGGTTAAAGAATTGAGGAATAAGAGGGTGCCACTTGTGAAAGTCCTTTGGAGGAATCATGCCACTGAGGAGGCGACCTGGACAAGTGAGCAGGCAATGCAGAGTCAATTTCTCCATTTGTTCCAGACTTGAGGAAAAGTAATTTCGATGACGAAATTTGTTTTAGGGGGAGAAAATTGTAACATCCTAAAATTTTTAAAAATTTTTAATTTTTGAAAAATTTGATAAAATAAATTATAATTTAAAAGGATAAATTAAATTAATGGTTTTAAATGAAAAATAAAGGGATTTTAAATGAAAAAGTGGAATATATATGTGATATATATGCAAAATATACATAACATATATAAAAGTCAACACTTTTTAAAAGAAAATGGTATTTTGGTAATTAAATCTTATAAATTCAAAATTAATAAAATAATTCAAAAATAAATTATTTTTGAATGAAAGAGGGAAATTATGACTTTTAATTTATTAAAAAAATAATTAAATATTAAATATTAAATTATTTTAATATATATATATAAGTAGTTTTAAAAAAAAGATGAAAGGAAAAGAAATATTAAAAGTCTTCTTCTTCTTCTCTTTCCTTTGGCTGAATTTTTCATGGAAGCTAGACCAAGAATTTGAATCTTCCATGCTCCATAAATTGAAGGATTTAACAAGTTTCAAGTGGATTTTTGGTGATTTTCACCAAAATTAGTAAGTTTTCATCTCTTTTCTTTGAATTCCATGGAAGATTGTATTATGTGAGAATTTGAATTTTGATGTAGTATGTTATAATTGTTGGAATTGGTGTGTATGATGTTATTTTGGATAGTTAACAATGATTCTAAGGTTAGATTGAAGAGATGATGGAGTTTGGTTAAAGAATGGTGAAGAAAGAGAATTTAGGGTTATGGATTTTTGGAGTTTTGAAAACATGAACTTTAATTGTGCAAATTGGTTCTAAATGAGTTGTTTTGATTCATAAACAAGTATTTTAAAGTCAAATATTGGATTTGGTGGTGTTGGGTTGGAGTTTAGGGTTTTGGAAAAGTGATTTTCCAAAGTGGTTGAATTGTATGATTTTATTTGTTTAATCATGTTGTTTAGAGTTAAAAGTGATGAATATAAGCTTGGAATGAGTAATGGATTGTGTTGGAATGGAAAACCTTCAATGGGGGAAGGTTATGTCATTTTTGAGATTTTGTGTATAAGAGTGTATTTTTATAATGTAAATGATTTAAATATATTAAAATATGTTTTTAATAATATAAATAAACTTAAAACACTAATTTAATTGTAATAGAATGGAATTCTAATGTTGAAGTAAGGAAAGGCTAAAGTTTTGAAAATTTGTAGGAGTGATATGTAATTATGATTTAATGTTGAAAATGTCATTAAATGTGATACTAAATGATTATTTGCTATCACATTTGGTTTAGACATTGAGGGAGGTTGATTTGCTTCATCCAAGTGGTGAAGAGCAAGTTGGAAAGATTGGAATGGAGGTTGTTTTAAGCTTGCTTTGGGTTGTTAGTGGAGGTATGAACAAACTTTGAATATAATGTTTATATTTGCATAACATTTGGACTTAACACATTTTGGTTGAAAAATGTGTTAAGCTACTTGGTTCATTGATTGTGTATGAATAATGTGCTATGACATTTGTAATGTCATATATGTGTTAAATACATTGTGAAAAGCCATTGATAATGGCTAAATAGTGTAGAATGTAAAATATGCATATTATGTGAAAATACCCAGGTAATTGGGTAATGTGTTGTAAATGCAAAAATGAGATATGTGGAATAATGAAATGAATTAATAGTGATAAAAGTGAGAAAAATGAGAAAAGTGAGAAAAGTGAGAAAAAAATGTGAAAATAAGGCAATGTGCCTAGATTGAATATGTGACAAAGAGAAAGAGATTAATAATGAGAAAATGAATAAATTGTGTGTCTAGTAGGTTATTCAATTTTCAGAGTTCTAGGTTTGGCGGCATGCCTATGATTGCCTACGGGCTAAACGCTGGAATGGTGAAAAGATTGGGTCGTAAGCCAGGCCAGCTGATAAATATGATGTTTTTGGGGTGAAAAGACTAGGTCGTAAGCCTCAAAAACTGTAGCAGTCTAGCCGGGTTGAGGACCAAGATACTGGGGCTTAAGGGTCTAGCCGGGTTGAGGTCCAAGAGACTGGGGCTGTTACATTATCCATGGATATATTGCCTATGGGGCTAGACACATGGTGTCATTATGGACCAAACCAGTAACTCTGAAATTTGAATAGAATATTAGATCCTTTTTGGGCCCATGCTTGTCTTTGTTTTAATGTGAATTATGAATTATGATACAATTGAGCAATATAGTATTATTAGTTGTGCTTCTAAAATATTTAAAAAATATAAGAAAGTGGATTGATGTGACATCTATATGCATTGTGCATTTGGTATTGCATTAAGTTATATTATTATTATCAAAGTTTGTACCACTAGGATTCGGCTTAGCGCGATTATTTCAATCGCGCAGGTGACAGGGTAGACCTAGCTGAGCCAGAGAGTTCTTCTAGACCAGGTCGGGTCTAGACTTGTAGTTGAACTTGTTGAGTTCCTATCGAGATTAGAAACACTGCCAGCAGCATATATATATTTTTATGTTATTGTACATTTTGAGTTTTATGCATAATATATTATATTTTGGATTTTTTGTATTGTATATTATAAAGAATGTTTGGGTCAATGTATTTGAAATGGGTGAGTAAGTGTGTTTTAAATTATAAATATCTATATATAAAAATATTTAAGAAACTTGGTGAAATTGAGAAGTATGGTTGAGATGGTGATTGAAAATTATTTGGGAGTGTTTTTTTTTTTTTTGCAGGTTGAGTAATTGCTAAATTTTAGGATATCTAAATTACAGACAAAACTCTAGCGAATTTTTCCCAGAGATTTTTATATATATTATTTATTTTGGGTTCTTATAACAAGTAAAGAATATTTATATTCTATTTAATTTTTATATATTTAGAATTTAAAATTTTAAATTGGAAATGTGAAAAAAAAATTAGTAAACCGGTCTGTGACATTTTTGTACCGTATATGCGTATTTTACATATGCTGAAAATATGTATTGTACGTATATAGGATATAAGGGTGTTACAGGGGTACTGGGTTATTCTCACCTTCCCCATGCGTACCCAACTTTTTGAGCCCAATAGGGGTTGGAAATCCCTTAGGAATAGAGTCATCCATCTTTTTCTATCTTCCCGATCTGTTTAGGTGGCAACTCCATTTTCTTCAGATTTAAGCATGTGTTCTCTAAGGCCCTGAGCCTAACAATACCAAAGTCTCAAGAACCATTCCACTTGGTAGTGGGGGCAAAAATGTCTGCTTACACATGGGATCTACTCATACTTGTGACATGCTAGTTCAACTATGAATTAATTTATTGATGTAACCAAAAAAGCATCCAAGCCTATGCCTAAGGATCTAATTCACCTTCCCGATGGACTAGTTACTAGAGCATGATTATTAAAGGTCAAGGATGCAATGTTTAGGATGATGCAAGGCCTTTGGACCAATCTTGCAACTATTGAGGAATAAGAAGGACTCTAACTATAAGTTTAGACTTTTAAAGAATTATTAAGGCCTAACCCATTTATCATAAGTCTAAAAAGACCATTTGGATTAGTTGTGATAAGACAAATTGGATTAGTTGTTAACAAAACTATTATTATGTTTTTGGGTTATAAACTACTTTGTTGGAATTTCTTTGTATTTGGACTTGAGTTTGTTATCTTATGTTGGGTTCCATGTTGTTCAAGCCCAAAGTTGTGCTTGGAAGAGCTTATTTAGTATAAGGATAAGTATATCTCTATTGTCAAACACCCAATTAGGGTAGCCATTCCTTTGTTCCCTATATAAACAACCTTAAGTCCATTTGTAAGGGAAGTCACCTTGTTGAATGAAAATTTAAAATCCTTAAGAAAGGATATCTCTTATTCTTGGTTCTTGTTGAATAAAAACCCTTACACTAAAGCTAACTACTTGGAGTGTGAGTAATTTTGAGGTTCCTTTTTATAATTATTGGAATTGGGTCAATGATTTAGCAAGGACTTGATTTAACCTTACAAGGGGTTGTTTCCAAGTATAAAGATTGTAAGCTCTCTAGTCCATATACTAGAGATTCATATCTCTTATCTTAGCACTTGAAGTTGGCACTTCAAGTTCATAGCTTATAGTTTATAACTAGATGACTCTTCATGCCCTACTTCATGGGGCGCTTAATCTAACTTTGATACCATTTGTACCAGTTTGGCCAAAATTGGTTACTAATAACCTCATACTAAAATGGTTAGCCCATGCAATATAGATAGTTACTAGTTGAAATTTAAAAACTATTTTCCACTTTTATGTCTAGCCAATTAGGTTGTTCATCCAACATGGTGGCCTTAACTTGGTCTAATCTGGATAAGTTGGGCCAAATTTTAAAAAAATTAGGCCCAGTTTTGGTTTTTTTTTTTTTGAAAATATTTTACCCGAGAATACATATATACATGCACATACACATACACATATACATGTATATAATCATACTTATATACATATATACACATATAGAAAGCCCTAAAGATTGCTTTTTCTTCCATTTTGCAATCCTAACCCTCTCCTGCCTTTTCTGAAGTCACCTTTACCATCTCTTCTTTGCTGAAACCCTCAGTCCTCTTCCTCTTTCTCTGTCTCTCGCTCTTCCTCAGCCTTACTTCCTTCTTAATCTCTTTATCTCTTGCTTTCCATCTCTCACTCTCCTTCTTCTTCTCTCTCCACCTTTAGATTTCCCTATGTTTCACTATTGAAGCTTCAAGTTGCATGCAATGAGATCCTAGTTGAGTTTGACTTTTTTTTAATAGATTTAATGTCTTAAAAAGTAGAATAACATATCAAATATTTTAGGTTTTTTTTATTTTGGTTTGAATTTGATTATAGTTTTTGTATTTTATAGCTTTTAAGGTGATTGTGAGCCGATATTTTCTCCCTCACTCCTAGTGGAATGGTTCTTACGACTTCGACACTGTTAGGCTATGAGCCTTAGAGAACATGGGCCTAAATCCAAAGAATAAGAGTCACCACATGGATGGGCCGGGAAGATAGAAAGGGGTTGATGACTTGATTCCTAAAGAATCCCCAACCCCTACTAGGTTCGAAAAGTTGGATACATACGGGAAGGTGAGAATGACTCAGTACTCCTATGACGCTCGGTTTATTGGAACCGGTCTTCTTTTCAGGTTTAAATATTATTGAATTCTTAATCATATTATAACAGTATCCATATTACAAGTAATGATCAAAATAAATAAATATTGTATTAAGTTAAACAAATCAAACAAAATGGGCATCTATCCAAGGATAAAAACATGCCCTTACAACCATTCAAATATCCATAGAAATAAATAAAATAGGATACCCACCGATTGGTGAAAATATGTCCTTTACAACGATCCAAAATTTTTAAAATTAAGATAAGCAATTAAAATAAATAAGGCACCAATAAAGTGGAAATATGTCTTTTACAATGATACTAAAAATCCAAATAATAAGAAAATAACCATTACCCATTCATCATGAACAAGTAAATCTCATAATCCCTTATGAGCAATAAAAACAAAACTCATCATTCATTGTATAATAATAAATCAAGATTAAACGAATAAAACATAGGGTTTCATTATTAATAAAATTAGGGTTTTAAGGTTTTCATATGCAAATCTAGAGTAAAACATGTAAGTAAATTAGGGTTTTGGAAAACAAACTGAGACTAAAAATGCATATTAGGATTTTTCGTGCTAACTTAGGGTTTTGTGCTAACCTAGGGTTTTTATATGCAATGCTAGGGCTTAATCTTATAAGTTATGGTTTTACATGTGAAATCAAGGTTTGGAATCAAAATATGCACAATTAGGATTTTTCATGCTAACTTAGGGTTTTATTAAAATAAATCATATAATGAAGGTTTGAACTAAATTCAAATAGAAATCATGCTCTATTGTATGAAATAAAGTCAAGCTAAGATTTTCAAATGGACAATTGCCACAATATTTATGTTTCAAACAAACAATTACTACAATACTTATGAAAATAACTAATACAAGTTTAAACAAATTGAATTTGAAAAATCAAACCTGCATTGTTGGCTCCACCAAGCTAAATTTGTTGAACCAAACATGTGTCTTAGACGATTGAAAGTCTGGATCAATGGAGATCTTGGTTGGTGCCTTGGTGATCCGAGGATACTAATGCCTCTATTTTTCTTTTTGTTTGAATTGCTCTCTGTCTCAATTGCTTTTTAATTTCTGGTATTTTATTACCCCTCTCCCCCCTTTTCCTAATTGTTCCTCTATATTTATAGGTAGCATTAGGTTTAATCCCATTTTTCAAACCTTAAACCTACTAGAAAAGGTTATCCCTTTGAATTTGATTCAGATTAGCACACTTAAATAGGCTGGTATTTAGAGCTTATATCGAATTGGGTCTAATATTGTACATGTATGCTCATGTCGAATTTGGTGCTCATGTCGAATTGGACATGCCAAATTCCAGATGGCCCACTCCTTTTTAAATCGAACCAGGTTGATTTGAGTTTTTAAAAATTAGGACTGATTTTAATTCATGCTTTAAAAAATGGATCGGACTGGATTTAGGTTTCATAAAATTAGATTGGACTTAATTTGGGCCTTTTAATTAGAATTAAACTCATTCAAGACCTAAATTAAGGTTCTACAGTGATTATATTATAATTTTATGTGTTTGGTTGATTGTATAAGAAAAGGCTAGATTAGAGATTTGTGTTGTGTTCATTACTGCAATAATTTTAAGTTTTGATTGATTTTGTTTTCTTTATTTTATTACTATGAGATCTATGTTGTTTCATTATTGTTTCTGATATATATTTGACACTATTTTTCTTTGGCTTGAGAGGCCTTGGGCAAACCTGACAACCCAGCCAGGTTTGCCTAAGGCTCAAATTTCTCTCCACCCATAGGTCTAGAGTTGGAATATGCGTTGAAGTCCAAGGGCTTCGGATAAGGGTAAAACCCAGTCCAACTTAATCCGATACACTCTTATAGGCAAGGGTTTTTGACAAAAATACAAAAAAAAATTGAAAAAAATTTAAATATACCAAATTTATAAATTATTTATCAAAATACCATAATTTATAAAATATTTACCAAAATACTACATTTTCATGAGTTTATAATAAGTTTAACATGGGTTTACTATAAATTTATAAATTTTATGTAGTTTATAATAAGGCTATTATGAGTTTATAATAAAATAATTAAAATACTCATAATAAAAAAGAAAAAATTTTAAAAATTACGATGAATAGTGTCATTTTTCCTATAGGCAATGTGGATAAGCTCGTGGCTATGATGTGCTAGTGTAATCTAGCACTTGAAATTAGCACTTCAAACTTATGGCTTTCTTTGCAGGGATCTTTTTCAATCATAAGCAAAATTCCATTTTTACTTTATTTTTTAACTTTTCATTTTCTTTATGATTCTGCTAGAAATATAAATAAGAAGCATAGAGAAAGGAAAAACAAAACAATGAGATGAAATTAAAAAAAAAAATTGGGAGTTTTTGTCATGTAGATATTGGTTTTCTGTGAAGCTTTGGTTGTGTTTAGAAGGTAAAATAAACAAGACTTTAAGTTTACTTTTTAATCAGTTACCACTTGTTCAAAACATTAATTTGTTATAAATGTTTAAAGTCCAAAAAAAGAAAAATAGATCAACACTCATATTATACTTGTCAGAAACTAATAATAAAAATAATGATTGATGCAGAAGAAAAACAGGGGCATTATACATAGGATGAGGCTTTTGTTGCCCACCATTCATCCAAGATAAAACCTTTCAAACTGCTACCCATACCTTTGGAGCTGACCCAAGAAATATAATCCCCAAAACAATAACACGAATTAAGAAGACGAAGATAATATGGCTCTGAGAATGTGGGCTTCTTCCACAGCCAACTCACTCAAAATCTCTGTTGCCACCAAAGTTCGCCTCTCTCCTTATTCTCTCTCAAGATGCTTCTCTACTGGTAGTATTTTTTTTTTCTTATTTGTATGTTGATAGAAATTTGCGTCTTTCAAGATTAAAGAATGCTTGGTCTTTTTCTGTTACCAATGAGTTTTGTTCAGTCATACCTCTTAGACTGAAGGGCAGCGAGTTGCATTCTTCCTTTTTCTTTTTCTTTTTTTTTTTCCATTTGAAAGATTTTTTAAATATAAAACTTTTGATGGATGTGCAGTTCTAGATGGGCTCAAGTATGCAAGTTCACATGAATGGGTGAAAGCTGAAGGTCCAGTGGCTACAATTGGAATCACTGATCATGCTCAGGTTTATATTTATTCATTTATATATTTTCCCTTATCTCTTTCCCAGATCAGAGTAACTGAAGAATTAATGCAAATCAATAACGTTTATCTGTGTATTTATTTAAGTAGAGTTACCCTTTACTAAGTGGTAGAGTATCTACAACATAGTGCAGTAGCTCAGAAATTCAAATTCTTTTCGTCATCTCTCTCATTCGAAGAAATTTTTACATGAAATTAAACAGTAAAGTTGCTCTTTTGCTCAAAAACTTTTGTCTAGTCTTTGAGAATTTCATTGTTTTTGCATTACCATTCATTTGAAATTTGTTGGAACGGATAAGATTTGACCATATCATGACCACACAAGATAAGATGGAATTCTCTATCACAGCCCAATCATTTTAGCAGATTTTAGCAGTGATTCCAATGGTAATTAAAAAAAGAGGATTGCATATACAATTTACAGGACCATTTGGGAGAGGTAGTGTTTGTGGATTTGCCAGAAACTGGAGCTTCAGTAGGTCAAGGGAAGAGCTTTGGAGCAGTGGAAAGTGTGAAAGCAACAAGTGATATCAATTCTCCCATCTCCGGTGAGGTTGTTGAGATCAATTCTAAGCTAAGCGAATCACCTGGCTCGGTCAGTTTCCTCTATCCAAATTACATCTTATTATTTTACTTTACTTGGTTTTTTTTATACATTATATCTCTAAATTTGATACCCTTTTTTTCTTTTCTTTTTTATTTTTCAAACAATGGAAGATTAATTCAAGTCCATATGAAGAAGGATGGATGATCAAAGTAAAGCCTAGCAATCCATCAGAATTAGAATCTTTAATGAGTCCAAAGGAATACACAAAATTCTGTGAGGAGGAAGATGCTGCTCATTAGATATTTGAATTTGTATATTTTCTCTTGGGACTAACTTGTATTAGACATATTTAAGTCCTCAGTTCTTGTCAATTATTACCAGATATCCGTTTCCTATGTTATATCTTATTCAATCTCTTTTTCTTCGTTGTATTAGTTTACATTTTGTGTTTTCTCATTCATTCCTGAATATGCTTGTGTGATTTTCCAAGAAACCAAAGAAACAAGAAGCCTATGCATTGTATGTACACTGCGAGTCTGCAACACATATATAGCTCAAATGAGTACTTCCCAGTTCCCACACACTGTTCTTGATTAGCCTACTCACCTTGGAAATTGTATGTTTCATGCATTTTCCAAATTCGCCAAACAGCTTTTGTAAGCACATGCACCTCAAGACAAATCTACAGATCACGAAGGAGTACATGTATAATCCTGTAGTTTTATCACCAGAGGGTGACTCAAGCCTCATGGAAGGTGGATCAGAAATAAAAATAGAACAGATTATTCAAACATTGAAAATAAATTGAAGGCTTCTATAATGTAAAATCAGCATTCTTGAAATGCTTTTGCAATAATAAGAGATGAGGAATTTACAGCTTATAAATATAGTTTGTCACGCAAAAAGGGGTATGAACCTGCAAGTTATGGCAGCTGTGTTGAATTTCAATGGATTCTCTGCTTAATTCAGCTGCTATCTCGCACTGATCAGAGATTGTGGGTGAAATTTCAAAAGATGCCATGACATCATCTTCAAGGAGTGAAGTTGATAAGTTCCATGATAAATAAATAAATATATATATATATAAAGAACACAATGATAAATATATATATATATATATAAAGAACACACTGGCAACTAATAACTCTAGTCAATGACGTATCAATGTTCCTGAAGAAAAATAACAGGTTAACGGGGGAAAAAAAGAAAGAAATTTTCATTTGGCTGTGAAGATCATCGAAAAAAGATATGGTAAAACGATGACATGTGCAGATGCATATTTTTATAAATGCGAATATTGGTGACACAATGAGATATCTATCCGGAAGAGCAATTCTAAGTTCACAACATTTAGACGTGAATGTTGCAGATGGTGGGTCGGAAGATAAATTAAAGCTCAATAGCTCATTGCTTCCCTGGTGGAAAGGGATGCAAACTATTATTGCATCCAATGTAACTGAACAGCTTTATACAGTTAATTAATTTCTTTTAACTTCACAAATCTCTTATAGAAGGACAACTCCTCACCCTCGTTTATTATCGTTTCCTGCATTTTCTTTTTCAACTACAAAAGGGAAACAAAAAACATATACTGGAGAGAAGACTTGGTTTGCGAGGCAAAACTTACTTTGGTTTTTCTGTTAAAAGTTACCAGAAATCTGAGCCCAACGAGATTAATGTTGTAAGAAATGGCACCTTTTTCTGAAATATTAAAGGATTGCTCTTTTACGTAGCTTTCTAGTTTCTTAGCCTCATAGTCAAGTTGTTCTTGGTCTGCTTTGCAGCCATGCATAATCTCATAAATGTAATCACACTATACCCACACATATATAACGAATTATATTATAAATTCACAACCATAGTTCAAAAAGTATTACAAATTCACAACCTAAAAGATAACATTCACTGAACCAAAAGAACCTAAATAATATCTCTTGTAAACTAATTTTCATAAAGTAAATTTTATATTCCAAATAATTAGATTTTAAACTTTTTTTTTATATGCTTTTCATTTTTTTTTAATTTATATTTTAAAATATATTTAAATATAAAAATTATTTTGAAATATTTTAACACCTTAAAAAATATTTTACATTAATTTTTATGGCTTTTTATTTTTTATTTTTTGATGTGTTGAAGTTGCTAATAAGGTTTTTCATCTTTTGTTTTTTGGCATGGTAAGCGCCCCTAATTAACAAAACCGAAGTCCCTCCTCTACTTCTCTTCTCCTACTGTCTCTTTCTCTATCAAAGTCGGATTACCTGGATCTGTAGCTATTGCGATCTGCAGAATTGGTGAGTTCATCATCTATTGTCGTTTATTTATCCATTTCCAATTTTTGTTGTTGCTTAGATGTTCATCTTCAACTTTAGATATATTTTTTTCTTTTTCTTCTACAATTTCAGTTTGTATTAGATTGTTGATTTGTGCCATTGATTTCATTATCTATAGATAGAATTAGAGAGTGGCAAATTATTTCCAAACATTATGCTTGCAGGTTATTTTGTATAGCCTAAACATTGTGCTTCAGTTTTCTAATCAACAGTTGAAATGAAACCTATTTTCATATTTAATTTACTTTAGGAAAAGAATTAAAAATTATTAGTTTTTCATAGAGCTTTGATTACTTTGGATGGGAACAAGTTATTAATTTTAAGAATCTGGTTGAGTAAATATAAAGAAATTTTACTCAAATGGTGATTTTGATTTAACTTTCGTTTTGGGTTTTGGCCAAAAGCCCAGTTAGAGGGAGCCATCATAATAGGTCTATCAAAATTCTGAATGGCTGTGAATTTGTCATCCTATTAGTTTAAAACACAGAAAATCCGTCGAACTTGTGTAAGCGCCGCATATCAGCGATACAATTTCTCTCGTCAAATACCCTTCTCTCTCTCTCTCTCTCTCTCTCTCTCTCTCTCTCTCTCTCTCTCTCTCTCTCTCTCTCATGAAGCAGCCTTTCCTCTTTCTACCTTTTTTTCCATATATATATATATATATATATACTATTTCACTAGCGTAGAAAAATAAAATGGACATAAAAATTAAAAAAATTTTACTTTTTTCATTTCAATTGATTTAAATATCTCTAAAAAAAATATCTTTCAAATTAAAATTTTAAAATAAAAATATAAATGGTATTTTATTTTTAATTTCATTCTCTAAAATTTATTTAAAATAATATATTTTTTATATAAAATACATAAAAAAACAAAATTTTTTCTACATTAATAAAATATATTTCTGATGAGATATAGAAAGTAGCAATTCTTCACAGTCTAAAGTCATTATCAAAGGTTGAATTGAAACCCAGTCGATAACACACTGATATGACTTTTATTTCTTCCAATGCCAGGTATAGGCTTCTGTCAATCAACCTTTCAAAAGTTGTCATCCCGTCTCTTTATTGCTAGAAAATTATGATTTCTAAAGGGGTGTTTTTTTTCTCTCTCTCTCTCCTATTTTTTTTTCCTCTCTTGCTTACAAGATTTGGGTTGAAATAATTCCTTTGGAATTGGTAAATAAGAATGATGGGTCGGGATTGAGGGAGGGGTATAGGTGGAGATGGGTTGTGATTTTAGTAACAAAGAAAGATTGAAAGAAAGGCAGAATTAATTGGGGAGAAGAGGAAGAAACATGATAGACAATTTTGAGGTTGGTGATATGAGGAAGGAAAAATCGCTTTAGTAATCTTAGAAATTAATTTATATTTTATGCTTTTTGGATTTGAGTTTTTCCAATTCTTTATTTTCCAGGTTTGATACCAAAACCTTAAAATTTGGGTTTTTGGGTTAAGAGTTATTCTAAAAATAAAAAATGTTTTCTTATTCTTTTTTTTCTTTCGGGTAATTAGAAAAAATGAATCTAATGGGTTCCCGTGATTTCTTAATATTTCCATCATTAAAATTCTTGAGAGTACTTCATTTCCATTATTGATTTTTTGTTAGGATAAGAAAGAAAGAAGGAAGAAAGAATAGAAAGAAAGAGCTCTTAGCCTGCATATTTATTTATTTATTTAAGGGTTACCAACCTTTCTCATCACAGGCGTTTCAGTGATATTGTTCTTTTCATTCACGCAGTCAAATATTTCCTTAATGCGCAGAAAAATAATGGTCAGAAGGGTTAATGTAAACAAATAAAATTATAAAGGTTTAACAGCTAAATCAGGCAAAGTTCAGGGGTCCGAAGATGCTTTTTTTTTTAAGCCATTGTACATTTGTGGTAGAAAACTTTCTATGTGATATTTGTTACATGATGGCACTTAGCAAAGTTGGAAACTGCAAGTCTAAGCCTTATCATCTCTTGTTATTTAATTCTCACATGCATGCTAACTATTTTCTATTTATTCACGCAATACTTCTGCCTTCATTCGTCCGCATATTTTATCAGTATTCTATAGGATGTATAAGGTGACAGTTAAAGATCTATTTTTATGATGCTTTTGGTGGCAAATCGTAACAAGTTTTGAGGTTTGAATTTATCTACTACTAATGTTCCATTTTAAAATTGGCTTTTAATCTTCTCAAATTATTTTATAATTTAACTGCATTTTTGGTGTTAATTCATGTGGGCATCACCATTTTTTTAATACCTGAAGCATGATATAAATAGATTCTTCATGATATAAATCTTTAAGATGTTGAAGTTGTGGATGTTCTTCAATTAATACAATGTGCCATGTACATGGAGCTGCTGCTGATGATAAAATTGCATCCTAAAAGCTCCTTTTATGAAAGATAAAATGGTGGTTCTCTGGTCTTGAATTGATTGCCTTTTAATTGATGTTAAATATATCTAATAAAGTGATCCTTAAATAAATTATTGCTTTGAGAGTTAAAACTACACCTAAGACTATATTTTTCTCATGCAAGTGCAAGTAGTGAAATTAGCGAACTCTTGATGCACAGATTATATCAAATACTTATTGGGTGTTATCAACTGACAAATGGCAATAAAATTTTCCATTTGTGAAAAGTTTGCTTTTGTCGAACTTTTTTTCAAGTTTTGGAAGAAATGTGATTCATGATTGTTAAGGCAATTGTTGTTTGTGCGCAAGTATACTTTTGTGGTATTAAATAAATTTAATCAAGCTTTCTGTAAAATTAATATAAGTGAATGGAAATTTGATTTCTGTTGGTGATGATTGTGAATTGTTATTTGTCCTGCAACCAGAGTTTGGGGCACTAGGTTGTCTTCTGTTTTGTCTCTTATGGGCTATGTAAAACTTTTGATTGAACCTCTAACTATCATTATCCGTATGAAATTTTTGGAAATGCAAAAGAATTTGCAAGAACTTGTACCAGCCACGTGGGCCCCCTACTTCTCTAACCATCTTTTTTTTTATTCTTTTGTTATTGCATGAATGGATGTTAATAAATAAATTCTCTCTCTGGTGCAGTTCTACTTCCTTGGAATTTGTTTGAAATTGTTCTACTTGGCAGAGTTGGAAATTGCAAATTTAAGTTTTTCCAGGCCTCTTGGTATTTAAGATTTGTATACTAACTATTTATATTTCTTTTTCATTTAACTTTTCCGCCTTCATTTGTTTGTTATTCACTCTCATTCACCCATATTCTGCTCTCATTTCTTTTCTTTTTTTTTTTTCCTTTTTCTCTAGACCTCCGATCCCCATTTAAAAAAAAAAATCATTGAGCGGGTCCCAGAAATCCTAGTTTTGTTATTTGCACTCTCATCCATATATTTTTTTTCCTGTGTTGTACTTTTGCATGCTTTATAATTTATTTTTCTTTGATGCCCTCACTTTCTCATATCAGATTTCTGTGATTTCCTACATCGAAGCAATAGCAGAGAGCTTCTCACTAGTGGCAGATATAGCCTCTTAGTTTTGGATGGCAGCATAAAAACTTTTTGAAAAATTTAACTTTCCAGTACATAGGATTTTTAAAAAATCTCGCCCCCCTTTGCACCTACAGGAATCCACCAATGTTTTGTGCAACATTAACATATATAAATTGAGTTTTTTTTTTCTTTTTTTTTCCCGAAGTTTTACTTGCTTTTGACTTTTTATGCTATATTTTTTGTTAAACAACAATTAACCCATAACCCCAAGCTAGTTAATGTCAGCTACATGGATCCATTTCTTCTGTTCTGCTTGGTTCTGTGTTATTTCTTTAGAAAGATTTAGTCCGCTTAAATATTTCTTTATCACTTCTTCCCATTTCATCTTGGATAAGCAAATGCATATATTTTTTCAAATCTTTATTTCTTTTTTCAAGAATAGACTACCAGTTTGGTTCTTGTTTATCATCATTTTTTATATCTTTGCCAAAAGAACTTGCTTTTGAGATATTTCCTTCAATATTTAATGTTTGAAATTGGTCTATGATTGCTTGAGCCAGTTAGATTTATATAAAGCTGTTCTTAGAAGGAGCCTTTTCTTATTATTTCTTGTATTTCTTCTTTCTATCAGAGAAATGTACAACAGTGTGGGAGCCCAACCTGGGATGCCTAGGCCTCCTACAAATCCTCAGCCCAATCCATTTGGGAATGCAATCTATGGAGCTGGTTCAGGGCTTATTAAAGGTGGACTAGGTGCATATGGAGAGAATTCTAGGTTCAAGCTCTGAATATGTACAAAGCAATATAAGTATTTTGTCAAAGCTACGTATATTGTATTTGAGCTTTGGTATGGGTTGAATGTTATTACTCTAGGTCTAGATATGTAGCTTCCGCTCAAAATTCTTACATTATATTTATACAGCACTGTCACATTTCTGGATGCTCATACAGTTGCATTTGCACTTGGACATGTGATGTTCAGATAACCATGCATGACTTAGCATCAACCTTTTTTTGTTCCAGAAGACCTCAATTTCTGATGTTCATAGAAAGCCCTTTTTCCTGCACTCATAATGCTATAGTAAACATTGACTGAATTGAGAAGTGATGTGCTTAAGGTTGACAATGGAGTTGGAGGAAAAGTCTGGTACTTGTGTTTGATATATTACAACCAAATTGTTGGTGTGCAGAATCAACATCAGTACCAAAGAATAATTGAAACAAGTTCCTTTAAGAAGATAAAATCAATTTATTCTAAAGGCTTGTGAAGAATGATAAATGCATATACTGTGTTTGGCATTGAGGTTAGAACTGCTTTTGGACAATTACCTTTTAGACGTAAGAATGATAAAATGAATTACCTTTTGAAACTGTTATTTAGCTTCTGTAGAGTTTTTATGACTAAACTTGCTAACTTTACCATAAGAACAGATTTAATACTATCTGATCAACATATTCAAGATATTATTTTTCTCAACAACAATACTAAAGACTTATCACCTGCTTCCTAAACCTTGTTACAATGATTTTTAAGTTCAAAAACCGTGGTATTTCCTTCCCTTCTTCTGGAGTGTTGAAACAATTGAAAGTAGCACTACCGCTAAATGTTCCTGTTTATATACATGCAGTGGGTTCAGTTTAGCATTAATGTATAATTTGAATATACGACTTCAGTTGACATTTTCTTTCAAATGAACAGATAAGTAGATATTTTTCTGATCCACAATATTATTTCCAAGTGAATGACCAATATGTGAGAAATAAATTGAAGGTTGTTCTGTTCCCTTTCCTGCATCGGGTAAGCCTTACTACCATGATTTTTTATCGCTCTCACAGCAGTAGTTTCCTTGTTGAGGTGACATTTTGTTCTTATTTTCCTTTGTCTTCAGGGGCACTGGACGCGGATAACTGAGCCAGTGGGTGGTAGACTTTCCTACAAACCCCCGATTTATGATATTAACGCACCAGATTTGTACATTCCCTTCATGGCATTTGGTACATATGTTGTCCTGGCGGGATTGTCATTGGGACTTAATGGAAAGTAAATGTAATATTTTCTCTAATGAACTCCTGATCATGTCTTAATACATACAACATGAATGACAAAGTTTATCATTCCCTCTTTATACCTCAGTTCTTGTTCCTTCCTGTTCTGAGATTTGCTGTTTGTTTGCTTTACTGGTTTGACTTTGCTGGTGCTTTGAAAGAGCAATATGAGCACTTCCTAAGTAGGAACGAAAAATTTAGATAACCAAATGTTTGGGCATGAAGTTGCTGGTAATGGCAGCAGTTGTAGCAGAGGTAGCAGCAGTGTGTTCTGGCAACTGTAGTATTGGTGGCAATGGTTTCATCATCATTGCTGCAGTTGTCCCCTTCCTCTGTCACATTTTCTGCCTTCTATTTTAATTTTTTCATGCATGCACATTTGTGTGTTTACTGTGTTTTTTATGTATATAATGCTTCTGGACTGGAATTTAATTGATGTCTGAAGTATTTTCCTTTCATGATGTCTTCTCCATGGGATAGGGGAAGTTGAAAGAACCATAAATTGGATTCAATAGAGTAATATTGTATTTTCATATCTAGTCGTTTTGGGATTTTTCTACATTATCTGGTGTATGATTTTTATGATGCTTCTTACAGTCTGTCACAGATATATTTGCTTTATTTCTGTTCAAAGTGTGTAATTCCTGTTCTGCAATCATTTGTTCCTTCCTATACTTTAATTCATTAATCTTTATTTTATGATTCAACTTTTATTTGATGCAGGTTTAGCCCATAAGCCCTCAATTGGCTGTTTGCGAAGGGATTACTGGGCTGGTTTCTGCAAGTTGCGTTGCTTAAACTGACACTCTTTTCACTGGGTAGTGGAGAGGCACCATTATTAGACATTGTGTCATATGCTGGGTATACTTGCACAGGGATGTGTTTTGCTGTCCTTGGAAAGATCTAATTCTAATATTCTTACAAATTTATGATGCCGTGTATCTGCTTATGCATGGGAATTTTCTTGGTGAAAACAATGAAACGGGTCCTTTTTGCTGAGGTGAGGAGTTACGATTCAAGCAGGCATCACTATCTTTTGCTATTCATTGCTTTGGCTCAGTTCCCACTTTTCACTTGGCTTGGCAACGTTTCCGTTAATTGCCTTTTCTAAACTGAAATACCTTTTGTTGTAGTTAGAAACAATACATGTTTCTAGTGAAATTTACGGGGATGATTATTTTTTTGCTTTAGCTAATTTCTTAGACAATTCCTTAGAAAATTTTCTGCTTTAGCTAATTTTCTTATGGGTGATTGATTATTTTTGCATTTCGATCATGTTAATTGTACACTGCCCTGTTCATCCTCGTTAAAGGTCTGGGTTTATAGCACTGAGAAGTTGTTTAAGAATAATTTACTTTGTTATTTCCTTTTTATTTTATTTATTTTTATCTATTCTATGACCTGTATCTATTGTCTTATTTTTTTCGAGGATTCGATTGGCGTATTATTTTTTTTTCCTAATTTATATAGGGAAGAGTTTTATCAAATGGAGCCTACGAAAAACCATAGGTTAGCTATTATATGCTGTGGATGGGTTGTTGCTGAAGATTTCGTACCATCGAGATTTGAAAAAACGGGAGGGAAGTGACGAGTTCAATGTAGCAACATGTAATGTAAATAATAACTGTAATTACCAGCCCAATGCATCATTTTTAGGAGATAATTCTTATTTAACTGAGTATATGTATATTCCGCGTCCAGTTTAGATAAGTTTCTCACCAAAATTAATTGGATAATAATAATAATAATAATAATAATAATAATAATAATAATAATAATAATAATTGCTATATAAATCCAAAGTAATCCGATCGTGATGCATGGCTCTCCCTCATGTATATAAATGACTGACTAATTAGTACTGTTTATCATGATTATATATTATATTATATAATAAGATAATATATTTTTATTTAGTTTGATGAAATAATAAAATGATCGAAATATTTTTAAATATATAAATTAAAATATTTTTAAATATATAAATTATGTAAATCATATTAAATTTGACTTTTAAATTTAAAAATTAAATTCAATTGAAGACATAATATTATAAAAAAAAAGGCATAATGATTGAAAAATTAAGAATATAATTAGTATTTAAAAATAATTAAAAATTAAAATCTTAAAAAGAAGAAACTCGTTTTATCTTAAAAAAATAAGAATATATTTAGTAGTTACAAAAATTATTAAGTATATTTTTAGAATATAGAATTTTTAAATAATGAGAAATCACTAAATTAGTGAGTTAAAAAATTCATTAAATTTTATACTTTTCAAGTAATGAAATTATCATGAAATGAGATGAAAGCGAAAACTATTTCATACCTTGTAAAAGTATAACAACTTAAGGATATTGAGAAATCAAAAATCCATGTTTACAATTAAATAACCTCCTTAACACAATTATTATCACCCATTGATGTGTCATTCGTGCTAGCATGAATTAGCTCATACAAGTCTTTCTCTTTTTCGTCTTCCAAATCTTGTTGCTTTAATTTCATGTAAGTCTTTCTCATGCACCAATCAAGAACTGGAAAAGTCTTATCCATCATTTTATGTTCACCAAACTCAAACGTGTTTATAAGAAAAATGTCAAGTTCATAAGTATTACTGAATGATTTCTTTGGTCTTTTTTTGTCTTTGCTTTAAGATACAATCATACAAAGAAATAGACTCATTCCGAACTTGACTAAATTGGTCATTTATTGACCATGAAGAACATAATATTCACTAAATAACACAACAATTAATTTCTTACATCAAAAGCTAAAGAAAAAACGTGAATTAAATTAGAAAGATCTTTGTGTTATTTTGTGTTTGCAAATATTTTTTATTTGTTTTAATTATTTTTCATTAATTATAATGACTGAATATTTTTTTTAACTATAATGCACTTTAAGTGTCCAATAAAATATTTTTAAAATTTTTTTTAATAAATAAAAGTTTAAAATTCACATTATCAAATTATATAGTACGTACATAATATATAAAGCAATATGTAAAAGTCTGAAATCCATATTATCAAATTATATATAATATATACAACATAAAATATCTTATAAATATTTGTATATGTTTCTTCATTTGAAATTCATCATATTTAATAAATTATATATATAATATATAATATATATAAAATGACATATAAAAGTTTAGAGTTTATATTTATTAAATAATAAACAACATATATAATAAATAAAAATTGTATATATATTTCTTAATCTGAAATTTATCATATTTATCAAATTATATGTTATATATATAACATATATACATATATAATAATATATTAAAGTCTACAGCTCATATTTATTAAAATACATGCAGCATATATAATATATAAAAATTTGTGTATAATGTTTAATATGAAAATCATCACATTTATCAAACTTACTAGTTATATAATATATAAAATGACATAAAAATTTAGAGTTTACATTTATCAAATTACATACAATATATATAACATATAAAAAGTTTGTGCATATTTCTTAATCTAAAATCTATCACATATATCAAATTATATGCAATATATATAACATATAAAATAATATTTAAAAGCTTTATAATCTAGAATTCATCACATTTATTAAATTATATGCAACATATATAACTTATAAATGACATATAAAATTTTATATATACTTCTTCAATTGAAATTCATCATTTTTAACAAATTAAATATAATATATAAAACATATAAAAGTATACAAAAGTTTATTTGTTGATTATATATTACATATATTATTTATTTGTTGATTTTTGTCTAATATACATTGTTTTACATATCTTATATACAGTGGCGTAGCCAGGATTTTAGATAAGGGGGGTCCAATTCAACTTAAAATTTATAATTCACAAAAATAACATTTATAATAAAATAAATAAAACAAGAAAAAGGAATTAACGAAGAAGAAACGTGAGAAAGAAGAGAAAGAGTCACAATTAAGTTATTCTTGTTTGTTTGTAATGGGCAGAGTCATTGACAAATCTTGTTTGTTTGTAATGGGCTTGATTAAAAGGCCCAGTTTTAAAGATTCAGTTTTAAAGATTGGAAAAAAAAAGGATGAAAAATGTTGGGAGCGTGGATCGAAGTTGCGTGCTCTCACATAGTAAGGCCAAGCTGTTCCATCTCAACCAATGTAATATTCATTCTCAAATATACCTAAAAATTTTTTATTTTTAACTGAGGGGGGAACAGGGCCCCATGGGACCCCCTTTATCTCCGCCTCTGCTTATATATTGTTTATAAATTTTATACAAGCATATACAAAATATAAAGCTTAACAAAAAAAAGGGTAATTTTGTAATTTAAGCTTTCGGGTTTTTGTAATTTAGTGCGTGGCTTCCAATATTTTTGAAACTTTTCCAAAGCCATCATACAAATGAAAACAACTTTTGTTGTTTTAGTTAATTTTGTAAATTTCCCCTTGTTATATTGCAATTTTTAGATCATGTCGAGGTTTATAATTTTTCTTTTTCAATAGTTATGTTCCTACTAGAATTAAGAGAAAATTACTGTGACTTTTTTAACTTTTTGTTTTCCAAAATACCCTACATATCCTTAATTTATTAAATATATACTAAATATATATGAAAATAAAATTTATTTTTATTATACTATATATATACTAGACGTATACTTTTGAAAAAAAAAATATTCTTGAAACTAAAAATTGAAATGTAAAACTTTTAAAAGAAAAGAAATTAGTATTTTCAAAAATAATTTTATTTTTTAGGATATTTTTTAAGAAATTCCTAGAATTAGTGATTCATATCATGGATGGAATCAACCCATACTCCGAGATTTGCTTGAAGATGACAATTTGCAATAGTAAAGTTACAATAAGAATAATGTTAGAATCATTATTTTTTTTATTTTTTTTTTGGCATCATGTATTTATAATTTTTATGATCTGGTAAGGTATTTCAATTTTCATTTCTGGGCTCGATGAGAATGAGTAGGATCTTGAGAAACGAGTAGGATCTTGAGATTTTTAAGCCATAAGGTAATTTAAAAAATAGATTTAAGAATGTCTCTTTCTGCAGCATAAAAGAATATCAAATAAGAGAAAAAACTGTTAGTCTTTGATGGTCTATAGCGTGGGTGTGTCAAGAATATAGAGTCATCTACTCAAATGCGTCTAATCCGATATCTATCAAGAGATTATGTAAATTTCTTAAAAGACCAACAAGAAATCAAAATTCTCAAATTTTCTTAAGTTTGTTGAATTCTACAGCTAAAAACTGAACTAATAAAAGCCGTGAAAAAAATAAACTGTAAAATGACAGTTATAGAAAAATATTGTTTGGCTGAAAAATAAGTCATAGTTGTAGTAAATTCATAAATTTTGAAATAAGAATAATATATTATAATACTAAACTTGAAACATACTGAATTAAAAAATTAAAACTAAGTAAAAAGAAATTGAAGAATTGGATAAACTAATTAACAAAAAAAAGCCTACTGGCGAACTGAAAAAACTATTGCGAAAATATAGTTTTGGGGAGATTTTTATATCTTAAATTTAGAAAGATATAACTTCTACTTTTGATTGATATTTGGTTTGGATGGATGAAAATTCATTCCTCATCTTTCCTTTTTTTTGTAAAATTTTTTTCTTGGGAGTGGTTCCTTATTTGTATGATTTTATTAACTCACTATCTCTACTTTTTCATATAACTTTCATGTCTCTACTAACTTCTCTTTCAAATAACTACCCATTTCACACTTAATGCCCATGATTTTTTTTTTAAAAGTAGTTAATTTTAGATACAAACAAATACTCCCCATATATATTTGGCTTATACTGCCAAATTGTATGGTGAAATTTTTATTATTTTCCTTAGCTACCGCAAATCCTACAAATTTTTATTTTACAGAAAAGAGTTTTTCACAGCCTTTGTAATTTTTTACAAACTCTATCGAAAAAAATTTTCACAAATTCTGCAGAATTTTTCACAGGTTGTTTCAAATCCATTGCACCATTAATTTTTTTAGTGACCAGTAGGCTTCATTTTATTTTTAATATTAATATTTATAAAAGTGGCTCAAAGGCTAACTTTTTATTAGAATATAAACAAAGTAAACATCATAAAAATAAATAAAATTTATTGGTGTATATAATATAATTTGTTGAGAAAGTATCCCTCGAGTATTATGAACTTCAATCACATACTTTCTTTCCCATATATATATATATATATATTTATAGGCTCAAGGTCCTCTTTATGCTCAATAATTTTCTCCTGAAATTTATTTTCTTCTTAGGCTAAAGCTTATATTCTTTTTGCATTCTCTTCATAGCTTTTTTTTTTTTTTTTGCCTTAGGAGTCTTCTTTTTTGAATTCTTATCAAAGGCCATGAAAATATCTTTTGTTGGAGCTTATGCCTTTGGATGCTTAGAGAAATCTGAGGAGACACTACAAATTCAGCCCTTTGTTGTTGTGAACATCTTTTTTGATAGTTGGAATGAGATTTCATCAGGGCATCTTCATTCATTAGTGTTACATCTCATATTTAGAAATATGACTATCCTAGGGTCCAAGAAGGATTAAGATCACCAGTCATCATATAGAACCAAAATCAACAAATATACTCTTACATATATCATATTATTTATTTTATATTTAATCTTCAAATAATAAATAAATCATTTAAAATAATATCACGGAGCAATTACAATATTATATAAACTTGTTATATTAATTACCTACAATAATTATTGCTAATTACATCATTCTCGGACTTCTTACTGGAAAGAAGAAACAAAGAAGTTGATTTACCTGAATAACTTTTGCTTAAAACCACACAAACAATTGAGTGAATCGACAATTTAATGAGATTATAGTATCGTAAAGGTATGATACATAATGAGAATAACACAATGTGGCAACACAATAAAAGAATATCAATAAAATTCAATTCATAAGGAGAGCCCATAATAATTGGACTGATATCAAAAATAAATTAAATAATATGATAGACAATAACATAGCAATAGCACTGAAGAAAATGTATTTTTATGTACAACTCAGTGCTATCACACATCATATTCATATAAGGGTAGCAGCTTCTATCCTACTTGTAACACCCTTATACCCTATATACGTATGATATATATACCCAGTATATGTAAAATACGCATATATGATATAAAAATATCACAAATCGATTTCATAAAAAAATTTACTTTACCCAATTAAAATCTTAAATATTTTAAAAATGTACATTTAAATAGTAATAAAATATTCTTTATTAATTATATCTTTCAAAATAACCATTTTACATAAAAATCTCTAAAAAAAATTCTCCATGAGTTTTGACTGTAATTTAGACAATTCCAAAATTTAATAAAAACAACATACATAAAATAACACTCTCAATAATATCACATCACCATTTTATCAGTACTTCACAATTTCTTCATATTTTCTCAAAACATTTATAAACATACATATTTATATCAAAACACATTTAAAATTTCACATTACACAATTTATCCTAAAATATTCTCTATAATTTATAATATCTATACTCCAAAAATATAAAATAATATACATAAAATCAAATTGTGTTATAATATAAAATATATACATGCTGACAATGTCTCTGATCTCGATTCACCAAAATCAACTCTATAATCAACTCAAATCTAGACCCTACCTGATCTAGAAGAAATATCTGGCTCTATCGGATCTCTTCTGTCACTGTGAACCTCGGTTTTACGCCCGAAAAGGATCCGGGCGAAAGTTCACTCGTTGTCGGGAGTCGCCACTCAGTTTATTTTGTTCGAAGGGAAAAACTAAGAAAACCCTTGTTTGACTCCAATAACTTGTCCAATGTAAAGGTTTCTAGTCTGCGAACCCAAGGAGGATTCGGGGACTATGTCATGCTTTTGATTAACTTGCAAAAATGGAACAAATTTAAAGACAAAAAGATTGTTGGTAGTTTGTGGACTTGCTATTTGGGGTGAATCCCAAACATGCCTACATACTCCCGTTTGAATAGGAGATCAAAGCCCATGTAGTTCGGAAAAGCCTATTTAAAGGCGATTGAAAATTATGCTTCATGCATGTGTGTGTGTATGCTTCGTGCATTTTTCAGGCATTTTGTCAAATTTGTGAGATTTAGCACTTAGTGCTAAATGGTGAGATTTGGGTACTTTGTACCAAAAGAGTGGAATTTAGGCTCCATGCCAAAGGTTGATTTTAATTGAGTCGGGCTTCATGCCAGAGTTGTAAAATTTAGCACTTAGTGCTAAATGGTGCAATTTTAGGTACTTTGTACCAAAAGAGTGCAATTTAGGCCTTTGGCCAAGTGTGGTCGGGCTTCATGCCAAAGATGTGAGATTTAGCACTTAGTGCTAAATTCTCCAATTTTAGGTACTTCGTACCAAAATGGTATAATTTAGGCTCCGTGCCAACAGATTGATTTTAATTGTGAAATGTAGGTACTTTGTACCAAAAAGATGTAATTTAAGTCTTTGTGCCAAAGAGGCTGATTGATTAGTCCATTAGGCCTTAGACCTAAAAGGATTAGGTCTTTGACCGAGAAGAAATTGAGAAGAAGATAGAATGCTTATGATATGCTTAAATTGACCAAAGATGAATTATGATATTACCTTGATCAGAATTTTTCCACTTCTAAGTTCCAGATCTTGTTTCCTTGCACTTTTGAGTATGATTCTTGGTTTCTACAACACAATATTAGAAATTTTTAAGCATAAAAATTTCGTCAGCGTCTGGGCATAGGAGGTCCGAAAAAGTCCCCTCTTTTGAAAATCTGAAACCTATATATATAGGCAAAATCGGGCTGCACGGCGGCAGGGCCGCCGGAAGTACAGCGGCTGGGCCGCCGGAAGTAGGGCGGCTGGGCCGCTGTCCTGGCCCACCGCGACTCGCGCTACCTCTGCTAAAACCGACTTTTCGGGAGCCACGGGCCTCCAAAAATTATTTCGAGACCATATCCGTGATCCTTGCGTCGCATCGGACATTTCAAGTACCATGAAGACATACTTTCGGTGGAGTTTTACCGTTGTTGCCCGGTCCGGCCTGGTCTGAGGAAATTGGCTTTCCGAGCCTCAAAATTCGAGTGTTCACAATTGCCCCCCACTGGGGTCCATAAAAATGATTTATGGAACTCAGTGGTCTTCTGAAGAGCGAATTTTGAGCGAGGTGCAAAAAGACCTGTGTTTTCAGTTTTTTTCTATAAATAGGCTCATTTCATTCAATTTTCATTTGCTTTCATTCATTCTTCTTCTTTCACTTCTTTCAAATTTTCTTTCGACAATGGATTTCACCGGCTTTGAAGACCTCGAAATCCCACTCCCTCCCTGCGATCTTTTACTTGAGGAGGAGAAGCATAGTTCTCGAACCGGCTGCTATGAGGTGAGTACATTCCCGTTTGTCCATCTAGTATGCATGCTTAGGAATTTTATTTATTTCCAGTAAGGAACTTAGAAATAAATTTTAGAAACATTTCCTTTACATGTACTAGTAATGAATTAGGATTAGTACTAGGCTTCATTATGCTCTGCCATCAGTAATTATTTCTAGTAAAGAACTTAGAAATAATCCTTTAGGGATCCACACCCGACTGGGGAAAGAACTTAAATGTTTTCTGAATTTGTCCATCTTTTCTGGATTTGAATTTTTTTTTTAGAACTCTACGATCAAGATATCTATAGCTGAGCGTCCGATGGTTGCTATTCCGGCTTACATCTTTGATGCTGGGCACCCAGTGGGGGATCTTATCAGACCTGCTTTCCTCCACCATTTGAGGGCTATAGATGTGGGCAGAGATATCCACCGGGATTTGATCTGTGCTTTAGCCGAGCGCTGGTGGCCTACTACTGACACCTTCCATTTTTCTTGGGGGGAGATGACAATGACGCCTACTGACTTTTCTATCATTTCTGGGATTCCCTTTGGCGTCGAGATGGTGGAGTCTTATGATGACTGGCGGCAGGACATTTCTTCAGCCGACATGATTACTCTGATCGGGGTTGACTATCCTCGATATCAGGCGCCTCGCTGCATTCAGCGGAGGTGGCTTGTGGAGCAAGCGCCAGGTATCTACACTGGTTACGAGACAGGCAACCTTACTGCTGACCAGACGGCCAGGTTTACCTTGCTTCTCCTGTTTGCTAGCTCTTTCTTATCAAACAGGAAAGATGCAGTGAGTCTCAATGTGCTGAAGAGCCTACTTGACCTGACACGGCTTCATACGTACGATTGGGCTAGCATGATGCTGTGTAGGTTGTATGACGACATGTTAGACCTCTGCTATACCCGTATTACTCCGTGTGGCTTGTATTACTTCTGGGAGGTAATGTAAAGAACATTTCCCCTATCTTTATATATGTTGACATACACAAACTCTGATACCTTTTTTTTTTTTTTTTAGACTTGGGCTTACGAGTACTTTCCTGACATCGCCCCTTTTCTTCGTGAGATACCTGCCCCCGCAGATCCTCTTTCCCCCATTGCTTGGAGGTGGTATAGAGAGAGGGTAGAAGTACCAAAGAGGAAACTTCCCATCAGAGTGCTGAGATCGTTCTTCGACAGCTGCCCAATGGACTCAGTAAATGCTTTATCGTCATCTTTTTTATTATATTAGAGAAAATGATTCACTAATATAACAAATGTTTACAGGTTGCATCTAAAGTGATGTCTAGCCGACTGGCAGAGTGGATAGCTCAAGATTACAGCTTTCAGCGATCAGAGTTTCTGACTCGACGATGATTCATACTTCCCCATCCAGAATTTCGACGGTATTATCTCGCTGAGAGGGTGACTTTCCAGATTGCCGGTTTCTGTGCAGTTCCCGTGGATCCCCCCGATGATATGTTATCTTCAACACTTCTGCCAGTTACTGTGTCCCAGTATGAGGGCGACCCTTTCGAGTCGGCTTATGCCCCGGATGAGGAGGATTATGACTTCTACTGTCTTCATCGACTGATGCCACGCATTGGGGCACGATTTGACTCTGTACCCCCTTATCGGTCTTCCCACTCTTCGGCTCCCACTTCTAGCACTCCGAGAGACCATCCCTCTCCCGGCCGGCGAACTGACAGACCCTCTTCCTCTAGGGCTGAGACTTCCGCTTTCGGGGCTGGACCATCAGACACTGGAGGAAGCAGCAGTTCATCTCATTTGAGGCCTCCCGCATCCTTCCTTACAGCTGCAGGCCAATTTGACCCTATTTTAGCCGATTTGAGGCTGCCTTACGTTGTTCGTCATCATGCACCTGGTGGTTGGGTGACCCGACCAATTAGTGCAGAGGGTGCATTATATCAGAGCTTTGCTCATGTCACTCAGGTATATTCTCATAGAACTTTTCATGAAAAGGATTCATAAAATTATCTTGAGATTGATTGTGATTTCGTCTCTTTTACAGGTACCAGAGGGCCTGATCACGGAAATGGCGGCACTGATTACTGCTTTCTCGGATGAACTGTCTGGTGCTTTGACTGAGGCTGCTTACGAGAGGCAGAGTAGGCCACAAAGACGGAGAGGCCGGCACTGATTTTTTCATATTTGTGTTGAACTATGCTTGCTGTATTTGAACTATTCCCTTTCTGTACTTTGTACCTTTCATGTTTTTCAGCTGTTATCTGAACTTATCTGTAAACCTGCACTTATTTGTTAGTATTAACAGCACATATGTATGCATGATGCTTTTTCTTTTTAGAAATCTATTTTAAAAATAAATCCCTGACACAATCCCAAAAAAATAGCACATAACAGGGCCTAAACTGGGCCAAAACATGAGAATTTTATAAAACACCAAAAAGAAATAGGAATCAGGATGGTCGGTGGCGGCCGAGCCCCGGCAACGGCGGCCGAGCCGCTGTCCGGGCTAGACCAGTATAAAAATCAAGGTTGTCTTACATCTGTGGGCCAGAAAGCAATCCTCTTACTGAAAGATCTTATATATATATTTTTTCAAATAACAATGAATCCCCTTTTTAATCACGTGATGCATAATTGGACCAAAAGTCTCCACAATGTTGAAAGGATCAACATGGGGAGGTACGGGTTGAAAGCTGTCGCCACACTCAGAGGTGTAGCAGTAGACTGGGATTTCTTGCACTCTTGCATCAGGTTTTGGGATCCCCAAGCCCATGTTTTCAGATTTGGGGCTCGGATGGAGGAAATGTGTCCTCTTTTTGAGGAGTTCTGCTCGATCATTGGGTGCGATCCAAATGCCCCTCTTGTGAGGCATGAGGTCCAAATCGGGTATGTGGGATCTTTTCAGAGACTTTTTAGCTTCACAAAACCCCAAGCCCAAGCTATGATTGTAGATGGGGATAAAGCGATGCTGCTTCCCCTAATTGATGAATTCTTGACCGCCGATTTTGAAGACGATGTTCAATTGAGGCATAGAATGCGAGCCTTCGTCTTTTGTCTGTTAGCTGGGTTCCTCTTCAACCGTGACCCCGACTTTGGAGATTTGAGACTTTGTCCAATGGTTAGGCAAATGGAAGAGCTCAACTGTATCGGGGGCATGATCCTGGCTGAGACTATTCAGAGTCTCGATAGATGTGCACTTGGATTTGAACGTTGGACCATCACCCCGGTCATGCTTCAGGTAATTTTGTCATACCTTTTATTTCTTTTTTGCTTATTCCATCATCTCTCCTTTCCTTTGTAAAATAGAAAGGATCTATTTTTTCAGGTTTGGCTGAGAGATCATCTTCGAGTGGTTGCAGCCCCCCAGACTTTGACCTACAACCCTTCGCAGTACCGCACCAGGAAAATTCAGATTTCTTTTCCCTCTATGGCCGAATGGACTGTTTGGCTGTTTGAGCTTGGACCGGAAGAATTATTATGGTTCGTCCCTTGGTACAGGATTCCTCAATTCATAGAGGCAAATGCCATGCACAACCAAGTCTACCTGCTTGGGTTCACTCACAGTACTTGGTACAGTGCTTCCCGCGTCCTTAGGCAGATGGGTATTGATCAGAGAGTTCCCCTTCCTGTCGGGCTTACCATTGCTTCTCCTATTACCCCCGGGGTTACTCGGGCTGTTCTACAGACTTGGGTCAGAGACCATCGGATGATTAGGCCTGGTGCAGAGCCTTCCCTCGTTCAGCCCACTCCAGAGTACCAGACCTGGTTTATAGCTGAGGTTTGGCCCGTTGAGAAACTGAGGAGGTGCGCATTGCTGCAGGAGTTGGAGGGAGAGGGGGTGTAGGATTTGGATCCCAGGGTGACTCCGTTGTCTTTTCTGTTTTTTTTTTTGGGTTGTTTTTTACCTTTTTGGTTTTTTGAATGTATAGGACTTGTAGTCTGACTCTTTTGATGAACCGACTGACTCTTTTTTGTAATGACCGACTCTTTTTGTAATAGACGATTCTCTTTTGTAATGAATGATCCTTAATGGATGACCCTTTTGTTTGCTTTCCAAGCATCATCTACTTTATTTATTTGCTCTTATTTTTGCCTAAGCCGTCCTTTCTGATTTTCAACTTAGCGAGCTTTTACCCATTCTTGCCTAAGCCGCCCTTTGCGGGTTTTCAGCTTAGCGGGCCCCACTATTGCCTAAGCCGCCCTTTGTGGGTTTTCGGCTTAGCGGGATTTTTTGTTTTATTTTGTTTCTTGTTTTTTTTTTGTTTTTTTCTTTCTTTTTTGTTTTATTATTATTTTATTTATTTTTTTTTGGCAAAAGAAAGATGAATGAATGATTTTTTATTAAAATTTAGACCGTGCCCAAGGAGAGCTGCCTACATATCTCGAATTAGTTTGCGAGAATCAGGTCTAATGTAGTTCATTACAATGCATGATCATGCATAATATTTCTTTAGTTGATCCAGATTGCATGGGTTTGTGAACTCCAGACCATCCAAATCAGACAAGATAACGGCTCCGCCGGAAAGTATTTTCTTCAAAATGTAGGGTCCCGCCCAATGAGGACGAAACTTCCCACGAGGATCTGTAACAGGTGTTCTGATCTCCTTCAAAACCAAACAACCTTCTTCCAACTTTCGATCTTTGACCTTTTTGTTGAAATGTCTGGCCATTCGCCTTTGATACCCTTGAATCTGATGTAGAGCTTGAAGTCTTTTTTTCATCCAAACTCAACAACTGATGATGATAATTGCTGATCCATTCAGCTTCATTTATCTGACTTTCTTGAATTATCCTCGCCGATTGAACTTCCAGTTCAATGGGGAGTACTGCTTCCATTCCGTATACCAGTGAATACGGGGTTGCCCCAGTAGGAGTTTTAACTGACGTTCTGTATCCCCACAAGGCCAATGGCAACTTCTCATGCCAACGCCTATGTTCCTTGATCATTTTCTGTATGATCACCTTTATAGACTTGTTCGCTGCTTCTACAGCTCCATTTGTTTGAGGTCTATAAGGAGAGGACTTATGATGCTGGATTTTCTTATCCTGCAAGAGTTTGGCAAATTCAGCTTGGAAATGAGTTCCATTATCTGTGATAATCTCGAATGGTGTTCCGTACCGACAAAGGATGTTGGTTCGGACAAACTGTGCTGCCTTTTTGGCGTCTAATTCTGCATAGGAAGCTGCTTCAACCCACTTTGTGAAGTAATCCACTGCTACCAAGATAAACTGATGTCCATTTGATGCTTTTGGATGTATTTTGCCAATTATATCGATTCCCCAAGTAGCGAAGGGCCATGGAGAAGTGATTGGATTCAAGGCAACAGGAGGTTGCTTCTGTAGCTTAGCAAATATCTGACATTGATGACATCCTTGCACAAATGCCACACAGTCTGCATTCATGGTGGACCAGTAATATCCTAGATTGGCAATTTTTCGAGCCAAGGCGATCCCATACATGTGTGGTCCTGATTCGCCACCATGTACCATTTCCATGATCTGCTCAGCTTCTGCCTCATTCACACACCTTAGGTGCATTCCATTCCAACTCCTCTTGTAGAGGATATCTTCATTAAGAATGCATCCTGTGGCAAGCTGCCTTATTGCCCTCTGATCGACCTTTGATGATCCCTCCGGATAATTTCCATCCTTGAGATAGGTCTTGATATCCCAAAACCATGGTTTACCATCGGCCAAGTGCATTACATGGGCGGGTTGCTTTTGAAGCTGAACTTTCAATGGACGAATGACTTTCCCCTCCCTGATGTTGATCATGGAAGCTAAAGTAGCCAAGGCATCAGCAAACTGATTCTTTGCTCTTGGGAGATATTCGAAGGACAGATCATTGAACTGTTGTGCCAAATGATCAAGGCGTTGTAGGTAAGGAACCAAACGCTCTTCTCTTATCTTCCATTTCCTTAAGGCTTGTGATACTATTAAAATAGAATCACCATAGACCTTTAGGTCCTTAATCCCCAATTCCAGGGCGGCTTCAAGCCCATTAATGCAAGCTTCATATTCTGCTTCGTTGTTTGTGCAGCTAAAGTCAAGCTTAACTGCGAATGGAATGTATTCTCCACAAGGAGCTTTGAACACAATCCCAATTCCGTTTCCATGATAATTGGATGCTCCATCAAAGTACATCTCCCAAACACTTCCTTCCACATTCAAGAGGTCTTCGTCAGGGAAACCCATTTCTCGCATCTCGTCATTCACGGGTAATTCTGCTAATTGGTCAGCTATCGCCCCGCCTTTCACAGCTTTCCTTTGAACAAATTTCAAGTCAAAGGCTGCTAATGTTGACACCCACTTTGCCATTTTGCTGTCCAAAACAGGCCTCTCCATAAGGAATTTCAAGGGACTCTGTTCTGCCATGACATAAGTAGTGTAAGAAGACAAGTAGTGTTGTAACTTCGTACATGCCCAATACAAGGCTAAACACAACTTCTCAATCTTGTTGTACTTTAACTCATAATCCAGCATCCTTTTGCTGAGGTAGTAAATTGCATTTTCTACCTTTGTATCTTCAGCTTCTTGAGCTAGCATTGCCCCCATGGCTTCATCTGTTACAGACAAATACAAGAGCAGAGGTTTTCCCATTCTGGGAGGTTGCAGAATTGGCGGACTTAACAAGTATTCTTTGATCTTGTCGAAGGCCTTCTGACAGTCTTCATTCCATTCTTGTGAAGCACCTTTCCTTAGTAGCTTAAAGATAGGACCACAAGTCTCAGCCAACTGTGATATGAATCGACTGATATACTGTAATCTACCTAGCAAGCCTCGAACCTCTTTCTCTGTTCTTGGCGGAGGCATTTTCAGAATAGCCTTTGACTTTGCTGGATCAACTTCTATTCCTTTTTTGCTGACCAGATATCCCAAAAATAAGCCCGATGTCGCACCAAAGAGGCATTTTGCAGGATTAAGCTTCAAATTGTACTTGCGAAGTCTAAGGAAGAACTTCTCAAGTGCTTCAACGTGTTCTTCTGGAGATTTTGACTTGACAATCATATCATCGACATACACTTCTACTTCTTTGTGTATCATGTCATGAAAGACTGTTGTCGCCATCCTTTGGTAGGTAGCCCCTGCATTTATTAATCCAAAAGGCATGACCCTGTAGCAGAAAGTGCCCCATTCTGTAATGAAAGCTGTCTTCTGTTTGTCTGGTGGGTGCACCAAGATCTGATTATATCCGACCGCAAGATCAGTCATGGAAACCATCATATGCCCAGCCATCCTGTCTATCAGCAAATCGATGTGAGGTAGCGGGAAATCGTCCTTGGGACAAGCCTTATTCAGATCTCTGTAGTCAACACACATTCTGACCTTTCCGTCTTTCTTCGGGACCGGTACGATGTTTGCTAACCATAAGGGTAGGCAATTGGTTCTATGAACTTATTGTCCAGTTGCTTGGCAACCTCCTCTTTAATTTTCAAGGACCATTCTGGCTTCATTCTTCTCAGTTTCTACTTAACCGGCTTCGCATCGGGGTATAGCGGAATCTTGTGAACTGCTATGGCTGGGTCTATTCCCGTGACATCACTTGCCTTCCACATGAAGTAGTCGACATAATTCCTTATGCAATCAACAACCTGTTCCTTATTCACACAATCATATGCAATGTATGTATGTTCATTTTCTTTGCCAATTATTATCTTTTCATTTATTTCTTTTATTTCATTTATTTCATTTTTGCTAGATAATACTTGGAAAGCAAAAGACACAGGGTAACCAAGAATCGGAACAGCTTCATTGATAATGGTGGAGTCATTCTCCAAGATTACATTAGATTTGACATTAGGGTTCCCTAAATCTGAAACTACAGAAGACTCAAAATTAGACTCTGACTTGGTTTTTGACTCAGAATTAGTACAAGACTCGGTACAAGACTCAAGTTCAGGGTGTGACACAGGACTAGGTTTAACCTCAGCAGCTTGTCCCTCCTCGGCGTACCAGTTTCTCAGCGGTCCATCCGTTGTCTTGATCAGCTTTGTGAAGTCCCTATTGTCTTCAAAATTGGTTATCATAGCAACCTCATCAAAGAGACTAGGCCGCATGAAATCTTCCATTTGGGGGTCAGTTTCAGGTTCTGGCTCTTCTTCTTTCATGGCCACAACATCAGCAAACATTTCAAAACCCGGTAGCTTCTTTCCGGTCATAGGAGAATAGAATGATTCCTGAAAACCACGGTGATGAACTGCCTTTCCAGGTTTGCAAAAGTGACCATTCAGAGTTCTAAAGTAAGGGCGCATTTTGAGGCTTCTTGCCCCCCAACTTCCCTTTTTCTTCCTTCCTCGCTCAAACTCTTCTATTTCCTTATCTGTAGGTTTGTACCCCAAGCCGAAAGTTCCCTTATTCTCAGGCTCTTCCCACGACCGTACTACGGGTGTTTTTCTCCCGGACTTCATCATTTCCATCCCGGGCAATAGACCTACCCTCAGCATCATTCCCACTAGGCAGTTGATTTGGACCTCCCCAAAGTCATATGAGACAAATGGCCCTTTGGGTTTTTCACCTTCAATGCATTGAACTGTGTCGTAATGAAACCCAGTCAAGGTCATGGCGGTTTCACCAGGAACAACCTCAATGAGAGACTGATCCATGGTTTTCCTGTTGATTTCGCAGGTGTCCCCTTTGATAGTGATGATTTTTCCTTCAAAAGGGAATTTAAGTTTTTGGTGTAGTGAAGAAGGTACAGCATTAATCTGATGAATCCATGGCCTTCCAAGGAGGAGATTAAAGCTCGCGGGTACATCAATGACCTGAAAGGGCACTTTCATTTTCACCGGCCCAACAGCAATTTCTAGAGTGGCAACACCCAAAATTTCTCTTCGAGTGTTATCATATGCTCTCACAATCTGATCAGAAGGTGTAAGATCTGTAGTCTCCAACCCCAAACAGTTTGCTACTTTCAAAGGACACACATTTAAGGCTGACCCATTATCAATGAGAACCATGGGCACAGTCTTTCCCCCAGTCTGTATGGTGATGTATAGAGCATCATTGTGTTTACTGCCATCTTCTGGTAGGTCTGCATTAGAAAATCGGATACTCAATGTCTTGGTTGATTGGGTCAAAGTGGCCACCAAAGCTTCTGGGCTTGTGTCCACAGGTGTATCAAGTTGACTCAACGCTTCGCTGAGGGCCTGGCGGTGTGGGAATGAGGAAGCAAGGAGTTCCCAAATTGACACCTTAGCTTGAGTTTGTTTAAGCTGAGTGAGGACAGGGTCTTCTTTTGGCTCTGGTGTTTTCTTATGGGGGGGATTTGAGGTTGTAGGGGTTTTTCCCAAGTCAAGTGGCTGATATTGTCTTCCACCTCTTGTCAGAGCACTGACCTCTTCAGCAAGGTCGTTCAAATCTAACACACACACTTCATTCATTTCCAAGAGAAGCTTGAAAGGATCAAACAACTCTTCTTCCACAGTAATGGCGTGGACAGAATGATTGGGCAAAGGGTTAGTGTTGATATTTGGTTGCCTCCTGAGGGGAATGATGTCACCACTATCAACCAGCTCCTGGATGCGGTTTTTGAGTGTCCAGCAAGCATCTGTTTTATGCCCATTCCCTTGATGGTATTCACAGTATTCATTGACTTTATAACTGGAAGGTAATGGGTTTGGAGGAGGTCTTGGGTCCAAAGGCTTCAAATATTTCCCTTCCACAGCCTTTTTAAACACCAAATGAAGGGGTACCCCAAGGTCAGTATATTGCCTTCTTGGCTGATTTCTCGGCCCAAGATTGCCCACACGTAAAGGATTCGCAGGGGCAATATTGGCCACTTGATTGACCTTGCTTGAGGAAGGAGTTTGGCTTTGTTTCTTATATTTCGATGCAGCCCCCTCATCCACTATTTTACCCAACTGTATCAAATATTCTACCTTGGTTGCAGTCGCAATGAGCGATTTGAAAGTAGGTAGATATTGGGTTTGCAGTTGAGCCTGATATGTAGGTCTTAAATTCCTGATTATGATATCAATCTGCTCTTGTTCTGAAGGGCGATTGATCATCTGGGCGGCTTTTGCCCTCCACCTCATAAGGAATGAGAAGAAGGGTTCATTGTTGTTTTGTTTGGTAGTCTCAAGTTCTCTTCTAGTGACATCCACCTCAATATTGTAGTGGTATTGAGAGTTAAATGCATTGCAGATGTCTTCCCATGTCTTAATCTTGGAACGGTCTAGACTCACAAACCATTTAAGGGCAGCCCTAGTCAGGGATTGTTGGAAGAGTTGAGCAAAGAGCTCATCATTTAAACCCCATGGGCTCAAGGCCCCCACATACATTTTCAAATGGGTTTTAGGGCAAGTGGTCCCATCAAATCTGTCCATCCCCGGCATCTTGAATTTTGGAGGTAATCTGGCTTGGGGAAACAAGGATAAGGAATCCATGTCTACCACCTCTTTGTGAGTTTTCATGGCAGTGATTGACCTCTCAAGCAATTCAAGTTTCCTTTTCAGTTCATCTGTCTCGTTCTTGGAGGGTGGATCCTCCAAATTGATAACATGGGTATTAATCTGAGCAGTCACGGGGGTACTAGTTTGCCCCACAATGGGTTCCTTCCCCAAATTTTCAGGAGTAGAGGCTGTCTTTGGTGCTCCTTCTAATTCAGCCAGAATGGCTACCCTTTGGGCGGCTAAAGCTTCATCAATTTTTTCTTGCATTCTAGCTTCAATTTCCTTAACCTGACCATCCAGCAAAGCCTTAATCTGTTCAATTGTGGCCATTTCAGTAATTGGATTAGTTGGTGAAGTTGGGGTAGTAGAACTTGGAAGGGATAGCACAGTTGGTGTTGATGTGTCTGGTGTAGGTGAAGGCACACGGACAGAGGGTACCTGAAAAGGTCAAGGGTAAAAAAAATCAGGGTGGTGTGTAGGGTAGGAAAACTCTTGGTCCACTTATGTACATCAAAAATTTTTCCCCAAAAACAATGTTGTTATGTTGCATGAATGCACCTCATCACATCACAATTCATTTTAATGGAATGCGGCACTATCACTGGGTACATACAACCTAAAGGAAGGTTCTATTGTTATGTAAAAATAGAGAATCGGCTTATCATAGGGACCCTTGAGTCTTGAGTAAGATATACCTAACCACATGTGAAACAAGGAGTTTCGCGTGGGTCCAACAGTACGATTACTCATGGGCCACTCCAAAAGGATTGGAATGGTTTGCGACAACAGGGAGGACGCTTTGGCTGTCCGCCGGCATAATCAAGGAGACCTGCCGGTCAGCGCTACTTGCTATCCAGACTCAGAACTTTGAACAAAAAGAGAAGAAATTCATTTGAAAATAATTTTTTATGCAATGGAGGAAAAGGATTCCCCCATATATGCAAGAGAAAAAGATTCTCTGAATGACAAAACAAATGCACAAGTAGTCAAAAAAAATAGATCCATCAAAGGAAAAAGATTCCTTTCTTCAATTTTCAGTCCAATATCCTTAAAGAAAGGATATATAATGCTAGGGTACCCTGCAAAATAAATAAAAATACCCTAAAGAAGGGCAGATTAGTCAAATAAGCAATAATAGCCTACTAGGATCCCATAAATTATTTTTATGGTCTCCCGTGGCAAGTTAATCAAATAATCAATAGTAGTCCACTAGGATCCCATAAATGGTTTTTATAGTCCCCAGTGGAGTCGCCAGTCGTGAACCTCGGTTTTCCGCCCGAAAAGGATCCGGGCGAAAGTTCACTCGTTGTCGGGAGTCGCCACTCAGTTTATTTTGTTCGAAGGGAAAAACTAAGAAAACCCTTGTTTGACTCCAATAACTTGTCCAATGTAAAGGTTTCTAGTCTGAGAACCCAAGGAGGATTCGGGGACTATGTCATGCTTTTGATTAACTTGCAAAAATGGAACAAATTTAAAGACAAAAAGATTGTTGGTAGTTTGTGGACTTGCTATTTGGGGTGAATCCCAAACATGCCTACATACTCCCGTTTGAATAGGAGATCAAAGCCCATGTAGTTCGGAAAAGCCTATTTAAAGGCGATTGAAAATTATGCTTCATGCATGTGTGTGTGTATGCTTCGTGCATTTTTCAGGCATTTTGCCAAATTTGTGAGATTTAGCACTTAGTGCTAAATGGTGAGATTTGGGTACTTTGTACTAAAAGAGTGGAATTTAGGCTCCATGCCAAAGGTTGATTTTAATTGAGTCGGGCTTCATGCCAGAGTTGTAAAATTTAGCACTTAGTGCTAAATGGTGCAATTTTAGGTACTTTGTACCAAAAGAGTGCAATTTAGGCCTTTGGCCAAGTGTGGTCGGGCTTCATGCCAAAGATGTGAGATTTAGCACTTAGTGCTAAATTCTCCAATTTTAGGTACTTCGTACCAAAATGGTATAATTTAGGCTCCGTGCCAACAGATTGATTTTAATTGTGAAATGTAGGTACTTTGTACCAAAAAGATGTAATTTAAGTCTTTGTGCCAAAGAGGCTAATTGATTAGTCCATTAGGCCTTAGACCTAAAAGGATTAGGTCTTTGACCGAGAAGAAATTGAGAAGAAGATAGAATGCTTATGATATGCTTAAATTGACCAAAGATGAATTATGATATTACCTTGATCAGAATTTTTCCACTTCTAAGTACCAGATCTTGTTTCCTTGCACTTTGAGTATGATTCTTGGTTTCTACAACACAATATTAGAAATTTTTAAGCATAAAAATTTCGTCAGCGTCTGGGCATAGGAGGTCCGAAAAGTCCCCTCTTTTGAAAATCTGAAGCCTATATATAGGCAAAATCGGGAACGGCGGCCGGGCCGCCAGAAGTACGGCGGCCGGGCCGCTGTCATGGCCCACCGCGACTCGCGCTACCTCTGCTAAAACTGACTTTTCGGGAGCCACGGGCCTCCAAAAATTATTTCGAGACCATATCTGTGATCCTTGCGTCGCATCGGACATTTCAAGTACCATGAAGACATACTTTCGGTGGAGTTTTACCGTTGTTGCCCAGTCCGGCCTGGTCTGAGGAAATTGGCTTTCCGAGCCTCAAAATTCGAGTGTTCACAGTCACCTGTGCGATGAATTACAATCGCTCTAAGCTAAAAGCCTAGTAGTACAAACTCTGATAACAATAAAACCATAAACAATGCCAATGTATAATGCTTTTACATATCATGTCATAATGTATCTTATCATTTTATTTTAAACACATTCTTCAATAATTTTTACAATGCACTTAAACACAAATACAAGCATGGGCCCAAAGAATCTAATATGTCATTCAAATTTTAGAGTTACTATTTTGGTCTAAATTTACACTATATGTCTAGCCCCAAAGACAAATCAAGCAATGCTCAAAAGCTAGCCCCGAAAGCAAATCATATCACAGTGACTCTAAGCGTTTAGCCCCAAAGAAAAATTAAGTAATTGCTCAAAAGTTAGCCCCAAAGGCAAATAATGAGGATAACATCACAGGTATGCTACCAAACACAGAACTCTGAAAAATTGAATAACATACTAGGCACATAATTATTTCATATTTCCCATAATCAATTTCTTTCACATTTTTTCATAAACAACTAGGCACATTGCCTCTTTTCTCATTATCAATTAGGCACATTGCCTCATTTTTTCATTTTTCTCAATGTCATTTCATTTTAATTTATCACATTTCATCATATATCAATATATCATATTTTACATTAAAACACATTACCCAAATATTTTAGGTTATTTTTACATAATTCATATAAATCACACTTTACGCAATTTAGCCATCAATAATGGCTTTTCACAATGCCTGTAATGTATACATAACAAATCACATTACCTAAATACTTTGAGTCATTTTTACATAATGCACATATTTCACATTTTATTCAATTTAGCCATTAACAATAACTTTTCACAATGCATATGATGCATACATGACAAATCATATGTCATACTACAATGTTCAATGTATTAAATAGCTTAACATATTCTCCAACCAAAATGTGTTAAGCCCAAATTCTTGTCAACACATCCAATTAACTAAAGTTTGTACTTACCTTAGAAAGCCACCAAAACCAAGCTTAAAAACAACCTTGAACCTTCTCTTTCAAGTTGCCCTTCAACACTTGGGTTGGTCAAACTATTTTTTCTCAACGCCTATACCAAATGTCATTATAAATAATTATTTAATATCACATTCTAAGGTATTCTCAACATCAAACTTTAATTAAACACCATTCTAGACAAAATATCAAAATGAAGCCTTACCTCACTTTAACTTTAAAAAACCATATTAAATCATATAAATTGGTATCTTAAGTTTATGTATATCACTACAAACATATTTAACATGTTTAAGCCATTCACATAAATTAAACTCATGCCTTAGTACAAAACTCTAAAATGGTATAACCTTCACCATTGAAGGTTTTCCATTCTAACCCATTCCAATTAACAATCCAAGCTTATTTTCATTCTTAATATCATTAAATAACATGCTTTAAACATTAAAATCAAACAATTTACCATCTTTGAAAATTCATTTTTCCAAAACCATAAATCAACACTACTTCATCCAAACTCTATCCAAACCCAACCAAATTTATCATTAGACTTTAGAATACTTGTTTATGCATCAAAATTAACACATTTAGAATCAAATTACACAACTGAATCTCATGAATTCAAAAGTTTAATTCTTCCATAACCCTAAATTCTCTCTCTTCACCAAACCTCTTACCCAAATTTAACCATTTCTTCAATCCAACCTTAAAATTATTGTTAACTATTCAAAAATAACTTCATTCATACCCAAATAGACAATTAAAACATACTACTTCAAAAGTCCAAATCACACATAATCTCAAATTCATGAAATTTCAAGAAAAAAGTTAGAAAACTTACTAATTATGGTGAAAAACTCCAAAACTTCTATTTAAAACCTTGAAAATTTTTTAATTTTGGAACCATGGGAGAAGAAAAATCTTCTCTTGGATTGGATATGGAGTTCGGCCTTGAGGTAGTAGAAGAAGATGAAAAAAATCAATTTTAATTCTCTTTCTTTCCACTTTAAAAAATAGCCATGTATATAATATTTTATTATATTTTTAATTAATTAATTATTTATTTATTTAATAAAATCAATAATTTTTCTCTTCCATACAAATATAAATTAATTTTGAATTATTTAAATAATTTTTTATTTTTTAAAGTATATTTACAAAAATGTCATTGGACTTTTGACTTTTGACTTTTAAAAGTTAACTTTTAATTGACTTATATACTTTAAGTATATTTCATGTATATTTTGCATATACCTTTAACTCTTTCATTTAAAATCTTTTTATTTTTTATTTAAATTATTTATTTAATTTATCCAATTTAATTTTAATTTATTTTATTTAATATTTAAAAATTAAAGATATTACACTATGTACACATAATTTGATGGTATAACTCTCATCAAGTTGAGATTTTATTATATTGGCTAAACAATTAGCTTGGTTGAATCACATGGCCTAAAGGTCACATTAAGTTTCAAAATACTCAAATATAAGAACACAAATAATATAATTATCAAATAGTTTATATTTAGTCAAGAACTTTATAACATTAAAGGAAAGGATGAGCACTGTTCACGTTAACCTTAAAAATTTGATTCCTATTCCCCAATAATTTTATCATATTGATTTTAATGTGATTTTAATCCTATATTCATATTTACACATATATTACACTATTAGATCCTTTTTTAACTTATTATTTGTCACTTGGCTTTAATTATTCATAAAATACTTATACTTTATTTTAATAATTTAATATTATTACATAATTACTTAAAATTTAAATATATCTTAAGTTAATTTTGAGTAATTTTAAATAAAAATCTATTTAATAAATGCAATCAAAACTAATTAATATATATATCGTTTACTTTATTTTTTAAAAATATTAATTTGTATAACATTAATGAAACGAATTTATTAAAATAATCTTAATATTATTTTGTTTAATTTTCTAAAATAATTCCTTTATATTTTGAACAAATCATAACTTAATATACATATATTCTTTTAAACGAAATTTTTCTAAATAATTATAATTTATTTACTTTAACTTTAATAATATATTATCTTAATTTCAATTAATCATGTGTAATAATTATAATCGCTATAGTAATAGTAATTTACAATTATATATTTTATTATTTTGTAAAATACTATTAACCATTTAATTATTTGATAAACAACATTATATTACAATTAACCAATTATTAATTCTTTTCTTCCAATGAATTAACTAATTCTACACACATTTATATATTTTTAAATATAATTAATTTATTTTACAAATTACTAACAAAAATTATAATTCAAAATTTCAATTTGTTTTAATCACATTTTAATTTAATATTTTTATTTGAAATTTAATGTATACTTACTATATATTTATTTCTATTATTTATTCATTTTTATTTTATTTTATTCTATTTTTCCTTTAAACACCATTAATTCATCAATTCATTAAAATTATTATTTCTAAATTTAATTAACTTCATAATTATTATAAAAAAATTATTTAAAACTATTTAAAATTATTAAATTTATTCTCTTTTAATAACAAATTATTATTCTATTACTTAAAGTTTTATTTAGTCTAAATTCATTAACTTCATAAATTTGTTAAAATTTTCTTTTAAATCAATTTTTTATTAATAATTAATTTAAATCAATCATATATATTTTTATTATTTTAAATTTTAATATTTATATACATATATTTTCTAAAAACACAACTAAAAATTAGAAATAATATATTAAATTGAAGCTCGGAAAAAGAGAGTCTCAAAAATACTAGAATCGCTGAAAAAAGACATCAGAAAAAGGGCTAAAAAAGCCATTGAAAATGGCTGCCGGCTGTAAGCATGCAGACGCTTTAGATGGCGTGTGAGCCATTCTCCGGCGTCGAATAGCGTCGATCCACCCCTCTCCACACTTGTTGGAGGTAGGAGCTCCTCCTAGGCAGCACGTGTCACTAAAGACGGTCGGATGGCGATAAATTAGAGGCAAAACCATTCCGCCCTCTCTCTCTCTCATCTCTCCTTCTGTCACTTTCTCTCTTACCTCTCCTTTCTCTCTCTTTCTCTCGCTCTTCATTTATTCTGTTTCTTTTACTTTTACTTTTTCTTTCTTTATATTATTATTATTATTATTATTATTATTTAAGGTTATTACAATTAGCACCCTTTCTTTTGGCATATACACTTTTGGCACCCAAACTTAGTGAAATACATTTTTGAGCTTTACCACTTTATTCTCCAAATATTTTTTTTAGACATCCTAATTTGATAACAAATTTTTACAGACTTTATTTTTAAAGAATTTTGCCTTTCTTTCATTTTCATATGTAATTTTGATAGAGCTTACTTGTGAATTTTAGGGCGGCTAGATGCTTTAGGCCAGACCTATATTTCACAATCTTTCTCTTCCTAGCATCAACTTCCATAGATATTAAAAAAAAATTTATAGTAGAAGGAGCTGTGGAATTCTGTTGCTTGCTGGTGCAACGCCACCTGAGATACTGACTTGCACAAAATCTTCACCATTATAATAATTTGATTGATTTTGAAGGATAATTGGCTTGCTATTTTGGTGGCCATTGTTGCATATGCTTTTATAGAGGCCATCAATTTCTTTTTATTTTTTTTTAGAAGGAGGAATGCATATTTCTTCAACTTGCACCTATGGATGGTGCATTTTATCAAGCTCTTCAGCTGTGAAATGGCCCCCCGAGCTCATAAAATTTCTGCTCAACAGTCCTGGTGTTAACATTCTACACCGATGGACTAACATCACGAGAAGAACATCCTTTCTCCTAGGCTTTAGGAGACACATCATATCATCTTGAAGCTTATCTTCAATCTTCTAGTAGTGCTTATGCAATTCTTAAAATTGTCTTGACTCTAGCATATCCTTTTGCATTTTTCTCAGTATTTGTGTAAAATTTTTTTTTTCACATCATCAGTAATAAATGGTGTCATTAAAATTTTTGCCTTTTGAAAATTTTTATTTCTTGTGGGAATTAGTGCTAGACTTGTGAAAATATATCAATGTTTCTCTTTTGCCCTGATATTGCAAAGGCAACTTCCAAGTTTTAAAACCTGACTATTTTTTCTTCTAAAAATAACATGTTGCAACTTGATGTATCATTGTAAAGCAAGTCCACAACATCACCATAGAATGAGTTTATAGCATCACTGTAGAATGAAGTCTCCCTAGGCGTGCCAATTTGTTTTCCTCAAAAAATGATGAGAAAAATTGTTGGCCTTTGATGGTTTATAGTGCAAACGTACTAGAGAATATATGGTCTTTGACTAAAATGCGTTTAATATGACTTCTATCAAGTCATTGTATAGATTTATAGAAGGACCAGTACGAAATTAAAGTTTTCAAACTCCCTTAAATAAATTTGTTTGAATTTTACAGCTAAAAATTGAAGTAACGAAAGCTGTGAAAAAAATAGACAATGGAATAACAGCTGTAGAAAAATATAATTTGGCTGAAGAATGAGCCACAGTTGCAATAAATTCATAAATTTTGAAATAAGAATAATATATTACAATATTAAGCTTAAAACATACTGAATTAAAAATTAAAACTAAGTAAAAAGAAATTGAAGAATTGGACAAACCAAATTAACTAAAAAAAAAGCTTAATATGGAACTAAAAAAGCTATTGTCCAAATATAGTTTCTTCAGATTTCTATATATTGAATTTGGGAAGATGTCATTTCTAGTTTTGGTTCGGATGATTCAAGGTCCTCTTTTCTTTTTTTTTTTTTTTCCTTTTAAATCTTTTTTCTTGAAAGTGACTCCTTATTTTTATAATTTCATAACTTCCCATCCCCATTTTTCCACACAACTTTCATGTATGCACTAATTTCTCTTTCAAATAAATGCCCACTTCACACTTAATGTCCATGTTCTTTTTTCAACTATCCATATTCTTTACTCACCAAAAATAGTTAATTTTGAGTGTAAACATAAATGTAGCAGCCAAAACTTGCAAGTTTCGTAAATATTTTGTCACACACCTATATAACATAGCCATACTGCATTTCTTAATATTTGGTACCCAAATATATATAAAGCTGGAAAAATCTCAATTGGCGGAGAAGATTGGCATCAATATAAAGTACTAGCGATAAATTTGGATTATTTATTCGGCCCTTTCATAGTTTTGCTCCCAAAAAGATGTTTGATGAAAATTCTAACTTTTATTCAATTGACGTCAAATAATATGGAGCTAAGAATGGAAAAGGTAAAATAAAGCAAGGAACAAACTGTTTCGATTAATGCTTCAATTCAATGGTTGGGAAAAGAAAAAAAAAAGAAAGGAAAAATAAAAAGTTCAAATATGCACGGGAATTGCAGTTGATAGAAATTGGGGTGCAATTGAGCAAGTCAATACAGTAACCAAGTTAAGTATTATAATATTTGAACTCGACAATCAAACCGAGTATTAATGTATTTGAAACTGCTACACATCCCTCAATTTATTGACATCAACAGTGGGCAACTCAACATAAGTTTTACATACCACTTAAAACCATTGTAAGTATTAGCAATACCATACCAAGAAAAGAAGTCACAAGAACATTTCACAAAAAGGTTAGTCCTTACCAACCCAACACAGATACCAAAAAATAAAAAGATCAATGTTAATTGTCATGTGCCACAGGTGATGGTGAAATATCAGGAGATTGGCTATAAGAAATAGAAATCAGCTCAGATCTATACTTATCAGCCCCATCACCATTTCCTGCTGGATGTCTATCTTCACCAGCAAGAATTTCGTTCACTGCGTCTGAATTCTTAACCTTTTCTGGCAGAGAGTAGGATATTCCAATAAGTGACTCCCGAGCCAGATCTTGACAAACCTCCTTGCGAGCTTCTTTTGCATCCATAAATGCCCAAATTGACCTGCAATTCAGAACCCAAAATCCCATTTGAAAATTTGATAGCAGGATAAAACAGCACAGATATAATACAAAGAGGAAAAACATCTCACAGTCATGACCTAGAATGGCATAGCAAGAAAACTCCACTATCACAAGTTATTTATTATTCTTGAATCTCTCATGGATCAGCAAACAATAGCTGCTAATTCTGAGGGAAACAAACGTGTTTGTTGCGGACAACTGGTCATTCAACTAAAGTTATTTCTGGACATTTTTAATCATCCTTAAGATGTAGTCATAAAACTGTTATTGTTCATTAATTGTCTTCTCTTCTTTCTGTTAGATATTGTTACGTTAATTTTTCTTTATGAAAAACACCGGGATGATGAAAAGGCTTTACCCTTGATGGCTCAGACAGCCTTAACATCAATTACCCAGTTTCTTTTTTAAAAAAATTGTGTTAGCAATCAGAAAATCATTTGCTCAAACACTGATATATAACAGAAATTCCTACAGCATTGAAAAGAAGCATAAAGACGACCCCCCCGCACCACCCCCCCCCCCCCAAAAAAAAAAAAAAAGGAGATCAAAATGAGAAATCTAAATCTTTTGTTGTTCAATTTCAATAGATAAATAAATAAACTTCACCTGAATGAAAATCATCAGTTTCTCACATGCTCATCGCCGATTGCACCATTCCACATAATCAAACACAGCAGCAACTTTCATATGAAATTGGCAGCATAAAACAATTGCTAATTCATGGATTAACTTAGGCTTAAAGATAACACAGTGGTTTCAATTCGTCTTTGATTAAATCTAAATAATTCATTAGTCAAACAAAATTCAAATTCATCAACAAATTAGGTCGGATTAGAAATTGAAAAATCTATACTCGATTCTGATTACATCTAAATCTAAAAAGGGAATACATTCAAAATTTTATCTTTTTCCAAATTTTATATTTTTAGGTTTTCCAACAGGGATTAAAAAAAATTAGAATATAAATTTTAAAATTTTATATTATTTTTTCTCTATATTTTCTCCCGTGCAACGTTGATATCGGAAAAGATCAACTAACACAATAATCTCAAGAAAAAAAAATTATTTCAAGAAAAATAAAATAAAAATCAAAAAAAAAAAGAAAAGAAAAAGAAAGAGTGAGAGAGAGAGAGAGATTGGCAAAAGAGGAAGCAGACTACTAACCATTAAAACGGTTAAAATTAACGATTCTTTCGTCCGGTCGGCGTTGCGTCCCCCTAATTATATGCCCTTTTGGCCTTCGTTTTTCTTTGAAATGACGAAACTACCCCTGTCTTAGAGGCCCGCCTCAGTATTTTTTTAAAAAAAAATATTTAGCACCTTGGGCAATAATTTTTAATTTTTTAATTGAAAGAGTTTTCTCAAACTGCCTTATATATATATATATATTACAGATGAAAGAAATTCATTTTAACACTGGTGTGATGGTTCTTTAGAAAAAACGAAGTTGTCATATCAGCTTTTGTTTTAGTTACATGAAATTTTTAATAATTAGAATATGTCAATTTGTTTTAAAAAAAGTAACAATATTGAGGACATCCAAATATTAGTAATAAAGTATTTATCTTTTTCTTTAACTAGTGACTTAGTGCATTTGCTAAAATTTTCCAACCAAAAACTAAAATTGCTTTTAACCCATTTATATATGAAAGATATTTAAAGCATAACTAACTGACATGTATCCCTGTTTTTGAATATTTTTAGGATTTTATTTTTTTTAAAATATGAAGTTCATTCTTTAAAAAATATTTTTATTGAAAAATATATTATAAGTATTTTTTTTGGATGACTGTAGACCTCTAATTTTGGCTTTAAATAAGTCTGATCCCAATTAAAAGAGGCTAAACTAAATTCGGTCCGATTTTAAAAACTTAAATCTAGTTTATAGGCTTGAATTAGATCGCCCAAATTTTAAAAGTCCCAAATTACACCCGGTCTAATTTTTAAAGTTCGAATTAGGTCTAATACAAAGTTATAATTAATTCGGTTTGGTTTAATTCGATATGGGCTATGTTCATTTCGAATCGGACATCCTAGCACATGCTCATATTGAATTGGAATTGCCCAATTCGATATGAGCCTACTCGTATCGAATTAGACAATGTCCATATGAGCATAAGCTCATATCGAACTAACGAAGCTGAATTTATGCTTAATTTAGTATTATAATTAGGTTTAAATTGAAAGGGATTCGAATAATCAAGATGTCTTTTAACAGGTTTAGGATTGGTAAGCCAGAATAAAACCCTAAGATTGCCTATAAATACAAAAAAAAAATGCAAGAATTAAGGGGCATTGGTAAGCAGTCACAATAATTAAAATTAGGAGCCATCTTAGAAAACATAGCAGCCACCTTTAATTGAGACAACTCCAATTGAGAAGGGACAATAGCCACTTTTAGGAATCTTAGACAATTAGGACGACTATAATCTTTCAGAATTGACAACCACCTTTAGAAACACAAAGAGCCACCATTAAAAACAAAAAGACAGAAAGTAAACAAAAAGATACAGAGACATGGGAGCAAACTCGTGCAACATAGCCCAACCAAGAACTTAGTTGATTCAAATTCACAAAACTCGTATAAGGCAGAAGCTAGCGTACAATTTTCAATTGTGGTGCTTGTTTCAACATTTTAATCTTAGTGGAGCCAACAATGCACATATGACCCCTTACACTCATATTCAATGAATTATTAACATCACTATTATTTAGATCTAGTTTGATTAAACACAAAAACTATAATTACATGTTTTATAATCCGAAACCCTAATTTATATCTTAAACATTAGTTTTGCATGTTAAACTAGTTTAGTATTAAAACCTAATTTGTATAGTAAAATCCTAAAAAAAAATAACAAAATCTTATTGTGAGCGATGATTTTTGCCCCATCTCCCAATAGAATAATTCTTGCGACTTTGGCACTGTTAGGCTCAAGGCCTTGGAGAAACTGGCTTAAACCCAGAGAAAATGGAGTCGTCACCTGGATGGGCCAAAAAAAATAAAAAGGGGTGGATAACTCAATTTTCAAGAAATTTCTAACCCTTTTTTGGATTCGAAAAAGTTGGGTACGCATGGAAAATGTGAGAAATGGCCCAGCACCCCTATAACACCCGATTTATTTGAACTGACATCCTTTTCAGGTCTAAATATTATTGAATTCTTAAGCATTATAATATTATCTATACTACATGTAATTATAAAATAAAATGAATTCATTCATAAAATAATATAAAATAATACATCACAAAATAATGTGATTATCCATCCTTAGATGGAAATATAACTTTATAATACTCAAATATTTATACTAAGAAAATAAATAAAATGAAACACCCATCAAAAGGTGAAAATGTGTCTCTTACAATTGTTCAAATATCCATAAAGAAAATAAATAAATTAAATTACGTAAAATAAATAAATCAAATAAATAAGACACCCACAAGTAGAAACATATTTTTTACATCCTTAAAATCCAAATAAACAAACGTAGGTCAATTAAATAAAATGAGTAATAAAACAATCAAAATGCATCATCCATCATAAAGCATGTAATAATAAATCAAATAATCAAATCTAGGGTTTAATATTAAATTAGGTTTCAAACATGCAAAATTAGGGTTTCTAACCTAAAATTAGGGTTTTAAACATGCAATTAGGTTTTTGGTATAAAAATTAAAGTTTTAGATCGTTGATTATGCAAACCAGGGTTTTGAGGATTGAATTAGGGTTTTGGTTTCTTTAAAACATGCAAATAGGGTTTGATATTTAAAATTTGGCTATTGTAATCATGTTCATAAGTTGATGAACACTGTCTATTGGTTTTAATAGGTTATTGTTCGGGCTTTATTGAGATTGCAACCATAAGTTTTAACAAACTAATTGCTACTACACGAGATAATAATAGAAATTGCTACTGGATGAAGATAATATAATTACTGAATGAAAAGAATATAATTATTAGCAGTTTTAAACCAATTAATTTTAGAAAATTAAACCTGCGTGGCAGGCTCCACCAATATTAATATGTTGAGCCAAGCTTTGTTTATGCTGCTGCCTGATCCCACCTTGATTTTGGTTGAGCTAGGTAATTGCTCGAGACAATTGCTATGTGTTTGCTGTGTCTCAGTTCTTTTTTGGCTATTTTACAAATTCTTAAAATCTAATTTCCTGCTATTCTTAGCTCTGGCTGATTATTATTTTTTAATTCCCTTTTATTTTTTATGCCTTTTCTTTTCTATTTATAGGCAAAGACCATTTGATAAAAACCTTTAATCATCTGCTTATCCGAAAGCTTTTAAAAGTTGAGTCTAATTAGGAAGCTTAATTTGTCCCGAAACCACAATTAAAACCGAATTAAAAGACCCATGGCAAATTAAGAATGCCCAATTCACCATGAGTTAGGTTCCATGGGGAATTAGGACTTCTAATTCTCCATGGACATTGGTTCATGGCGAATTGGAAGCCTCAATTCACCATGGACCAATGTTCATAGTGAATTAGGGATCCAATTCACCATGGATCCAAGGCCATGGCTTTTAGGTTATGTAACACCCTTTCCCGACCTACGAATAAGCCAGGGAGGAATGTCACATCGGGATGCGAGCTCTGATTATAATGTCTTAATTAAGAATTCTTATGAAAAATTTTTCAAAAAATTGGGCGGAGTTTCCCCTAAAAAGCGGGGTTCCCAAGTGTCGCCAAAACTGATTTTTTTTAATTTTTAAAAACACTTTTGTTCACAATTCAACTCAAGAACACTCCCTATAATAATCTCCCTTATATCCTCAACTACACCCTGCAAGAAAATTTCACACTTTTATATCATTTCTCAAGATCACATATCATTTGCTAAGTTTCATTACCATACTACTGTTTATTCTCTTATTACATACACCATAATACTTAATATGTTTAACAAACCTTTACAATAAATATAACGTACATGCCATACTACTATTTTATGTCAAAAGTCCTACCCTATTCGCTGTCGAGCTAGTGTGGGCCGCTGCAGAAATGCTGATCTTCTATCCACTACCTGCGAGTTAAACATATAACTCGCTGAGCAACTTATTGCCCAGTGGGTACTTTAACCATTGCCGAATATAAATGGTGCAAGGAAGGTTGTTGAAACACATATAAAAGTAGAATACTGCATAATTAAACTATTTTCATACAATCATCATATTTATATTTTCTAACTAAGTTAAGATTCACATTTTGTATGTAAACAACATGTAATATAACTTCATTATAATTACGAGTTAATCTGCTCCACTAGGTAATTATGAATACACCGATCTCGAAATGAGGCCTCGTATAGAGTTACGCGTGGTCTTGACCTCACACGACTAATTTCCATGGTCTTGGTCTCACACGATATGGAATATACAACATAACTGCGTGGTCTTGGTCTCACACGACTAGTTGCCATGATCTTGACCTCACACGATATAACCGTGCGCGCATAAGTAATATCCAGACCGAAGCCGTTAAGACAGTACTGCCGGTAGGATGGCATGCCAAACCCCCATTCCAGACCGGTTTTACCCATTTACCGAGTAGAGCATATATAACATTTCATATATACCCATTCACTTCGTATATATACCACATATTCTCCATGTATATACAATATATACTTACACAAATACCACATATACTCACATATGTATCATATGTATTCACATATATACCATATACACACATATATATACCATATATACACATATTCCCCACGTATATACCTTATCTATATATTCACATGATAACGAATATGTATTCCATCACGTGACTTTTATCACGGTTATGAAATTCAGATTGATTTTCTCCCCTTTTCCATCTAATTTATTCTTCATATTCATACTTAAACTCAATACCAAAAATAAATTGATAAAACACCCACACCAAGTTTTTGACCAAGTTAATAATGAAAAATTACCATATGAACATTAAACTCTGGTTCTTGACCCAACTTGATCCTTGTTTTAGATAATTTGTATAAAATAATCCACTTGGCTAAAAACTCTAAAATTTTTACAGAATTTAGTTTTGCATCTTAAAATCATTCTTTTAAAATTTTATATCAAACTGGACACAAAATCTTGGTCAACTAATTCACCCAACCAGACTGCTCCAGTTGCCCTGCATCCTGGCAGCAGTTCTGAATTATGTGAATTCCATAAATTAAATTCAATCAATGTGGTTTTAAATTATTTTTCTCAATTACTAGACTCACAAAGAAACAACATATCCAAAATTCAATTGGATATTATTTTTCTACATTTTATTAAAAATCCAGAAAGATGGCTATCTCAGTCAAGGTACCTGCTGGAGCAAGTCTAATAAAAATAATCTTTCCAAAATCATAACCATTCCAAATTCAACTCAACATATTTTTCAGTCATTCTAGACTCATTGAGACACAACATATCAAAAATTTAACTCAAGATACGTTTTCTATATTTAATTAAAAATCATACAAGTCACAGCATTTTACTAATTGTAAAACAGAAAAATTTCAAAAGGAGTTCAATGGTTAAAGTACCAAACCTTACTATTTCTTAGTCCTTTATCTATATCACTTCCTTTCCTTCCTTGTCTCCTTGATTTCCTATGAAATTTAACATCACATATACAAAGATAAGAACCCTAGGTATAGACATAGTCTTATCTTATGATTTTTCTAATGGTTGCTAGCTTATTTTCACCATTAAACACCATTATTTCTTTCATCAAATCCTTCAAATAATTATTTCTTGAATTTTCTCCAAATCTAGCTACATGAACCCTAATTTCAATCTCTTAAATTAACCATTAATCCATGAAATTAAAACTAGAGATAGGTTTCTCTTACCTTATACTCTTGTTTGTCACTAAAATCTTCAACCAAAAGCCTTAAACTTTGGAAAAATCACCTCCTTCTTCCTTCTCTTATAGTTTGGACGAGTTCACCATGTAAGAGAGGGCTTTTATTTTCTTTCCTTAGCTTATTTTGATCCAAATGGCAGCCATAAGTGGTGAAAATATGTTGGTATAGATGTTGACTTCCAATTGGTACACCTTATAGCAAAAATGACCACTTTTAATTAGTCCACTTGCTTTCTTCTTTTATCTATTTATTTGGCTAGCCATTAGGCTTCCTTTTATTCATATTTTGACTCCCTCAACTTTCTTGTGCTGTAATTTTATAGTCTAGGGTGTGAAAATATCAAAATACCCTCCAGCGATTAATCGATTGTAACTTTTAAACCGTGCGTTTTCGGAAAAAGTTAAAACCCACGGTTATGACCCAATTAATCTCGAGAATATTCTTCTAGGGTCGGATATGGGCAATATTAAGAACTTCCGACACTTAATTTTTAAGCTTACATAGTTGCCCCTAACTTTTGAGAAATTTCCACTTAGGTCCCGTCAGCTCCACTGTGTACACCAATTTCATATTTGACTATCCCGAGCCTCTATTTGACCACTCGTTCATGTCCTTCTTGCCTATTACTCGACTATCTAGCCTTTGGTATGTGACAGGTTAAACCGAGTTTAGTCGGACCTTAAGTTAGACCAAATTTAATTCAAGCTTTCAAAATTGGATTGGAGTTGATTTGGTCCTTTTAAAAAATTAAATCGGACTAGATTAGTATTTTAAAATATTAAACCAACTTAATTTATGCCTTTTAAAACTGGACCGACCTAATTCAAAGCTATAAACTAGGTATAAGCTTTTAAATTTGGACCAAATATAGCTTGTCCTTCTTTAATTGGAATTGGACTAGCTTAGGGCCAAAATTAAGGGTCTACAGTTTTGCCCCTTGCTTGAACGATTTGAGACTTCAGTTGAAGAGAGTGAAAAGCAACATGACTTTAAGTTGATCCTGGATAAGGATGGATTCTGGACTCGAGGGTGAATTTGGACTCTTGACCTGAGACTGGATTTGGATTCTCGATCCTAGACTGGATTTGGGTTCTCGACCTAATGCTAGATTTGGATTCCTAACCCAAGACTGGATTTGGGTTTTCGACCTAAGACTAGATTTTAGCTCTTCTAGCTTGACTGTCCCTTTATCATTTGGAAATTTTGGCTTCCTTCTAGCTATTTATTCCATTCTTTAATGGATTGTGGATCTTGACCTTTCAAGATGGATCTTTATCCTTCGGAAAATGGGTCTTTACCCATTAAAAAATGGATCTTTATCATTTGGAGATTGAGTCTTTACCCTTCAAAGATGGATCTCTATCCTTTGAAAATTGGGTCTTTACCCTTCAAAGATGGATCTTTATCCTTTGGAGATTGTGTCTTTACCCTTAAAAAATGGATCTTTATTCTTTGGGAATTGGGTTCTACCTTAAAAAATGGATCTTTACCCTTTGGAGATTAGATCTTTACCCTTCAAAAATAGATCTTTATCCTTTGGAGATTGGGTCTTTACTCTTTAAAAATAGATCTTTATCCTCTGGAGATTGTCCTGCATTGACTTTAGCTCTTCTAGCTGGACTGATCTTTTGTCTTTTGCATATTCATTCTTTTGGGGTCCTTACTTTCTTCTTGTTCCATTCTTTTTTGTTCTTCCTTTTGTAAAAAATTTAGCCATTTTTAGCTAGTCCTTATATCCTTTCTTTGCTACCTGCATGGTAAAATAAAAGTGTGTCTGAAAATATTTTGTACATGAATAAACAAAAAATTGAAAGGAGAAACTTTGCCCCCTGTGTAGGCTTAAACCAATGGTTTTGTTTTGTTCCCATATAAGCTTTGATTGATGTTGGCATTGTAGAGCCTTAAATTTGGTACAGATTAAATTTAAAAGCTTAACCTGATTCACTATTTTTTAATAAGAGCCTAAACCAAATTTAAAAGCTTAAAATTTAATTAATCCAATTCATAAAAGCCTAAATTTAATTTGTAGAGGATTTGGGCCGAAAAAACTGGAAATTAGGGCTCAAACTAGGGCTCAGTTTGAGTCAAGAAGGGTCCAAGTCAACATGAGCTTAATGCTCATGTCGACTTGGACATTCAAATCAGCATGAAGGGTTCATGTTGACTTGGACACTCTAAGTCGACATGAACCTAGTTTGGAAGGAGTTTTTCCAACATTTTTAATTTTGTAATCAGTTTGGACTCTAAAATAACCCTTGGATTAGCAAATTAGGGTATGGAGGTTAAACATTTATTTGCCTATAAATATACAGTTAAAAAGCAAAGAAAGCAATAAGTAAGAGGAGGCACTAAAGATTAAAAAATCAAACCTTAGTAGCTAGTGTTAGCAAAGGACAGAGAGTTAGCAGTCATAAAAAAAACACAGTGTGTTATCAAACCATAAACAAAGACAGTACCATACTGTCTTTGCCTTGTTCAACCGATATTCTACAACTGAGGCAAATATAAAGCTTGGATCAACGTGAAATATCGGTGGAACCAACAAACAGAGGTTTGAAATCCTTTATTTAGTATGTTTTAGATTCACAGTAACTGCATTATTATTTATTTCATTGAATTATTCTTTAGTTCATTTTTGAATTTTTATAGAATATCCAGTAGCTTTGTTTTTTAGTCCAACAATTAGTTTATGTCCAGTAAACTACTTTATCCATGGTAGTTTGTTTAACCCTAACTTATCGCAGTAGCTTCTTAATATCACAGTAGCAGTAATAATCAGTCACATGAAATATTAATTTGAATTAAATACTCAATGGCTCAAAGTTTATAAATATAACCATAGTAGCTTTGTTTTCAAACCCTAAAACAGTAGCTTTGCTTTCCTAAAACCAAAATAATACCCTCATCTTCTAAAAATCCTAATTTCCATTCAAAATCCTAATTCTATTTTTAAAACCCTAATTTACATGTAAAAGTTTAAGAAAAATCCTAATTTGTATAAATATAAAACCCTAGTTTAAGAAAAATCCTATTTCCCTAACAAAATCATATTATGTAAACCGTCTACCTTTCGGAGGCACTGCCCTTGATCCCCCGCAAGGGGCGCTGCCTCCTTGACCCTCGCCCACTAACCGGCTAGCAAGACTGCAGTAAGTACGCCTCTCATCGTCACGCCCTATATTTCATTAATGGGTTAATATTAAGATCTATTTGTAATTTTTATAATTAACTTTAACTTCATTAGTTTAGCCCTAATTTACAATTGTTTATGTAATGATTGATTATTTATTTGATTACTTGCTTTACCATGGATTATTATTAAGTATTTATTAATTGTATTTTTAATAGACTTGTAAAAGGCATGCTTTCACTCGTGGGTGTCTTATTTATTTAATTAATTTATTTTTTATAGTTTATTTATTTAAAGACTTTGGGACAACTGTAAAGGACATATTTTCACCAATCGGTGAGTGTCCTATTTTATTTATTTTTGGAAACTGGACATGATTGTAAGGGCATGTTTTCATCTTCGGATGGATGCCAATTTTATTATTTTATTATTTTAATTTGTTCTGATTTTAATATAATAAATATTTATTTCAATAATTACATGTAGTATGGATGATTTTATAATATTTAAGAATTTAATAATATCTAGACCTGAAAAGGAGGCTAGTTCTAATGAACCGGGCTTTTTGGGGGTGCTGGGTCATTCTCACCTTCCCCATACGTATCCAACTTTCTGAATCCATTAGGGGGTTGGGAATTTCTTAAGAATCGAGTCATCATCCCCTTTCTTTTTCCCGGCCCATCCAGGTGGTGACTCTATTTTCTTCTGGTTTAGCCTTTTGTTATTTAAGGCCTTGAGCATAATAGTGCCGAAATTGCAAGAACCATTCCACATAGGAGTGGGGGTGAAAATCCCTGCTCACACACATTTTGTCTGGTTCTTTGCACAAGCACACATCTCCATTTTTGTAAAGTAACTGGATTTTCCTCAAGCAATAGGCCTTCCATGCCCCCTGATTCCATATCTGCTTCATGTTTTGTTCATAAAGTATATGTTGCTCACTTTGACAAAGAATAGACAATGCAAGACAAAAAATACAGTATGATATGCCTATGTATGTATGATATGTATAAATAATACTTATAATGGTTCTATTGACTCACAAACTGAGGTGATCAACTGAAGTGCTCCCATGGATTTCTTCCAGATGCTCGTTCAGGTCTTGCATTGGAAAGGCAGAAGACTTCACATTTATAGTTTCTATCTTCAAGATGTTGAAAATATGAGTGGTGGGGCTCAAGCAGCATAGTTAGAGATACATCCATTTTAAACTACGATTTAGCACATATGTTGGTAGCTTTTTCATGACCTTGAAAATGATCATTTATTTTGCCCAATGTGTCCTTTAAGGCTCAATAGTGTGATATACTTCCCTAAACTTGAAGGCTTTGTAATTACAAATTTTTTTTTAATCTGAAAATCATATTTTGGCTTTGTCAAATCAGTCTCATTGCACCTCGGGACTCGACTTTCCAAATTAACATATCTATAACACAATAGCCCTAGTTACCATACAAAACTCAGGAATAATTTTCATTTGAGTAGGAACTCTTACACTTCAGATAGGCACATACACATTACTTGGCCAAAGGTCTAATTGAGTTTAAATATTATCTACCTCATATGCATGCTTATTCAAACAATCTCCACTAATAGACTCCACTTACTAAGATAGATTAATAGGTCTTTATTAGGCTTGAAATGGGGTCTATAAGGGACATGGGTTAAATGAAGGCCATTTTTGAGCTGGGGCTGATGTAACATTGTTGATAAATCTTCACACTATAAACTTTTTCTCAAAACTATATACTGTTAGAAGTATTCTTAAATTATGAGCACCATTTTCTCCTGCTATTCGTCTTGTTATCTGGCTTCATAAAAAGACAGAGCTTGAATATTCTTCCATCTCTTTGAAAAAAAATTGATATTTAATTAGTACGATCTTGATCTTTTCCTTTTTATAAAAACTCGGGACTATTATTCTGTCCTTTTTCCTATTGGAATGTCTAAGACTTTTAAGATTATGGACTTGGAACTGTGTTGGATAAAATAAAAGATAATCTTTCCCTTGTTTCTCTGATTTTATTTGAGTCATTGGCTGGGCTAGACCAATTCAAGTCAATCTATCCTCGTAAACTAAGTGGAAGTCTTTTGATGCTTCAGGTAAGAAGAACTCTGTTTGCTTTCTGAATTGGCCTTTTGGGTTAACCGCCCTTTTTGGGCGTTTTTTTCTTTTCCTTTGTCTTTCAGCTTCTTAGTACTTGCAGATGCTTTAATAGTGTTTCCTAACAGTGCAGTTAGCTGGTTCTTCATGGTCTCAGCTGTGGCCCTTTTTAGTTCTTCCATTTTGGAGTTGAGGGCGTTATCTATCATCTTCTGAATTTATTTAGGTTCCATTGCTTTTGGTGAGAAAGTGATTGAGTTGTTACTTGATTCTATGTCACTAGCGTAGGTTGGATTATCGTAAGCTCTTGAACTACTGTGCTCTAGGTCTGTGAGCAAGAAAAGATCAATGCCATGTAATGCAATGCATATATTCATGGATGCATAAGCAATAGATAAACAAAGATAATTAGGACGTTTCTTCTAACTTTATATCTTCCATATACAAATGGCGAGTCTCTTTTCTTAGATATATGACCAATAAATTATCAACTTAGAATATCTTATTTTCAGAAAAAATTTACTTGAATGATATAACCAATAGTTATATTTTCAAACTTAGAAGTCAGTCTATGGTAATTTTCGTTAATTAAACCTTAATCCATTGGATCAACTAAAAATAGATTTTATGCTATTTTATGGATTAAAACCAAATTAAAGAGTTTATCATAAATAAATTTTCTATTTGGAAAAATAACTAATGATTCATGCTGCAAACAAGCCCATGATTAATAATTCTTGATATAAATTAGGCCTATAATTAATTTTTAGTATTCCATAATTGACCTAAATAGCTGTAAGCCCATTTATGAAAAAGGTTAAGAAAAGTTATAATTTGAATAGAGTGAAAAATAGTTTTGTTTCAAAGCCCATTGTAAAAAGGTATGTTTAAAAATAAATATTGGGCTTTATTCTTGGGCCATAAGGTAGAAAAGAATTTTTGATCCATTTTAGAAAAATTTTATGTTCAAAGACCATCTTGAAAATTTTAAAAATAGTTTTGATCTTTTGGGCTTAAAGGAATAAAGCTTTCTTGAGCTTACAGTATAATTAGGTCATATTAGGAAAAGAACAAATCAAATAGGCCATGATTTAAACCAAGATATATCAATTATAGTTAAACCATAAACATTTGGGTAAAAATATAAGGAAAGTAACTAGGCCAATTACATGGGCTTTAGTATTTGGATTGAAAGGTTTAGGCTCCCATAGCAAGTATATACCAAAAGGTATTGTAGACCCTTAATTTTTTATCCAATCCGATCCAATATGCTTTATTTAGTCCAAAATGATTTTTGTTGTCTAATTGGTCCAAAATAATTTTAATTAAATAGTTTTGCTTTATTATCTAATTTTTATTTATAAAAAATAAAAATAAACAAATAAAAATCAAAAAATAAAAATAAAAATAAAAATCAGAGTGGGAAAAAAAATCGGCAGCAAAAAGCGGTCGTGCGGGCCCGTGGGCATTTTGCCGGCAGGAATTTCCTGCGGGCGGCACGCCCGTAGGCCCAGCATTTCACTCGCAGGCCTGGGGGCGTTTCGCCCGCAGGAATTTCCTGTGGGCGAGTTATTTCGCCCTCAGGAAATACCTGCGGGCGAAATAACTTCTCGCAGGAATTTCTTGCGGGCTGGCACGCCTACTGGCCCCAGCCATGGGCCCGCTGCCACAGTTTTCTCCAACGCAAAATTTTTTGACCCAATTTTTAGAAACCTAATCCAATTAGGTTTTAATTTCTTTTTTTTATTAATATTAATTACCGTGTGTAATTAGAAAAAAAAAACCTAAAAACCATTATAAATAAGGACCAATAGAACCAAATTGAGGGAGGAAGAAATTTCACAGTGAGCTTGGGATTGGAAACCAAATCAAGGAAGGAAAAACAACAATTCAATTCAACTGATTTTTAAGGGAGTAGCAGCACGAATTAAGGAATTCAAAGGCAACAAAGTCTTGTCTTTGGAGCTAGTTCATCCAAGAAGAAGCAATTTTGGAGCAACTTACAAAAGAAGGTATAAAATTCTAAATTCTAATTTTTTTTACACAGTAGCTAAAATTAGGATTTTTTTGTGTTTTTCAAAAGTTAGAATCTTAGAACTTTAATTTAGTTTTCCAAAGTTAAAACACTAAAACGTGACCTTATTTTCTAAAAAGACTTAAAATTGTTATTTTTTCTTCTTAAAGACCTTAAAACACTAATTGAACATATTTTTCAACAAAACCAAAATTAAATTCTGTTTCTTTTAAGATTTTAAAGTAGGTTATATTTCATTCAAAAAGCCTTAAAAAACATCTTTTCCACTTATAAAAACTTCAATCCTTTTGTTTAAATTCATAAAATTTCATAAAATATCAAATTGATTTCTAAAACCCTAAAAATTATCTTTTACCCGAGAACCCTAATTTTAAAGCCTAAAATCCAAAATTCAACTTTTAAACCTAAAATAATAAACCCCAATCCTTTTAAAATCTTGAACCCTAATTTTTATGAACCCTAATCCCTTTAAAACATAAAAAAACATAAAAACATGAAATCCCAAAAATTGCACAGTAGCTTAAAATTCAATAATCAAAAATCACAATTTAAAGTATTTTAAGGTATTTAAAACCCTAGTTTCATGATTTCATCATTCAAACCTTAATTTGTTTAATCAAAGAGTCTTACCAACCTTTTAAAACATAAAACCCTAATCTATTTTAATTCCATAAAAAGTCACAGTAGCTATAATTGAACTTTTATTTGCTTTATTCAATTCCATATTTACTTATACCTTGATTTATCTCTTATGCTTTAATCTATTTAATTTCAATACTTGATTTATTTAATTTATCATGGATGGATGTTTATTTTATTAATATTTAAATACTTTTGATGAATGATTTATTTATGGATGATTATTTACTTTTATCAATTAATTTAGATTTCCAAAAGTTGTAAGAGGTATGTTTCCACTTGGTGGGTACCTCATTATTTAAACATCATGTAATTTAATTTGCTTTACTATTTTATGTAAAGGGCATGTTTCTACCTTTTGGTGGGTGTCCTATCTAGGCATGTGATGTAAGGACATGTTTCCATCCTTGGATGGGTGTCCATTTATTTGTTTTGTTTTGTTTGGACATTGCTTTGATTTTAATATAATGATGTTTTCTTTTTATTGTGTGTAGTATGGATAATATTATTATATTTAAGAATTTTATAATATTAAGACCTGTAAAGGAGGCCGGTTCCAATGAACCGGGCATTGTGGGAGTGCTAGGCCATTTCTCACCTTTCCCACACGCACCCAACTTTCCGAACCCATTAAGGGGTTGGGGATTCGTTAGGAATTGAGTCATCCACCCCTTTCTTTTTTTTTCGGCCTGTCCGGGTGGCGACTCAATTTTCTCCGGACTTAGGTCTGTGTGCTCTAAGGCCCCGAGCCTAAACAGTGCCGAAGTAGCAAGAACCATTCCATCGGGAGTGGGGGTGAAAATCCCCGCTCACAGTGGCGACTTCACTGGGGATAAGAGAAGTTGATTCCGTTGGTCTTTTTATTATTCTTTTCTTTCTTATAATGATATTATCCATTGCATCATATTAGATTGCATTGTGTGCGTGAGTTAGGACGCCCGTGTTACCCGTGTTATGTTATGTAAGGGATACCATACTTTCACTCAAGGTATGGAGATCGAGCATGGCATAATCACTCATAGCCTCGTACCATTTGGTATATATTTGCTATGGGAACCTAAGCCTTTTAACCCAAAGACTAAAGCTCATGTAATTGGCCTAGTTACTTTCCTTAGGTTTTACCCCAAATGTATGTTGTTTGACTATGGTTGATTTATCTTGGCTTAAATCATGGCTTATTTGGTTTGTTCTTTTTCTAATATGACCTAAGTATATTGTAAGCTCAAAATAAATTTTTCTTTAAAATCCTAAAGACCAAAGCTATTTTTCAAAACTTTTCAAATTGGTCTTTGGACATAATACTTTTTCTAATAAATAAATAAATAAATTCTTTGGCCCATGACCCAAATACTAAGCCCAAAATCCATTTTTCTAAAATCTTTTACAATGGGCTTAGAAACAAAACTGTTTTCACCCAACCATTTTTTACAAAGAGCTTGCAAAAATATTTAGGTCAATTATGAAATACCAAAAATCAATTGTGGGCCTAGTTTAAACTAAAAATAAGTTAACCATGGGCTTGTTTTTGGCATGAACCATTAGTTACTCTTTTCAAGTGAGAAATCTATTTATAATAAACCTCTTAATTTCGTTTTAATCCAATATAGCATAAAAGCTACTTTAGTTGGTTGAATGGATTAAAACCTAATTAATGGGAATTATCATGATTGATTTCCATTTTTGAAAATATAACTATTGGTTGAAACATCCGAGGAATTATTCGAAAGCAAGGTACCCCATGTTGGTATTTTGTTAACCATATACCTAGGAAAAGAGACTTGCCATTCGTGTGTGGATGTTATAAGGTTGGAAGGAACGTCCTATTTATCCTTGTTTGTTTATTGTTTGTGCATACATGCATACATTTGCATCTCATATCATTGATCTTTTCTGGCTCATAGACCTGAGGTACAACAATTCAAGAGCATACAACGATATCACCTACAACATTGATTCAAGTGCTTCATTCGAAGGATGGATGCAAACCAGCTAAGGGATATAATCGATGAAGTTGTCAAAGCTAGGATGGCCAAGCTACAAGATCAATTGGTTAAAATTATGAAGACCCAGTTGATTCAAATTCTAGAGATCATCAACAATGCTAATGAGGCATCTCCCATTGACATAAGAAAGAAGGAAAAGACAACATTAACAAGGAACATGTCTACTGATGGAGATCGAATGAAAAATGAGAGATCAATCCCTATTCTACAAGACCAACCGAACCATGTGCTATCTAAGTGGAGCAATAAGAGCGGCTATCACCCTAGTGGAAAAAGTCAAAGGGAAAGAGGAGGTGTTGAGAAAGATGCAACAACTAAGCCAACAAAGAAGCGTAAATTTTCAGATTTAAGGGAGCCTTTGTCAAAGATGTTAGAAAATCTAATGAAAATGGATTTGCTACAAACATTGGCACCTCGGCCTCTACATAAGCCTCTACCACCAAATTTTGAAGTTAAGGTCTTCTGTCAATTCCATCAAATGCAAGGGCATGAGACAGATAAATGTGTTCACTTAAGGCACAAAATCCAAGATTTGATTGACAATGGAAAGCTACTTGAGCCTGATAAGCCTAATACTAAGAATAAGCCTCTGCCTAAAATTGGAAGGGCGCCATCACTTTCAACCCTCATGAAGAGTTTTATCTTGTCATCTCATCATGATATGGATAGAGAAGCTGCTAAAAATGATGTACTACTAAACAAGTTTGGATTAACTATGGATGATGAAGCCATGATCCTTAATGATGGAAAAAATCCTTGCCCTTGATGAATGGAGTATCTTTGACTCCAACTCAATAAACTTTCCTTAGCTTGAATGTTGCTTTTCAATTTTACTTTCTTTAATTGGAACTATCATGTTTTTCAAATTTAAATTTGTTTGAATAAATTACTTTTATCAAAAAAATTTGTTGGTCTTTGTTCATTTTGATGCTCAACCAATGAGGAATTTAGCTTGATGTTTATAAATTAATGTGTCTAAGCATCATGACTTGAATGACTTTACTAGATGAGGGAATTGCTCTATAGCATTGAGTTGTGTATGCTTACTTAGAGGGGGCTCCTGCATAATTATCTTTGTCTAGGTCTTAGTCAGTCTTAGAACATGCTTTGACAAACTTTCGAGGCGAAATTGAACTCTGCTTATTTAAGGAAGAGATGATCTAGGCATTGTTTGATTAGCCAACAACTAGTATCCACCCAATTAAATATTAATCCCTAGTTTTCCCTTTGAGCCTTCATAAAATTTTAGCTTTCTTTTCATTGGCATATAACCTCAACAACCTACCTTGAGCTGTTGTGATACTTTTGACAAGTCTTATGATTAGTAAGATGAATAGGCAAGAAGCTCAAAGAACGCAATGATTAGTCAAGATCATAAGGATAGTTGAAGTTTCAAGACCATGAAGATAGTTGAAGTTTCAAGACCATAAAGATAGTTGATGTTTTTAGACCATAAGGATAGTTGAAGTTTTCAAAACCATAAGGGTAGTTGAAGTTCACTTAATATCTCTAATATATCAAGACAACATTAGAGTAACAAATGGTTTATCCCTGTTAATGAAGATTTATGTTACTCCCCTTATCCATTATTGGAAGCCCTAGTTGGTACAAATAAGGCAACTCAGTTTGAGCTAAAAAAAAAGGGGAAAACAAAAAAAAGACAAAAGAAAAGAAAAAGACAAAAAAAAAGAGGGAGAGAAAAAAAAGAAAAGAAAACCCAAAATGGTTCAAAAAGCCAACTGAGTTCTCTTTTACCTAAAGCAGCAAAAGGCTTCTATTTGGTTTATAAGGACATTTTGACTTGAATTGGTCCAACTCAACCAAAGATTCAATTAAAATTGGAGAAAAAGGGGAAAGACCATTCAGTGCTTAAAAGTTTTGTACTTGACAGTCCTACAAGGAAGAAGGACAAAATGACAAAATGATCAAAGAAAGGGAGGAGTAAGAAAAATGAAATGAAAGAAAAAGGAAAAGAAGAAAAGAAATGAATTTGGGTCTTAAACTTTTTGCAAGAGCAAAGACTGTCCTGATCAAGATCCAGATTAATTCCAAGAAGAATTTGGAGTCTAGCGAGATTATCTCCAAGCTGCCTAAAATTCGAACAAGAAATTTATAGTGTGAGGGTTTGTCCATTGTGTCACACCAGCTCCTATCTCAAAATGGCCTTCATTTAACCCATGACCCTTATAGACCCCATTTCAAGCCTATCAAAGACCTGTTGATCTCTATTGGGAGGTAGAGTCTATTAGTGGAGATAGTTTGAATAAGCATGCATATGAGATAGACAATATTTAAACTCAAATGAAATCTTTGGCCAAGTAATATGTATGTGCCTATCTGAAGTGCAACAATTCTTGCTTAAATAGAAATGATTCCCGAGTTTAGTACGATAACTAGGGTTGTCATGTTATAGATATGTTAATTTGGAAAAATCAAGTCCTGAGGTGCATTGACATTAATTTGGCAAAGCCAACATTTGATTTCAAAATTAAAATTCAAAAAATCAAATAAAAAATGTTTTTGTCATACAAAGCCTTCGAGCTAAGGGAAGTGTGTTGAATTGATTATTGGCAAGGTCATGAAGAAACTACCAACTGACAAGCTGAAACATAGTTTGAAATGGATACATCCCTGACTCTGCTGCTCAGGGTCTCTACCACTCATGTTTTCAACATCTTGAAGATAAAAGACAAATGCAAAGCTTTTGATCATTCCAATGCAAGACTTGAACGAGGGTCAAAAAGGAACCAATGAGAGCACTTCTGTTGATCACCTCGATCTGTGAGTCGATGGAACAACTGTAAGTATTATTCATGCATATCAAGCATACATGAGCATATCACATCGCACTTTCTTGTCTTGTGTTCTTTGGCAAAGTGAACAGCAAACACTTTGTGAAGTGAAGAATCAAAAGAAGATGTCAAATCAGGAGGGCATAGAAAGCCCATTGCTTGAGAAAGCTCCAGTAATTTTTCAAAGAGAAGAAATGCTTGCTTGTGTGAAGAACTAGACAACAGGAACGTCAATCAAAGCCAACAAAAAACATCATAGGTTTGAGCCTACACAGGGGGCAAAGTTTCTCCTTTTCAATTTTTTGGGTTTATATACCAAATATTTTTAAACTCACTTACGAATGTTTTGCCACACAGGGGGGCAAGGAGAGGATATAAGGTCCAATTAAAAATAGCTGAATTTTTGTAAAAGGAAGAGCAAAAGAATGGAACATTAGAACTCTTAAAAGAATGAAGATGCAAAAGACAGAAGACCAATCCAGCTAAAAGAGCTAAAGCCAGGGTAAAGACCTGAACTCCAATAGATAAAGACCCATGTTTCAAGGGTAAAGACCCAATCTTAAAGGATGAAGATCCATTTGCAAAGGTGAAGACCCGATCTCAAAGGATGAAGATCCATTTTTCAAGGATAAAGACCCGATGTCAAAAGATGAAGATTCATTTTCAAGGATGAAGATCCATTTGCAAGGGTGAAGACCCAATCTCCAAGGATGAAGATCCATTCTGAGGGTGAAGAATCACAATGCATAGAACAGCCAGAGCAGTTAGACTTCTCAACTGATAAAAAGTTAGTCAAATTCATTCTCGGGTCTAAGTACCCATTCTCGGGTCCAGGTACCCAAATCAAATTTAACCTCAGGTCCAAGTACCCAAATTAAATCAAAATTAATTCGAATCTCAAGTCAAATTACCCAGGTTAGGATCGAGTATCCCAATCAAGTTTAGGATCGAGTATCCAAATCAAGTTAGGATTGAGTATCCCAATCAAATTTAGGATCGAGTATCCAAAGCCAATTTAGGATCGAGTATCCAAATCCAGTTAGGATCGAGTATCCCAATCAAGTTTAGGATCGAGTATCTGAATCCAAGTTAGGATCGAGTATCCAAATCCAAGTTAGGATCGAGTATCCAAATCCAGTTTAGGATCGAGTATCCAAATCCAGCTTAGGATTGATTATCCAAATCCAGTTTAGGATCGAGTATCCAAATCCAGTTAGGATCGAGTGTTCGAATCTAGTTAGGATAGAGTATCCCAATCTAATTTAGGATCGAGTATCCAAATCAAGTTAGGATTGAGTATCCCAATCCAGTTTAGGATCGAGTATCCAAATCCAGTTAGGATCGAGTATCCCAATCAAATTTAGAATCGAGTATCCAAAGCCAATTTAGGATCGAGTATCCAAATCCAGTTAGGATCGAGTATCCCAATCAAGTTTAAGATCGAGTATCTGAATCCAAGTTAGGATCGAGTATCCAAATCCAAGTTAAGATCGAGTATCCAAATCCAGTTTAGGATCGAGTATCCAAATCCAGCTTAGGATCGAGTATCCAAATCCAGTTTAGGATCGAGTATCCAAATTCAATTAGGATCGAGTGTTCGAATCCAGATAGGATCGAGTATCCCAATCCAATTTAGGATCAAGTATCCAAATCAAGTTAGGATCGAGTATCCCAATCCAGTTTAGGATCGAGTATCCAAAGCCAGTTTAGGATCAGTTAGGATCGAGTATCCCAATTTAGTTTAGGATCGAGTATCCAACGCCAATTTAGGATCGAGTATCCAAATTCGATTTAGGATTGAGCATCCAAATCCAATTTAGAATCGAGTATCCAAATCCAGTTTAGGATCGAGTATCCAAATCTGATTTAGGATCGAGTATCCAAATCCAGTTAGGATCGAGTATCCGAATCCAGTTTAGGATCAAGTACCCAAATCCATATAGGATCGAGTATTCAAGTCTAGTTTAGGATCGAGTGTCCAAATCTCTTGGGTCCAGAACCCAAAACCTCAAAAATTAAGTCTTATTTCTTTTCACTCTCTTTCACTAAGGTTTCAGATCATTCAAGCAGGGGGCAAACTGTAGACCCTTAATTTTTTACCCAATCCGATCCAATATGCTTTATTTAGTCCAAAATAATTTTTGTTGTCTAATTGGTCCAAAATAATTTTAATTAAATAGTTTTTGCTTTATTATCTAATTTTTATTTATAAAAATAAAAATAAAAAAATAAAAATAAAAATAAAAATAAAAATAAAAAATAAAAATCGGAGTCGGAAAAAAAATCGGCAGCAAAAAGCTATCGTGCGGGCCCGTGGGCGTTTTGCCCGCAGGAATTTCCTGCGGGCGGCACGCCTGTAGGCCTAGCATTTCACCCGCAGCAATTTCCTGAGGGCTGGCACGCCTACTAGCCCCAGCCACGGGCCCGTTGCCACAGTTTTCGCCAGTGCAAAATTTTTTGACCCAATTTTTAGAAACCTAATCCAATTAGGTTTTAATTTCTTTTTTTTGTTAATATTAATTGCCGTGTGTAATTAGGAAAAAACAACCTAAAAACCATTATAAATAAGGACCAATAGAACCAAATTGAGGGAGGAAGAAATTTCACAGTGAGCTTGGGATTGGAAACCAAATCAAGGAAGGAAAAGCAACAATTCAATTCAACTGATTTTTAAGGGAGTAGCAGCACGAATTAAGGAATTCAAAGGCAACAAAGTCTTGTCTTTGGAGCTAGTTCATCCAAGAAGAAGCAATTTTGGAGCAACTTACAAAAGAAGGTATGAAATTCTAAATTCTAATTTTTTTTACACTGTAGCTAAAATTAGGATTTTTTGTATTTTTCAAAAGTTAGAATCTTAGAACTTTAATTTAGTTTTCCAAAGTTAAAACACTAAAACATGACCTTATTTTCTAAAAAGACTTAAAATTGTTATTTTTTCTTCTTAAAGACCTTAAAACACTAATTGAACATATTTTTCAACAAAACCAAAATCAAATTCTGTTTCTTTTAAGATTTTAAAGTAGGTTCTATTTCATTCAAAAAGCCTTAAAAAACATCTTTTCCACTTATGAAAACTTCAATCCTTTTGTTTAAATTCATAAAATTTCATAAAATATCAAATTGATTTCTAAAACCCTAAAAATTATCTTTTACCCGAGAATCCTAATTTTAAAGCCTAAAATCCAAAATTCAACTTTTAAACCTAAAATAATAAAACCTAATCCTTTAAAATATTAAACCCTAATTTTTATGAACCCTAATCCCTTTAAAACATAAAAAAATATAAAAACATGAAAACCCAAAAATTGCACAGTAGCTTAAAATTCAATAATCACAAATCACAAATTAAAGTATTTTAAGGTATTTAAAACCCTAGTTTCATGATTTCATCATTCAAACCTTAATTTGTTTAATCAAAAAGTCTTACCAACCTTTTAAAACATAAAACCCTAATCTATTTTAATTCCATAAAATGTCACAGTAGCTATAATTGAACTTTTATTTGCTTTATTCAATTCTATATTTAGTTATACCTTGATTTATCTCTTATGCTTTAATCTATTTAATTTCAATACTTGATTTATTTAATTTATCATGGATGGATGTTTATTTTATTGATATTTAAATACTTTTGATGAATGATTTATTTATGGATGATTATTTACTTTTATCAATTAATTTAGATTTCCAAAAGTTGTAAGAGGTATGTTTCCACTTGGTGGGTACCTCATTATTTAAACATCATGTAATTTAATTTGCTTTACTATTTTATGTAAAGGGCATGTTTCTACCTTTTGGTGGGTGTCCTATCTAGGCATGTGATGTAAGGACATGTTTCCATCCTTGGATGGGTGTCCATTTATTTGTTTTGTTTTGTTTGGACATTGCTTTGATTTTAATATAATGATGCTTTCTTTTTATTGTGTGTAGTATGGATAATATTATTATATTTAAGAATTTTAAAATATTAAGACCTGTAAAGGAGGCCAGTTCCAATGAACTGGGCGTTGTGGGAATGCTGGGCCATTTCTCACCTTCCCCACACGTACCCAACTTTTCGAACCCATTAAGGGGTTGGGGATTCCTTAGGAATCGAGTCATCCACCCCTTTCTTTTTCCCGGCCCGTCCGGGTGGCGACTCCATTTTCTCTAAACTTAGGTCCGTGTTCTCTAAGGCCCCGAGCCTAAACAGTGCCGAAGTAGCAAGAACCATTCCACCGGGAGTGGGGGCGAAAATCCCCACTCACAGGTATGAGGCTATGAGTGGTTATGCCATGCTCGATCTCTATACATTGAGTGAAAGTATGGTATCTCTTACATAACATAACACAGGTTACATGGGGCATCCTAACCCACACACACAATGCAAATCTAAATGATGTAATGGATAATATCATAATAAGAAAGAATAAAATAATATAAAGACTAATGGAATCAACTTCTCTTATCTCTAGTGGAGTCGCCACTGTAAGTAGAGATTTTTGCCCCCACTCCAATGTGGAATTGTTCTTCCGACTTTGGCACTGTTAGACTCAGGGCCTTGGAGAACACGAGCCTAAATCAGGAGAAAATGATCCACATTGATTTTCGTTGAGCCAAGCAATTTCCTGAGGCAATTGTTGTGTGTTTGATGTGTCTTAGTTGTTTTTTGGCTGTTTTTACTAATTCTTAAAACCTAATTTCCTAATTTTCTTCGCTCTGGCTAATTATTATTTTTTAATTCTCTTTTTCTTTTTTTTGTGCTTTTTCTTTTCTATTTATAAGCGAAGACAATTTAATAAATAAACCCTAATCGTCTGCTTTTCCAAAAGCTTTTAGAAGTTGAGTCTAATTAGGAAGCTTCATCTGTCCCGAAACCACAATTAAAACTTAATTAAAAGACCCATGGCTAATTAAAGAATGCCTAATTCGCCATGGGTTGGTCCATGGCAAATTAGGACTCATAATTCACCATGGACATTGGTTCATGGTGAATTGGAAGCTTTAATTTGCCATGGACTAATGTTCATTGCTAATTGGAAGCCTCAATTTGCCATAGACCAATGTTCATGGCGAATTGGGGATCTAATTCACCATGGATCAAAGGCCATGGGTTTTAGGTTAAACCGGGCTTAGTCAAAACTTTTAAAGTTAGAACAAATTTAATTCAAGCTTTTAAAATTGAATTGGAGTTGATTTGATCCTTTAAAAAAATTAAATCGGACTAGACTAGGATTTTAAAAAATTAAACCAACTTAATTTAGGCCTTTTAAAACTAGACTGACCTAATTCAAAGCTAAGCTAGGTTTAAGCTTTTAAAATCAGACCAAATTTAGCTTAACCTTCTTTAATTGGGATCGAAATAGCTTAGGGCTAAAATTAAGGGTCTACATTTATTTTGAAAATATTTATCTTTTGGGGGCACTGCTCCCTTAACCTTGCCAGCTAATGGGCTAGTGGGACCGCCATATGCATTGCGCTCTATATTTAATTAATGGGTTAATATTATTTCTATGTATTGTAGTTTTTGTGATTAATCTTGATTTACTTTTAATTAAACCCGAATTTCATAGTTCTTTGCATGGTGATTATTTTATGGATTTTTTTATTATTTGGATTTTAAGGATATAAAAGGCATGTTTTCATTTGTGGGTGTCTTGTTATTTTATTTATTTATTTATTTTTAAAGACTTTTGAATAGTTGTAAAGGACATGTTTTCACCATTTGGTGTGTGTCCTATTTTTGTTATGAACCTTCGGACAATGTAAGGAGATATTTCCATCTCGTGTGGGTGCCCATTCTTGTTTGATTTATTTTAATAATATAATGAATGCTTATTTCTTTTTAATTTCATGTATTATGGATAATTTTATAATAAGTTAATAATTTAATAATATTTAGACCTAAATAGGAGGTCAGTTCCAATGAACCAGGCTCTATAGGGGTGCTGGGTAATTCTCACATTCTCCATGCATACCTAACTTTTCGAACCTAGTAGCGATTGGAGATTTCTTAGGAATCGAGTCATCCATCCCTTTCTATTTTTTAGGCCCATCCGAGTGGTGATTCCTATTCTCTGGGTTTAGGCCCGTGTTCTCTAAGGCCCAGAGTCTAATAGTGTCGAAGTCACAAGAGCTATTCTACCAGAAGTGGGGGCAAAAATTCCCTCTCACAGTGACAAAGCACTAAAAAAAATCACAAACAATATCTCTCTCAAAAGCTAACAACTTATGTAAAAGACACCTTTTAACTTTGCCATGTATTATTGAAAAACTACTCGAGTTTCAATTTCATAACTAATTGATTCTCAATTGGGTTGTCATGATGGATCAACCTGATTTAGAAAATAATATATTCATATCCAAATTGGATGTGAGTTGATTTAATGAATAACCACTTATATCTTATAAGATACTGTTCTCGAGCAGTTACTGCACATATGATAATATATTCTCTATTTGGTAAAAAAAAAGTGCACACAAAAGAAGAAAATGACATAGAAAACTTTCTCCAGATTAAATCTCTATGAAAAATTAACTTTCTATTTGGAATAACTCTTACATTGTGGAAATTCGAGTATTTTCTTCTTGTAATTTACCTTTTCAGTAATGCAAACATAATTAATGGGTATATTATTAGAATTAAAATTATTTATTTTGATTATTGAAATCTCTTTAATATCCTACAATTGGTATCAAACTAGGTTCTTACAAAGTAAAATTCTATTTTAAAAACAATAATTGACATGTTAAAATGATGGAAACATGTTTATGTTCTTTATTTTTTATGTTCAAGTGGCCTATTTCATGCAATTTTATTTTATTATGTGATGTTTGATAATGTAATTACTTTATACTTTTAGAAAGTATATGATACAACCTTTAAAATGCTATATTATGCATAAATTTTGGCTTAAAAATAAAAAAAAAATATAGATCCTCATAGTTGACTGCCTAAAATATAATTTCTAAAATTTTTAGAAAATATTATCAAGTTGGTATATTTGAGGAATTGAATCCTTTAAATCAGAAAGAATTAGCTTTTGAAACTTATATAATTTAAAATTAGATTTTTCAAACTTTTGATTGGTTATTTGATTGCAAATTTGTATAAGTAATTGAAAGTTATTATACCGCTTGAAATTTTTAAGTAGTGTTTCTTCGAAATATGTAGGAGTTGAATTGTAGATAGTGTTGAGAATGATTCGAGTAATTGTAATAGATTGAAAATGGGGTTAGTTAAACCTTAAAGTGTTGAAAGTTAAATCATGATAACGAATTAATCTATATTTTACAGAAATACCTTTATTATCCTATAATTAGGATTATTTCGGAATTGGAATGAGATAAGTGAATAATAAAGCTTTAAATTAAGTAAAGAAATTATTTTTATTGTCTTATGAAATCAAAAGTCAAAATTAGAAATATTTTTAAAAAATATGTGTACCAAAGTGTTAGTGTAAGCATCACACTTTATGAAACCCTAAAAACTATATATAGGCGAAACTAGAAATTTCTTCCTTCTTTTTCATCCCCAAACCGGCTCACGACCATCATCACCATATCTCCACCTTCCTCCTTCCTTCTTTCATCAATATACATAGAAAATTGAAGAATTGTAACATATAACCCAAAATTTTTTGTATAATTCATTAGATTAAGTGAAATCTTCATCAAGTAAATAAAGGAAATTGAGAAAGAAAGAGAAAGAGTTACTTGAAAGGAGGTTTGTACTTGCATATTAATAATTTATTATTACTTTGTTTTCCTTTGATTTTATTGATCAAAAAAGTTACTTGAATCATTGAAATTGAATTTTTATGGTGGACTCAAATGATTGAGCTTGTTAGGAGGAACATTGAGTATGGAACTAAAATAAAGTGGAATTGGTTAAAGATTCAATTTAGAATGATTCTAAGTATGTTTATATAATTTTTGGCCTAAAATTTTGTTTTGATTAACTTTTGATTCATAAAGGAGTTGACTTAGGGTTTTTGGCAAATTTAGGGTTTAAAAGAATATATGGAACTAGTTAATAAAATAATTGATTATGCAACACCCTTATACTCTATATACGTATAATACATACACCCAGTATATGTAAAATACACATATATGGTAAAAAAAATATCACAATCCGATTAAATAAAATTTTTTACTTTTCTAATGTTAAAATCTTAAATACTTTAAAATGTATATTTAAATAATATATAAAATTTTATTTATGAACCATAGGTTTCAAAATAGTATTTTTCATAAAAATCTCTGGGAAAAAAAAATTCGCCAGAGTTCTGTCTGTAATTCGGACATCCCAAATTTTCAACAAAACCACAACCTGCAAAAGCAGAACACTCCCAATAAAATCAATTATACATTTCATCCATACTCCTCAATTTCTCTAAGTATCTCAAAATATTTATACATATACATATATTTATCAAAACACATATAAACCTCACATTACCCAATTTATCCAAAACATCCTTTATAATTTACAAGCTCTTAAAAATATAACATAATATATATAATTATGTCATACTTTATAAAAATAAAATGTATGCATGACAGTAACTGGCTCTGATTCTGTGGCAGCAAAACTTACTTCAAACACTATCAATCTAAAGCCTAGACCTAACCAGGTCCAGATGAACTCTCCAGATCTACCCTGTCACCTTCGCGATGAATTATAATCGCGCTAAGCTAAAAGTCTAGCAATACATACTTTGATAACAAATAAACTTAAATACAATGCCAATGCTTAATGCTTTTATGCTATGTCACTATGTGGCATTCAAATTCACTTTTAAATATATCCTTTCATCATTTAATAATTCACATAAGAATAAACACAAGCAAGCGCCTAAAGGATCTAATATGCCATTCAAATTTCAGAGTTACTGTTTTGGTCCAAATTGACACCATGTGTCTAGCCCCGAAGGAAAATCATAATAATGCTCAAAAGCTAACTCCGAAGGCAAATCATATCACAGTGATGCCAAGCGTCTAGCCCCGAAGGCAAATCAAAGTAATTACTCAAAAGCTAACCTCGAAGGCAAATACTGAGGATAACTTCATAGGCATGCCGCCAGACACAAAACTCTGAAAATTGAATAACATACTAGGCACATAATTATTTTATTTTTTTAATCAATAATTTCTTTCTCATTTTCCCATAATCAACTAGGCACATTGCCTCATTTCTCATTATCAATTAGGCACATAGCCTCATTTTCTCACAATATATGCACATTTCTCATTAAAAACATATAACCCTAAATATTTTGGGTTATTTTTACATAATTCATATAAATCACATTTTATGCAATTTAGCCATTAATAATGGCTTTTCACAATGCCTTTAATGCATGATAACAAATCACATTACCTAAACACTTTGGGTCATTTTCACATAATGCACATATTTCATATTTTATTCAATTTAGCCATTAACAATAGCTTTACATAATGCACATAATGCATATTCAACAATTCACATGTTGTAACACAATATGTATGAATGTTCAAGATATCAAGTAGCTTAACATATTTTCTATCCAAAATGTGTTAAGCCAAATTTATTGCAAATATATCTGAATAATCAAAAGTATGTATGTTTAGGTCATTTTTTATACTAGTTTTTAGTATAATTTTATGTGTGTTTTAGTTAATGTTTTGATTGATTTTTGTTTTAAGTTTGTTTATTGTGTTTGTTTTTAGGTTTGAGAGTAAAAACACCCTTGGAAGATCAAAACAGTCAAAAACAGAGCAAAAATGAAGAAACAGTAAGAGACACACCCAGAGACACGGCCAAGTCTCTGGCCGTGTCTCATCTGATGAGCAAAACCAAAGAACAGAGCAAGAAAGAGCAAAATTGAAGGCAGGAGAGGACACATGCAAGGGACACGGCCGTGTCACCTGGCCGTGTCCCTCCAATGAAGCCCAGACACGGCCAAGTCACTCTGACTTGGCCGTGTCTCACCAAATGCCAAAGGAAAAGAAGAACCAAATCTTCACAGAAGTGAACACAGGGAAGGGACACGGCCGTGTCCCTCCAAAAGGCACTCACACGGCCAAGTCACCTCTGACTTGGCCGTGTCCCTCATGAACCAAACGCGCAGCGATTTTAAAGCGTACGTTTCGTATAAAAGGAAGGAGAAGTTGAGAGAGAGGGACATCTAGGGTTCGGTGAATGAAAATTAGAGAGAAGAAAAGGGAGGCACACCAACTTGGGATGAGGAGAGAGTGACACTCTCCTTGTCCCTCATCTTCATCCTCCATCTTCATCTTCTCCATCTTCCATTGATAGATCTTTAAGGTTCTTTGGGATAATTTGGGTTAGAAGCTATCAAAGGTTGAAGAAGCTTCATGAAAAAGATTGGTGACTTGAGAAAGCTCCTTTCTATCTTCCAAAGGCAAATCAATTGAAGAGTTGGTGACTTGAGAAAGCTCCATCTACATTGCAAGGGGAATCAACCATTGAAGAGGCTTCAGTTCTTCATCATACATCAAGTGGAGCTAGGAGGAAGATTGGCAATCCTACTCTTAGCATCTTCACAAGGGGTTTTTCTATTCTCTCTTTTAATTCATTTTTATTGTCATTGATGTATTAAGATATTGATATTACAATGAACAATTTGTATTTGATTTATATTGAGTTGAATGGATATTTTAATTTGATGATGTTGAGCTAAATACCCATGCTTAGGGTTGTAGTATATTTGATTGAATGCTTTAATTTGACATTTCCATTGATGTTCCTTGTTGATTGGTTGATTGCATTGGATTGTATGCTAGGTTAATAGATTAGCTACCTATTGATCTCTAGATATTGAATGAAGGACCGAGAGGTGAAATTTTGTATCGGAATTATGCAATTAACTACCCTATGAATGAATAAGAAATATAAGTTCTAGGGTTTCATTAATTTGGTAATGTAAATAATTGGTTATTGCTAATTCATGAATGTGAGAACTAATGGATTGGTAATTGACTAATTAACCTTAAAGAACAAATTAATTACAAGGCTATAATGGATAATTGAGAATTGAGTTTTGATTGAAGGAACCTATAACCTTAGGCACTTTCCCAAGAACTGAATTGATCTTGTGCACTTATCACACACTTCAACCCTACACTCCTTAATCTTAGGTTTAAATTGTTCTTTTATAATTCCAGCAACAAACTTCTACATTTAAATAAATTGTCTATCAAGCTATTACGAACCACACCTTCTTGGGGAAACGACCTTGGGGCGATCACCATTGCTACAGCTACCTCGTATACTTGCGAGTGACGCTTTGTAGTAGTGTTAATTTGAGCGCAACAATGTACATACCTCAATTATCACCCAAGTTAAAGGTCACTCTCCAAACTTCACTCCAACCAATATCGCAAAATTATTCCTTACCTTACGTTAACATTAAAAATTCATTTTAATCCATTATAATTGGTGTTTTAAGTTTATTTTCCAACATTTTTTCATCACTTTACTCAATTTTCCACATTTCATACCCATTTCTCATTCCCAAGTGATATTACCATGCTATAATCACTTTCACATAACAATTCCAATTATCCTGTAACTATTTCTTATACTTTCAATCACATATCACATTTTTCATCTTATTATTGTATCCCATCAATTTCCCAAATTTCCAAATTTATACAAACATACACATATTATATAATCATTTCATATATCACAATCTTATTGAACATTATTCATAGTCACATTCACAATGTGACCATTTTCATCATTTCTAATGCATTCTCACATTATTTCATAATCAATCTCCATATCATCAATCACATTACACATTGCATAGTTTATTTTCATAACTTTAATTACATTTTATCATTTTCTATATTTTTTTACTCACATTATCAATTTATTTTTATAATTTCTACATTTTAGATATTTCCCATATTTTCCTTATATTTAATCACATTTCTTATATTGTATGTCACATTTACAATGTGACCTTAGTACCCATATGCTTTGGGCATTTTTCCCACTTTACCCAAATATATATATTAATATTTTTAGCCACCTATAATAGCTTAACATAAAGTTTTTTTTATACATTTTATATCTTTTTATGAATAACAATGCACTTACATACAATACTCAACATCAAAGTAGCTTAGTACATCTTTAACATCAAAATGTGCTAAATCACATCATATGCAAATGAATTATACAAAGTCAAAGTATGTACTTACCTTGTTTCCCCTTTTCAAGCCTTAACTTGATAAAAACTTATACTCTTCCACTTCTTTCAATATAGCCTGCATACATATAATCCAATATTAATTGCATTACCTATTTAAATTCACATTACAACCCATTGTATATCAAATCACCATTATCCAACCCATTTTCATTAAAATTCCATTAAAAGCATAAATTCACCACTTACTATTTTATCCAGACTTCAACTAATTTACTCACATCTAACATTTAACCATAAAATCATTTGTTACATATAAAAGCAACAACAAATTAGCTCAATTCAATAATTATAAACATTTTCTTCAAAAGCCCTAATTTCACTTACTTGCTACCTTATTCAAACTTCAACATCTCAAATTCATTTCTATCATTCTACCATAGAATCATCATTTATATATCAATATAACATCATTACAAACCATTTTAGCAATTATTGAAATCTCCTACAAAAACCCAAATTTCACATAATATATCCATAACCCTAAATTTATCACCTTTGTACAAACTTGCCCATAATCAATTTCTAACCATAAAATCATCATATATATATATATATATATATCAAAACAACATTAAATCACTTCATTACAATAATTAAATCCACCCATACCAAAATCCCAATTCGGATATAACCTTCCCATAACCCTAAATTTACTAACTTGTCTATTTCAACCAAACCACCACCAATTTATCACATAATCATCATATATCTACCATATTAACTCTAATTATATCCATTTAACAATTTCAAATCAACTTTTTCTCTCTACCCTTACTAATTCATAACCCAAAAATCTATAAAAACAAAGCTTAGTAAGAGTTTCCTTACTTGAATACTTGATTTTTCTTCAAAGTGCACTTGAACTCTTTGAATTTTCTATCCAATTTGAGGCATTTGGAAGAAAGTGTCTCTCTCTCTATCTCTCTCTCCAATTCTCGGGTTCACCATGGGAGAGAAGAAAATGACCTCTTTTTTGTTACTTCTTTCTCACTTACTATCCATAAATAATTATTTAATTAATTATGTAATTATTTATTTATTTACTTTTAATAACAACTACATATTTCTTCTCTCCTTTTGACTTTTCTTTCTTCTCTTTATTATTATTATTATTATTATTATTATTATTATTGTTATTATTATTATCAACACCTTTTCCACCATAAATGTATACTTTATATATATATATATATGTGGTATATCTTATGTATATGTATATGTCATATATATGTTATTAATATTTTACATATATCATAATGTACATATATATATTGTATACACAATGAATATGTAATATATATTTAATATATATAAATACTCACATATAATGTGTATTCTATATACACATCAAACATATTATACATGTACTTAATATAAATCAAGTATATAATACATATATCCAACATATATAATTAATAAATAATATGTATATACTAGGTATACATTAGGTATATACAACACATATACCTCCATATACTTATTTAATTTCTCCAAGATCATGGATACTACAGATTATAAGTTCATAATTGATTAAGAAAGGTGTATTTATGTAGCTTTCTAACAAAACATGATCTAAAGATGTTTTGAATTTATAAGGTGTTGAGTTAAAGACTATGCTAAGTTAGGGTTTTGGTGAAGTTTCTAAGTTTTGGAAAATTAAAATGACTGTCTACAACTTACATGTAAGTTTATCCTAATTAAAGTATTTTTTTTATTTTAGTTTAGGAAGTCAATTGAATGATAAGAAAGAAGTGTGTTTACTTTAAAGTGAGTTGCTACTAAATTTGATAAACTGACATTGTAAATGTGAAAAATTGATTGCAAGGGAAAAGAAATTGAATTTCCCTATTCATACTATTGTTAAACCTAGCTTTTGATTGAGTGGCTAACATGAGGGTGGATGTCCCTACTTATTACTATTACTGGACACTCTGTATCATTACAATTAATGGATACTCTGTGTCACTGATTTTACTAGACATTTTGTGTCACTACTATTCCAGGGCCATTGGCCATACTAATTAGTCTACTGGGTATTTACTTGCCACTACTGAACCCACTATATGAGCCTAGGATTAAAAATGCAGTATGAGTGTAGGCAATATAAATAAAATATTCAAAAGTAAAGAATCATAGAAAGTGAGTAATTTCTATTGATGATATCAAATATAAAGTTATAATGTATAATCAAGATAATTTGTATTTGAAATTTGGTTACATGATTTGTTAATGAATGAAAGTGATGCTTTTAATTTTGTTTCTTTTGTTAACTTTCTTTCATTAAAATTTTTGGTAAATTATGAATATAGAAGCACCACTAAACAGTAGCTTAGCGTGTTAGATTTATTTTTGAAGCATAGATTAGATTTATTTCTAATGTACAGATCATATAAAAAGAGTAGATTCTATAGAGTGAGATTCTAGAACTTCAAGATCAACTGCATCATAAGAAGGTGGTTCTAGAAAAGTTTTACATTAAATATTTATTACAATTCACATATCAATACTCTAAATCTTTAATGTTGCTTGTATAATTTAGAGTGCTTAGAGATTTTTGAAAACTTCATGATTATGGTTTATACTTATGTATATTTGATTGAATAAGAAATTTATATTTGGGCAACTTGCTTGGAATGCAACTTTATATGGATTGAAGTTTAGTGTTGGATTAAACTTATAGGTGAATGTTGTGGATTTGGAAAAAACTTAGATTGGATTAACTGTGTAAATAGCATGAGTGTGGTATGCATGGGTTGTCTTGATTAAGAAATGTCAAAAATAATGATGGTTTGGTTGACATGGGCATATACAAAGGGAAACACTTACGTGGTGTGAGAAACAAGACCATTGGAGAAAATTTTTGTTTGCGACATAAGCGATTGATTTACATGGGAGTGGCTCTCAACTTGCCTCTTCTATGTTCTTTAATTTTAATATGTGTGGCAATAGTAGTTCTATAACATCCTTGTATCCCATACACGTATAATACTTACACTCAGTATATGTAAAATATGTATACAAAATAAAAAAATGTCACAGTACATTTTTTTCTAAAAATTCCCATATCTCCGAAATAATTATTAAAATACTTAAAATGCATTTTAATAAACAAATAAAAAATATTACTCAATAATTTAAATATAAAAAGACACATTTTAAAGGAAAATCTCTGAAAAAATTTGCTAGAGTTTTATCTGTATTTCAGATATTTCCAAATTTTAACACACTCAACCTGCATTTAAAATACACTCTCAAATATTCATTCAATACATCCATTTCTCCAAAATAGCCTAAAGGCTCAAATTCACCAATATTTCACAAAATATAAATATATAACAATACATACTTTTCATATCTTAAATTCTCAATATTAAAACCCAAAAATCCCTTTTAATTTACATCATGTACATGACAATAACATAATATACATACTTTAATTAATTTCTCAAAGTTTAAAATATATACATGAGATACAAATGGCTCTGGTCTATGGCAGCTCGACAATCTCCAAAATCAATAAACTACAAACTAGACCTAGTGTGGTTTAACAGTAATCCTCGGGCCTCCAGATCTGCCCTGTTATATGCACGATAAAATTCATCCACACTAAGCTTTTGGCCTAGTGGTACATATTTTAGTATAAAAATAGATTACAATTTTAAAAAATGCCATGAATGCACTATATTTAAATGTCACCCAATACATATGTACATTTATTTAACATATCAATCAACCACACATATTGGGCCCAAAAATCTTTATATAATGTTATAGTTCCGGAAAATATTATCTTGGGCTATTTCATTCATCTGCAACACCAGCGTTGTGAAGGGGTGGATGACTCGATTTCTAAGGAATCTCCAACCCTCTAATGGGTTCGGAAAGTTAGGTACGTGTGGGGAAGGTGAGAAATAGCCCAGCACCCCCACAACGCCCGGTTCATTGGAACTGGCCTCCTTTACAGGTCTTAATATTATAAAATTCTTAAATATAACAAAATTATCCATACTACACACAATAAAAAATAAAAAGAAAGCATCATTATATTAAAATCAAAGCAATGTCCAAACAAAATAAAATAAATAAACGGACACCCATCCGAAGATGGAAACATGCCCTTACATCACATGCCTAGATAGGACACCCACCAAAAGGTAGAAACATGCCCTTTACATTGGTTCTAAAATAGAAAAGTAAATTAAATTACATAATGTTTAACTAATGAGATACCCACCAAGTGGAAACATACCTCTTACAACTTTTGGAAATCTAAATTAATTGATAAAAGTAAATAATCATTCATAATAAATAAATTATTCATCAAAGTTATAAAATAAACATCCATCCATGATAAATTAAATAAATCAAGTATTGAAATTAAATAAATTAAAGCATAAGAGATAAATCAAAGTATAATCAAGTATGGAATTGAATAAAGCAAATAAAAGTTCAATTATAGCTACTGTGACTTTTTATGGAATTAAAATAGATTAAGGTTTTATGTTTTAAAAAGTTGATAAAGCCCTTTGATTAACTAAATTAATATTTGAATGGTGAAATCATGAAACTAGGGTTTTAGACACTTTGAAATACTTTTAATTTGTGGTTTTAAATGGTGATTCATTGTGTTTTTAAGCTACTGTGTAAAGTTATAAAATTTGTATTTTTATGGTTTTTAATGTTTAAAAGATTAAAGTTTAGAAAAAGTTAGGGTTTAAGGTTTTAAAGGGTTTAGAGTTTATTATTTTAGGTTTAGAAGTTGAATTTGGATTTAGTGTTTTTAGAATTTATGGTTACGGGTGATGCATGGAACTTTTAGGATTAAAAATCAATTTGATACTTTTATGTGATTTTATGAAAATAAACCAAACAAATTAAAGTTTTTATAAATAGAAAAGATTTATATAATTGGAAAAAAGTGTTTTTAGGGTTTTTTTTTATGAGAAACAGAACATGTTTTAAGATTTTATAAATTTAGAAAACAAATTTTGGTTTTGGGGTTTTGAAGAAATAAAACTAATAACTTTAAATTCTTTGGGAAATAAAGAAACAGATTAATGTTTTTAACTTTAGAAAAACTAAATTAAAGTTCAAAGGTTTTTAATTTTGAATAACACAATTTCCTAATTTTAGCTACTGTGTAAAAATAATTAAAGAAAATCAATTAACACATACCTTCTTTTGATGATTCCTCCAAAAACAATTCTTCTTGGATGAACTAGCTCCAAAGATCAACCATTTTTGCCTTTGAATTACTTAAATCGTGATGCTGCTCCTTTAAAAATCAATTGAATTGAATTTATTACTTTTCCTTCACTGATTTGATTTTCCAATTTCTAAGCTACTGCCAAAAATTTTCCTCCCCCAATTCGGTTGCCTTTGATCCTTATTTATAGAGGTCTTTCTATGTATAATCCTAATTAATCACGAAAAATAATCTAAATAAGAAAATGAAACCAAAACCTAATTAAATTAGGTTTCAGAAATTTTGCGTCGGAAAAAATCTCGCTGCCAAAAAAATTGCCGCATGAAAAAATGCGCTGGCAAAAAAAAACTGCCACAGAAAACTGCTGCAGTGGGTAGGCTGGGGTGTCACAGGATTTTACTGCGGGAATAGAACAGTTATTTCTCCGCAGGTCGCAGGAATTTCCTGCGGGCGAAATAGCCCACGGGCCCGTGCGACTGTTTTTTCGTGGCTGATTTTTTCGACTCTGATTTTTATTTTTATTTTTATTTTTTTGATTTTTATTTGTTTATTTTTATTTTTTGTTAATAAAAATTAGATAATAAAGTAAAAATTATTTAATTAAAATTATTTTAGACCAATTAGACAATAAAAATTATTTTGGACTAAATAAAACATATTGGACGGATTGGGTCAAAAATTAAGGTCTACACACCTTATTCTCTAGGTTTAGGCCCGTGTTCTTTAAGGCTCAGAGCCTAACAGTACCAAAGTTGTATATTCTCTAGGTTTAGGCTCGTGTTCTTTAAGGCATAAAGTATAAAAGTACCAGAGTCATAAGAACCATTCCACCAAGGGTGGGGGAAAAAATGCCCACTCACACGTATATGTGATGGTTGTAAAAAGCTCTTCATTTTTTTGTCATATGTCTTGAACAACCACTATCTACAAGCCAAATGCTTTTATGGGTTGTATACTTTAGGAATACCTACAACACAACAATATTTGTCTTTTCTTAAGCACCCAAATGTATTTAGGTCCTAGGTGGTTAGTTTTAAAAGGGTCCTCTAATTTGATGTTAGAAAAATGTATTTATAAGACCAAATTTCATGCAATAATGGCATTTATATAGAGGTTTATGTATTTGCATCTTCCTTTTATTTATTCTTGAAGAATTATGTTGGATATGTTGACAATCACATATGTTTTTGGTCTTTAACGGTTTTTGTATATACTTGTGCTTGTGTTCATGCCTTGTATACATATATGTATAATTTGCTCTAGGAATTTTTGTTTTAGAGCCTAGTGATCCTTGAGTAGTCTTTTTGAGATTCATAGGCTTTGTGTGTGTATTTTTATTCTTAATATTATCAACACTAGAGGTTTGAGTAGTAGATGCTTTAACAAAGGTTAGTGCATTTGATGTAATGGAAGTTGAGTCATTGAATCCTAGTCCATACTTGGAAGAAGGTGACCTTTGAACACTAACTAATGTATGTAATGCTTCTTTTCCCTTTTGAAATTTTAAATAGAATTCTTTAATTCATTTATTTCTTCTTTCAAAATTTCATTTTCTTTAGTGATATTGTCTGAGCTAGATGAATTTTTAGACATTTCATTCAAGGATTTCATTAGTTGTTCATTTGAGATCTTTAATTCTAAAGTAGAATTTTTTTAAAGAAACAAAATATTTTTCTAACTTAAAATATTTTTCCTTATAGAACTTCATTTTTGAAAAATATTTTTGGACTCTTAGACTCATATGCTCAACTAAATCATTATCATCCAAAGTATCATTAACATTATCATAACCAAAGTTTAATGATAGAGTACCTACCTCATTGGAGTCATCATCATCATCTCCCATAGCCATGAGATAAAGATTTGCAATTCCTCGCTCTTCTTCCTCTTCATCACTTGGGAAATCATCATTCCATATGGCTTTGAGAGATTTCTTCCTTTCCTTATCTCATTTCTTCTTATTCTTCAATTTGGGACAATCCATTTTGATGTGATCTAGTTTGCCACATTCATAGTGTTTTACATCATTTTTCTTCTCATTGTCTTTGAAAGAGAATTTGGTGAAATTTCATTTGTTCGCTTGCATTATTCTCTTTCTTTTTCAATCACTAACTCTATTAGAAAGCATGGCCATTTTTTTTTATTATCATCACTATCTTCTTCACTTGAGCTTTCAACTTCTTTTGTTACTTTGAGAGCTATTTGTAATGCCCTGATTGTTATTGAATCTATTTATGCATCAGTTGGTGGGAGATTAACAATGATTTAGATAAATGAGATAAAAATATAAACAACATATAAATAACATATAAAGAGGGGTAAAAATAAAATGGTAAAAGAGTAAAAAGTAAAAAGTAAAAATATAAAATAATATTATTTTAAATAAAATATCTTAATTAATTAATATATATAATTGTGAAAGAAGATTAAAGTCAAAATTCCTCTAGAAGAATCATCTTCTCTCTTCTTTTTCTTCCTTCTTGGCCGACTTTCATGGTGAGTAAGGAGGTGTGAATTTCATCCTTCAAGTTATCAAGATTTTGCTAGTTTCAACAAGTAGTGAAACGAGTTTGGCTTTTAATCCAAGGAAAAAGTAGGTTTTATAACCCTTATTGATTTCTTTTAGTTGAATTTATATGAGAATTATTATATGTTGAGACATAAAATTGATATAGAGATGATAATTCTAGCCTTAGTAGTGATTTGGATGATGTTGGCTAGAGTTGGGGTGTGATTGAGTATTAAGGTTTTGTAGGGGTTTAACTAACTCTAAGTTAGTGGTTGTTCATATAAGTTGCTAATACCATTTTTTTAATCTACAAATTGATTAGGTATTGATTAAGCTAATTGGTGGAATTAATAAAAGAAAGTAGAAAGAAGTGAAGTAGTGGTGGAAGGAAGTTGTTCCTTCAATTAGAGCTCTAAAAAGGTTAGTACATGCTTAATGATGCTTTTATTTTGATTTGTATCATGTTGGGATGATTTTGTATGATTTGGTGTCTATTTTAAGTAACATGGGCATAGCCTTGAGAGGGAACACAGCTGTGTGACTAAGAAAGGTTTTGTGTGTGTGTGGAAATAGGGTGTGGCAGAATAGTTTTGAGGTACATGTGCAGATCCCTCTAGTAGACATGGCCGTGTGCATATTTTGAGAATAAGATAGAATAGTTTTGAGACATACAGGCGTGTCCTTCTGGTAGGCATGGCCATGTGTATGTATATTTTCAAATTTGATAGAATTATTTTGAAGTGCATTGGCATGCCCTTCAGGTAGGCATGGTCGTGTCATATAGATGTGTTCAACATATGTTTGTGTTGTTAATGATGATGAAATTTGATGTAAATGGGCATGAGTTATGAATGTATAACAATAATTAGGATTAAGGAAGTGATTAAACGTTAAAAATGAATGTGTGTTGTCTTATACTTTACCTAGTTGCTAGAAGATTGCGCTTGGTGATTGGCATGCCATACGTGGTGGGGTGAGGCACTGGGTGCCACAGAGATGTTACTATGACCCTTAACATGACACATGAGCTATCGTATTAATGGTTACACTGTGGATGAGACACTGGGTGTCACAGATATTGCTATATTCAATAATGAGACACAGAAGTATCATTGATGATGAGATAGGCCAAGGCAATGGTTATGGAACTAGGCTATTGTATCAGATTATTTGGGCCCAATGCATGTTGGTTGAGTATGTTTATGCATAAAATAAAGATGAGAATGTTTGTCACCAAAATGCTTTATGCATGTTCATATCATAATAGTATATTTAATGTGGCATTACCAAGTATATACCACTGAGTTTTAGGCATAGCACAATTTTATTCATCGCACAGGTGACAGATTCGAGACTGGGAGTCCTTCTAGACCATGACAGATCTAGTTAATGGTTGGACACTAGAAGCTTTCGATTGCCATATATTAAGCCTAAGCATATCATGTAAATATTTTTGGAATAAATGTATATTTATTAATTACTGGTAATACATATGAATTGTATTTATGACATAAAGATGTTTGTATATGAGCAACACCATGTTTCCTTATATATATGTGTGTGTATAAATGTGACTATGAGATTTTGGGATAATAGTGAAATAGATAATATTTTGTGAAATAATAACTGTTTACAGGTTGAGCTATTTGGTTTTAATAATATCTGCATTTCAAATAAAACTCTGACAAAATTTTTGTAAATTTATTCACTTCTCTTATAGTTATTTTATTATTTATACGATACTATAGACTACCAACTAATTTTATGAAGAGAATAAGGTTTTATAACAACACTTTAGTAATGCTCTTATACCTTATCCATGAATCTTTAGGATTTGATGTCTTGGTGACTATTCCCTTAGGGCATAGTGTGGTGGTTTGTAAAGTTTATTGAGACAATCCTGTGACAGTGCAAGGAGAATAATTTCTAGGAGATTTGATTGAAATGCCTTTTAGGGAATATGACATTATCTTAGGTATGGATTGCCAACAGAAGAGTGTTACCTTAAGAGCACTTGAAGGGTGTAGTAACATCTCTATGACATCCAGTGTCTCAGCCCATTACTTATGGCATGCCAATCACCAAACGCAATCATCTGGCAACTAGGTAAAGTATAAGACAATACACAACATTCCATATTATGCATTTATAAGCCATTCACCATGTGACTCATCAACACACCAACATTTAATATAGTCAGCATATTTTATCTTAATTATTTACTTTATAATCACAAATACATTTTTAATACAATATATATATATAAAGACATAGCTATGCTAGCCATTTACTCACCTATATAGTGCAAAATTTGGCAATAAATGTCAACAAATCAACCCCACAGCCGTCGCATCCAATAATCACACCTGTGGGATGTGAAACGAAGCTACCAAACACCTTTGAACATCCTTAAGGTAGTGGCACTCAAAGGCCATGACTGTGGCATACATTTTGCTTCTGCCTCTTCACAAATCTCACACGAAACAGCTTCACAGCAAAGCCCACGGTCGTGGCTTTATCTGGCCACACCGATGGCATCCCAAAATCAGTCTTTCACACCTTTTTCAGCAACACAACACACACATAATCAACTTTAAATGATTCAAATAAAAAACAAGGGCATTATTTAAGTATATACTTAACTTTTAGAAGCTTAAATTGGACAAATAACTCCTTTCTGCAATAACTTCATCTAACCTTGCACTTCCCTCTATTGGTTCCTTCACTCAATTCAATCAACCCTAATCAATTTGTAGGTTTTAAGAGAACATTAGAAACTAATATAAACACTCTTAAACCTCCTAGACCAAATCCAAATCTCAAATTAGTCAAAGCCCTCAAACCCCTAATTCTCATCTTACTTCTCCAAACCCATTCATTCAACCAGTACCCTAATTATAGAATCATTATTCCTATATCAAATTTATTTCATTCTACTTCATTAAAACAATTATCTAATATTGCATTCAAAAATTAACTTAAAGGAAACTTATTAAAAGTTAAAGCAAACATACCAAATATTTCATTATCCACCAAAGCTATCTTTAATCTTTGATAATTTTTGCTAGAACTTGAGAAATGAAGAAATTAAAACAACCTCCCTTGTACCACCATAGGAGTCAGCCAAAGAGAAAGAAGAAGAAGAAGAAGAAGAAGAAGAAGAAGAAGATGGTGGATTCTAGACATTTGACATTTCATCTTCTTTTACCAATTATATATATATTATTAATTAATTAAAATTTTTATATAAAATATTATTATTTTATATTTTAACTTTTCTACTTTTAACTTTTTACCATTTTATCATTTATATTTAACCTTTTATATGTGATGTATATGTTATTTATATTTCCAACATCTATCATCTAAATCTCTCTTAACTTCTCACCCATTAGTGTGTCTAAGTAGGTCCCCTTAAATAATTTCGTCCCTAAAATTACATGATGTTAGTTCCGAAAAAGTTATGGGTATTGACTCCTTATCACTTGCTCACTTTCCCATGTAGCCTCTTTTGTTGAATGATTTCTCCACAAAACCTTCACCAGAGGCACTTTCTTATTTCTTAGCTCCTTCACTTCTCTTGCCAAGATTGCTATAGGTTCTTTCTTGTAACTTAGGTTTGGATTCACCTCAATAGATTCAACTGAAAAAACATGAGAGGAATCCAACCTATATCTCTACAACAAAGAAACCTGAAATACATTGTGAATTCTATCCAACTCCTACAACAATGCTAATCTATAGGCAACTGGTCCAACTCTTTCTAACACTTCATATGGGCCAATAAAACGTGGACTTAGTTTTCATTTCCTTCCAAATCTCAAAACCTTTATCCATTGATACACTTTTAAAAACACATTATCACCCACCTTAAATTCTATATCTCTTCTCTTTAGATCAAAGTAAGATTTTTGTCTATCTAATGATGCTTTCAGCCGATCTTGAATTATTTTCACTTTCTCTTTTGTTTCTTTAATCAATTCAGGACCTTTTATCTCCCTTTCACAGTCTGCAGATGGAAAGTAGTACTGAAATGTAATCGAGTACCCGATGCATCTTGTTAACTCTTCTAAAATCTTAAAGTGAATCTAGGATCTCTATTTGACACTAATAAAATTGGAACCCCATGTAGTCATACAATTTCACTTATATAAATTTTTGCTAATTTATCAAGGTAATAATCCATCCTAACAGGTAAGAAATGAGCCGACTTCATCATTCTATCCACAACTACCCAGATTGCATCATACTTTCTCTGGGTCAGAGGTAATCCAGTAACAAAATTCATAGTTACTCTATCCCACTTCCATTTGGGCACTAATAAGGGTTACAACAATCTTGAAGGAACTTGATTTTAGCTTTTATCCTCTAACAAGTGAAACACTTAGATATAAATTCTGTTATATCTCTCTTCATACCCTTCCACTAGTAATGTTGTTTTAAATCTTGATACATTTTAGTACTCCCAAGGTGCATAGTATAAGTCGATTGATATGGCTCTTTTAGAATTTTCTTCTTAAATTCTGCATTTTTTGGTAGAAACAATCTTGTTCTATGCCTTAAACTACCATCACTTCCCATTTGAAAATTTCTACTCTCACCCTTTTAGTAATCTTGCATAATTTTCTGAATCTTCACATCTATCTTTTTTGCGTCTTTAATTTGTTCCAAAAGTAACGGCTTAACTTGTAATTGTGCCACCAGTGCACCATCATCACTAATTCCAAAACTAGCATATAAGGCCCTCAATTCAACTAATAACATGAGAGAATAGGCAGTTAATCATGCCATAGACTTTTGACTCAAAGCATCTGTAACTACATTAGCCTTGCCTGAATGGTAATCAATCAAGTAATCATAATCTTTGATCAACTCCAACCATCACCTTTGTCGAAGATTTGACTCTTTTTGAACACCCAAATACTTCAAATTTTTATGATCTATATAGATAAAACATTTGTCCCCATATAGATAATGCCGCCAAATCTTCAATACAAACACTATAGCTGCCAACTCTAAATCATGGGTAGGGTAGTTTAACTCATGTGGCTTCAACTATCTAGAGGCATAGACAATAACTCTACCCTCTTGCATTAACATACATCCCAAACCAATATGTGAAGCATCGTTATATATCACATATGGTTTGCTTTCTACAGGTAGAGTAAGAACAGGAGCCTGAGTCAACATATCCCTTAACTGTTCGAAACTCATTTGACATTTGTCTGTCCATATGAATTTCACCCATTTTTGAAGTAATTTGGTGAGGGAATGGCTATCATAGAAAACCCCTTTACAAATCGATGATAATAACCTGCCAGTCCTAGAAAATTTCTTACTTTTGTGACATTTTTAAGTGGACTCCAATTCATGATCGCCTCAACTTTACTTGGGTTTACTCTAATTCCTTCTGCTGAAACAACATGCCCAAGGAAAGTTACTTGATCTAACCAAAACTCGCACTTGGATAATTTTGCAAACAATTATTTTTCCCTTAATGTATGATATACAATCCGCAAATGTCTATCAAGACCCTCCTTACAACACGAATACACCAAAATATCATCAATGAACACCACTGCAAATTGATCAAAATAAGGTTGTAAAATCCAATTCATTAGATCCATGAAAGTCGTTGGTGCATTTGTCAACCCAAAAGACTTCACAAGAAATTCATAGTGTCCATACCTCGTACGAAAAGTGCTCGTGGGCACATCTACCTCTTTCACTTTCAATTAATGATACCCTGATCTCAAATCCATTTTAGAAAACATAGCTGCTCCCTTCAATTGATCAAAGAGATCATTATTATGAGGTAATGGATATGTATTCTTGATGGTCACCTTATTTAACTGCTGATAATCAATACATAATCTCAAGGTACCATCCTTCTTTTCAACAAACAATATTAGTGCTCCCTATGCTGAAACACTAGGGCGTATAAATTCTTTATCCAACAATTCCTATAATTGTACCTTCAACTCCTTTAACTCTGCTGGTACCATTCTATAAGGGGTAGTAGAGATAGGAGTGGTACCCGATATCACGTTGATAAAAAATCCACCTCTCTCATCGGAGGTAACCCTAGTAACTCATTTGGGAATACATTCAAAAATTCAGCCACTATAGAAATGTTGTTGAGCTTAGACTTCTCTATTCTAGTATCCACTACATGTGCAAATAGGCCTCATACCCCTTCCTCATCATCGTTCTAGCATCCACTACAGAAATAAAAGTAAAAAAAGAGGTGCCTTAACCCCCTCTCTCACTATAACTTCTTTTACCTTAAATGTTCTTAGAGTAACATTCTTCTACTGATAGTTAACTACAGCTCTACGCCTTGACAACCAGTCCATACCCAAAATAAGATCATATTTCCTAAAGGACATCTCAATCAAATTACTGAGAAATTCTTCTTCTTGCACCACAACCGGACTATCTCGATAGACTCTACTAACTACCACATTATGCCCTAAGGGATTAGTCACCAACACATCAAATCACAAAGATTCATAATGCACACAACTCACAAGCAACGCTGATGTACTAATATATGAATGGGTAAATCCAAGATCTACCAATGCATGCATAGGGTTACCAAATAAAAAAATGTACCAATAATGACATTTGAAGCATTTGGCTTCTTCTGCATCACGTAAACTCTCTGAGCAACTCCAGTATCCTCCGGCCTACTCAAAGATCCTCTCTCTAGCTAGCCCCAAATCTACCACCTCTACCACCACCTTGAATTCTCCTGTCTCCTCTACTACTCTGTCTGGATCCTGCACTATCGATCGATCTCTCATCCAGTGGGTCTAGCATATCTCTAATAAAATGATTTGAAGATCCACACCTATAACAACCTCTAAAATTAGCTCCCCAACAAACCCCTCTATGCATTCGACCACATTGTGTACAGGTAGGTATTGGAGACCTATGAGAACCTAAATTCAGTGTTCTAGCAAGTGAAACTGCAGATCCCTACCTCTGCTACTGTGATCTGTAAAATTGTCCTTGGCCCCTGCTAGATCTTTGAGGATAACCACCTCTATCTCTCTTCAAAGATGAGGAACCCATCTCCATCGGAGCTCTTCTAACTCTGCATTCTTCTGCCCTCAATGTAGCTACAAGCCTTTGAGCTTTCTCTACATTCTGTGTAGTTGCTACCAACTTTGAAAAATCATCATAGCGAACTGCTGCCACCTGACATATAATAGATGGTTTCAACCCTTCTTCAAATATTCTATATCGGTCCACCTCAATTGTCAAAATACCACCTACATACTTGCTCAAGCAGAGAAATTCTTTCTCATACTCATCTATGGTATTGTCTTCTTGCTTCAAATAAGAAACTCCTTCTCATTGTTTTTATACTCCTGAGAAGTGTATTTCTTCCCAAATTCTCTTAGAAAATCTTCATACTTTAAGATTTGGGGTTGCTTCAGTCTATCAGGAATAGTCTTCCACCAATCATAAGCATCTCCTTACAGAAGAGATAAGGTATAATCAAACTTCTCTTTTGCAGAACCCTACAATTGGACAAACACCCTCTCAATTCGATCCAACCACTGCTTAGACTCCACTGGATCCGCGATGCCTATGAGTCAGTAGCCCCAAACTTCCTCAACTTCTCATGCTTCCTAATCGGCTGCTACTACTGTTGAGCTAGGGTATGGCATAACAATTCCACCATCTGTTGTGCCCAAACTAGTTAAATTTCTAGAATTGCTAGTCTAATTGGTTCTGATGCCTCCCCAATAGCTCTTGTACTTACTCCAACCATACCTTCCCCTGGAGCAAAGCTCTCTGCACTACATTCATCAAATCTATGGGATCAAGACATCTCTACTACCTATATCTATTACAAGATTAAAGGTTGCCACATCAAAGATTAATTCAAATGCCTATGCATTTGCGTGTACAACACTTTGTAAAATCAACTGTGAAATCCCCCTTTTTCTATCACTTAAAACTAACCTAGGTTGACAATCACAAACCTAGGGTATAATAACAAAATAAATGTAACACCCTCATAACCTACCCCACTCATAGTACACATATCCTCAGATATGTAGAATGCACAAATAGGATATAAGAGCATTACCAAAATGTTACTATTGTACCTTATCAACCTTCTTCATTTAGTTGCTAGTTTATAGTATTATATAGATAAATAAATATGTATAAGAAAAATAAATAAATCTATAGAAATTTTGCTAGAGTTTCGTTTAAAAAATGAATATTACCAAATCCAATCAACTTAACCTGTGAATATCCAATAGTTCTTAAAATGTTTATATTCACTCACGTCCCTAAATCCCATGTTTTCATACATACATTTATAAATATGAGAAATGATATTACTTATATATAAAACATCTTTAAATCATGTTACAATTCATTATATTTTACAAAATACACATTACATATACATCAACTCAAAAGAATATTTACATGCTATGCTTAGGCTTGATCAGTGGCAACTAGAGGCTTCTAGTAATCAACCTCTACTAGACCTATCCTGGTCTAGAAGGACTTTCAGATTCTATCCTATCACCTGAGCAATAAATAAAATCATGCTAAGCCTAGAGCTCAGTGGAATATACTTGATAATGTAGCATTACTATGACAAATATATATGAACATGCATAAGGCTTTTATATTACAAACAATCTCTTCTTTATTTTACCAATAAACATAAACAACCATCATGTATTGGGCCTAACAATCTTATACAATAACCTAGTTCTATAACCATTGCTTTCGCTTATCTCACCAATAATGACACCTTAGTGTCTCACTAGTGGACGTAACTAAATTTGTGACACCCAGTGTCTTATCCACATCATAATCATAGATATGACACCTCATGTGTCTCGCTCAGGGGCATAGTAACATCTCTGTGACACCCGGTGTCTCGCCCCATCACATATGGCATGCCAATCACCAAATGCGATCATCTGGCAACTAGGTAAAATATAAGACAACACACAATATTCCATATTATTCATATATGAGTCATTCACCATGTGACTCATCAACACACCAACATTTAACATAGTCAATATATTTTATCATAATTCTTTACTTTACAATCACATATAGATTTTTAAGGCAATATATATAATGACATAGCTATGGAAGCCACTTACTATACACATACAGTGAAAAATACAAACCAACCCCGCAACCATGGCATCCGATAGTCACGCCCGTGGGATGTGAAACAAAGCTATCAAACACTCTTGAACACCCATCCGAGGGCCACACCCATGGTATAAATTTTGCATCTACCTCTTCATAAATCTCACACAAAATAGCTTCACTATAAATCCCAAGGTCATGGCTTTCTATGGCCAACTGTGAGCGGGGATTTTTGCCCCCACTTCCGATGGAATAGTCTTGTGACTTCGACACTATTAAGCTTAGGGCCTTAGAGAACATGGGCCCAAACCCGAAAAATATGGAGTCGCCACCCGGATGAGTTAGGAAAAAGAAAGGGGTGGATGACTCGATTCCTAAGGAATCTCCAACCCCCTATTGGGTTCAAAAAGTTAAGTACACATGGAGAAGGTGAGAAGTGGCCCAGCACCCCCATAATGCCTGGTTCATTGGAACCGGCCTCCTTTTCAGGTTTAAATGTTATAAGATTCTTAATTATTATGATATTATCCATACTACATGATACAGTTAAAAGAAATAAACATCCATCACTTAACTATATAAAAACAAACAATATAGGCACTCATCCAAGGATGGAAACATGTCATTACAAATGTCCAGTGTCCAAAAGAGGAAAACAAGATAAATAAAGTAAAATAAAATGGAACATTCACCAATTGATGGAAACATGTCTCTAACAATGGTTCCAAAATCCTCAAAAGATAAATTAAGTTACAATAATAAAAATTGAGGGACACTCGAAGTGGAAACATGCCTCTTACAATCCAAATAGACAATTAAATAAATTAAATCATTCAAGCATGACAATTAAAAAAAATATCCATCATAAAATAAAATAAACAATCCACCATATAACAAATCAAATAATCAAAAATAGGATTTTAAATAAAGAAAAATAAAGTTAATCACAAAGACTTATAACCCAAAAATAGATATGACCCCATCGACGAGCCCATACGGCAGTCCCCGAAAGGTAAAAAATTTTCAAAATTAGTTTTGTTAGGGAATTAGAATTTCTATTTAAACTAGAGTTTTATATTTATATAAATTAGGCTTTTTTCATAAACTAAGCTTTTACATATAAATTAGGGTTTTTGGATACTAGGTTTAGGAATTAGGGTTTATGGATATTTGAAAACTAGTTTTGGAATTTTAATATTTTAAAAACTGAATTTTAAGGTTTGGTATTTAAAGACTATTTTAGGGTTTTAATATTGGATATTGATTATTGAATTATTTAGGGTTTTGAAAAACGTATTTTAGCTACTGTGACGATTGAAAACTAGTTTAAACATGTTGTTTTGAAAATTAATTAAACAGCTTAATGTAGTTTAATGGACAATAAACATAGCAAACAATTAACCTTTGTATGAATCATGTTTTAACCATATAGATTGTGGGGGCTACTAGATATTTACATTAATGGAACAATGAATCAAAATAATGAAATATGAATGAAAATTAAATAATGAAACGGAAGGATTGAATTAATGTAAACTTAAAATGAATTAGATAAAAGATTGCAAACCTCTGTCGTTGGTTCCACCAATATTTCACGATGATTGAACTTGTTAAATCTTGGTTGAACAGATTGAAGATAGACGTGTTCTGCCTTTTAGTTTGGATGTTTAAAGCTTATACTCTCTGCTTACTCAAGTTGCTTGGCTTTGGTTGCTTGTTTCTCTGCTTAATGTTTAATGTTCATTGTCGTGTTAATTCCTTGATAATTACTAACAACTGCTAACCCTTTGATCAACATGTTTAACCTATATTTATAAGGAATGATTAGGTTAAACTTCATAAATTTGTCTTCATTTCCTCATTAAACATGATTTGCTGAGACATATCCAATTAAAAACATCTTAATTCGACATGAACCAGGCCTTTATCGAACTAAAATAATCTAAATTTAAGGCTAAACTGACCATTTCGAACCAAAAACTCCCTAGGTCGACATGGACTAGTGCCCATATCGACCTGGGCATGCCCCAGTTTAATATGGGAATGTCCATATCGAACTAGGGCTTTTCTAGTTTGATATGGACATGTCCATATCGAACTGGGGTATGCCCAGTTCGATATATGGACACACCCATATCAAATTGGGCATGCCCAAGTTTGATATGGACACATCCATATCAAACTGGGGAGTCCCGGTTTGACATGGATGCCCTACATCAAGCTGGACATGCCCAATTCAACATGCACGGCCCATTATCAAACCAAGTCGACTTTTAGACTATTTTTAGGTTTAAAAACTCTGTTTCAGACTAAACCGAATTCATTTAGGCCTCATAAAAACTGGACCAATCAAGATAAAAGCTTAAAATAGGTTTAAGCTATTAAGAATGGACCAATAAATACTAGGCCATCTTTAATCAGGATCAAACTAGGTTAAGGCCAAAATCAAGGGTCTATACCAACCCTACAGCATCCTAAAATCACTCTTTCACACCTTTTTCATCAATATAACACACACATAATCAACTTTGAATGATGAAAATAAAAAACAAGGGCATTATTTAAGTATATACTTACCTTTTAGTAGTTCAAATTGGAGAAATAGCTCCTTTCCACAATAACCTTGCACTTCCCTCTATTTGTTCCTTTACTCAATTCAATCAACCCCTAATCAATTTATAGGTTTGATAACATTAGAAACTCATACAAGCACTCTTAAGCCTCCTAGACCAAATCCAAAACTCAAAATTAGTTAATGCCCTCAAAACCCTAATTCTCATCTTACTTCTCCAAACTCATTCATTCAACCAATACCCTAATTATAGAATCGTCATTTCTATATCAAATTTATTTCATTTTACTTCATTAAAATAATAATATAATATTATATTCAAAATTTGACTTAAAGGAAACTTATTAAAAGTTAAAGCAAACTTACCAAATATTTCATTATCCACCAAAGCTATCTTTTATCTTTGATAATTTTTACTAAAATTTGAGAAATGAAGAAATTAAAACAACTTTCCATGTACCACCATGGAAGTCGACCAAAGAGAAAGAAGAAGAAGAAGAAGAAGAAGAAGAAGAAGAAGAAGATGGTGGATTCTAGACATTTGACTTTCCATCTTCTTTTACCAATTATATATTATTAATTAATTAACATTTTTATGTAAAATATTATTATATATATTTGAACTTTTCTACTTTTAACTTTTTACCATTTTACCATTTAAATTTAACCTTTTATATGTGATATATATGTTATTTATATTTCCAACATCTATCATCTAAATCTCTCTTAACCTCTCACCGATTAGTGTGTCTAATAAGGTTCAATGAAAATTGAGGCATTACATTTATAGCCTTCAAGACTTCAATTAGCCATTTAAGGGAGGTGCCAACATATTTGGACTTTGTCTCCCTCTTTAATCATTTCCAGTCATACTTTTGAAGGTCCAGTCTCACTAATTGAAGTCCGATCGTACTTTTTAATTTTCTATCATCTGCTCCACAACATCTCGTAAATGTGTCATTCAATGATTAAATGGTTGAATAATAGTTATGAGATTTGAAATCCATTGTAATGGTCCAATCGTGATCATTACTAGTCTGGTTGTACTTGTAGAGGTATGCTAAAAATATGGGAGTGCCTTTGACTATGAAACTTACTAGAGTTTTTTAGGATTTTAGCAAATTGGCTCGGTCCGCTCTACCTGGACATGGTATGGTCGAACTTCTCATGGTACTCTAAAAAATTAGGTGTACTTTTAGTCATGAAACTTTCTAGAACTTTTTCTTAAAAATTCAATAAAAGGTATGGTCAAACTTTATCTCAGTCCGAGAGGACTTTTTATGTTCTGATAAAAATTTGGGAGTACTTTGGCCCAATGAATCTTTCTATATTATTTTTCTTGAATTTTTACCAATAGTCCGGTCGAGCTTCTGCATGAGTCGATTGGACCTTTTGTAATTTCTTCAAAAATTATGTTCCTACTAAATCTAACTTGATACAAACATTAGTTTTATTCAATTTGATTGCCTAAAATCAAAATAAAGTAAATTAAGCCAAAGTTTTGGATAACATAATTGGATTAAGGATTTCATCATAGATAATGTCTTTCTCTTAGTTATATCCTTTGGTAACCAATTTAAATTTATTTCTAGTAATGAAACCCTACTCATCTAACTTGTTCCTAGACACCCATTCACATCCAATAATTGGACAATCCTTTAATCTAGGAACAAGTTTCTACACTTTGTTTCTCTTAAATTGGTTAAGTGTCTTTTCCATTGCGATCACCTGACCCTCATCATTAAAAGTATCATCAAGGGTTCTTGGCTCAATTTGAGAGACAATATCAAGATGATTATCAAAAACCCTAAGTTTAAATCTAGTACGTACCCTTCAATGTGCCACCTACAATGAGCTCCTTGGGGTAACCTAACTATTTTGGAAGCCCTTGAGTGTTGTTTTCTGAAGATTGAGCTTGATGTGCATGATCTTATTATGGCTTTCACTGTACTAACTCTGAGTTGCTTTTAAATTCTAACTTCTCAAATTCACTTGGATGATCATTCAAATTCTAACTACCTTCCCCAAGTTCAAGTTTACTAGATTCATCATAAACAACATGCATTGACTCTTTTACAACTGATGACTTTTCATTAAATAATTTAGGCCAAATACATTTGTAGCCCCCTATACTTGTAGCTTTTAGTCACTTTTCCCTCTTAAAATTTCATTTTAACCACTTTACCCCTGATACTTGTCTATTTTTTACTAATAGACACTTATATTAATGAATATTGGTCACTTTTCCCCTTGTATTTGTATATTGTTTTACCAAATAGATGCGTTAGTGACTCACCGTGACTCAACCAATTTATGTCTATAAGTTAAGAAAAACATGAGTTCGAGGAGTTATATGGCTAAATTGAAAGTTCAAGAGGCAAACTGACTAAATGCAACAAGTTTCAAGGGGTTATATGGCTATCTTCTTCCCAACTGACCTCTGCAAAGGCCTAGCTTGCTACTACAATATGTACAAACTGGCTAGTTAATTCTCCCGCAAATACAACTCTAAAAATACTAAAGACATAAAAATGAAAGCTTTATCATTCATATTTTTACTTATTATATGGAAAAAGTATATTAGATCAAATAGAATTATTTTAGGCATAATGCATCTACAGCCCCTTCAACTTGGCACCATTTGTCACTTAGCCCCCTATACTTAAACTTTGACCATTTTAACACTTCAACTTGGCATTTTCCTATTTATTTAACCCTTCTTTTAACATTCTCATCAAAAATTAATGTGTGAGATGCAAATATTTCAATATAAAATATGACCCAATAAAAATGAAACATTTGGATACCACATGTCAAAAAAAATGATACACTTCATTAAAAGAACCTCAACACCTTTAAATACCTATATTAAATTTCATATACAATTAAAATACCTATATTAAATTCCATAGCAAAATTTTGTGAACTTCATTCTCCCATAATACCATCATAAAGGGAATAAAGAGAATACCCATCTACTTCATTAAAACCATTTTTTTTACTAACAAAACCATCTTCCCCACCACTAACAATTTCTTTTTTCATCATCAAATGAGAAGATGCCTTAGGGATCTTTCTTTTTCATCTTCTTCATCTTCCATCAAGAAATTAGAAGAATAAGCTAGAGGGTGAAGTTGGATAATCTTCAATGGAGGTTGTTTTGGTGGTCAAATTTTCAATTTCATGGTCAGTTAAAATAGTGGCCGGAGAAAATAGAGCATTGGAATATTCTTCTCATTGAAGAGTAGTCATTTGGGAGGATAGATCTTAGTTTGGCTCTTCTTCTTCTTGTTCAAGAAGAAAAAGTGAGTGGGTAAATGATTTCTTCCATTTGATATCTTCTTCAATTTCAATTTTTTCTTCTATTTGGCGCTTCAATTGTGTCTTTGCCATTAGAGAGATAAAAGATAAAGAGATTGAGGATTAGGGATTTAAAACAATTTCTTCTCCTCAATTTTTTAAAGAAAGTAGAGAAATCTAATTTAAAATATCAACGATTAGTGGTAAAGGATTAGGGATTTCAAACATTTGTTGATCTTTGTTGTACACTATGATTAGTGGCAAAGAATTTGCAATTAAATAATATTTTACATATTTTATACAACTTAGTGCAATAACGCATTGTTCAAATCAAAAATAATAAATTTTAAGAATTATTCTATTGATAAGAAAATTTATTTATTTCTTCATTGATCAGAGTTGGATTTTCAAAATTATATGTAGAAATAATTTGCAAATAAACTTTGATTTTATTTTGATAAAATGAAAAATTCTATTATCAAAATAATTTTTAAAAAAAAAATTAAACATTTGTTGATCTTTGTTATGCACTGTGATTTCTACAAATTCTCTGTGATTTTGTTGAAGAAGGGGAAGAAGCATGTGTTAAAAGGTATTATTGTCATTTTATGGTCAATTTAAGTAAATTTTAGTTCTTTACTTTAGTGCTTCATGTGTGATGTAGGTGGTGAGGTCACGCACTATGACATCTCAGCATCAAAGGGGCAATTTGCTATTGAAACTATCGAGTTGAAAGGGCTAAGTAGCTCTTCAAAAATTATAGGAAGCTAAGTGACAAATTGTGTTAAGTTAGGTGGACTGCGAATGTAATAAGCAAATTATTTTGTTGTATCAAGACTAATACCAATCCAACTCATTTCATGAATAAAATGTAACCAATTAACCAAATAATAAAATTACTTGTTACAAAAAACATCTTGTTATTGCATCGAAACATATAAATGTTGACTAATTTGATTAACATTGAACTTGGTAAAATGAAATAGTTAAATAATTGAAAAATGAGATTATTTAGGAATACAAATTGAATGTTAAGATTACACATTGAATTTCTGGTAGAAGATCCAAAATCAAAAAAGTGTTTGTGATTGTTCCATAAGAAATGAAACAAAAGATAGGGTAGAACTAGGATAATTATTGTATCAGGTCTACCCAATGCTAGATGTAGAGGTGCATAATAAGCAGCCAATTGGTGAAACAAATATTCTCTCCCACTTAAAATTGCAATGCCCTCATCAAGCTTTCATCCTTATATCATTGGATGTACTCGGGGAATTACCAAAGTAGATGTTTATGCTCCCAACTAACCTCAGTACTTGGTAAATTTTCCCAGTTAACCAATGATTCAATGTAGCAAGGAACTCTCTTCTTGTGTATCATGTGATTATTAAGGAGGATGCATTCAACTTCCTTAATGACAACAATAGTCGATGTGAACTTAGACTTACTTCTATATGGATCCTCTTTATCTTTGTGGTATGGCCTCAACATACTTGTGTGAAGACTAGATAGATCTTAAGCCTGTGATAGTATCTTGAGCTAGTTGGGCTGAAGTCTTACCATTACTAGCTCACCTTCCGAAAAAATTCATGGACATCTCCTATTAGCTTGCATCTTCACTTTATAATATGTCTTTCTAAGGCATGCCTTTTATTGTAATGGCTTCATGGGACTAGCTTAGGTTGGACTTCTTTCAAATTGCATTGTAAAAATCATTTTTACTTTTGATTTCTCAATGTATTTCATCAAGATCACCTAGTTTTTAGACATTTCTAGGATTACAAAAGAACTTGACATAAGGATAAGGAAGGCACTAGCTTGTTGGGAGAAAGCTAAACCAAGAACTACTTTGAAATCATATGTCAAGATGATGGAGAAGTGTAGCTTTATTATACCAATAATTAATCTTCGGATGAACTTCCTTAGTAACACCTATGACAAGTTGTTTTTCCAAATTGACAACTTGTATAGTTTCATTCCCCCTTTTGTAACCTTAAAGCCTAGCTGCTTGGCCTCTCTCTCATCCATGAAATTCTAGGTTGCTCATGTGTCTAGCATAGTTTTGAGTTGGGTTTTCGACCCTAAATTCTCGGTGTACTAGTTCTTGTAATTTTGGCATTGTTTAGTTTTTAAGCCTTAGAGAACATGGGTCTAAGGTCAAAGATTAGGAGTTGCCACATAGAATTGATAGATTACTCTCAATTCCTAAGGAAACCCTAATCTCCCTACTTGGCTTAAAAAGTTGTGTGCATATAGGAAATGTGAGAAATGGCCAATACCCATAATATGTCCAGTTCGTTGGAACCGGCCTGCTTTTTAGGCTTTAGTATTATTTTATTTTTAATTACTAAAGTGATATTCTACTAATCAAGCATTGACAAATATATAATATCCAAATAAATAAATTCATTAAAAATATGAACAATATATGTAATGTAAAATAGTTTTGAACAATAAATAAATAAAATGGGCACCCACATTTATTGAAAACATGCCCTTTACAACCTATTGAATAAAATAAATATGAAAATTATTTAAGCTAAATTAATCTAAAAAGAGCACACCATAACCTAAATACAAAGAATAGTAAGGTAAATAATAAAGAGGCACAATAATAAAACCTATAAATATAGACATTCATAAATAAATGTAAACATAGTTTAAATAAATTGTGATAAATATTGTTATAATAGATGATAAAAACACAATAATAAAATCCATAAATATAAATATCCATAAATAAATAGGAACCTGAACACAAGAAACAAATATTCACTCATTATAAAATTAAGCATATAAATCATATCCAAACAATATATATTACTAATAAAAATATTTATTCACAAGAATAAGAACAATCTAAATCAACAAAAAAGACAAAAACATATAAATTATAGACTTGCATAGAACATTTTATTAAATAAATAAATAAAACTCACACAATGGCATTTATACCATTTTAATGCAAATTTGCTAAAGCAATAGCAAATTATGGCGAATTTGCCATAAGCAATGGCATACGTACCATTGCTTAAACAAAAGTTTACAAAAACATTTTTTTCATTCCTAAGCGATGTGAATATTCTAAACTCGGGTCTTTTGAATCATAAACTAGGTCAAATCTTTATAATGTTGTTTAATTAATTATATACAAAAGCTTGATTTGGATTAAATAATGTAATTATATAAGAACTAAATCAAAGCTCATGTCGCACATAATAAATAAAAAAAAACACTTATAAAAGCACCAATGTTCATATAACATGGAACAATGGATATTAAAGCTACATTATAACATATCATAGATATATTAAAAAATAATTCCTATGGTTCTATTTAGTATTCTAAAATAGAAAGATTTAAATCTAAAGTGCAGGATGCGAATTTACACTGTTAGCTCCTAAACTTTAAATAATCAAAGCAGGTTAAAGTAGAACCACATGTCTTAATCAGCTTATAGGAACTCTTTACCCAATTAATTCTAAATGTCTATAATTGTTTATTATTAGGATTGATTTTCGCCTTGTGTTTCTTTCTGTGAAGATAGCTCTTTTAAATACTAGTTTTTTTCCTTTCTAATTCTCACTAAGATTTTATAAATGCTCCAATTATCCATACTGATTATCTTCTCCCCCTTTTGACTATCCTCTTTTGATTGTCCCACTTCATTACGCATGCTTAGAGAGTGCTATAATTGCTCCATTATTCAACATGTTCCAAGTCCATGTCCTAAAGCACGTCTTATCCATTATACTAAAGTCCCGAAGACATGGAAAATTCATCATGTCTATGACGACTATCCATAGTTGAATTTGCTATGTATATGGGCTTTAAGTAAAATTCTAGGAGGCCTATTATGTTTCAAGAGCATGCTCAGCTCAGTTGTCTTATTTTGATCCATCCTTTGGTGTTTCAGACCAAATGCGTTGTACCTTCAGCCCAAAACCATCTACGACTAAGACAAACCTTTTTTTTCTCATTTTCGGTTGCACCATGGGCTTTTCATTTTGGATAGCTATTCAGATCCACCAATATTTAATATCATGAAGAGCTGGAAAATGTAAGGGTCTACAACATTTATAGGCTTACCATTGTAATAACTTTGACACATATTACTCTTTTCTCCATAGGGTCTGATGGTGATGATAGTTTTTATAATGCTCTATGTTATTAAAGATGCCCTATGTCAGTTTGGTCCAGATTAGGTTGTTTATCTTTTTGTGACTTAGCAACCATATAATTAATGATCTTCTTCTTGGGGCAATCTCTTACCAATATGGGCTATTGTATATGAAACACAACTTAGATGGTTTAGACTTATCACTCTTAGAGTCATTAGACTTGCTTGGTTTAGGATTGCCACCAATAAACTTTCCTTCATCCTTGCAACAAGTATCCCTTTGTTTCCCATTATCATCTCTCCCACTCTTTTCAAAGTTGTATTTTTTATCCTTGAAATAATTAATGAAATCAATGAGTGATTTGAATGCCATAATGGCATGTCTAAGTTTTTTACATTACATATCTCTAGCTCTACTTGGTCCCAATCCTTCAACCTATCTTTTAAATGGAAGAGGGAGTCTTTTTTGGATAGATCCTCAATCTCCAAGTCTAAGGTAGTTAATTCTTTAATCTAGTCAAAGATACTACCTATTTTTCTTAAGCAACACAAATTGCTTTTACTTGTTGATGCAAGGCTACTAGTGTAACAATATGTTTTCCAATATGTGTAGACATCATCCATCTCTGATAATAGCTCATGCAACTCTCTCTCTATAAACCCTTATAAGTTGTTGAGCTCTTAAGTAAGAGAGAGTAATTTCCATTTAAAAGAGTTGTTGAGATCCTTTATTAGAGCCTAGGTAACCCTAGTGATATATGCAATCTCCTCTATCAAATTATCAAGTTGATTTCCTAAATCATAAATTATAGCTTTAACATTGCCTAAGTGCTTTTCCAAGTCAACCAGGCAAGGCTCAAATGAGCCCATTGCTTCTGGTGCCTTGGATTTCTCACATCTCTATTGAGCTCATTATTCATCTCTTCCATGAGCTTGTTAAAGCTGCATTTCCATCATAGTAGTATCTCCTTAACATATGATAGAAATTAGCCCACTTACACTTTCTCAAATATGTGGTGGATATTTAGCTTTTAGGTTCATCCATGTATTGGGGAAGATTAGCATTGTTATGGCTAGTTCTAGAACTATCTAGACCAATACAGGCTGGTTAGTGTTGCGCTCAAATTAACTCTACCACAAAGCGTCACTCGCAAGTATACGAGGTAGCTGTAACAAAGGTGATCGCCCCAAGGTCGTTCTCTCAAGGAAGCTAAAGTGGTTAATTGCTTATCAGATTATGTTTAACAAGTAATAAAGAGATTTATAAATTGCTAAATAATGAAGAAGATTGATTAAAGTTTAAAACAATAAAAGTAAATTGAGCTGTGTTTTGATTCACTTAATAGAATGGTCTAGGGTTTGCACTTCTCTACTACTTATATGTATGAACGGTTATTCCTCTTAACTAATTCAATTTCAAAGATTAAATCTCAAACAACTAAACTAATCGAGTCAAGGAAATAAGCTCTCGCATTCAAACCTCTTTCAACTAATCTTGTTATAAGTGAAATAATCTTTTTAATAGGTTATATTTCTAATTCACCTAAGTCCTTTATTGAATTGTTCAAGTATTAAACGTCATCTCTCGATCTATCATCTAATACCTTAAAACACATAATTGGTGATCAATCAATTATATATTAACAATATTCCATTCAATCAAGGCTAAAGAAATTGTTAGCTAAGAGAATAACCAATTCATACAATCATAGCAGATCCATACAAACCCTAGACTAGATTAAATTAGTTCATAATGCAATTAAACATATTCATCTTATTAATGTTCAAAGAAATCAAAATAGACATGATAATATCCATTCAATGAAAATAAAGAGAATAAGTTCAAGAACAAAACCAAGTTACAAACTCCTTGAAGCTTTTGAAGAATCTCTTGTTCAATCTTGCAAGAAGGATGTCTTGATGGCTAGAACAATTTAATCTAAACTAGTTTTTAATCTAAAGTGAAATAAAAATCAAGAAAACAAATGTTAAATCCCTCTCTTTGCTCTCTGACGGCTCCAAAATCTGTTCTCAATCGTCCACCGCTCTAAACCCTAACTTTCTTTTTGCTTTTATACGAAGCGTCGGCTTTAAAATTCGGTGCGCGTTGATTCATGTGGGACACGGCCAAGGGATGAGGGACACGGCCGTGTGAGGCTTGATGGAGGGACACGGCCAGGTGACACGGCCGTGTCCCCTGCATGTGTCCTCCTCTGTTGCTTTTTGGTCTTCTTTGCTTCTTTGTTGAGTGACACGGCCAAGTGGAGCTTGACTTGGCCGTGTTGCATCATATTTGAGGGACACGGCCAGGTGACACGGCCGTGTCCCTTCCCAGTGTCTGCCTCTGTCTGCTTTACTCTTCCTTTCCTTTGGTAATAAGTGGGACACGACCAAGTCAAGGTAACTTGGCCGTGTTGCTCTTCTTTGGAGGGACACGGCCACATGACTTGGCCGTGTCCCTTGCTGGTGTCTGCTACTGGGACTTGTTCTTCCTTTTAACTTGGTATGGGACACGGCCGGTGACTTGGCCGTGTCCTCTGCCTGTGTCAGCTACTGCCCATTTCATCTTCAATTCGTTTTCTTGCCTATTTTAACCTAACACAAAACTCAAAACAAACTTAAAACACTAAGTAAACAAACAATAACCGACAAAACATAAACACAAACTAAAAACTAAATCAAAAACGACATAAAACTAAAAATAAACTAAAACTACACAATTAAAGAAAATACTAGACAAACCGATAAAAACTAACGAAATACCTAAATAAAACAATAATTAACCTAATAAACAAGACACAAAACTTATAACAAAAACTAATAAAACAGTTAGCCAGCCATGGGAAAGCGAATGCTTCTAATCTAGCCTACAAATTTCATCTATGGAGATTTAGTAGGCCTATAATCTTCTAGCATCTAATATTAAGATTCCCAAGTTACCACAACACTCTCGGTCTCTCTTCAAGTCTCTAGAGTATTCCATAAGTCTCTACTAGTGAGTTCCCTATCCTTATCAGTTGCTAGGCCTTCTTAGCACACTAATGCCTTAGAGGTTAGCAATCTTCCACCAATGTCCTTAACACCTATGTCAAGTCCCTTAACCTTGCTAACATTCTTCCTATTGCAAAATCTTCCTTCTTCCTAACTTACCTTCATAAAGGGCTAGTTTACTATTGCCATATGTATAGCCTTGCCAGCTAATTCCCCTATAAATTTGCCCAATCTGTGTGACATAACACTTTGCTCTTAATCCTTGTGTACCCTTTGCAATTTTCTTAGAAATTGGGGATTTTGGTGTATGCATTAACCTCCTTGACTATCTCAATACTAAAAGTGTAAAGATTAGAGACTTTAATGAAAAGGGGGTAGAGGACATGGATGGTGATGCACCATTAATGCCAAGCCCATGTCTCACTAAGGATGGCCTTTGAGATATAATTAATGCATTTGTTGACCTAGATTTAGGTCAATCTTGATTTTAATCTTGAAAAAAAATTGAAAGTGTTCTAATGGCTTCATTGAGTGTCTATATAATAAGTGAATAACATAGAAGGAGCTAAAGATAAAAAAATTGAAGTTCTCTAAGTTATGTTGACAATCTTATCTATAGAGACAGTAAAAGTCATATTAAAATTGTGAAAATGAGATCGCAACTAAAAAAATGGTGCAGTGACCACTATAAGAATCTGACAACACACTACTATTCAAATGGAAGTCGACATTATGCCAAAGTTCTCAACCATGTGACCTTGCTAAAGCTAGTTGTAAAGAAACACAAAAAAGAGATCGCAATGAGCTTCACATTGAATTTCTCAGAGTAAAAGGCCATATTCAACAATGATCTCATATGTTCATGATTGCAATATATCTAAAGGCATGAAGCTTGAAGACACAAAAGCCATCATGGTGAAGATATAGACTGCAATATGAAGATCATGACTGCAACATGAAGATAGCGACTGTGAGATTCATATAGCTGTTAGAGGCTTCAACAAATAGTTAAAGAACAAATGAGAAATTGTCATGTTTCAAACTAGCCATTAGAATTATGAAGGTATTGACTACAAAAAAAAAAAAAAGCTCTATGACTGCAACAACTATCTAACTATAATTGTAGACCCTTAATTTTAGACCTAAGTCAATCCAACCCTAATTAAAACGGGGTTAGATTAAGTCTAAAGGTTTAAACTAGTTTGAAATAATTTTAAAAGCCTAAAATGGGTCTGATACAATCTTAAAATCCCAAGACAAGTCGGTCAAAGACTAAAAGTATAGATTTTGTCAAAACGACATGCCAAATTTTCCATAGGCCATGCCTGGGGCGAATTGGCCATGCCAATTTGCCACAGTGGCCATGGGTTTTGAGTTAGAGTTTTAATTCTAAATTTTAGGCATAGTTGAATCTAGATTCAGTTTGAATTAACTTCCAATTCTAATTGTAATCCAATTAGCTTGGGGAGTTTTCAATTAAGATGAAGTGAGCTCGAAGGATTTAACCTAATGGATTTTCTTATAAATACATTATTAAAAGCTTCAGAAGAGGCAGCATGGAGCACAGATTAGCAATTAAGCAAGAATTCACAAAGAGCTAATAGCAACAACCATCAACACTGTCACATCCCAAAGTTTAGGCAGTCGAGTATTAGGCAAGAATGACATAAATAAGTGGTCAAATAGAGGCTCAAGATAGTCAAAAATAAAATCGGTGTGCAAAGGAGGCCCGTGAAGTCTACGGGACCTAAAGGTAATTTTTCGAAAGGCCGAGGACCTAAGAGTAATTTTTCAAAAAGTTGTGTCGGTTCTTAATAGTGACCCTAGCGGATGCCATAAATGTGTTCTCGGGATTAATCGGGTCATAATGGTGGCGCACGATTTTTTCCAAAAACGCACGGTTTGTAAGTTACGGGCGATTTTCTGACAAGGGCATTTTGGACATTTCCACCGGAGGGGCAATTTTGTAATTAAATATAACTTTGAGGGCAAAATTTAAAAGAACAAAAAGCCACTTTCAAGTGGCCAAATCCTAGCCATTAAGTCCAAATGGGTTGGACAAATCATGGCCATTGAAAATAAACAAATTAATTAAATGAAAATTAAATTATAAACAACTACTTTTGGTTTTCCAAACACAAATAAGGATAAAAAAAAACACCACCATCACCACTTTTCTTCTTCCTTAGGTCGTGCTCCCCCCTCTCTTCCATTTTCAAGGAGAAAATTTTCAAGTCTAAGCCATTTTTCAAGTGAAATTCAATAGGAAATAAGGTAAGATACCATCCTAAGTCTTATTCTTTTATTAGAATTAGGTATTATGCTATGTTTAGGAAGATTTGATATTATGTTCATGTTGGGAAAGTATTAGTAAGTTGATGATTATGGTGAAAAATGATAAACTACTTAAAGAAAATGATGAAAATGGTGATTATTAGTAAGAATAAGTAAAGGATTGTTAGAAAATCATAAGGCAGCATCATGTTCATATCTAGGGTTTGTTCTTACATATGTGACATGTTAAATTCATAGGAAATCAAGGATATTAGAGAGGAAAGGAAGTGAAATAGACAAGAAGAGCAAGGAAAAGCAAGGTTTGGCACTTTAACTAATTGTTTGTTCATTTTCTTGAAATTTTTCTGTTTTAGAATTAGTGAAATGTTGTGACTTGTATGATTTTTAATTAAATATAGAAAACTTTTCTTGAAGTGAATTTTTGATATGTTGTGCCTCAATGCGTCAAGAATGACTGAAAAATATTTTTAGTTGAATTCGGAATGGTTATGATTATGGAAAAATTATTTCTGTTAGACCTGCTCTATGAGGTACCTTGACTGAAATAGCCATGTTTCCGGATTTTTAATAAATTTTAGAAACATAATCTTCAATTGAATTTTGGATATGTTGTTTTTTTAGTGAGTCTAGTATTTGAGAAAAATAATTTGGAACCACATTGATTGAATTTAATTTACGGAATTCACAAAATTCAGAACTGCTGCCAGGATGCAGGGCAACTGGAGCAGTCTGGTTGGGTGAACTACTTGACCAAGATTTTGTGTCCAGTTTGATCTGAAATTTTAAAGGAACAATTTTAAGATTTAAAACTAAATTCTGTAAAAATTTTAGAGTTTTTAGTCAAGTATATTATTTTATACAAATTTTCAAAATAAGGATCAAGTTGAGTCCAAAACCATAATTTACTATTCATATGGTCATTTTGCTAATATTCATTTGGTCATTTTTCAAAAGTAATCCAATTGACTCCTTATGCATATAAATGAGCATAATATGTTATTAAAATGACAAAATATGATATTTCATGTTGAAAAAATATAAGAAACATAAGTCAATAATTGTATAATGCATATTCGATTAAGAAATGGCATGAAAATTTTGGCTCCACTGGGTATCTGGGATAGTACTGAGTAGGGTAAGGGTATGATATATCATACTATATGCAGTGCTGCTTTAATATAGGACTTCGGTCCGAGTTATATAGGGTGACGACCCGAGCTATATAGGACTTCGGTCCGAGTTATATAGGGCAATCGCCCGAGTTATATAGGACTCCGGTCCGAGGGCTTCGGCCACAGATTCCACAGGACTTGGTCCGCAATTTTTTAGGGCCACAGCCACAGAATATATATATAGTGATTTCAGTTAGTTCCTTACCATATGTTAGTCTACCAAATTACCTTGTGGAGCGAACTGATAAAATGATAATAACTGAATATATGACATGTATGGATTGTTTTTACTGTGATATTATTTTTCAATACGACTCATTGCTTTTAAAAGTGCATTATGTTTTTATTATTTATTTTCCGTAATTAGTTAAAGTACCCACTAAGCAATGCTTAGCGAGTTTAGTTTCTTCTAAACTCGTAGGCTATTAGCAAGGAGCCAGTAGCGAGCAGAGGAGTCCTGCGATCTGTCGGTCATCAACAAACTTAGGTGGTGCTCTTCATTTTGTATTTTGGTATTAAAAACTGGCATGTACTTATTTGAACAATACAAAGAGATAACTTGATGTAGCATATAAATCTAGTAATGTATAATAACTGTATGGTTTTGAATTGAGTTGGGTTGTGAATATAGAATTGTGAATTCTTCTTGCAGGATTGTAGTTGAGGTTATAAGGGTGGATTATTGGGAGTGTGCTTGAGTTGAATTGTGAAACAAAATATTTTTCAAAAATAAGAAAAATCAGTTTTGTCGACACTTGGGACCTAGAATTTTAAGGGAGACTCCGTCAAAATTTTTGGAAAGTTTTTATAAGGAACATTAAGTAAGCTGACATAACCAGAGCTCGTATCCCAATTTAGCATTCCTCCTCGGCTTATTCATAAGTCGGGAAGGGGTGTTACAAACACAATATACCAAAGGTAGTAACTGTTGTCTTTATTTTGCTCGGTTAGAGTTCCAAATTAGTACAAGCAGTAGCTTGGATCAACGTATAATTTGGTGGAGCCTTCAAATGCAGGTTTAGCTTTCTAATTTAATTTATTCATTCAGTATTTGCAAATCATCTTTTAAAATATCATCACAGTTATTTGGTTATCAAATTGTTTTGTCCAGTAGCTTAATTACCAAAACCCTAGTACACATTTTATAAAACTAATACCTAATATGTTTATTTCATCTAATAGCCCACTTCATATTTATTTGTTTCAATTTTATAGTAAACTAAGATTTAATTGAAAACCTCTAATTCAATTATTAAAACCCTAACCTGTAAAAATTAATACTTAAATCCAAATCCCAGACCTTGTTTCTTAAACCTAATCCCTAAATCACTAATCATAATCCATAAAACCAAGACTCTAAAAACTTAAACCCTGATCCAGAATGATCCAAAATCTCAATTCGTTAATACCCAGTAACCTAAGTTTTAAACCCTTAATACCCAGTTACCTTAGATGTTAAAACCCTAATCCAAAACCTCAAGCCCTTAATGCCTAGTAACCTAAATCCAAACCCTAATTTATTAAAACCCTAAATTCGAACCCTATATTTACTGTAAATGCTAATTTTGTATATTAAATGCTTTAAACCCTAGTTTTGATTATTTTGTTACATGCTTTTATGATGAATGATTTATTTTGTTTGGTTATAATGGATGTTTTTTTTTTAATTATTATGTTCGAATGTTTAATTTATTTGGTAATTATTTGTTTGGATTTTAAGGTTATAAAAGGCATATTTTCACTTTGTGGGTGTCTTGTTTATTTAATTTATTTAATTTATATTTATGGACCAATGGACTTGGGCATTTTAAAGGAATATTTTTATCCTTGGATTAGTGCCTATTTTATTAGCTTTTATTTTAATAAAGTGATGGATGTTTATTTCTTTTAAATTGTGTGTAGTATAATATCATAATAACTAAGAATTGAATAATATATAAACCTGAAAAGGAGGTTGGTTTCAATAAACCGGGTGTTATAGGGGGTGCTGGGTCATTCTCACCTTCTCCATATGTACCCAACTTTTCAAACCCAATAGGGGGTTGGGGATTCCTTAGGAATCGAGTCATCCACCCCTTTCTTTTTTTTCAGCCCTTTTGGGTGGCGAATCTATTTTCTCTGGGTTTAGGCAAGTGTTCTCTAAGGTCCTGAGCCTAGCAATGCCAAAGTCGTAAGAACCATTCCACGTGGGAGTAGGGGCAAAAATTCTCGCTCACAGTAATACCCGAGCTAAGTAGGATACAATAAAAAGGTATGTTGAAATATTAATACTAGGATAAGGAATTAATTAACAAGCTAAATGGGAAGATGTATGCGATGTTTGGATTAGGAAGAAATATTAATATAAATAGACTTAGTAATACTTGCACATAAAAATTTATAATCAAATACAAAATTAGAAATCTGTAAGCCATAATTTAATTACTTTAAATGCACATGATAAATGGATGGAGCTAGCAAAAATGTTTGGATCGAGAAGTTGGTCCTAAGAACATATAAGTGTACATAGATTTAATGAAGTAATGGGGCAAATCCCAAACTATTGCACATTTTTTGGTGGTAAAAATGTATGGATAAAATAATTAGAAAGATAATTAACTTATTAAGGTACTAGTAAAATAGCTTTATAGCCTACATATTAATAAATTCAATGCCTATTATGTTAAATTAAATAAAATATAGCTATGTTAAGAGAAACTAATACATGGTCGGTTGTCTATAATTGGTAATTAGTCAAGTGCATTGGTTGGGAAAAGCTTAAAACTAACCTAGTTAAACTTAGTTAGAACATTTAGTTTATTAACAACTATTGTGAACCCTAAATTTATCATCTAAGTAAAATTAGGAAATTCTGGTTCAAAATCAAGCAAATGAAATTTCTTAAAAAATAAGAAATTAATGCATTTATTCAAATATTTAGTTATTTATTTAATTTTAAAAATTGCCGATGTGGCCAGCCAGGCATGGGCATGTCGTGCCACGTGGCAAAAAACTTTTTCTTAGGAAAAAAATATTTTAACAATTTTCTAATTTTGAATTTCCTAATTTTCTGGATTATGTGCGAAATTATGGATTCACAGTTGCCGTCCATCACTTAATTTGTAATATGAAATTAATGCAATAGTGTGAACCAGGGTAAAATAGAAAGAATGAACCTAATTGGTGTGACATTCTTTGATTTTTAACGTGCAACCGAGAAGGTTTGATATTGTGCCGATTAGACCATCTTTTGGGCCAAAAGTTTATAAATAGGGGGTATGGGGAGAGCATTTTGTTGCTTTGCTCTTGCTCTCTCCTCATCCCATTTCTTTCTCTTTCTTGTCAAATCCTTAAGATGTCTCATTCTTCTACTTCTGCTCATGAAGTTGCTAATGCACCAATTGTCTTGAAGCTGTTGGTGGATTCCCACACTCACGTGTCATAGATAGGCATTATGGAGGTAAGCCTTCCCTTCTTTTATGTAAGACAATCAAATTACCTTTCTCCTTACCTTTTGGTTAAAATCATAACAAATAAAGGCAATACATATATTTTATTTATTTATTTATTTTCATTTATTGTTATTTTTAGCAATATGCACAATTGAAATTATATGGTGGTCATTCTAACCTAGGAAACCTTAACCTTCCTAATGAGATGAAGGAGATGCTGCTCCCTATTGGTTTGATGGACCTCCTGTCCCTTGACTATAAAGGACAAGCTTACCATTACCTGCTGTGGGCTCTAGTTGAGAGATGGTAGGATACCACTAACTCTTTTCATTTTCATGCAGGATTTGACCATGACTCCATTAGACCTATAATTTCTAACTGGCATCCCATTTAGGACATGCCCTCTGAATCTTTTTCCAAACTGGAGGAGTTTATCTAAAGAGAAAATCATGGGACTATTGGGTGTCATCCCACCTGTCTCTAAAACTGGTGAGGCGAAGGTTTCTCAAACCTGGTTAAGGGGTCATATTAACACTTTGGTGAGGTAATATCATGATCCAGGGATTGTGCTAAAAAAATTACTCACAATGTTGCTATTGTTGGGGTGCACCTTCTCGCACACTCGATGCGACACTATTAATCTTGCCATCTTGATGAGTCTTCAGGATTTATCATGCATTAATGAGTTTAACTGGTGGCGTAATCTTAACCATCATGTATGAAGAGATGGGTTGACTGTCTCGGAGACAAATCCATTCTATTAGAGGAACTTACATCTTCTGGGAGGTATGCCTATTTATTGTTTTAATTTTATCTATACTGAAATTTATGTCCCGACATTTGACATTTTGTTGTATGTCGCAGATGCAGGCTTATGAGTACTCCCCTGACTTGGCACCTGGGCTAGGGAGTCCCCAATTAGATGTTTTTCCTATGGACTACCACTAGGCACCCAGTAACGAGTCTCAACCATGCCACTAAGGCTTTTAAAACTTGTGGGCCATTTTCAACAACCAACTAGTAAGCAATGTAAATACAATGCATATAAACCATATATTTTGCTTGGATTTTATGTTGACACTTCTTTTTTTGCGGTAAAGTGGAATCCTTTTAATGAGAGATTTGTTCCTACTGACCTTGATCAATTTAAGCAAGCTAATTTTTACTCCAACTGTCGGGTAGTTTTTTGATCACCAATGACCCAATAGTACTACTTAGATGAATGCTTTTGGTGCCAAGTATCTCTGGAGAGAATTGTTCCATGTGTATCACTTGCTAACATGAGATTGGGGAGAGTAGCATCTACATGCCCTCACCTTTATAGTGGCCTTTTTGCTACTAACATTTTACCTACTAGGATGAATTATGAAGATTTCTACAAAACTTCATTGATGCCTTTTATATTTAGCAATCCAAATAGCTAGTCCCAACACATTTTCCCTCTGTCTAAGGCATCCTGGCCTAAGACCAGTGCTGTTGTAGCTAGATGAAATTTTGCTGGCCAAAGAAGAACTGAAGCTTTAACAGATAGTTATAAGAGGTTTTTTGAAACTACACCTATACCAAGATAACCTCATTGAGGAAATATGAGTGGATATCCCACCACGCTTTTTACCTCAAGAAACTATTGCTCTTCAAGTTATTCAGCAAATTGAGGAAAATGAGCAAAATAAAGAGATGGTTTATTACATCAAGAAAATGTTGTCATTAAAAATATTGTAGAACCACCACAATTGGCTTCTTTGAGAAGATCCAAAAGAGAAAGGAGATCTATTATTTCAAATGATTAAATGGTGTATCTGCAAGAATCTGATTTTGATATTAGGATAAAGAAAGATCCGATTTCATTTTCACAGGCCATAGAAAGTGATGATTCTGAAAATAAATAGAATCTATGAATAAAGAGTTGAAATCTATAGACCATAATGGTGTCTAGGATCTTGTTAATTTTCTTGATAATTGTAAATCTATTGGTTGTAAATGGGTCTTTAAGACCAAGCATGACGCCAAAGGCAATATCGAATAGTTTAAGGGAATACTAGTGGCCAAAGGTTTCACTCCAAAGGAGGTAATAGATTACGAAGATACTTTCTCTCCAATTTCTAAAAGGGATTCTCTTATAACCATCACAACACTTGTAGCTCATTTTGATCTAGAGTTACATCAAACGGATGTGAAAACTGCATCTTTGAATGGGAATTTGGATGAAGATATCTGCACGGAATAGCCAGAAGGGTTCACAAAGAAAGAAAAAGAATATCTAGTTTGAAAATTAAAGAAATCTATTTACAATCTTAAACAAGCTTCCAAACAATGGTATATTAAGTTTAATGATACCATTGCATCTTTCGAATTTAAGAAAAATATTGTCGATCAATGTATATATTTAAAAGTTAGTGGGAGCAAGATTATATTTCTGATACTATATGTGAATGATATTTTGCTAGCTAGTAGTGTCTTGGTTTATTAAGTGAAATAAGGAATTTCTCTCTAAAAACTTTCAAATGGATGATAAGGGTGAGACAAACTATATTATTGGCATAGAGATCTTTAGGGATTGATCTCGAGGAGGGCCAAGATGTCTCAGCAAGGATATATTAATCAAGTTTTAGAGAGATTGTATATGCAATCATGTTCAGCAAGTGTTGCATCTATTTTAAAAGGTGACAAATTAAGTAAACGACGGTGCCCAAGGAATAATTTTGAAAGGGAGAAAATGAAAAATTTTCCTTATGCATCAGCTGTAAGGAGTTTGATGTATGCTCAAACTTGTACTAAACCAGATGTCAACTACGCTAATGGTATGTTAGAAAGATACCAAAGTGATTTATGATTCAAACACTGAAAGGCAGCAAAGAAGGTTATGAGATACTTACAAGAGACAAAGGATTATATGCTTACATGTAGAAGTGATTGTCTACTCAGATTCATATTATAGTGGTTTCCTTGATAGCTTAAAGTCGACTTAAAGTTTTATCTTTATGCTAGCAAATGGGGCAATCTTGTAGAAGAGTGTGAAATAGTCTATTATTGCATTATCCACGATGGAAGTTGAATTTGTTGCTTGTTTTGAAGCATCAAATCATGTTTTGTGATTGCGAATTTTCATCTCAAGACTTGGTGTTGTCGACTCTATTACCAAGCTGCTAAGAATATATTGTGATAATACCGCCATTGTTTTCTTCTATAAAATTGGCAGATTCTCCAATGGATCGAAACATATGGACTTAAAGTACTTAGTCGTTAGAGAAAGAGTTTATGAACAAAAAGTGTCAATTGAAAAATATTAGTACTACACTTATGATTAATGAACCATTGACCAAAGAATTACCTGCGAAGGCATATATAAAACATGTCATGAGGATGTCTTTTGAGTAATCAATGGTATATATATGATAATGGATATTGTATTGGTTACTTAATTGGCATTTTATTATGCAATGACATTTTGTTTCTGTTTATTCATATTCTTTTAATTATGGGTGCACATCTTAGTTATCTAATAAACAAGAATTGCATTGACAAGAAAAATTATAGGGGCCATTTCGACATAAAGGACTGAGTTAGTAAAAGGTTATTAATATGTGGTGCATGAAAGGATCGCCATGACTTATATTTATGATCCAAACTTATTTCAGTATTATGGCATGCAATTTTGGACTTATTGGCTAATTTTATAGAAATTGTGATCAATGTTAAATATGTTTTCAATTTATTATTTTACTATATATTTTATATATATAATATATATTATAGTTTTCATAATCGGTTTAATGGGTCAAGTGAGATAATGTTAACCTCATGTTAAATTAAGTGGGTGACCTACTAACCTAGTGTTTAAATTATTTACCTACTTATAAAGGTTATAGCTAATTAAAGAAAATAGTTTAAAAATTAATTGATAACTGTATAAGGAATAAGTGTCATTGATTGAATGGGAAAAATAAAAAAATAAAGATAAAGATAATAGCAGTTATCAAGAATGTAGTCAATTATCTTCTGACAGTTTTCTAAGGCCCTATTCTCCTATCGATAAAAGAAAACACAGACCCCCTTTTACAGTATTTTTTTTCCATCAATTAAATCTCTAAAAAATTATGTGCATTAAAATTCGATCAAGGAGAAGAAATAGTCAAGAAATTAAAGACTATAATCAAAGGGCTTAACAGAAACACATCATGGCTACATACTCTTCGAACAGTATGTCAATTAATTCCTTATTTTCTTAAGATATTTTTGAGTTCAGTTAAATTGAGCATTCTATTAATTTCTGCATTAAAATCCTACACTCATATAATTATATTCTTGTAGGTTTTGTAAAACATATATAATTTTTTTATAATCATTTTAATTGATCCATGCATAATAGACGTTGAGATATAGCCTAACAGCAAGTGTACCTTCTTTGGTAGACTCAGGATCGATTTCCCTTCTTCAATATAATATTCAAAAAAATGTCAAAAGATAATATTTAAATTTCATAAAATAATAATATATATATATATATAAATATTTAAGATAATACAAGTTATCTACTATCCTACTACTGCAGGAAAAAAATAAATAAAAGAAATGCCATGATTAATAATGAAAACACTTAATATCGTAGATAAGTTATTTAACAAGAAAGAATAGGACCAATTGCGTTTCACAATCACTCATACACCAAAACTAAAAATGGGTCGTTGTGTTTGTATAAGAGATGAACAAGTTCAATGTTGATTTGCTGATTGCTAAGTTTCACCAACTACTCCCTATAATTTTCTCAACCAATTAAAGTATATGATTATGACTTTGTTGGAGTTTTGTGATTATAAGTTAAGAAATAAGAAAAGTTAAAAAGGCTAAACGGCTGGACTCTAGAGCATTTAAAAAGAAAAGAAAAAGGAAGGGAAAAAAAATATGCATGCCAATGAAACATATATGGCTTTTTTTTTATCATCCAAGTGTATATGTTATTTAAAATAAGTATTTATGAGATTATAAATTCAAATTTCAACAAAAATTACAAGATTTATTTTTTTAACTTTTGCATATTGAAAATTTTTAAAATGAATATAGTCTGGACTTTTTGAATTTTTTAAACTTAACCATTGAGTTATTAACTCGATGGTTAAGATTCACATTCTGAATAATTTAATATAAAGAATAAATCCATGTTAAACACCATATTAATAAAAATTTTATTAAACCAATGTATCTGGATAATAATTTAATATAATAATTCTATAAAAGAAATGAATGTCAAAGCCCAAAACTAATCAATAAAATGTCTAACCTTAAATTTGAGTAAAATACCAATATGAACACTATATATAATCAAATGGATAGCTATAATTAAGTTCAATTCAAAACCATGCTAGGACTTCCCTTCATCATTTTTATAGATCCAATCCTCCCTATATGTAAATCAAATCGAAGTTGACATAAGATTATCGTGTATATTAGTGATCAAAATTAATTGTCAAAGTTGAATCATATGCAATAATATAAAAGCCAAGACAGAGGGAGACAATCTTAAAGAAAAAAGTTACATTTTATTCCAAATTACTACTATACATTTTTTATTTTTCTTTTTATGGGTACACTCAAATTATTCCTATGTTAGACAGAAAGAGACTAGAGCAAAGAATTTTATTTTTGACAAAGTAATAACTTGAAGAAAGAACAATTAGAACAAAGCAAATGTTTTAGAATCAAGCAAATATGGTTTTTTTTTGTTAAAAAAAAGACAGACTACTTTAAAATTTAAAGGATATATAACTATTTATTTTCTATCAAAATAAAATTTACAAGAAAAAGAAAAAGGAAGAAAATAACAAAAATCTAAAATAATTTTTTCATCTTCCATATAGAAATATTTGTGAAAATTGCCAGCAAAATTATTAGGTTTATGAGCAATAAGGTCTCTGCCCATACTACTGGGAGATAGGTGATCCTAATTAATAAGACAGTGTGAGACAGTTGTAATCCTCTCAAGTAATTGCATCCATTTAGATGGCCAAGAAAACAAGAAAAAAGATGATTTGGAATCTTCATTCCCATACCACATTTTGCTATTATAAGATACAAAATCTTTCAGTTTTCTTTTTTCTTCAATCTTCTCTTGGAATAAGTAAATACCATACATAAGTAATCTCTGATACCAGCAAAAACGAAAAGACCTTTGACAGGGGATAAAATAATTTTAAAAAGATTTAATAAAAACAATAAACAATTAACATAGATATAAACAGATTAATTAAAAACAATAAACAAACAGAATGTAAAAGAATATATTAAAATAAATTACAGAAATAATTTAAAAAGCATATATTAAAAACATATAAAGAATAATTATAATCTCTTTTAAATGGTACGGCGGTGTTGTTTCATACCTGGTGCAAAGGAGGGCTTCAGACAAGTGCAAGTCTGACGTTGCTCCAATTTATATTTAGGTTTCCAGCCTTATATACCACTTTAAAGATTATAATTAAATCTTTAAACAATTTTGTATCTTGAGTCTAGAATATTTTAATCAATACACACTCTTATGTCTATGTCTTTTAGTATACCTATTTATACTATGTGAGGTATAAATATACAGATCCCGTATAAGTATACATCATTGAATAGAGAGAGAATAAAGCAGAAAAGGATAGAATATGGAAGTCCTTTTCAGCTTTTAGTAGTGCATATATAATTTCTGATGTTCTAATTCCAGATCAAGCTCAACTTGCTCGTTTATTGCTTGCAAGAATTGGAACAGGGCATACTTAAGAATGAAGATGAGAAATGAGATATAAAATTTAACTTTATTTAAATAAATAAAAATACAATACAATACAGAATAAAACTTTAAATTTAAAATATAAGTTATAAACTATAACTACCTTATACAAGGAGATCAATAGGTGTGGAGTACAGAACTGGAAGAAATATAAGTGAGAGAGGAAAGGGAAGAAAGAAGTTAAGACTAAGGCTTTAGGTTCTTCAATGTCTTCTGTGTAAGAAAGAAGTATTTCGGATCCCCTTTGCCTTCAGAAAGAGCTTCATTATATAGACAGAGGCTTTAAAATTCCACTGTTCTTGTCACATGCTTTGGCACTGTAGAAGAATAGTAACATGTCGTTACTATTTGCTTTTACTGTACCTTCACGTGTCTGGAACTGTAGATGAATAGTACCTTGTCAGAGGTACTGTTTGCTTTACTGTTGGGAACTGTGGATGGACAGTTCTTCTGACTTTACTGTTGGAATCTCTCTGGTAAATACTGTAGATGAACAGTATCTTGTCAGTGGGCACCGCCTTTATTGACTTTAGTAACCTGAGTGGAGAAATTAGGTTTCTCCTGCCTTTAATCTGATGAATCTGAATCAGATTCAACTTCTGACTCAACTTTCTTTTTATTTTTCTTTGATTTTTCTTTCTTTTCTTTACTTTTTCTTTATTCTTTATTCTTTTCCTTTCCTTTTCTTTTCTTTTTTCTTTTTCTTTTTTCTTTTTCTTTTTTCTTTTCTTTTTCTTTATTCTTTTCTTTTTCTTTTCTTTTTACTTTTTCTTTTAATGGGAGACAGTATACCATAGCAATCATCCTCATTACTGGGACAATAATCAGAGTCAGATATCTCGGTGGAAGATGATGTCATGGATGATGAGGAGGAATTCGAAGAAGAGGAAAGAGATTTTCTTCTTCTGGATGAAGCTTTAGAGACTTTAGTTTGGGCTTTATTTGAAGATCCAGCAGAGTAGGTTCTACTGGGCTTAACGAGCTCAGAGGTTGAAGGAAGAGTTTCAGTCATCTGTTCCATTAAGGCTCTATATTCTTCTGCAGTCTTTGCAGCTGCAAGAAGGGTAATATTTTGGGCTCTTTGAGCTCCAAAAGAGACTGATAGTCTTGGATCAAGACCATTGTAATTTTTCTTTAGGAGCCATGCTTTAATAGTTTCTTCAGTGGTAAAATTGCGAAAGGCAGTCCACCACTTGACTTTAGATTTTCTCAATATAACATGGATATTGGTACCTGACTGAAATGAGGAGTCAAAATACCTTTGATATACCCAAGGTACATTGAAGTTTAGGCAGAAAAGAAGTAGAGGAGGAAAATTTCTCTCATATGGTGTAGGGTTTAGGTGAGCTTTAAAATACTGGTAAGCTAATAGTACATCCTGTGGAAGAGTTCTTTCATCATTTCCACAATAATGCCACCAATCAACAAACCAGGAGGGAAGGTTATTGATCTTTATATTGGATTCACAATAGATGAGCCAGGAATGAGTTTTTCCAGGGTTTTGGAAAAATAGGGCTTTAGTCCAGGCATCAATGTAATCCCAACAGTTATATGAAGGATAATGGGCTATAGGAAGGGCTTTAAACTGCACAGGAATGTGCAAGGGTTTTCCCCATTCAGAAGGATGGAGAATTTTCTTTATTTTAAATGAGGAATAAGCTATTACAGTCTTATCCTGTTGGTTGTAATTGTGTTTAAAAAACAAAGATCCAGAATCCACAAGAATATTAAGATAATACTCTTGGGTTTTAAGAAAATCTGTTGGTTTAAAAAACCATCCTTTAGGATAAACAGAATCAATAACAGACCATGGGTTTTGTGGGATAGACCCAAAGTTAGTAATTAATTCTGTAAAATAGAAATTTTTATTATACCAAAAAGTTTTTTGCTTTAATGGAAAATTTGATGAAACAATTTAAGTTGAATTTTCCAACTCAATTTTAGAAACATTTTGAGATAGGATTTTTTGAGAAGAAGATTCTCCTATCTCGATTTGGTTTTTAAATAAGGGATTAAAGAATCTTTACCTGGAACCCCTGGAGGAGGTTCGTGTCCCATCTTTAACAAGGCTTTAATTACCTCAGGAGATTGGGCCAGCTAGGAGACCCATTGTTCAATATTGGCTTTATCTTCTTCTTGGACAACATCAACCCAAGACTTTATGGGTTTAGGTTGTAGAATACTATCTGAATGATCAGATAGAGCTTTAGGAGAATCAACCTCTAGGGTTTCTTTAGCTTTATTGGCTGTTTTCTTTTTTCTCCCCATGATTCCTGAGAAGGAATTCACGAGTAAGGAAATCAGGTAAACTATTATTTTCTCATTTAATAAATTCAATATCAAAATCAAATATACTCAATATAGCTTGCCATCTAGCAAAAATTTATTTTGAGGCAAGGTTTTTAACATCCTTTTGCAAAACATCTTTTGCACTTTTACAATCAATTCTTAATAAAAAATTTTGATTTAATAAATCAGATTGAAATTTTGAAATGCATAAAACAATACTCAAAATTTCTTTCTTTATAGTGGAATAGTTTAATTGGGTTGGACTCCAATGTCCTGAGTAGAATTGGACTATGGCTTCTTTACCCTCTTTAACCTGTTTTAAAATCCTACCAAAACCTATATCTGAAGCATCAGTTTCTACTATCTTAGAAGCTAATGGATCAGCTATGTGTAGGCAAGGGATAGTCTTATCTAGGTCTTTAACTTGTCTAACTATGCCAGAATGGACTTCAGTCCATGGGCCTGGGTTTTTCTTTAATCTATCATGTAAAGGTTTAATAGTTCTATTTAGGTTGGGAAAAAATTCTATAACATAATTCAGACAACCTAAAAATCTTTGCAACTGAGCTTTATTTATTATTTGGTCAGGAAACTTATCTCCAAAAGCTAAGTTTCTTTCTATAGGTTCTATAATTCCCTATTCTATATAATGTCCTAAGAACTTAATCTTAGTTTGGAACAGAGACATCTTCGTTTTACTTAATACTAAGCCATTGTGTTTAATTACCATAAAAAATATTTTTAAATGTTTAAAATGTTCTTCTATAGTTGTTGAATATATTAAAACATCATCAATGTATACAATACAAAATTTAGTGTATGGATTAAATATATCATTCATTACTCTCTGAAACTCAGAGGGTGCATTCTTTAAACCAAAAGGCATAACATTCCATTCATATTGTCCGAATGGAACAGTAAATGCGGTCTTATACCTATCTTTAGGGTTAATCTGAATTTGCCAAAATCCAGATTTCATATCAAATTTACTGAAAATGTTTACTTTATATAATCTTCCTAATAAATCTTTTTTATTTGGAATAGGATACCTAATCCATTTTAAAGCTTTATTTAAAGGTTTATAATTTATTACTAATTTAGGTGCTCCTCTTTCTATTTCAGAGGCCTTGTTTATATAAAATGCAGCACAAGATCAAGGGCTTCTAGACTTTGTAATTAATCCTTTATTTTCTAAATCATTTATCTCTTTTTTACAAAATTCAATTAAATCAGGCGCCATCTGAATGGGCCTAGCTTTAGTTGTAATAGACTTTTCATCAAAGCCTATTTCATATGGTAAATCAATCATATGTTGTTTTCTATTCCAAAATGCATTTGGAATATCAGCACATAAGTCTTTTTCTATTTGTGATTTTAATTTACTAATTTTATCTTGTATAAATTTATTCTTTAATTGTTCATTTATTTTTTGTAAATGATAGTTATTTTTTAAATTACAAAGTTGTTCAGACTTTGCTTTTATAAGTGCATTTATTTGTAATTCATTTATAGAATGTTCCTTTAAAAGATTTAAATTTTTCTTTTTAGGTTTTTCTAAAAATGGAAAAATTATCTCTTGATTTCTAACTTTAAAACTTATACTATCATCATTTACTGAATAAGGTGTTATCAAATTCATAAATTGCGTTCCTAAGATTACCATATGATGAATGTTGGTTAAAATAAATATATTATTTATTTCTAAATTTTTATCTATTATTGATGCTTCTGCTTTACCAAGTATATTTAATTTAGATTTATTTGCTGCGGATAAACTTTCCTTAGTTTCTTGCCAAAATCTTTTTGGTACTAAACTAGGTTTTATGCAATTTAAATCAGCTCATGTATCAAATAATGCTATAGTTTCTATGTTATAATTTTCTGAAAATTTTAATTTTATTTTTATTAAATATTTTCTAGATGTTATTTCATGTAACATAAAAATTAAGTTATCAGGAATTTTATCTTTACTGATTAAGTTAATTTCATTATCAGTTTCTTTACCAATTATTTGTTCAATATCTTCCTCAGCTTCTTCATCAGAAGAAGGAGTTGAATTTAATAAAGATTTTATTATTTGTGAATCATGTTCTTGTCTATTTTTTAATTCTTTTAATTCTAATTTAATTTCTTTAATTTCTTTTTGTAAATAATTTATAGTTGGTTTGTTTTTTATTATTTTATTTTTATTTAATATTGCGGTTAAATCATATGTTTGTTTATTAGTGCTAGGTAACATTGAGTTTTTAGGTTTATCATCTTCTAATATTTTATTTAATATTTTTTCTTGAATTTTAGGATCACTTATATATTTTATTACTTCTAATATAGACTCTTGTTCTTTAGTTAATACATTTAATGATTTACTACTATATTCAGAACTTGATTCTGATCCTATATCATCTATTTGGTTTAATTCTTCAGAACCTGAATATTCTTCAGAACATGAATATTCTTCAGAATCTGAATAATCTAAATATAACTCATAGATTTTATTCAATACAGATTCTTCTAAATTTAATTCTTGTAGTTTTTTTTTATCAAATTTATAAAATCTTGATATGTGGCCTTTCCTTCCACATTTATAACATGTTAAATCTTTATATGATGTAAATTTTTTATCTTTTTGTTTATATGGTTTTCTACTAGGTTTCCTATATTTGTAAGGTTTATAAGGTTTCTGTTTTTTATAATAATCATCTTTATCAAATTTTTTCTTATAACTCTTTTTGTGATATTTATTATAAGGTTTCTTATATTTTCTTGTAGTAGAACACTGTCCATTACAATCTTTATATTTCTGTGTTATACTATAATCAAATTGTTTACAGAAACGAACCTAATTCTTGTTTAGTCTTTTTCATTTCATATTTTAATGATTTTTGAAGTTTTATATCTTGACAAAGTTTTAATCATTCTTTTTGAACTATACTAAACAGTTGTCCATAAGTCAATAGGTCATAAGGAATAGGGTTTCCAAATTCCTGTTTTATATGGTTCCTAACCTTTTCTCCTAAGAAGAAAGGTAATCCTGCTAAGAATTTTTCTTTCCAGAAAATCTGGTTAGAGTCTTCTCTAAGCATTATCCTAGTTAGGAAAGTTGTTTTATAAAACTGAAAATCACTAAGTTTCTTACATCTAAGGTTACTTAGTAACTCTGCATTTTTATCTTTTAAATGAGTAGGATCACCTATAAAATGAAGTGATATAGTCAAGATTAGTGTTGCCACTGCATCTTGAATAGTATCACCAAGCTCATCTAATATAGGTATTCCATCCTCATAAGTTTTTATAGCATTTAGAATTTCTAAATGTTGTTCATCAGTGAGATGATTATCCCACCAACCTTTAAGTTGTCCTGTAAATCCAGCTATAAGAAGTTCAGCTATAGTTCTATCTGAAGTTCTTGTTTGAGTTCTATAAGCATTAGCAGCCATTGTCATCTGTTGCAGAAGACTCAGAATATTGTATTCTGATAGGCTATCAATATTCCATTCATATACTGAAGAGGCATTATATTTATATTGTGATAGGATATTTGGTCTATCTGTTATACCTAAGTCTGGGGCAGACATTCTAGGTACTATAGATTGATTATATGTTATACGATTTATTTGTGGTTCTAAGGCTTTACTAAAGGTTTCAATATCTTCAGATTCAGGTTGAGAATCCTCAGCTGATTCTGATTCTTGATCTTGGGTGACTATACTAATAGTTTTAGAAGCTTTAGATTGAGGTGTTTCTTGAACTACCTGTTTTGACCCAGAAAAAGAGTCAATTTTACTTAATTGTTCTTTAATTGCTTTAACAAAGTCAGAATCCTTAGATTTGACTTCCTTTTGTCCTGTTTTAGAAACTTCGAAGGGTTTAAAAACATGGGATTTAAGTTTTTTATCTTTTAAATCTTTTTCAATTTTTACTGTTTTACTTCCTTTAATAGTATCTTCTATTCTGTTTAACTGTTGTCTTATACTTAATAGGCGTGCATTACTGAAATTATTTTGTTCTAATATTTTTCTATTATGATCATCTTCAGATACTATTTTAAATGGTGCTATATTTATTTCTTTATCTCCATGAAGAAATACACTTGATGTTTTAGGTGGATGTTCACTTTGTATTATTTTATCTTTTACTTTCCATTCTGTATCTTTAATCCTAATAGTTACTGGATTTATTAATTTTTCTGTTTTAAGTTTTCCTCTATAAATTCTTTTAAACCAATCAAAAAATTTCATATTAACTTCATAGTGTTTTATAAAATCAATATATTCTTCTTTAACCGATTCAAAATCTTTTACATTTTTTTATTACATTTTCTAATTTATCTTTATTTTTAACTGCTGTCAATTCTTTATTTAATTTATCATAATCAAAAATGAATTCTTTATTAATTACATTTAATTCTCTATCTATGTTTGCTACATTATCTGTCATAAAAGAAGTTGTAGGTCACATAGGTGGAGAGGGAGAGTGTTCTATATTCTGAGGTTGATTATAATTAGGGTTTGGTTCCAAAGGGTTCATTGTTCCTGTTGGATTATAATATAAGTGTGGTACTATTGTACTATAATCTACACCTTTTAGTTTATTACTAGATTCAGGTATATCTGATGTAGAATACCTAGGCTTTACTACTGTTTGCAATACAGGTTTAGGTTCATTTTCTTTATATGAGGCGTATATTATAGAAGGTAACTGTGAGGCTCTACCTATATCTACTGTTGAAACAGAGGAGGAAGAGTCTGAATACCTACTGCTTACACTATGTCTACTGAATTTTAATTTAACTTTATCATCTTCATACTGTTCAATTTTACTGAGTTCTATATTGGGTTTAACTATAGTCTTTGGTTCAGGAAGAGGAACAGCATCCTCTAAGACCCATTCATCAGGGAGACTAATATCTTTCCACTGAATAGTCCTAGGAATTACTGTATTAGCTTTACTTAAATCTGTTTGTAAAAATTTAGTTTCTCCTAATTTAGGTTGCATTATATACTTTGTAGCAAAGGCAGATACCATTGCTTTATACTTTATTTTATACATTAATGCTACAGGAATAGATCCATCAAGCATTTTATAATTATGTGTTTTAATTTCTAATACTACACTTTTTAATATATTTGGATCATTTAATGAAATTGTTATATCTGGGAAACAGTCAAATGAGATAGGACCACTACTGAGACTGGTTTCTATAGTTCCTAATAGTGAGTCATTAAAATTTACAAACCTAGCATCTCTGACTACTGCCAAAATACTAGTATTTAATCCTTCTCTAGTTAAAGGTTTTATACCTATTTGTACTAATCCTATATGTATATACTTGTATTTTTTATTTTTATGATGCTTTATTGATTCTGCAAAAAGTAAAGTTATCTTTTCAAAGGGTTTACTCAACTGTACATCCCTTTCTTCAGCTTTAATTATATAATCATTTTTAAATATGTTTAGTTTTGGTATTTTATAAATATGTTCTTTATCTATATTTGGTATTACCCAGTTATCAATTGCTTTATTAAAGTCTTCTAAAATTACTTCATTTCTGTTTACGATTCTTTTAATTTCTGATGACTCAGAACTATCTGATTTAGTTGTACTAGCAGATTTACAAAGAAATGGTTCCATTTTTAAATATTTGAAAAATAGATTTTAAAGTTTATTAATGTTGGTTTTGGTAGCGACCACTGACTTACTGCCCTAAACGTCTGTCCGTCGGCTAACACGGGTCTTACTGCATATCCAATACTTAGACAACACTAAGTCCACTTCTAGATCTATAAGTCAAAGATTTAACTATGGAAACAGTTCTATATCTATCTACTACCACCCCTAACAGAAGATGGCTTTGATACCAGCAAAAACGAAAGGACCTTTGACGGGGGATAAAATAATTTTAAAAAGATTTAATAAAAACAATAAACAATAAACATAGATATAAACAGATTAATTAAAAACAATAAACAGTTCTATATAAGTCATGATTATATATATATATTATTAAAAAAAAAGAAGTATAAGAAGTTCGGTACATTATGTTAGAAATGTCAGTTCTATGCAAAAACTGTGAAGTGGCAAATGGTGGGTGGGTTCAAATTGGGGCTCATTATGCATTTAAGTTATTCTAAATTCGGATTATTTCAAATGTTTTAAGTGATTTAAATGGAATCATTTTAAATTGTGGTTGAATTTGATCATACAATATTGGATTTATTTTTTTTTATTATAAATTATCTTATTAGCATAGCATGAAATCAAAATGTTTGTTCATAAAACATTGGAAAACAAAAGAACAAAGCATAGAATATATTATATATCTTAGAACTTTTTGTTTTAATTACCTTTTATAACATAAGCAAATATAATCTACTATAAGTATATTAGTAAGTCATATATAGAAAGTAGAGGATTTTAAACTTGATTTTGAAGCTTTAATTTGTAGATCTAAGAATCAATACAGGAAGTAGAATAATTATAGGATAAATTACTTTTGAAATGGGGTTTTAGAATTATATTTAAAGAAGAAGAAGGTTGTATTATGGCATATTAGAATGTCGTAGCTAGTTGAGATATAAAGCCCCCTTAAAGAAGTGTATTATTTAGAAATTATTAAACATTATTCAATAAAAGCATAAGATAAAATGGATATATGCCAAATATATTGTCTCCACTATGGGAAGAAAATGTAATATGACATGTGCTGTCATCGTCTATATACATTGAAATTAATTTTAAAAAAACACATTCTATGAATAAAAAAAAGTTTTAATAGAACATATATAATAACAATGTAAATGGAATCATATCCTTCATTATAATTGAGTTGCAAAGGTAAAAGATATTTGATGCAAATCAAATATCCGTGATTATGGAAAACTAAACAAATTCAAATATTCCACAGAGATAACTTCAATTATTACTTCAACCGGTTTCTTCTTTATTCTTATAAACTAATATTTTTTGTAAACTACTCCACGAATATTCTACATATATATAACCTTTTTATTATTTAAAATTATAGCAATTATCTTGAATGATAAGAGGTATTTTTGGATAAATTCCTTCTTCGTAAATTTTTATTTTGAGTTTAAGAGTACTTGTATCAATCTTTATCTTGAATAATCACTTTTAATGGCATACAAAATTATTTGGATATGAAGCACATTATCTTTTTAAGTGAAGTGAAAGAGAATTTAAACTTAAATCTATTGCTCAAATTGCATATACACTCACTATTATAGTATCACCACTTAATATACATATATGGAACTCCCGTAATCAAAATATTTTTGTATACCCTTATAAATAATTAAAAATACTATTAATATATATTTCAATGAGTTTATTAATTATTTTTTAATACTAAAAATGAAATTAATTCCAAGTTGAGACATTTATAAATATATGTAATATCCACAATTGAATTAAAGCAAGTCAAGTTCAGTGAATTTTGACGTAATTTTGAAAATATATAATGACAGATTGACAGTTACGTGAAAGGAAAGGCTGCTGAAATTGTAAAACTGACAACATATTTAGAGTTTTTTTTAAAAAAAAAATTGAAATAATTAGTAACCACTAATAATAATAATAATAATAATAACTAGAGGGAAAATAATAATAAAAACTAGAGAGAATAAGTGTGTTTTGAGAAACCAAATATGTTTGGTAATGTAGGAGTTAACAATATATATATATTGTTAGTTGAATTAGAATTACTGAGTGATGATCTGAGTATTAGTTGTCAAAGCAGAAGAGCCCTATCCCCACTATATAACTCCCAGTTTTGAGAAACTGTTCAACTTCAACCTTATATCTGTCTATCTCAAACTACTTGATTTAGCCATATTGTTGATTCGACCCTTTTTAAAATTTTCTCTTTTTAAATATATTAATTTTTCTTTTTCACTTCATTGATATGACTAATTCTGATTCCTTGTCAAAAGATTTATATTTTTTTAACTGCATCTAAATATTTTAAATTTAATTTAATTATAAAATAAATAAATTTTATTTTTTCAACTATATCATAAACTTTCAATTTTTTCAATAAAAATAACAAGTTTTAATATGATTTGTAATGTTATCATGTGACTTGCTGATATTGAATTAAGTACATCCATTTACCATTATATGTCATGTCGAATATGGATTTATGACATGTTACAACAAAATTTTTATTTAGTATTGATTGGCTGTTTATTTTGCAACTTCCCTTCTTTTTCTTCATAAAGTTTATGTATTTTTTTCAATTAATTCTTTGGTTTATGGAAAAAATTCATATTTTTTAATAATATTCAAATGTTATTATTAATTAATTGTTCCTTAAAAGTATTTTTTAGTAGTATTTAAATGTTAACAGTATTTTACAAAAAAAAAGAATGATTAATTACAACAGTGAGTAAGGCATTTAATAATCACATTTTAATTAATAAATCATCATCATCATTATTAGGAAAATTTAGAAAAAAAAAAAAGGAAATAGTTAAGTAAGAAAAAAGAGAAAGGCAGTTAGTTTGCAAGTCCAAACAAAATGTATGATATTACATAATAATAATACAGGATGATATGGCCATGTGGGGATTCCCTCTTTTTCATGTAAATCTGGACCGTTCATCAAATACTCTCACTCCCCGTTTATACAAACCCATTCTGACATTTTTCTCTTCAGTCTCTAACTTCCCTTCTCTTTTCAGTCTTTCATCACTACCACAAAAGAACCCCCAAAACAAAATAGCCCAAAAGAAAAACATCTTCTTCTCTTTTTACCATCTTCAGCATTTTAACAAAGAAATATCATCAATTAATGGCTTGTTTGGAGATGTGTAATATTGAGGTTAGTAAAAAGCTCCTCTCTCTCTCTCTCTCTCTCTCTCTATATATATATATATATATTTGTATTCTTATTATTTCTGATTACTGATAGTTCTTAAATTGGTTTTGTTTATTACTATTAATTTTTTTTATTCTTCTAAAATACTTGTTTTGCATATGCATGCATTAATGTTAATTAATTTAATTTTGGGTTCCATGTGAAGGATAATAATAATAAGATGAAAAAGAATGAAGAAGAATGCGCTCTTGATGGAACAGTGGATTCTTATGGTCGTCCTGCTATTAAACATAAATCTGGAAAATGGTTTGCTGGAATTAACATTCTTGGTAAGCTCTCTTATAACATAATTACTACTATTTTATTTTATTCATTTTATTTTTTGGCCAAATAATTATAAAATTTCTGAAATTTTATATATTATATTAGTCAGTCCCTATATTTTCAACATCTAAATCTAATTTTTGCATTCTTCAATTTTTAAAAATTAAATATTTTAGTTTTTCTGTTAATATTTTCATCCTAAAAATATTAGTCAATTACTTTAATATTATAAAATAATTTATTTATTTTTTCTTTATATATATTTTTCTTTATTATTTGTTAAATGATGCTTATTTTTAATTTTATTTATATTTCTTACACATAATTTATTTTAATTTTATAAATATTATTAAAAAATAATTTTAAATAATGCGAATAATATCTTTTATTATTTTACAGATAATTTATATATATTATTTATTTTAATTTTATAGATATTACTAAAAAATAATTTCAAATAATACAAATAATATCTTTTATTATTTTATAGACGATTTATATATAAAATAAAATTAAAAATAAAATAAACTCAATAAATAACAAAGATAAATATATATAAATGAAGAGCAAATAAGTTATTTTATCATATATTTATCTTCGTAAGAATATATATAAATTAATAATATATTTATTTTTATAAAAATATATATAAACTAAAATAATTTATTAAAATATTTATAAAATTAAAATAAATTATGTATAAAAAATATAGATAAAATTAAAAATAAACATGACTTAACAAATAACAAAGAAAAATTAAATAAATTATTTTAAAATATTAAAGTAATTGACTAATATTTTTAAGATAAAAATATTAACAAAAAGATTAAATAGTTTAATTTTTAAAAATTGGAGAATACAAAAATTAGATGTTAAAAATACAAAAACTAACTAGTATAATATATAAAATTTCAAAAATTTTATAATTATTAAGCCTTGTTTTTGTAACTCGTTTTTTACTATTTATATTTTTTTAGAAGAAAAAAATAAAAAGCTATAAATAGTCATTTTCAGATATACTGATATATGTGCTATATTTTTTCCTAGCAAGTTAGAAATATATGGGTCCAGAATCTATAATAATTTAATTATATTAAAACTATATATATATATATATATATATTAGTCTCTCTCCTAGTATTATGGATGAATATATATTTTTATTTTATATTTGTTATTGCTTTGTCCTAACGCACTAAGGAATAAATAAAATAATATACACACAATACTGTACATATTTTTTCCATCAAAAGTTGAAATTTTTCCCAAGAAAATTAATCACAATTTTTATTTTAATTTTGTGGGTTATTAGGGTGATAAGATAAGAGCAAGTTGTTTTCTTCTCTATAGCAACAAGCTTTTAATTAGAAAAGAGAGATTAATGAATTATCATTATCAATATTTAAAAAAGAAAAGAGGAAAAAAACAAGTGTTGAAATGATTGTTGCATGGTGGTTTTAAGACAGCTATAAGACTCCAAAACTATATCGACTACTAATAGACGACACGAGTTGAGTGCGAGAAGCTGAAGAAAACATGCAATAAAAGCAAACACTTACCTGACACGTAATCTCTCTTTTTATTTGCAAGAATTGTGTCTTTGCCACGTACCCCTTTTCGCCCATTTATTAATTTTCAAACCAAAACAACTCAAATTCCTTTTTTTGTCTAATTTTTTTCTTCTATTTTTCATATTAATAAAATCTTTAAATTTCTGTTTTGAAAAGATAATTTCTGAACTTGTTGATATAAACAGCTTTTTTATTTAATGTGTTTGATAAACTAAATCAATTATCTAATCTTATAGAATTATTGTATTACCCTACATGTAATTTAGGAAAGAAAAGCATAACTTCGGTATAAATTCATGGTCAAGAAGATAATTTTCTTCACTGAACATATATAATTATTTTGTTTTATTTAAAAAAAAAAAGAGAAAATGAAGATAGATATTTGGTAGTAAGAAAGAGAGGATATGATCAGGGACGGAAACAGGGGGGGCATGGGGTCTATTGTCCCCCCTTGGCTCCTATGTACATATACATATATATATATATATATATTATATAAAAAAAGTGTGTATTTATATATATATATAATTAATATACTTATATTTATATAATATAAAACTATAATTAATTTTATATTTATATAATTTATAGTATTTATATATTAAAATAAAAATAATAAAAATTTCATCATTTAATTATTTAATATAAAAATAAAATTGAAAATAAATTCGTCCGTAATTTCTTTTTCTTGAAAATTTTACTTCCTTTCATCTTTGTCCTGGTTCCGCAACCGGATATGATGAAATTCTATTTTTGGTAATCGAACCAAAAAGTATATAAAATTGCTAGGTATGTATAAATGTGACGTATAGGGTATACAAATAGAAGTAAGGAGGTTGGTGAATCACATAATATATAGTTTCCTTATTATAAAGGTATAAATATACTTATCACAAATACCAATATATATGCTACGAGAAATGGAAGTATTTGGTTCATAACGTGTACGTTAGAAGTTAATACTTTGATAAGTAAATTACAGATATTAGCTTAATTAGGTCAATTGTTATATTCATGTATGAAAATTAGACAATCATACATATATTTATCATCATTTGATAAGCATTCGGATAATCTTATGTTTTTCCAAGCTTTTTTTATATTAATTTAAAAATGAATAATATCTTTATTTTTATTTAGTAAGAAACTGAAAAATAAATTTCATGTTTACGATAATATCTGACAAATTAAAAATTAAAATTTTATTAAATGCTTATATTATTGTGGTTATAATTTTGAAAGAACAATTATAATATATGACATATTACTTTTAAATTTTCTTCAAAAATGTCCTATAATTTTAAAAAATTTCAGAAATATTTATTTTTTTTAAATTTAACTAAAAATATATTCTATATGATATATTATGTATCATGCATTTGCATACTAGATATACGGGTTTGGTATATTAGATGTTGCCAATTGGAAGTAGATATTTTTAAAATTATAGAAGCGAATGAGTAATGAAGCAGGTTTTCTTTTTTTTTTTTTTAAAAAAAGAAGAAGAAGAAGAAGAAGTGAATGAGTGTTGTTAAAGGAGAAAAGAAAAAAAAATGGATGCTTTTAAAAAAAATGGATGTTGTTAAGGTTTTCTTTTATTTTTTGTACGTGTTTTTGTGAAATGATGGATGAGCCCATTCAAAAGTGAAAGGCAAACCTAGGAAGCCTTTTTCATCACCCCCACCCCAATACATTTAAAATGGGCCGCTAATTAATATGGTGGAGTGTGAGGCTATATATGACATGAAAATTAAGTGGGGAAGGCAAGAAAGAAGCTTCGTTTTCCTTTTTCAAATCCAAATAATAAAACGTGAAAGGTGCCTGTTTAAGCCATTATTCTTCATCCTCATTGCTTAATACTATTCTTGCCTTTTTCACCAGTTATATTGGTAAACCGTTAAAAAAAAGTGTAACTAAGAATGAGAAAATTGAATTTTAATATTTAAATTCTGAAAATTTTATTTGATATCCAATTGTTGGTATCAATTTTCTAGGGAAGTTGTCAAATCACAAGCACATGAAGATTGAAAGATGCATAAAAATAAATATAGGCTAATGCAAGAAATGCTTGTTATTAGAAACCTTGCCATATGACAAGTTTATTTTATGGGATTTTTTTTTAATGGATACTTGCTAGCATAATGCTCTTTCCACTAATCCCAAATTCCTAATAATTTATAGTATATGATATAATTCACTTCATGCTTTGTAGAGAGCTTGAAAACTATTTAACATTTTGTTTTGTAGAATCATTTAATAAGACATGATGCAAGAATGTCCATTAAGTCTCCATGAAACTGTTCAAAACATTACGGGCGCACCGAAAAAACAAATTAAGAAACATTAAGAAACTGAAAAATTGGACGTTGTATTAATAAAGATACTAACCATGCGTTGTTATGTTGTTTGTTGTGTTCCATGAATAAACCAGTGAACCAAGGCCTGGCAACCCTTGCATTCTTCGGCGTAGGGGTTAATTTAGTGTTGTTCTTGACAAGAGTATTGCAACAAAACAATGCTGATGCTGCTAACAATGTTAGCAAATGGATTCCATGTGTATATTTTCTCTCTTGTTGGTGCTTTTCTCAGCGACTCTTACTGGGGAAGGTACAAAACCTGTGCCATTTTTCAAGTCATTTTTGTCATTGTAAGTTACTCTTATTATTATTATTAAATTAGTTGCTCAGCTCAGCTCTTTAGATGACTCAGTAATACCACCGAGCCAATGCTCTTTCCTATTACAAGTTACTTCACTCAAAAGTTGTGTTTTTTTTTTTATTAATAACAGGGTCTGGTCTTGCTGTCACTTTCTTCATACCTTTTCCTGATCAGACCAAAAGGATGTGGTGATGAAATGACTCCATGTGGGTCTCATTCAAGCATGGAAGTTGGGTTCTTTTACCTCTCAATCTATCTAGTTGCTCTAGGAAATGGAGGGTATCAACCAAATATTGCTATGTTTGGGGCTGGTCAGTTTGATGAAGAGGACCCCAAGGAAGGGCGCTTAAAAGTTGCATTTTTTAGCTACTTTTACTTGGCTTTGAACTTAGGTTCTCTCTTCTCCAACACAATGTTGGGCTATTTTGAAGGTGAAGGGATGTGGGCACTAGGCTTCTGGGTATCTACTGGCTCCGCCTTCGCAGCATTGGTCTTGTTTCTTGTGGGAACAGCTAGGTACAGGCACTTCAAGCCTAGTGGTAACCCTCTCTCCAGATTCTGTCAAGTCATAATCGCTGCAACAAAAAAGTGGAGAGTCGAATTGCCTCAAGATTCAGAGGAATTGTATGATTTGGATGGAAAAGAGTGCTCTGCAAATGGCAGCAGAAAGATACTCCACACTCATGGATTCAAGTATTGAAAGAATTAAAAGACTCATGAAATAATAAATCAATCTATAACAATGTTAATTAATATGTTTTTACCTATGTGCTTCAGGTTCTTGGATAAAGCAGCTTTTATCTCCTCAAGAGATACGGATGAGCAGAGTCAGGGTGGTCGCAACCCATGACAACTCTGCCCACTTACACAAGTAGAAGAAGTTAAATGCATACTAAGACTACTCCCCATTTGGCTCTGCTCTATTATCTACTCCGTGGTCTTTACACAAATGGCCTCTCTTTTTGTTGAGCAAGGTGCTGCAATGAAAACTACTATCTCAAATTTCAGAATCCCTCCTGCTAGCATGTCTAGCTTTGACATTTTAAGTGTAGCAGCTTTCATTTTCATTTACCGGCGAGTTCTAGATCCACTTGCAAGCAGGATTAGGAACTCAAAATCAAAAGGACCAACTGAGCTTCAAAGGATGGGTATAGGCCTTGTAATAGCGATCATGGCGATGGTTTCAGCCGGGATTGTGGAGTGCTATAGACTAAAGTATGCAAGAAAAGACTGCACACATTGCCAAGGCTCAAGCTCCTTGAGCATATTCTGGCAAGTTCCTCAGTATGCACTTATTGGAGCGTCTGAAGTTTTCATGTATGTTGGTCAATTGGAATTTTTCAATGCACAAACACCGGATGGATTGAAGAGCTTCGGAAGTGCACTTTGTATGACATCTATCTCACTCGGGAACTATGTGAGTAGCTTGTTGGTGACCATGGTGATGAAGATTTCAACAGAGGATCACATGCCAGGATGGATCCCAGGAAATCTGAACAAAGGCCACCTGGATAGATTTTACTTCCTCTTAGCTGCATTAACATGTATAGACTTGTTTGTGTATATTGCATGTGCTAGGTGGTATAAGTGCATCAAGCTGAAAGGAAAATGCGAGGCCATCGACGAGGAAGAAAACTTCAAAGTTTGATCACCATAAATTGACACCTATGGTACCAGCGTAAATAAATAAAATGGAGACATGGGGTAACCCACAAGCATCATTTTGTTGTGAGCTTCAGTTTCAAAGAAAAATGGGTGTTATGTTGACACCTAATTCTCGTGTTTTAGGGTTAGGGTTGAGTATAAATGGGTTTAAAGAGTTGAACTAGCTTTAGATTTGAAGTGCACCTCATAATAATTTGTTGGTTTTACAAGCTATAGAGAATTGACTGTGTTGTAAGCAAATTTTATGTAAAAAAAAATTAAGAGTAGGCTCTCCTTGTAGAAAACAGAAAAGTTCCTGTATATGAGAGCAGCTCTATCGGGCCATATTAGAAAAAAAAAAAAAAGAAAAAAAAAATGCCTCCTTTCTTTCAAATTACTTTGTCAGTTTCCACTTCACCACAGGCTGACAAGAAATCACATCTCTGAATCATATCATTACACTTTCTAATCCTAGCAACAAATTCTTAAAAAAATAAAAATAAAATAAATAAATTCTTAAAAAAATAAAAATAAAATAAATAAATAATTCTTGGAAGGGGCCAACCTTGGCATAGCACCAAGGGTCGCCTGTCTACAAGATCATTAAAAAATAAAATAAAATAAAATTGGCATTTTCATAATTTATACTCCGACTAAAATCTCCTAAGCACTATTGTAATGCCTTCTCTACCTATTCAGAAAGAACCCAGCGGTTGGAATGACAATGCATATCACATATATTCCTTCTTGACTAACTCAACAATCAAATATTAAATGACAAAATAAAAAAAGGATCAATAGCATTTGGTTCTTCATCAGTTAATCACCTCACCAGTCAAAATATACGTATGTATATACATCAAATAGGAGTTGATCTTCACTATTCAGTCATAATTAATCAGCCTAATTGCTCTCCTTTGGAGATGTGACAGCTGCTTATGACATCAGCACCCATCTCAAATAGTTGCGTATGCTAGTAGCACACGTAATCCTTCTCCGGGATGAAATATAATAATTATTCAATAATTATGGAATATCTATTCTTCATTTATATGTGTGTAGATCTTTAATTTTTTATCTAGTTCGATTCGTTATTTTTTATATAGTCTAAAATAATTTTTGTGGTATTTTAATTAAATAATATTTATTTTAGTATTTAGTATTTATAATTTTTAATAAAAATAAAAATGGTAAAGTTAATAAAAAAATAAAAATAAAAATAAAAATCGGCGATGAAAAAATTTCGTCGTCGAATGTCCAATTAGCCAGGCCAATTTGCCCGCAGAAATTTTCTGCGGTGAATTGGCTGGCTACCCAGCGCCCGCCCGCAGGAATTTCTTCGCTCGCTCACAATTCTTGGCTAACGCTCGCAGTGTTCGCCAGTAAAATTTTTCAACGCAGTTTTTTCCGAAATCAAATTTTATTTGTTTTGATTTCTTTTCCTAATTGGTTTTAATTTTCTTAAACAATTAGAAATAGGTTTATTAGTTTTTCTATAAATAACACATTAAAAACTCAGAATTAAATGATCGAAAAATTAGACTTTTGATGGGATCAAAAATTTGTGTTACTAAGCTAGACTTGGGACTTCAGATTTGAGAGAAGCAAGAAACGGCAAAAAAAAGCTAGCAACAAGAAGCAATCAATCCATCAAAGGCAACAACATTGCCTTTGTCTTTGTTCATCTAGAAGCAAATTGTGGAAGAACCAACGAACGGATGTGTGATTGTAAATCTTTGGTTTGATGTTATTTACAATATTTCCATCGTTTATTTTTCTAAGTAATCTAAATTATTAAACTTAATAATGTATTATACATTCTTCCAGTAGCCTTAGTCAATGATCCAAAAACTTCACAAACCCTAAATTACTCTTCTGCTTTCAAAAATATTAAAAACCCTAAACTACTCTTCTGTTTCCAAAAGCTTCACAAACCCTAAATTACTCTTCTGCTTCCAAAAACCTTAAAAACCCTAAAGGGTTTCTTCTGTTTCCAAAAGCTTTAAAACCCTAAATTATTTTTACCAACTATTTTCATCTATACCATAACTTTTTGTCCAATATCTCCAAATGTTTTCTTAAATCTCTAAATCCTAGTCTTCTTTACGTTTTCTAAAAATCATAATTATTTTTATAAAACTCTAAACTGTTTTCTTAAGCCCTAAAACTAAACATGTTTTCTAAAATACCAAAAACCCTAACTTTCTCGAAAAATCAAAACAGTAAACCCTAAGTTTTTCTAAACCCTAATTCAGTGAACTTAAAACCTAATTTAGTAAACCTAAACCTTAAAACTCAATACAGTAAACCTAAAATCACAATCCAATAACCATGAATTACAAACTCTAAATGTCTTAAGATTCCAAAACTCTAATTTTATGATGTTACCCATAAACTCTAATTTGATTAATCAAAAAGCCTTACTACTTTCTTAAATTCATAAAATCCTAATTCATTCCAAATTTTCAAAACATTTACAGTAGCCTAAATAATAACAATAATAATACTAAAATTCTAAAATCCTAAATATTAATTAAATAACTTTAAATAGAAACAGTAAACCCTAATTTGTATCTTTACTTACTTTATTTAATTTTAGATTTGATTATATAGTTTATTATATGCTTTGATGGTTGATTTATTTAATTTCAATGCTTGATTTATTTAATTTATCATGGATGTTTTCTTTACTGTTATTATTTATTTGTTTTAGTATTAAAATTATAAGAGGTATGCTTTCACTTTGTGGGTGTGAGCGGAGATTTTCGCCCCCACTTCCGGTGGAATGGTTCTTGCGACTTCGACACTGTTTAGGCTCGAGGCCTTAGAGAACACGGACCTAAGTCCAGAGAAAATGGAGTCGCCACCCGGACAGGCCGAAAAAAAGAAAGGGGTGGATGACTCGATTTCTAAGGAGCCCCCAATCCCCTAATAAGTTCAAAAAGTTGGGTACATGTGGGGAAGGTGAGAAATGGCCCAGCACCCCCACAACTCTTGGTTTATTAGAACCGGCCTCCTTTGCCGGTCTTAATATTATAAAATTCTTAAGTATAACAATATTATCTATATTACACGCAACAATTGAAATAAAGCATCATTATATTAAAAATCAAAGCAATGTCCAAGCAAAGCAAATAAATGGACACCCATCCGAGGATGGAAACATGTCCTTACATCGTTCAAGTCTAAATTAAATAGGATACCCAACGAAAGGTAGAAACATGTCTTTTACATTGGTCTAAAATATAAAAGCAATTTAAATTACATGATATTTAACTAATGAGGTACCCACAAAGTGGAAACATACCTCTTACAATTAATACTAAAACAAACAAATAACAATCATAATAATAAAGAGAATATCAATCCATGATAAATTAAATAAATCAAGTATTGAAATTAAATAAATCAACCATCAAAGCATATAATAGACTACATAATCAAATCTAAAAATAAAGCAAGTAAAGATACAAATTAAGGTTTACAATTACTATTTAAAGTTCTTTAATTAATATTTAGGGTTTTAGGTTTTTAGTATTATTATTGTTAATTGTTTAGGCTACTGTAAATGTTTTGAAAAATTGGAATGGATTAGGGTTTTATAAATTTAAGAAAGTAGTAAGATTTTTTTGGTTAATCAAATTAGGGTTTAAGGGTGACATCATAAAATTAGGGTTTTGGAATCTTAAGACATTTAGAGTTTGTAATTCATGGTTATTGGACTGTGATTTTAGATTTATTGGATCGTGGCTTTAGGGTTTAAATTTATTAGATTGGATTCACTGAATTAGGGTTTAGGAAAACTTAGGGTTTACTGTTTTGGTTTTTTGAGAAAGTTAGGGTTTTTGGTATTTTGGAAACATATTTGGTTTTAAGATTTAAGAAAACAGTTTAGAGTTTTATAAAATAATTATGATTTTTAGAAAATATAAAGAGAACTAGGGTTTGGAGATTTAAGAAAACATTTGGAGATTTTGGGATAAAAAGTTATGGTGTAGATGAAAATAGTTCAAGGAAAACAATTTATGGTTTTAAAGCTTTTGGAAACAGAAGAGAAACAACTTTAGGGTTTTAAGGTTTTTGAAAACAGAAGAGTAGTTTTAGGGTTTTTAAGGTTTTGAAAACAGAAAAAACAATTTAGGATTTTAAGGTTTAGAAGAAACGTTTTAGGGTTTTTAAGGCTTTGATCAATTTGTATGATGAAACAATTAATTCAATTTAAATGATGAAGCTACTGTAAAGAAATAGATAAAGAAAATAGAAATTCAAACCTCCGTTCGTTGGTTCCATCAAAAATTACTTTTTGGATGAACAATAACAAAGGCAGTATGGCTACCTTTGATGAATTGTTGATTGCTTGCTTGTTGCTAATGTCTCTTGCTAGGGTTTTCTGTCTTTTTTTTTATTCCGATCCAATCCAAGTTCAAAATTCTAATTTTCGATCACAAAAATTTTCCTCCCCTAATCAAAGTTCTAAAGTGTTATTTATAGGAAAAATTATAAGCCTACTTCTAATTGTTTAAGGAAACTAAAATTAATTAGGAAAAGAAACCAAAACCAAATAGAATTTGATTTCGAAAAAAACTACGATGAAAAATTTCACTGGCGAAAACTGCGAGCGTTGGCCAAAAATTGCGAGAACTGGCGAAGAAATTTGCGAAATTGGCCTGGCCAATTGGACATTCGGCGATGAATTTTTTCGTCGCCGATTTTTCTTTTTATTTTTTTTATTTTTTTATTATTATTATTTTTATTAACTTCACCATTTTTATTTTTATTAAAAATTATAAATAATAAATATTAAAATAAATATTACTTAATTAAAATACCACAAAAATTATTTTAGACTATATAAAAAAAATAACGGATCAGAATGGGTCAAAAATTAAGGGTCTACAGTGGGTACCTCATTAGTTAAATATCATATAATTTAAATAGCTTTCATATTTTAGATCAATGTAAATGACATATTTTCACCTTTTGATGGGTGTCCTATTTAGTTTAGACATGGATGATGTAAGGACATGTTTCCATCTTCGGATGGATGTCCATTTATTTGCTTTATTTAGACATTGCTTAGATTTTAATATAATGATGCTTTATTTTAATTGTTGCATGTAATATGGATAATATTGTTATACTTAAGAATTTTATAATATTTTCCTGCAAAGAAGGCCGGTTCCAATGAACTGGGCATTGTGGGGGTGCTGGGCCATTTCTCACCTTCTCCACACGTACCAAACTTTTCGAACCCATTAGGGGGGTTGGAGGTTCCTTAGGAATCGAGTCATCCACCCCTTTCTTTTTTCCGGCCCGTCCGGGTGGCGACTCTATTTTCTCCGGACTTAGGTTTGTGTTCTCTAAGGCCCCGAGCCTAAACAGTGCCGAAGTCGCAAGAACCATTCCACTAGGAGTGGGGACAAAAATCCCCGCTCACAGTGGCGACTCCACTGGGGATAAGAGAAGTTGATTCCGTTAGTCTTTATATTATTCTATTCTTTCTTGTCATGATATTATCCATTGCATCATTTAGATTGCATTGTGTGCATGAGTTAGGATGCCCGTGTTACCCGTATTGTGTTATGTAAGGGATACCATACTTTCACTCAAGGTATGGAGATCGAGCATGGCATAACCACTCATAGCCTTATACCATTTGGTATATACTTACTATGAGAACCTAAGCCTTTTAACCTAAAGACTAAAGCTCATGTAATTGACCTAGTTACTTTTCTTAAGTTTTTACCCCAAATGCTTGTTGATTGACTACGGTTAATTTATCTTGACTTAAATCATGGCTTATTTAGTTTGTTCTTTTTCTAATATGACCTAAGTATATTGTAAGCTCAAAATAATTTTTTTTTAAAGTCCAAAAGATTAAGCTATTTTCAAAACTTTTCAAGATGGTCTTTGGACATAAAACTTTTCTAAAAATAAATCTTTTGCTCATAACCCAAATACTAAGCCCGAACTCCATTTTTTCTAAAATCTCTTTACAATGGGCTTAGAAACAAAATTATTTTCATCCAACCTTTTCTTACAAAGAGCTTGCAAATTATTTAGGTCAATTACGAAATACCAAAAATCAATTGTGAGCCTAGTTTATACTAGAAATTATTAATTATGGGCTTATTTTTGGCATGAATCATTAGTTTCTTTTTTAAGTGAGAAATCTATTTATAATAAACCTCTTAATTTAGTTTTAATTCAATATAGCATAAAAGCTACTTTAGTTGGTTGAATGGATTAAAACCTAATTAATGGAAATTATCATGAACTGATTTCCATTTTTGAAAATATAACCATTGGTTGAAACGTCCGAGAGAAATATTCGAAAGTAAGATACCCCATGTTGGTATTTTGTTAACCATATTACCTAGGAAAAGAGACTCGCCATTCGTGTGTGGAAGTTATAAGGTTGAAAGGAACGTCCTAATTATCTTTCTGTGTTTATTGTTTGTGCATACGTGCATACATACATACATTTGCATTTCATATCATTGATCCTCTTTGGCTCATAGCCCTGGATTACGATAGTTCAAAAGCTTACGACAATCCGACCTACACCGGAGATGAAGAATCTAGCAAAGACTCAATCACTTGAGCACCAAAAGCAATGGAGCCTGAACAAATTCAAAAAATGGTGGATGACACCCTCAATGCCAAGATGGAAGAAATAAAAGAGGCCCTAGCAGAGACTATGAAGAATCAATTAGCTATACTTTTAGGAAATAATGCCGAAATATCTGCTAGCACCAAGAAGCAAAAGGACAAAGGGAAGGCTAAAGTTGGTGAAGTGGCTTTTGATGATGATAAGGTGATCATTGATGATGATGACGACTGGGCTCAATACTTCCAAGATCCTCAAGACAAAAAGGAGCTAAAGGTTGTGTGAGTGGGGATTTTCGCTCCCACTCCCGGTGGAATGGTTCTTGCGACTTTGGCACTGTTTAGGCTCGGGGCCTTAGAGAATACGGACCTAAGTCCGGAGAAAATGGAGTCACCACCCGGACGGGCTGGGAAAAAGAAAGGGGTGGATTACTTGATTCCTAAGGAATTCCCAACCCCCCTAATGGGTTCGGAAAGTTGGGTACGTGTGGGGAAGGTGAGAAATGGCCCAGCACCCCCACAACACCTGGTTCATTGGAACCGGCCTCCTTTACAGGTCTTAATATTATAAAATTCTTAAGTATAATAACATTATCCATACTACACACAATAATTAAAAGAAAGCATCAATATATTAAAATCAAAGCAATGTCCAAACAAAGCAAATAAATGGACACCCATCCAAGGATGAAAATATGTCCTTACATCACATGCCTAAATAGGACACCCACCACAAGGTAGAAACATGCCCTTTACATAAGTTCTAAAATAGAAAAGCAAATTAAATTACATGATGTTTAACCAATGAGGTACCCACCAAGTGGAAACATACCTCTTACAATTTTTTTGGAAATCTAAATTAATTGATAAAAGTAAATAATCATTCATCATAAATAAATCATTCATCAAAGCTATTAATCAAAATAGAAAATAAACATCCATCCATGATAAATTAAATAAATCAAGTATTGAAATTAAATAAATTAAAGCATAAGAAATAAATCAAAGCATAATCAAGTATGGAATTGAATAAAGCAAATAAAAGTCCAATTATGGCTACTGTGACTTTTTATGGAATTAAAATAAATTAGGGTTTTATGTTTTAAAGGGTTGGTAAGACTCTTTGATTAACAAAATTAAGGTTTGAATGATGATATAATGAAACTAGGGTTTTAAACACTTTAAAATACTTTAATTTGTGATTTTTGATTATTGGGTTCCTAAGCTACTGTGTAAATTTTAGGTTTTTATGTTTTTATATTTTTTAATGTTTTAAAAGGATTAGGGTTCATAAAAATTAGGGTTTAAGGTTTTAAAAGGGTTAGTGTTCATTATTTTGGATTTTGGAAGTTGAATTTGAATTTGATATTTTGGAATTTAGGGTCTCGGGTGGTGAATAATTTTTAAGAATTTGAAAATCAATTTGATAATTTCATGAAGTTTTATGAATTTAAACAAATAAATTAAAGTTTTTATAAGTAGAAAAGATGTTTTTTAAGGCTTTTTGAATGAAATAGAACATACTTTAAAATTTTAAAAGAAGCAGAATTTACATCATAGTTTTGTTGAAAAATATGTTCAATTAGAGTTTTAAGATTTTTAAGAAGAAAAAATAACAATTTTAAGCCTTTTGGAAGATAAACTAATGAAATAAGGTTTTTTTGGCTTTAGAAAAACTAAATTAAAGTTCAAAGGTTTTTAATTTTGATTTCATAAATTTGCTACTATGTAAAAAAAAACAATTAAAGAAAATTAATTAACACATACCTTATTTTGATGATTTCTCCAAAAACAATTCTTCTTGGATGAACTAGCTCCAAAGACAAGCCTTTTTTGCCTTTGAATACTCTAAATCGTGCTGCTGCTGTTCCAGAAAAGAGTTGAATTGAATTTCTTCTTTTTCTTTCTTGATTTGGTTTCAAATTTTCCAAACTACTCTTGGATTTTTTGCCTCTTTTTTAATTGTCTTTGATCCTTATTTATAGTGGTTTGAGGTTGTTTATTCTTAATTAGTTAAGGTAAGTAATATTAATAAAAAAAGAAACCAAAACCTAATTGGATTAGATTTCAAAAAAATTTACATCGGAAAATTTGCGCTGCCGAAAAAAATTACCGCAGGAAAAAATGCGCTGGCAAAAAAATTCTGCCGCAGAAATCTGCGGCAGCGCGCGCGGAGTGGGCCCATAAGCTATTTCGCAGGCAGAAAATTTCTGCGTGCGAAATAGCACAGTGATTTCACCCGCAGGAATTTCCTGCGGGTTCGTCGCCGATTTTTTAAACTCCGATTTTTATTTTTTCACTTTTATTTGTTTATTTTAATTTTTTATTAATAAAAATTAGATACTACAGCAAAAATTATTTAATAAAAATTGTTTTGGACCAATTAGACAACAAAAATCATTTTAGACTAAATAAAACATATTGGACCACATTGGGTCAAAAATTAAGGGTCTACAGTTTGTCCCCTGCTTGAATGATTTGAAACCTTAGTGAAAGAGAGTGAAAAGCAATAAGACTTAATTTTTGATGAATCGGCTGAGGTTTTGGGTTCTGGACCCGGTTTGAGTTCTGGACTCAAGGATAATTCTAGGTTCTGGACCTAAAGAAAATTTGGGTTCTGGACCCGGTTCGAGTTCTAGACTCAATGATAATTCTAGGTTCTGGACCTAAGAAAAATTTTGGTTCTGGACCCGGTTTGAGTTCTAGACTCAATGATAATTCTAGGTTCTGGACCTAAGAAAAATTTGGGTTCTGGACCCGATTCGAGTTCTGAACTCAAGGATAATTCTAGGTTCTGGACCTGGTTCGAGTTCTAAACTCAAGGATAATTCTAGGTTCTCGACCTAAAGAAAATTTGGGTTCTGGACCCGATTCGAGTTCTGAACTCAAGGATAATTCTAGGTTCTTGACCTAAGGAAAATTTGGGTTCTGGACCCGGTTCGAGTTCTGGACTCAAGGATAATTCTAGATTCTGGACCTAAGAAAAATTTGGGTTCTGGACCCAGTTCGAGTTCTGGACTTAAGGATAATTCTAGGTTCTCGACCTAAAGAAAATTTGGGTTTTGGACCCGGTTCGAGTACTGGACTCAAGGGAGATTCTAGGTTCTGGACCTAAGAAAAATTTGGGTTCTGGACCCGGTTTGAGTTCTGGACTCAAGGATAATTCTAAGTTCTGGACCTAAGGAAAATTTGGGTTCTGGACCCAGTTCGAGTTTTGGACCTAAGGAAAATTTTGGGTTCTGGACCTAAGGAAAATTTTGGATTCTGGAACCGAGAGATTTGGATACTCGATCCTAAACTAGACTCGGATATTCGATCCTAAACTGGATTTGGATACTCGATCCTAACTGAATTTGGACACTCGATCCTAAACTGGATTGGTATACTCGATACTGACTGTATTGGGATACTCGGCCCTAAATTGATTTGATTTGGGTACTTGGACCTAAGATTGGGCACTTGGATCCGAGATTGGGCACTTGGACCCAAGATTGGGTACTTGGACTCGAGCTTGAATTGATTTGGGTACTTGGACCCGGGATTGATTTGATTTGGGTACTTGGACCCAAGATTGGGCACTTGGATCCGGGATTGGGCACTTGGACCCAAGATTGGGTACTTGGACCCGAGCTTGAATTGATTTGGGTACTTGGACCCAGGATTGGGTTGAATTCGATTTGGGTACTTGGACCCGAGAATGAATTTGAATAACCTTTTATTAGTTGAAAAGTCTGACTGCTTCGGATGTTTTATGCATTGTGATTCTTCACCCTCAGAATGGATCTTCACCCTCGAAAATCGAGTCTTCACCCTTGAAAATGGATTTTCATCCTTGGAGATCGGGGTCTTCTTTGTTCTTTGAAGATGGGAGTGACACGGCCAGTGGCTTGGCCGTGTCTCCTGGGTGTGTCAGCTTCTGTATCTTTTCTTTGGTTTTTCTTTGTTCTTGGCTTAGGATGGGACACGGCCAATGGCTTGGCCGTGTTGCTTGCCAGTGTCACCTACTGTTTCTTTACTTTCTTTGCTTGGTCCTTCTTGACTTTGTCCTTTAGGTGAGACACGGCCAGTGGCTTGGCCATGTCGCCTGCCCGTGTCATATTCCGCCAAAAATTTTTTTGAGGTGACATGGCTAAGCTCGATTTGGCTTGGCCATGTCTTGCTTGATTCATGCTCTTCTTTCCTTGTTTTGATCTTCCAAGGGAGTTTTTTGCACTTTAACCACTTTTCCCTTGCAACTGCTTTTCCTTCCTTTGATTCTTTAATGATTGTTGCAGGCTGTTGCTCGTTTGATCATGAGGCTGGACCTTTTTTCACTGCCCCTTCATTTGCTCATTATAGCCTGCCGGATACGCCATCTCATCTGCAGGGTATTGATATGAACTACCTAGTATGTTCCTTATGTAACACCTCGATACCCTATATAAGTACTATACATATACCTAGTATACATACAGTAAGTATATAGAGTATAAGGATGCCACTTTTCTTTTTACTTTTTTAAAAACCTGTAACAAAATTCAAACCATAATAGGTCAATTTAAAGAACACTTACAAAATCATTGTCTTTATCAAAACTTCATTTATACATTTAATATAACATACTTAAAGTGGATACATGTATGCATTACCCTCTAGTTGGTCTCGACAAAATCTTACTCTTCTCGTGGCATACCAAAAGACTTCATATCTTCCACCAAGCTACCTGCGCGATAATACATCCGCGCTAAGCTCGAAAGCTTAGTAGTATAAATATAAAATACAAACATATATCATGGAAATACTAACATATAAAGATATATCAATTCCATATACTTTTAGTTCTTATTAAGTTTATCCCTTTTCATTTGCACCTTTCATATCTTTCAACTAATTTCATATCTTATACACATATATATACATAACATTTCTACCAATTCCAACCCATCACTAATATTCACAATCGACATCTCAATACACACATTATACATCATACTAACCATAAGTCACATTTCCAATTAAGACAATCATTGTCTTCAACCACAATTCATCAATTGAATTCACAATCAATGCTAGTACACACATTATACATCATACCAATCACAACATTTCTTTATTCACAATTCACCATTTATGATTCATCATTAGTGCTCATAATCAATATTTCAACACACAAATTACATATCATCAATCACATGTCCAATGAAGTATACCAAAGATTTCATTATCCATTTCTATCAACATTTGTATATCACATTGACAACAAAGACAGACTCGGGCCCAACAGACACCACTATGTTATTCAGAGTTCAGAGTTACTGCTTTGGTCTATAATCATAATCATCAAGCCCGTAGGCATCATATATCAATATTTCTATCCATGGATAGTGTAACAGACCCAGTCTCTTGGACCATCAACTCATCATGAGGAGATCCTCAACCCGGCAAGACTGTTACCAATCATATATTTCATATTCACAATTCTCATAGTGTAACAGACCCAGTCTCTTGGACCTCAATTCAACTCAATTTGAAGAGATCCTCAACCCGGCAAGACTGTTACCTTTTTCATTTTATAGGCATGCCTCCAAACCCAGAACTCTGAAGACTGAATAACACATTAAACACATATTTCACTTATTGTTTCATTATCAATTTCAATCTCAATGCTCATTATCATCTAGGCAAATATGCCTTATTTCTTTCAGTTGGATCATCATAGCCAATCACAATGGCTTCGTCTCACATTTGAATCATCATGGCCAATTACAATGGCTTCACTACATATCATATCTCAATCCATATGATACATATAACATCATTGATATAACATTTCAAAATATATTATTCATATAATACATTGCCATACACAAGATTCACAATGCATATAACATAACATTTTCTCATTTCTCAAAACACATTAACATCATTCATTACTAGAGCATTTATCATAACAAATTGCACATACCTTAAGAAGGATCCTCATATTTTCCTACCTTTTCCATTTCATATTTCATCCTTTATATATATATATATATAGTAATATACATTCTTCATTTACATTCACAATATAATAGCTTATTTAACACTTTCATCCCAATGTGTTAATGTTCAAAGACATATAAGGATATACAATCAAATAGGGTTTATGCTTACCTTGTTAATGCTCTTCACATCCTTCACATCATTCAATCATCACCTTAGTCCAATTATATTAACAATATAATAAATCACTTAACACATTTGCAAACAAATGTGTTAAGCCTCAAATTATGTAATTAAATACAATCATATGTATTGTTACTTACCTCAAGAACTATTCCCATTCCTCCATACATTTCCTCTTCCAAGAATTCTCAACATATAGGTTAATGCAACACAATCTCTTCAAAACCTAATCCAAAGATCATTATACATAGGTTTAGAATCATCCACATACATTTGATTAGGGCATTCTTTGTTTTAGACATGTTTAAAGTGTTTATGTTTAGGTTTAGGTACCATAATACCTTTGAAGAATCAAAGCCATGCTAGAAGAACAAAGAATAAAAACAATAACCATTACATTTGAGGGACACGGTTAGGGCAATTCAACCTCTTCACAATCTAATCCCAAAAGGAATATTAGCAAAATGACCATATGAATAGTACATTCTGGTTTTAGACTCCATTTTATCCTTATTTTGAAAAGTTGTATAAACTAATCCACTTGACTAAAAATTCTAAAATTTTTACAGAATTTAGTTTTGTATCTTAAAATCCTTCCTTTAAAATTTCAGATCAAACTGAACACAAAATCTTGGTCAAATAGTTCATCTAACCAGACTGCCCCAATTGCCCTGCATCCTGGCAGCAGTTCTGAACTTTGTGAATTCCATAAATCAAATTCAATCAACGTGGTTCCAAATTATTTTTCTCAAATACTAGACTCACTAAGAAACAACATATCCAAAATTCAATTGGATATGATTTTTCTACATTTTATTAAAAATCCCGAAATATAGCTGTCTCAGTTAAGGTACCTGCTGGAACAGGTCTAATAAAAATAATCTTTCTAAACTCATAACCATTCCAAAATCGAATCAACATATTTTTCAGTCATTCTAGACTCATAGAGGCACAACATATCAAAAATTCACTTCAAGAAAATTTTTCTATAATTAATTAAAAATCATACAAGTCACAGCCTTTACTAATTGTAAAACAGAAAAAAATTCACTAAACACAACTCTTACTCTTCCATCACCAACACCAACCTAGCTTCTTATCTTTAATTCCATTTCAACACTTTTACACACACCATACACAAACACACTAAATCATCACATCAACCAATCACAATTTTATTTAGACACAACTTCAAAATTGACAAAAGGAAACAAAAGAATTCTTACCTAAAATGAAGAAATTCCACAAATCTCTTTTCACAACCTTTGATTTCTTCTTCAATTTGCTTCTTGTCTCAAGAACACTTCTCTTTCCCTTTTGTCTAAGGAAGAGCCGGCCACACACAAATGAGAAGAGGAAAAGATGAAGAGCAAAAGTCAAATTTTGCTTCTTATATCCACCAAGAGTTTTTAACCTTGCAATTACTAAAACACCCTTCACCATTTAACTACCCTTTTGTCTCATATGTGCCCAATTAAGTAATTTCACATGCCACATAAAAATATCCTCTTGCATTGACTCTCCCTTTGACCAATTTATATGTTATATATATCATCATATACCCAACATATAAACTTGTCTCTAAACCCTAAATTTCTTCTCCAAAACACATATACATATACATTCTCTTTCCATTTCTTTTCTCTTACAATTTAACACATATATATAATCCAATATATAACAACAACAACACTAACCACAACATCAACAACATAATCAAAACTTTTAGGGCATATATGAGGATATTACAATTCTCTCCCCCTTAAATAATTTCGTCCTCGAAATTATCTAGTATAATTGTAATTCATTCATAATACCATACCATCTTAACTTCCATATGAAGTTAATTATACGCTTAAGTCATTATATCATCAAATCATATAGCTTCAACTCTCCTCTTTAGAATCAACCACCTTCTTTAAATTCCTTAACTCATCATTCTATATGTCTATACATCTTATTACTTTCTTGATCAAACATTCAAAAGATCTCATTACATTCCTATTAATATCTTTATACCAGAATCAGATCATCATATAGCACAAAAATACTTTGTCAAATCTTTATATTTAATACATTTTGTTCTTCACTTCTTTGTAATTACTCTCTTAACTTTAACCTTAAAAACTATAACTTATATCTGAGCATTAATTATCCATTCATTACAATCACTGTCTAAATAGACATCTATCACCCTCAATAGATAACAAAATCCTGATTTTTCATACATGGAGTTATTTCTTTAGCATGCTTTTCACTTAACTTACATATTAATACATTACTTTTCAACTTATTTTATAAATAACCAATCTTTTTCCCTTTTTCTCATGATGATTTATAATTATTATACTCCACTCATTCATGTCCAATCATACTTTAAAATTTACATCATATACATTATCATGTAAATAACTACACTCTTGGTACAACTATACACATTAAATCTCAATAATGATTCATAATCTCAGCCAAATCTAGATCCATTGATTTATCTGTCACATTATATCCACATTCCAATCTTGTTCAACTCCAACCAATAATTAATTTATTCAAACTTATCATGAAATTTCACAATATTCATATATGTATATATATTTATAACCTAATTCCATTAGGGTAAACATATATACAATTTCTGATCTCTTCCGATCCATATTCAATCAAATTATCATGATAACAAATCACTTCAAATTATCTTTTAATATACACATAATTTATTCTCTATCATCTTATTATAATACCCACCAATTCTCATAAAGGTTTTTATACCATATTTACTGTCTACAATTCATGCACTCAAACCTCGAGTTACATATCTTAAACATATTCAATATAACTTTCATAACATTCCATATCATTCCATATCATTGTTATATTTATTTTGATTACCTTATTTTCATATCATCCGTAACTCAAAACCTTTCCATAGTTTCTTTTTCCTCTCTTAGTCTTCACAATTATAACCAAAATTGTTAACATAAAATGATAATATACAACTTTATCCATCATAACTTTTAACTATACTTCTCAATTATAATTTCAACCTCACCAAATCTGTATTACAATCATTTTATCTAAGATTCAAATCCATGGATAACAATTTAACCGATCAAATATACTGAACAAAACACATGGCTTTAAGGGATTAATATTCAAGCCTGGAACTTTTAAATCAATGCTGTCTTTTTTTTTTTTTTCATCCTCAATCTTTACAAATACAATGCTAAAGTACATATCAAGAATCACTTATTCCTTCTTTACATTTTTGCTATATCAATAGCTAACACATTCCAACTCCGTTTCAAATCAATTGCACTCGATTTATAATCTTTATCCACTTAATTCATGTTTCTACAATATTACTCTATACATATTCAATCATATGGAGTTCCTATACAATTTCTATTTGTCACTTCATTTCTAATCCATTTACAATCTCTTATAATATAACATTACATAGAACTTTCCATATGTGCATACTTTGGAACTCTAAATATCATATGATCATCATACTTTGGAACTCTAAATATCATATGATCATCACATTCAATGCTTACTATAACAATTTCCACTATCCAATATTACTCAAGTCCATTCCATTCTCACTTCCATCACATAATTCATTTAGCTTAACACAATTCAAGACCTAATCTCCCTTAGGTCTTTTAATACACACAACATCATTTCCATATTACTAATTCTATAATAATACCACATACATTTCATTCACAGTGAAAACTCAATTCACATCTCATATACATGTATACACTTAATTATATGCTCTTGTTTTATTTCCCTTTTTCATACATTCAATACAAATTTAATGTTTATCACTTTCTTTTAAACATTGTCATTCTCATTCTTTCAATATGATGTAAAGCATTCATTCATACTACAATGTATATATATATCCTGACTATACTAATACTTCACATTCATCTTGATCATATTCCCAAAGTGACATCTCTTTCACTTTCATCCTTAAAAAACACTTAATATACTTCCATAACCATCTTTACTCTTTGCAGTTAAAATGACTTAAAATAACTCATTTTCATTTGCTTATCCAATTCCTTTTTTTTTTTACTTTAAAACAATTTCTCTTTCTATCAATCACATTACTCAATTCATAATGCTTTAATATGGAATATTAGTCATTTCACCTAACCCATATATTGAATATACATTAAACCATCACTATCCCAATAATCTTTATCAAATTCCACTAAAACTTTAACTTCTCAAATTACTACTTCATTTAAGCTTCAATTTACCAAACTCATCTTTTCTAATATCACTCTAAAACATCTTACAAATATATATCACAAAGCAATATTAAAACTTATAATTTCCACAATCATCAAGCTCACTTCAAAAAAATCTCAAATATCACCTATTATCACCATTACCATGAGCTTTCACAATATCCAAGCATTTTACATTTCTAACATTGAATTTACTATGTTCGCATCAAAATAATGATATCAACTTATTTTCTTACTTAACCAATATCATCTCTTTCCTTTAATAAAACCTTAACTTTATATATATATATATATATATTCCAACTTTAACTAGTCACACTTTGTCTATATTAACCAACTCATTCAATATTCCACCATTCTTTCCTCATTTTTAGTAACATATCTTTCAATAATAACAATCCAATAATATTTTCTCTGTCTAGCAACCTCAACATAAACATTATTATAAAGAGATTCAAAGTATAGAGGAAAGAGTGCATACTTTAATCTTGATTTTGATTTCTATTCATTTTTCAACTTTATTCTTTTTTTTTTTATATTTCAATTCACATTATGTCCCACATAATATTGCTCATAACCATCAACATTACATTCTATGTTGCACACAACATGACATTTTTCATATGCATCATCAATATACATATATCACATTATATTTCACAATTCGTTTCCCATAATCAATTAGGCACTATGCCTCAATTATAATTCATTTCCAACATCATGGTCAACAATCATGGTTTCTCATCACATCAAAATGGTATACACATATATCATCAACTATATTGAACATCTCATATAACACAAATATTCTACAATTCATATAATGCCACATCCGAGACCAACCTAGGTATGAATGCATATGCATGTATTACAAATTTCATTTCAAAACTTTTCCTTTGTAACTCTATTTAAGCTTTCCAAAACTTTTCTTTTTAATTCTACTTATACTCTTCAAAAATTCTCTTTTTAGTTTCACTTAGGCCGAGAATCTCGAACCTAAGCTCTGATACCAAAATAATTGTAACACCTCGATACCCTATATAAGTACTATACATATACCTAGTATACATACAGTAAGTATATAGAGTATAAGGATGCCACTTTTCTTTTTACTTTTTAAAAACCTGTAACAAAATTCAAACCATAATAGGTCAATTTAAAGAACACTTACAAAATCATTGTCTTTATCAAAACTTCATTTATACATTTAATATAACATACTTAAAGTGGATACATGTATGCATTACCCTCTAGTTGGTCTCGACAAAATCTTACTCTTCTCGTGGCATACCAAAAGACTTCATATCTTCCACCAAGCTACCTGCGCGATAATACATCCGCGCTAAGCTCGAAAGCTTAGTAGTATAAATATAAAATACAAACATATATCATGGAAATACTAACATATAAAGATATATCAATTCCATATACTTTTAGTTCTTATTAAGTTTATCCCTTTTCATTTGCACCTTTCATATCTTTCAACTAATTTCATATCTTATACACATATATATACATAACATTTCTACCAATTCCAACCCATCACTAATATTCACAATCAACATCTCAATACACACATTATACATCATACTAACCATAAGTCACATTTCCAATTAAGACAATCATTGTCTTCAACCACAATTCATCAATTGAATTCACAATCAATGCTAGTACACACATTATACATCATACCAATCACAACATTTCTTTATTCACAATTCACCATTTATGATTCATCATTAGTGCTCATAATCAATATTTCAACACACAAATTACATATCATCAATCACATGTCCAATGAAGTATACCAAAGATTTCATTATCCATTTCTTTCAACATTTGTATATCACATTGACAACAAAGACAGACTCGGGCCCAACAGACACCACTATGTTATTCAGAGTTCAGAGTTACTGCTTTGGTCTATAATCATAATCATCAAGCCCGTAGGCATCATATATCAATATTTCTATCCATGGATAGTGTAACAGACCCAGTCTCTTGGACCATCAACTCATCATGAGGAGATCCTCAACCCGGCAAGACTGTTACCAATCATATATTTCATATTCACAATTCTCATAGTGTAACAGACCCAGTCTCTTGGACCTCAATTCAACTCAATTTGAAGAGATCCTCAACCCGGCAAGACTGTTACCTTTTTCATTTTATAGGCATACCTCCAAACCCAGAACTCTGAAGACTGAATAACACATTAAACACATATTTCACTTATTGTTTCATTATCAATTTCAATCTCAATGCTCATTATCATCTAGGCAAATATGCCTTATTTCTTTCAGTTGGATCATCATAGCCAATCACAATGGCTTCGTCTCACATTTGAATCATCATGGCCAATTACAATGGCTTCACTACATATCATATCTCAATCCATATGATACATATAACATCATTGATATAACATTTCAAAATATATTATTCATATAATACATTGCCATACACAAGATTCACAATGCATATAACATAACATTTTCTCATTTCTCAAAACACATTAACATCATTCATTACTAGAGCATTTATCATAACAAATTGCACATACCTTAAGAAGGATCCTCATATTTTCCTACCTTTTCCATTTCATATTTCATCCTTTATATATATATATATATAGTAATATACATTCTTCATTTACATTCACAATATAATAGCTTATTTAACACTTTCATCCCAATGTGTTAATGTTCAAAGACATATAAGGATATACAATCAAATAGGGTTTATGCTTACCTTGTTAATGCTCTTCACATCCTTCACATCATTCAATCATCACCTTAGTCCAATTATATTAACAATATAATAAATCACTTAACACATTTGCAAACAAATGTGTTAAGCCTCAAATTATGTAATTAAATACAATCATATGTATTGTTACTTACCTCAAGAACTATTCCCATTCCTCCATACATTTCCTCTTCCAAGAATTCTCAACATATAGGTTAATGCAACACAATCTCTTCAAAACCTAATCCAAAGATCATTATACATAGGTTTAGAATCATCCACATACATTTGATTAGGGCATTCTTTGTTTTAGACATGTTTAAAGTGTTTATGTTTAGGTTTAGGTACCATAATACCTTTGAAGAATCAAAGACATGCTAAAAGAACAAAGAATAAAAAAAATAACCATTACATTTGAGGGACATGGTTAGGGCAATTCAACCTCTTCACAATCTAATCCCAAAAGGAATATTAGCAAAATGACCATATGAATAGTACATTCTGGTTTTAGACTCCATTTTATCCTTATTTTGAAAAATTGTATAAACTAATCCACTTGACTAAAAATTCTAAAATTTTTACAGAATTTAGTTTTGTATCTTAAAATCATTCCTTTAAAATTTCAGATCAAACTGAACACAAAATCTTGGTCAAATAGTTCACCTAACCAGACTGCCCCAATTGCCCTGCATCCTGGCAGCAGTTCTTAACTTTGTGAATTCCATAAATCAAATTCAATCAACGTGGTTCCAAATTATTTTTCTACATTTTATTAAAAATCCCGAAATATAGCTGTCTCAGTTAAGGTACCTGCTGGAACAGGTCTAATAAAAATAATCTTTCTAAACTCATAACCATTCCAAAATCGAATCAACATATTTTTCAGTCATTCTAGACTCATAGAGGCACAACATATCAAAAATTCACTTCAAGAAAATTTTTCTATAATTAATTAAAAATCATACAAGTCACAGCCTTTACTAATTGTAAAACAGAAAAAAATTCACTAAACACAACTCTTACTCTTCCATCACCAACACCAACCTAGCTTCTTATCTTTAATTCCATTTCAACACTTTTACACACACCATACACAAACACACTAAATCATCACATCAACCAATCACAATTTTATTTAGACACAACTTCAAAATTGACAAAAGGAAACAAAAGAATTCTTACCTAAAATGAAGAAATTCCACAAATCTCTTTTCACAACCTTTGATTTCTTCTTCAATTTGCTTCTTGTCTCAAGAACACTTCTCTTTCCCTTTTGTCTAAGGAAGAGCCGGCCACACACAAATGAGAAGAGGAAAAGATGAAGAGCAAAAGTCAAATTTTGCTTCTTATATCCACCAAGAGTTTTTAACCTTGCAATTACTAAAACACCCTTCACCATTTAACTACCCTTTTGTCTCATATGTGCCCAATTAAGTAATTTCACATGCCACATAAAAATATCCTCTTGCATTGACTCTCCCTTTGACCAATTTATATGTTATATATATCATCATATACCCAACATATAAACTTGTCTCTAAACCCTAAATTTCTTCTCCAAAACACATATACATATACATTCTCTTTCCATTTCTTTTCTCTTACAATTTAACACATATATACAATCCAATATATAACAACAACAACACTAACCACAACATCAACAACATAATCAAAACTTTTAGGGCATATATGAGGATATTACACCTTATTTCACAATAGTTTATGCTATATGTATGCATGATTATGTATGCTCTTACCTTTTCCTTCTTGGCTCACAGCGGATGCTTGAAGAACAAAATAAGAAACTTCAAGAAGAGTTGGCTACAAGTCGTCAGCAGGCTTCTCATTTTGAAAGTTTATATCACCAATCCGAACAAATTTTCCGCGACTTCCGATTTCAAGGAATGAGGGATCCCGGTGCTTCTTCATAAGCCCCCAGACTGATGACCATGAGATCCTTTCGTCTGCTTCTGATGAGGACCATGACAAATCAGAACTCCAAGGCAATAGGGGTTTCAGTGCTTCTGCTTCGGATGATCCCGGGATGAGTAATTTGCCCCCTCCTCCAACATGCGACGACTTTTTCAAGTCTTTATTTGGTGACCTTCCACCACCCTCTTAGTGATATGCAAATATTTTAGCAATTGTAAAACATTGTACAATAATGAAAAATATACAATTTTCCTCTTTACTGTAAATTTTTTTTTTCATATTTTTTCGTTACTGCCATTTTTTTTATCACTCTGACTTTTGCCTAGTCCGCCCATGCGGGTTTTCGGAACTAGCGAGCTATCCTAATTTTTGCCTAAGCTGCCCTTGCGGGTTTTCAACTTAGCGGACCTCTTTTTTTTTTTAATTCTTTCTTCACAGATTTGGCTTCAGGAGCGTCTCTATAATGACCCCACTAGCACAGTCTTACAACAGCTGGTCTATTAGGCCTTTTCTCCCATAGGTGGACCGTAGTCCCAGCCCTCAACCCAGCAGGCCGCACAGTACTCGTTCACCTTACGGCTCCCGAGCAGGAATTTATTTATTTGGCCTCAAATGAGGTTACCTCCCTCATTCGAACCCATGACCTCCTCCCTTAAGAGGAAACCATGAGATGAACGAGTACCATTTTCTAATGGTTTCCTCTTAAGGGAGGAGGTCATGGGTTCGAATGAGGGAGGCGATCTCATTTGAGGCCAAATAAACAAATTCCTGCTCGGGAGCTGTGAGGTGAACTAGTACTGTGGCGGCCTGCTGGGTTGAGGGCTGGGACTACAGTCCACCTACGGGAGAAAAGGCCCAATAGACCAGTTGTCGTAAGACTGTGCTAGTGGGGTCGTTACAGTCTCTGTTTGCTTGATACTCTCTCAATGGATTTTGCCAGATACCTGCCACATCATCATTCTGCTAGAAGCTACTTCATCCTGCTTCTTCATATGCTGACTGGGTTGACTAGATCCACTCACACTCTGAAGTCAATGTGCGTTGGTAGGTACCTTGGTGGAAGATTTCTCGTATCACCATGCGGACATACTTGATGTACGTTCCCCTTGCTGCTCTTCGTCAAGGTACATGCTATGATCCTCGCCGACTTGGGCATCAATATGGAGTTGAGCCTCGTGATTCTAACTTTGCTCCTGATCTAGACATGCCTTGCTTGACTGAAGCTTACTTGGATCGGCTGAGGCAAAGCTGGCCTGCACGTTACACTTATCGACTGCCATAGCTTTTACATTTGTCAATTCAGAAAGTGTTTTGTTAGGATGAAAAATAACTAAAGTAATAAAAGATGCTTCTTTTCCATTTATAATTTGCCATCACCTTTTGCAATTATGATTATTTATTTCATCCGTATCTGGTCAAATACTTATAACAGTGCACATAGAACAAATTTAATTATTAATTCTGTTTTATTAAATTGGGGAACAACCAAACATAAAGCTAGCATACACAAGATCACTCATGTTGCCAATTAGCCCTTTCAGGTTTTCTAATTGACGATTTTCTCTCATTAGCCCTAATTGTTGCCTAGCCCTCCCTTTCGGATTTTCGAAACTAGCGGACTGCTTTAACTTTTGCTTAGGCTGCCCTTTTTGGGTTTTTAACCTAGCGAGCTCTTGTTTCTTCTCTTTTTTTTATCATACATAAAACCTCTTCAACCTGTCAATGTTTACTGGCTTACTAAATTCGTTCCCATCAATGTCTGATAACTTCACTGCACATTTGCTCATGACTTGTTTCACGATATATGGCCCTTCCTAGCTAGGTCTGAACTTCCCTCTTGGATCAGATACATTAGGCTTACATTGCTTCAATACCAAATCCCCAACTCTGAATTTTCTGATTTTAACCCTTCTATTGTAAGCCCGAGTTATCTTCTTTTGATACAGTTGGTGATGATACAGTGCTTTTAACCTTCTCTCTTCTAATAGAGCTAATTGTATGTATCTGCTTGCTACCCATTCCATTTCAGGCAGTTCAGCTTCCAAGACTACTCTCAGTGATTTGATCTCAATTTCAATTGGCAATACAGCTTCCATCCCATAAACCAAAGAGAACGGTGTCATTCCAGTAGGTGTTCGTACTCTTGTCCTATATCCCCATAAAGCAAAGGGAAACATTTCTGACCAGTCCCTGTAAGTCTTAGTCATCTTAGACAGAATTTGCTTAATTGTCCTGTTCGTTGATTCTACTGTACCATTAGCCTTTGGTCTATAAGGAGAGGATCAATGATGATGGATTTGGTACTTGGAGAATAAATCCTTAACTGCTCCTTGAAACTATACTCCATTGTTTGATATCACACTGTGCGGGACCCCATATCTACAGATGAGATTCTTTTCAATAAACCTAGCCATTTGACTTGCACCCAGCTTGTTGAAGGATTCGGCTTCGACCTATTTTGAAAAATAATCTACTGCTGCCACAATAAAACGGTGCCCGTTTGAAGCTGTCGGATGTATTTCTCCTATAATGTCGATACCCCAGGTGGCAAATGGCCAGGGTGAAGACATTGAAAGCAGTTCTTCAGGAGGCATATGATTCAAGTTACCATATATCTGGCATTGTTGGCACTTTTTAACAAACGCAATACAGTCTCTCTCCATGGTCAACCAAAAGTAACCTTATTGAATAATCTTCTTAACTAGGGCCAAACCACTCATGTGCGGACCGCAACTTCCTGCATGTATTTCTGACATGATGCGCTCCACTTCAGGCTTTCTTAAACATCTCAAATGCACCCCCATCAGGCCATCTTCGATATAACTCGCTATGGAAGGTGATATATTGCAATGACCACCTCCTTATGGCTCTTCTCTCTTTCTTTGTTGCCCCCGACGGGTATTCTCTTTCCTCCAAAATTTGCCTTATAGTATCATACCATGCATCATGGTCCGTATCAACTTCCATGATTGTCTCATATTCATAGCAAGGAGTTGATGAACTGGTCAAGATTAGAGGCTTAAGGAATAGGCTGGCAGGATTTTCCCATACCGAAGCCAATGTGGCTAGGGCATCAGCCATCTGATTTTCTTCTCTTGACAGATGTATAAACCTACACTCCTTAAAATTCTTCTTCATGGTCAGGTAACGGTGGTATGATTTTAATTTTTCCTCTTTCAACTCTCACTCTCCATTTACTTGGGATACTACTAGCAATGAATCGCCATAAACTTCCACCTTATCCACCTTCATAATCATTAGGGTTTCCAAACCGAAAATACACGCTTCATACTCCACCATGTTATTGGTTGCCCTAAATTTCAACTTCTTTGCTAAAGGGATAAGTTCCCCTTCGGGCGATTCTAGTATAACTCCCAAACCTGCTCCTTTCCTGTTCGCTGCTCCATCAAAATATATTTTCCACCCTTGTACTTCAATTGCTTCTAAATGTTCATCTGGAAATTCCAAGATTACCTCTTCACTTTTTGGTAATGGTTGTTGAGCTAGGAATTCTGCCACCGTTCTACCCTTGATTGTTTTCCTGGTTACATACTCGATCTCAAATTCTTCTAATATTATCTACCATCGACCATATTTCCCAATTAAAGAGGGTGTCTCCCTTAAGTACTTCATTGGATCCAACCTGGAAATTGCTTGCACACTATACGATTGAAAGTAATGCCGCAACTTCTTAGAAGACAAAACCACGGCTATACATGTCTTTTCGATGATACTATACTTAATTTCATAAGGTAGGAGCTTTCTACTCAAATAGTAAATGGCATGCTCAATCCCTGACTCATCTGCTTGGGCTAGCATGGCTCCTATTGACTCTTCTTCAATTGCTAAGTATAGTAATAGAGGTTTTCCGGATTTAGGTGGTTTCAAAATATGTGGATTCAACAAATACTCTTTTATTCGGTCAAAGGCCTTTTGACATTCTTCATTCCATACGACCAGTTGATTCTTTCTAAGCAATTTGAAGATAGGCTCACAGATTATTGTGAGCTTTGCTATAAATCTGCTAATATATTGCAGTTTACCAATGAATCCCCGAACTTCTCTCTCCGTCTTTGGGGCTGGCATATCTCTGATTGTTTTGACTTTTTCAGGATCTATCTCAATACCATTCGAACTAATTACATGTCCCAACAATTTGCCTGAAGTAACACCGAATGCACACTTCTTCTGGTTTAATCTTAGCTTATACTTCAAAGCTCTATCGAAGAATAATTCTAAGTTTTGGAAGTATTGCTCCCTTGTATCTGACTTCACCATCATATCATCAACATATACTTCAATTTCTTTGTGCATCATGTCATGAAATAGTGTGGTGGCCATCCTTTGGTAGGTTGCTCCAGCATTCTTTAAGCCGAAAGGCATCACCCTATAACAAAATATACCCCATGTAGTAGTGAAGGCAGTTTTGGCTTTATCCTCTTGGGCCATTAACACTTGATTGTATCCGGAAAATCCATCTACAAATGAGTGTAGCACGCTAGAGGCCGCACTATCAATGATTACATCTATGTGAGGTAAAGGAAAATCATCCTTAGGGGAAGCCTTGTTTAGATCTCTATAGTCCACGCAGACCCTTATTCTTCCATCTTTCTTTGGCACAGGTACTATGTTGGCTAGCCAATCTGGGTATTCTATCACTTCAAGGAACTTCACTTGTATTTGCTTAGTGACCTCTTCTTTAACCAACTCAGCCCCCTCAGGTCTTAGTCACCTAAGCTTTTGTTTGACAGGCTTAATGTGAGTATAAGTAGGAACATGATGCTCGGCTATGTCTCGATCTATCCCCGGCATATCTTCGTAAGACCAAGCAAACACTTCTTCATATTTTTTAAATATTTTTTTTCAAATCTCTCTCTCTTATCAGGAGTAAGGTCGGATGCTATGCTAATGTTTTTAGGATTTTCAGTTGTTTCCAAATTTAATGATTGTGTGTTAACAGAATTAATATTAAAGATGCTCATGTAACTGCCATTTGAATGTATGCAACCATTAGGAGAAACATCACACAAGTAAGCAAAATCAGACTTTATTGCATTCATTTTGGAAAAAAAAACATCATCATCCTCATACAAAGCAGACAAATTAAAATCAAAATCAAAATCATTGTTCTCATAATCATAAAGCAGGATGTCTTCAAACTTTTCTTCAACCAGGGCAGCAATCTCTTTCGGAGTCTTCTCGGCTTTCAGGGCAGCTTCATTCTTCTCTTTGTTGATTGACAGGGTGAGCTCTTTCTTCACTTGCTCCACTAGCTCAGCAACATCTGCAAAAATTTCAAAACCGGGGATTAACTTACCCATGAACATGATTGACTCAGGCTTTCCTTGGAGTGGTCCCATATCTGGAGCTTTGACAAAGATCTCTTCAAGTGGTGGGAAGCTCATCTTCTCACTCTTCTTTGGCTGGACATTGTCGTCTTCATCATATCCTAACTCCTTCTTGGATGTTTGAGTTCTAAAATCTGACAACTTTGTCAAACCGACCTTACCCTTTCCAAGACCAGCTCTGGGAAGGTAGTTCATGTTCTTCATCATATTCAAGACTTTGGAGTCCACTACTTCTTCATGAGAAATTGCAACCACTTGAAAACCATTGAGAGGCTTTTCAACCATTAGGGCGTTAACAATCTCATTATCTTCAGCTTCAATGACCACTGTCTCATTTTCGTTGGGAAATTTGATCTTTTGATGAAGGGTGGAAGGAACTCCACCAAGAGGATGAAACCATGGTCACCCCAAGAGTAAGGCAAAGGTAACTGGTATGTCTAAAACAACAAACTCAATAATAGATTCAATTGGACCAACCTTGACAGCCGCTTTGAAAGTCCCTTCGGCATGCCTCTTAGTGTTGTCATAAGCAAGAATTGTCACCTCGGTTGGGTTTAGATCTCTTGTTGACATGGCTAGCTTTGGCAGTATCTTAAGTGGACAAACATTTATGGCGGACCCATCATTGACCATTACACATGGAGTCCTCTTCCCCTTGACTTCTATTTTGATAAAGAGAGGGCGGATGTGGTCTCTCCCCTCAGTCTGCATCTGAAAAAAAAACTGCTCCCATACTAACTTCACTCTTTCCTTGGATCTCCTCACATTTCATTACTTTTCCAATTTTTATGAAGTTGATCAACTCCTCCGGTGTTGTGGAGGTAGAAATTGGCATGCTAGCTAAGGCTTTGGCCATTGCCTAATGGACTCCACTTCCATTAAGGTAACTTCTAGCTCAACATTATATCCATATTGTTGGATGAAGACTTTGTAAAGTAGATCCCAACTCTTTTGTGTTCCATCCTCCAAGGTATTGAACCAATTTTGGACAACAGGGTCCAATAAGAGCATAAAGTACCTTAGGGTTTGAGCCTTAGTAGCTCGGGCAGATTGCATGGCAGTGATATACTGCTTCACATGAAGATGAGGATTTTTGGTGCCATTGTACTTAGCAAAGGAAGGCATCTTGAATTTATAAGGGACCTCATCATCTTGTTCAAATATTTTGTCGATCTCAGACTTCTCTTCGGTTTTCAGCTTCTTCTCAAATTTCTTTTCTAAATCAGCAATCATCTTTTCAACATTGGATGTCTTGGTCTTTTCAATAGTTGCCTTCTCAACAGCCTTCGGTTCTTTCTTCTTTTCTTGAACCTCTTGGTAGTATTGAGCATAGTCATCATCATCATCAATGATCACCTTTTCACCATCAAAAACCACTTCACTAACTTTAGTCTTCCCTTTGTCCTTTGGTTTTTTAGTGCTAGCAGATGCCTCGACATGATTCTCTAAGATTGCAATCAATTGGTTCTTCATGGTCTCAGCTAGGGCCTCTTTAATTTCTTCCATTTTGGCATTAAGGGCTTCATCCACCATCCTTTGAATTTTTTTGGGCTCCATTGTTTTAGGTGAGCAAGTGATTGAGTCATTGCTAGATACTTCATCTCCGGCGTAGGTCGGATTATCGTAAGCTTTTGAACTTTCGTAGTCCAGGGCTGTGAGCCAGAGAGGATCAATGATATGAGATGCAAATATATGCATGTATGCATGTATGCACAATCAACCAATAAACAAGTGTAATTAGGATGATCCTTCCAACCTTATAACATCCACACACGAATGGCGAGTCCCTTTTCCTAGGTATATGGTTAACAAAATACCAACATGGGGTATCTTGTTTTCGAATGATTCCCTCAGACGTTTCAACCAATAGTTATTTTTTCGAAAATGGAAATCAATCCATGATAATTCCCATTAATTAGATTTTAATCCATTCAACCAACAAAAGTAGCTTTTTGGATTAAAACGAAATTAAGAGGTTTATTATAAATGGATTTCTCACTTGAAAAGAGTAACTAATGGTTCATGCCAAAAACAAGCCCATGGTTAATTTATTTTTAGTATAAACTAGGCCCACAATTAATTTTTGATATTTCATAATTGACCTAAATATTTTTGCAAGCTCTTTGTAAAAAATGGTTGGGTGAAAATATTTTTGTTTCTAAGCCCATTGTAAAAAAGGTTAGAAAAATAGATTTTAGGCTTAGTATTTGGGCCATGGGCCAAAGAATTTATTTATTTATTTTTTAGAAAAGTATTATGTCTAAAAATCATCTTGAAAAATTTTAAAAATAGTTTTGGTCTTTTGGATTTTAGAGAAAAGTTTATTTTGAGCGTACAATATACTTAGGTCATATTAGAAAAAAGAACAAACCAAATAAGCTATGATTTAGACTAAGATAAACTAACCATAGTCAAACAACATGCATTTGGGGTAAAACCTAAGGAAAGTAACTAGGCCAATTACATGAGCTTTAGTCTTTGGGTTAAAAGGCTTAGGTTCTCATAGCAAGTATATACCAAATGGTACGAGGCTATGAGTGGTTATGCCATGCTCGATCTCCATACCTTGAGTGAAAGTTTGGTATCACTTACATAACATAACACGGGTAACACGAGCGTCCTAACTCACGCACACAATGCAATCTAATATGATTCAATGGATAATATCATTATAAAAAAGAATATAATAATATAAAGACCAATGGAATCAACTTCTCTTATCCCCAGTGGAATCGCCACTATGAGCGGGGATTTTTGCCCCCACTCCCGGTGGAATGGTTCTTACGACTTCAGCACTGTTTAGGCTCGGGGCCTTAGAGAACACGATCCTAAGTCCGGAGAAAATGGAGTCGCCACCCAGACGGGCAGGGAAAAAGAAAGGGGTGGATGACTTGATTCCTAAGGAATCCCTAACCTCCTAATGGGTTCGAAAAGTTGGCTACGTGTGGGGAATGTGAGAAATGGCCCAGCACCCCCACAACGCCCGGTTCATTGGAACCGACATCCTTTACAGGTCTTAATATTATAAAATTCTTAAGTATAATAACATTATCCATACTACACATAATAATTAAAAGAAATCATCAATATATTAAAATCAAAGCAATGTCCAAACAAAATAAATAAATGGACACTCATCCAAGGATGGAAACATGTCCTTACATCACATGCCTAAATAGGACACCCACCACAAGGTAGAAACATGCCCTTTACATACGTTCTAAAATAGAAAAGCAAATTAAATTACATGATGTTTAACCAATGAGGTACCCACCAAGTGAAAACATACCTCTTACAACTTTTGAAAATCTAAATTAATTGATAAAAGTAAATAATCATTCATCATAAATAAATCATTCATCAAAGCTATTAATCAAAATAGAAAATAAATATCCATCCATGATAAATTAAATAAATCAAGTATTGAAATTAAATAAATTAAATTATAAGAAATAAATCAAAGCATAATCAAGTATGGAATTGAATAAAGCAAATAAAAGTCCAATTATGGATACTGTGACTTTTTATGGAATTAAAATAAATTATGATTTTATGTTTTAAAGGGTTGGTAAGACTCTTTGATTAACAAAATTAAGGTTTGAATGATAATATCATGAAACTAGGGTTTTAAACACTTTAAAATACTTTAATTTGTGATTTTTGGCTATTGGGTTCCTAAGCTACTATGTAAAATTTAGATTTTTATGTTTTTATATTTTTTAATGTAGAGTTCATAAAAATTAGGGTTTAAGGTTTTAAAAGGGTTAGTGTTCATTATTTTGAATTTTGAAAGCTGAATTTGAATTTGATATTTTGGAATTTAGGGTCTCGGGTGGTGAATAATTTTTAAGAATTTGGAAATCAATTTGATAATTTCATGAAGTTTTATGAATTTAAACAAATAAATTAAAGTTTTTATAAGTAGAAAAGATGTTTTTTAAGGCTTTTTGAATGAAATAGAACATACTTTAAAATTTTAAAAGAAGCAGAATTTACATCATATTTTTGTTGAAAAATATGTTCAATTAGAGTTTTAAGATTTTTAAGAAGAAAAAATAACAATTTTAAGCATTTTGGAAGATAAACTAATGAAATAAGGTTTTTTTGGCTTTAGAAAAACTAAATTAAAGTTCAAAGGTTTTTAATTTTGAATTCATAAATTTGCTACTGTGTAAAAAAAACAATTAAAGAAAATTAATTAACACATACCTTCTTTTGATGATTTCTCCAAAAATAATTCTTCTTAGATGAACTAGCTCCAAAGAGAAGCCTTTTTTGCCTTTGAATCCTCTAAATCGTGTTGCTGCTGTTCCAGAAAAGAGTTGAATTGAATTTCTTCTTTTCCTTCCTTGATTTGGTTTCAAAATTTTCAAACTACCCTTGGATTTTTTGCCTCTTTTTTAATTGTCTTTGGTCCTTATCTATAGTGGTTTGAGGTTGTTTATTCCTAATTAGTTAAGGTAAGTAATATTAATAAATAAAAAAAACCAAAACCTAATTGGATTATGTTTTGAAAAATTTGCGTTGAAAAATTTGCGCTGCCGAAAAAAATTACAGCAGGAAAAAATGCGCTGGCGAAAAAATTCTGCCCCAGAAATCTGCGGCAGCGCGCCCGAAGCGGGCCCGTAAGCTATTTCGCAGGCAGAAAATTTTTGCTTTCACAGGCAGAAAATTTCTGTGTGCGAAATAGCACAGTGATTTCCGCCCGCAGGAATTTCCTGCGGGCGAAATGCCCAAGGGCCTGCCCGACGATTTTTTCGTAGCCGATTTTTTCGACTCCTATTTTTATTTTTATTTTTTGACTTTTATTTATTTATTTCTATTTTTTATTAATAAAAATTAGATACTAAAGCAAAAATTATTTAATAAAAATTATTTTGGACCAATTAGACAACAAAAATCATTTTAGACTAAATAAAACATATTGGACCGGATTGGGTCAAAAATTAAGGGTCTACAAGTTGTTGAGAAGACAGCTGTTGAAAAGACTGAGACATCTGATGTTGAGAAGATGATTGTTGATTTAGAAAAGAAATTTGAAAAGAAACTAAAAACTGAAGAAATGTCCGAAGTTGACAAATTATTTGAGTTAGACAAAGAAGTTCCGTACAAGTTCAAGATGTCATCTTTTGCGAAGTTTGAAGAAATAAAAAATCCTCACCTCCAAGTGAAGCAGTATATCCCTGCTATACAGTCTGCCCGAGCTACTAAGGCTCAAACTCTAAGGTACTTTATGCTCTCATTGGATCCTGTTATCCAAAATTGGTTCAATACCTTAGATGATGGAACACAAAAGAGTTAAGATTTGTTATACAAGACCTTCATCCAACAATATGGATACAATGTTGAAATAGAAGTTACCTTAATGAAAGTGGAGTCCATTAGACAAAGGCCAAATGAGAATTTTGTGGACTATGTGAAAAGATGGAGAAATAAGGCCACTTTGCTCAAGAAGAGGCCCGATGAATCTGATCAAATAAGGATAATCGTGAGAGGGCTGTTGCCTAGTCTTCGTGAAAGAATGTCTCATACACTTATCCATTATTTCAAAGATCTTCTCCAAGCTGGTCTGCAAATTGAAGAATGGGAAAGGGAGAAGAATTGCTTTTCAATAAGAAGGAACGAGAAAGGAAACTATTAACCTAACAATCAAAATACATAAAAGGAAGCTGATGTTAATACAACTGGTTAAGCAAATAGAAGGAAATTTTCAGATATGGGAAAGCCTTTGTCTTGGATCTTCAACAAGCTACAAAAGAAGGGACTATTACAGCCATTGGACCCTCGACCTTTGCCGAATTCTTTACGCCCAAAATTTGATATTAAAGCCTTTTGTGAGTTTCATCAGACACAAAGACATGAGACAGACAAATGCTTGAGACTAAAATATGAGATCCAAAATTTGATTGACAGTGGTACACTACCCAAGCTGGATAAGCCCAATACCAAAAGCAATCCTCTACCTAAGTTCAACAGAGTGCCACCACCGGCAACCTTCATGGTGGGAAAAGGATTGGAAGAAGATTTTATTTTATCATCCTTTCAAGATGGGGATATTAAAGATGTGAAAGGAGAAGAAGCTTAACTCAACAAACTTCCCTTGGCTTATTTGTTTTTCTTGTTTTATTTTCTTTCTTTAATATTTAATTGGAATAATCGTATTTTTCAAATTTAAATTTGTTTGAATAAATTACTTTCATAAAAATTTTTGTTGGTCTTTGTTCATTTTCGTGCTCAACCAATGAGGAATCTAGCTTAATAATTCATGAATTAATATATTTATGCATCATGACTCGAATGACTTTACTAGATGAGGAAATTACTCTATAGCATTGAGTTGTATATGCTTACTTAGAGAAGGCTCCTGCGTCTTAGAACATGCTTTGACAAACTTTCAAGGCAAAATTGAACTATGCTTATTTAAGAGAGAAATGATCTAGGCATTGTTTGGTTAGCCAACAACTAGTATCCACCCAATTAAATATCAATCCCTAGTTGTACCTTTGAGCCTTCATAAAATTTTAGCTTTCTTTTCATTTGCTTACAAATCTCAACAATCTACCATGAGCTGTTGTGATACTTTTGACAAGTTTTATGATCACTAAGATGAAGAGGCAAGAAGTTCAAAGGAAGGAATGAATAGTCAAGATCATAAGGATAGTTGATGTTATCAAGACCATAAGGGTAGTTGAAGTTCTCCTAATATCCCCAATATATCAAGACAATATTAGAGTAACAAATGATTTATCCCTGTTAAAGAAGATTTATGTCACTCCACTTGTCCATTATAAGAAATACCAGTTGGTACAAACAAGACGACTCTTTTAGAGCTAGAATCGAAAAAAAAAAAAAGAAAAGAAAAAAAAAAGAAGAAAAATAAAACCCAAAAAAGCGGATCAAAAAAGCCAATTGAGTTCTCTTTTACCTAAAGCAGCAAAAAGCTTCCATTTGGTTTATAAGGACATTTTGACTTGAATTGGTCCAACCCAATCAAAGATTCAATCAAAATCAGGAAAAAAGGAGAAAGACCATCCAGTTCTTGAAAGTTTTGTACTTGACAATCCTACAAGGAAGAAGGACAAAATGATAAAATGCTCAAAGAAAGGAAAGAGTAAGAAAAATAAAAAGAAAGAAAAGGGAGAAGAAGAAAAGAAATGAATTTGGATACCAAACTTTTTGCAAAGGCAAAGACTATCCCAATCAAGATTCAAGTTAATGCCAAAAAAAAAGAAGAATGTTCAAAGCTTTATCTTTTCATGCTCCCAACTCTCTAAAGTTCAGATAAGAAATTTGTAGTGTAAAGGTTTGTCTATTTTGTCACAACGGCTCCAACTTACAAATGGCCTTCATTTAACCCGTGTCCCTTATAGACTCCATTTAAAGCCTATCAAAGACCTATTGATCTCTCTTGGTAGGTAGAGTCTACTAGTGGAGATAGTTTGAATAAGCATGCATATGAGATAGACAATATTTAAACTCAAATGAGACCTTTGACCAAGTAATGTGTATGTGCTTATTTGAAGTGCAACAATTCTTGCTTAAATAGAAATGATTCCCGAGTTTAGTACGGTAACTAGGGTTGTCAAGTTATTGATATGTTAATTTGAAAATCGAGTCCTGAGGTAAATTGACATTAATTTGGCAAAGCCAACATTTGATATCAAAATCAAAATTCAAAAATTCAAAAATATTTTTACAAAACCATCAAGTTAAGGGGAGTATGTTGAACTATCGAACCTCAAAGGACACATTGGCAAGGTTATGAAGAAGCTACCAACTGACATGCTGAAACATAGTTTGAAATGGATGTATCCCTGACTCTGCAACTTGGAGTCTCCACCACTCATATTTTCAACATCTAGAAGATAAAAGCCATAAATGTGAAGCATCCTGTAATTCCAGTGTAAGAACTGAATGGGCATCTAAAAGAAATACGTGAGAGCATTTCAGCTGATAATCTCGGTCTGTGAGTCGATGGAACCATTGTAAGTATTATTCATGCATATCATGCATACATGAGCATATCACATCTTACTTTCTTGTCTTGTATTATCTATTCTTTATTATAGTGAACAGCAAACACCCTGTGAAGTAAACAATCAAAAGAAGATATCAAATCAGGGGGGCATGGAAAGCCAATTCCTTGAGAAAGTTTCAGTAATTTTGCAAAGAGAAGAAATGCAAGCTTTTGCAAAGAACTAGACACCAAAAGCATCAATCAGAGCTCGCATAGAAAAATCATAGGTTTGAACCTACACAGGGGCAAAGTTTCTCCTTTTCAATTTTTTGAGTTATGCATGAACAAAACATTTTGAGACTCACTTCTAATATTTTACCACGTAGGGGGGCAAGGAGAGGATATGAAGGCTAGCTAAAAAGGGCTGAATTTTTTACAAAAGTGCAAAGGAAGAACAAAAAAAAGAATGAAAAAAAAAGAAAAAAATTAGAATTCTCAAAAGAATGAAGGTGCAAAAGACAAAAGATCAGTCCAACTAAAAGAGCTGAAGTCAGGGTAAAGACCTGACCTCCAATGGATAAAGATCCATGTTTCAAGGGTAAAGACCCGACCTCCAGTTGATAAAGATCCATGTTTCACAGGTAAAGACCCGGCCTTTAATGGATAACGATCCATGTTTTAAGGGTAAATACCCAATTTTCAATGGATAAAGATCCATATTTCAAGGGTAAAGACACAATTTTCAATGGATAAAGATCCATATTTTCAAGGGTGAAGACCCGATCGCTAAGCATGAAGATCCATTTTCAAGGATAAAGACCCGATGTCCAAAGGATGAAGATCCATTTTTTTTTCAAGGGTGAAGAGCCGATCTCAAAGGATGAAGATCCATTTTCAAAGGTGAAGACCTGATCTCCAAGGATGAAGATCCATTTACAAGGGTGAAGATCCATTTTCAAAGGTGAAGATTCGATGCTAAGGATGAAGATCCAAGGTCCAACGACGAAGATCCATTTTGAGGGTGAAGAACTACAATGCGTTAAAGAATAGAACAGCCGGAGCAGTCAGACTTCTCAACTGATAAAAGGTTAGTCAAACTCAGTCTCGGGTCCAAGCACCAAATTCAATCCAATCTCGGATCCAAGTACCCAATCTCGGGTCTAGGTACCCAAATCAAATTCAGTCTCGGGTCTAAGTACCCAATCTCGAGTCCAAGTATCCAAATTCAATTCAGTCTCGGGTCCAAGTACTCAAATCAAGTTCAGTCTCGGGTCCAAGTACCCAAATCAAATCCACATATCCATCTTCATCAAAAATCAGTCAAAAAATCATATTGCTTTTCACTCTCTTCTACTGAAAGTCTCAGATCGTTCAAGCAGGGGACAAACTGTAGACCCTTAATTTTTTACCCAGTCTGGTTCGATATTTTTTATATAGTCCAAAATAATTTTGTGGTATTTTAATTAAATAATATTTATTTTAGAATTTATTATTTATAATTTTTAATAAAAATAAAAATGGTAAAGTTAAATAAATAAAAAAAATAAATAAAAAAATAAAAAATAAAAATCAGCGACGAAAGGTTGAATCGGCCAGGCCAATTCGCCCGCAGGAATTTCCTACGGCGAAATGGCCTTGGGCCAATTCGCCGCAGGACCAAGCCAATTCATCGCAGAAAATTCCTGCGGCGAATTGGTTGGTTGCCCAGTGCTAGCCCGCCAGCTCTCGCAGTTTTCGCCCTCAGTAATTTTTTCGCCAACATAATTTTTTCCAACGCAATTTTTTTCGAAACCAAATTCTATTTGGTTTTGGTTTCTTTTCCTAATTAGTTTTAGTTTCCTTAAACAATTAGAAGTAGTTTTATGATTTTTCCGATAAATACCACGTTAAAAACAGAATTAGGGGATCGAAATTTTGTCTTACTGAGAACGAAACTTTGGACTTCTAACTTGGGGAGGAAAAAAGAGGACAAAAACTCTAGCAAGCAAGAGACATTAGAAACAAGAAGCATTTATCAATCCATCAAAGGCAGCAACATTGCCTTTGTCATTGTTCATCCATAAGTCAATTGTGGAGGAACCAACGAACGAAGGTTTGAATATTTATTTTCTTTATTTATTTCTTTACAGTAGCTTCATCATTCAAATTAGATTAATTGTTTCATCATACAGCTTGATCAAAAACTTCAAAAACCCTAAATCATCCTTCTGTTTCTAAAACTTCAAAAACCCTAAATTACTCTTCTGCTTCCAAAACATTAAAACCTTAACCTAATCTCTATTTCAAAAATCCAGTAGCCTTATTTGTTTCAAGTATCAAAAACTTTAACCCTAATTAATTCTTATTTCTAAAATCACACAGTAAGTGTGAGCGAAAATGTTTACCCCCACTTCCGGTGGAATGGTTCTTGCGACTTCGGCACTGTTTATGTTCGGGGCCTTAGAGAACACGAACATAAGTCCGAAAAAAATGGAGTCGCCACTCGGACGGGTTGAAAAAACAGAAAGGGGTGGATGACTCAATTCCTAAGGAATCTCCAACCCCCTAATGGGTTCGAAAAGTTGGGTACATGTGGGGAAGGTGAGAAATGGTCCAGCACCCCCACAACGCCCAGTTCATTGGAACCGGCCTCCTTTACAGGTCTTAATATTATAGAATTCTTAAGTATAACAATATTATCCACATTACACGCAACAATTGAAAGAAAGCATCATTATATTAAAATCAAAGCAATGTCCAAGCCAAAAATGGTCACCCATCCGAAGATGGAAATATGCCTTTACATAATCCATGTCTAAACTAATAGGACACTTACCGAAAGGTAGAAACATGTCCTTTACATTGGTCTAAAATATAAAAGCAATTTAAATTACATGATATTTAACTAATAAGGTACCCACAAAGTGGAAACATACCTCTTACAATATTTGAAAATCTAAATAAATCGATAAAGTAAATAACCATTCATTATAAATAAATCATTCATCAAAGATATCACCAAAATATAAAATAAACATCCATCCACGATAAACTAAATAAAGCATTGCAAATAAATCAAAGCATATAATAAACTACATAATTAAAATTAAATAAAGCAAGTAAAGATATAAATTAGGGCTACTGTTTCTATTTAATATTCTTTAATTAATATTTTAGGGTTTTTGAATTTATTGGTTTAGGCTACTGTAAGTTTTAAGGGAATTGACATGGATTAAAGTTTTATAATTTAAGAGATTGATAAAGTTCTTTGATTAACAAAATTAGAGTTTGAGGGATAAAATCATGAAATTAGGGTTTAGATACTTTAAAATATTAGGTTTATGATTATTAGCTACTGGATTGTTGTTTTTAGGCTTACTGTGTTGAATTTTAATATTTAGGTTTATAAGGTTTTAAGAATTAGGGTTTAGAAAAACTAGGGTTTAAGGTTTTAAGGGAGTTAGAGCTTAAGAAAACTAGGGTTTAAGGTTAGCTAGTTTGAGATTACTACCTTGGTTTTGAAGTTGAATTGGAGTTTTTAGTGTTTCGGAGAATGTATTTGATTTTAGAATTTGGAAAAACAATTTATAGTTTTATAAAGCTTTATGGAAATAGGCAAGATGATTTAAGGTTTTTGGAAACAGAATGTATTTTTTTAGGGTTTTTGGAAGTAGAAGGATCAATTTAGGGTTTTGAAAAATTAAAAAAAAATGATTTAAGGTTTTGGAAAGTTGGAAAGTAGATTTGCGTTTTAAGATTTTGAGGAAATAAATTAGGGTTCTTAGATTTTAGAAGAAACAGAAAAGTAATTTTAGGGTTTTTGAAAATAGAGGAGACGATCTAAGGTTCTAAGGTTTAGAAAAAGTAAATTAGAGCTAAGGTTTTTAGAATCAAAAGAAACGATTTAATGATTCAAGCTACTGTAAAGAAAAAAGAGATTAGATATTCATACATTCGTTTGTTGGTTCCACCAAAAATTATTTCTTGGATGAACAAGGACAAAGGCAAGATGGCTGCCTTTGATGGATTGATTGCTTGGTTGCTTATTCTTCTCTCAAAAAGTCCGATTGTTTTCACTGCCAAAAAGAATTTTCGAAATCCGATCTCCTTTCAAAGTTTTCTTTTTTCTCCAAAAGTTTTCCTCCCTTTTGTGTCTTTTTTTAGTCTTATTTATAGGAAATTTAGATGATTAATTCAATTTGTTTATGGAAACTATCATTAATTTGGAAAAGAAAACCGAAACCAAATTCTAATTGGTTTCGTAAAAAATTGCATCGAAAAAATTTTGCTGGCGAAAAAAAACTGCTGCGGAGAAATTTCGCTGTTCAAAAACTTGCAACGGCTGGCGAGCGAAAAACTGCAGGGGGCGGGTTGCGGGCCATTTCGCCCGCAGGACTTTCCTGCTGGCGAAATGGCCCAAGGCCATTTCGTCCAAACTTTTCTGCGACGAATTTTTTCATTGCCGATTTTTCCGTCACCGATTTTTATTTTTATTTTTGTTTATTTATTTTTTTATTATATTAATTTTTAAAAATTATAAAAACTAAATACTAAAACAAATATTATTTAACTAAAATAACACAAAAATTATTTTGGACTAATTAAACTATATTGGACTGAACTGGGTCAAAAATTAGGGGTCTACAGTTTGCCCCCTACCTGAACGATCTGAGACTTTAGTAAAAGAGAGTGAAAAAAAATATGACTTAATTTTTGAGATGGTTGAGGTTTTGGATTCTGGACCCGGTTCGAGTTCTGGACTCAAGGATAATTTTAGGTTCAGGACCTAAAGGTAATTTTTGGTTCTGGACCCGAGCTAAGTTCTAAACTTAAAAGAGATTTTAGGTTTTGGACCTAAGGATAATTTGGGTTCTGGACCCGAGCTAAATTCTGGACTTAGAAGAGATTCTAGGTTCTGGACATAAGGATAATTTGGGTTTTGGACCCGAGCTAAGTTCTGGACTTAGAAGAGATTTTAGGTTCTGGACCTAAGGATAATTTGGGTTCTAGACCCAAGCTAAGTTCTGGACTTAGAAGGAATTTTAGGTTCTGGACCTAAGGGTAATTAGGGTTCTGGACCCGAGCTAAGTTTTGGACTTAGAAGAGATTCTAGGTTCTGGACCTAAGGATAATTTGGATTCTAGACCCGAGCTAATAAAGATTTAATTATCTGCAAAAAATAATCGTAGTGAGTAGCATCTAAATTTTGTTTGTAAAATAAATTTAACTAATTTTTATGCACATATCTTCTCCTTGCCCCCTGCGTGCAAAAATATTTATATACAGGCATGTACATTTGAGTAATTAAATTGAACGATTGAATTTACTGTGTATTTACTGTGTAATCACTGTTCATGTACATTCACTATTCGTAAACAGTAAGTAAATAGTAATTTTACTATTTATCAATAGTAATTTACTATTTATAAACAATAATTTACTATTTATCAATAGTAAATTTACTATTCATCAGTAGTAAAATTTACTTTTTGAATTTTATTTTTTCCTTGCCGTCCCTCTATATTAACGAACGAATTCCTTCATTTCATTCACAGCAAAATCCTTAATTTCTATAATTCTCTCAAATTCTTTCAAATTTAGCATATAGTTTTGAAAAAAAAAATGCATGCTTCGAGGTCAGGAACTCATTCTAATGCTGAGTTATTAGAGTTTATTCGGCATCATAAAGATGGAAATATAGATCTACTAGCTAGGATGCCGCTTCATCGTAGTTCAAATCAAAAGAGCGCGATAATTATTATTTCTTTTTTTTGTTTTATTTTCTTTTTTGTTTTATTTTTTTTCTATTTTATTTATTTATTTTTTCTATTTTATTTATTATTATTATGTTTGTCTTTATTTATATTTTTTATATTATTATTTTTTAGAAAGTTTAGAAAAAATATATTAATTTAAGTAGATAGAATAATATGTACTTACCTTGTATTAACGTACCTGGCTCCGTGTTAGCGTGATCGTTGCATTATTCGGGCCGGAGGGTGTATCTACAAAGCCCGATAATGGTATGATGTAGCGCCTTCTCGGGTAAGGCGGATTATCCGAGATTGCAGCTTTGAGAGCTTCATCTTATAACTACCATCCGAGGAGTATTTGATAGATCGGAGTGTGGTCCAAGAGCTTGCAGAACGATGGTTGGACACAACCTATACTTTTCACTTGCCCATTGGAGAGATGACAATTGGTCCGGTCGACTTTGCTGCTATAACCGGCATTCGGTATGATGGTGTTCTGCTTCCCTAACCAATGATATTTTGACATTTGAAGAAATTTAGCAATTAATTGGTATGGAACCATCATATAAAGGGCCTTTTAAGATAAAAATCGAGCCAATTCGTAGTTATTGGATGAACTACGAAAGATGGGTTCATAGAGACACGGCCCAACAGTATACTCGAGGATTTTTGTTATATTTGCTTGGGTCGACCATCTTAGGCAGCACTGAATCCTTCATCCATTTGTCAGTGTTGAGGGCCCTTTCTTATTTTAGGACGGTACCACTTTACGGCTGGGGTGAAGCTGGTCTTGCTTGTCTTTACCATGGTCTTGATAAAATTTGTCGAAACAAGAAGTCTTTTGCCGGCTTGATGGTGGTTGTCAAGGTATTCTTCTTCCACCAATGTCAATTTCATTCTTTTCTCGTATGAATTTGATCTCTATTGTTATTGTAGGCATGGGCATATAAACACAACCTCGTGAGGGTACATGGTATTTTCCGAGAGAGAATTGAATATCCGAGATTAAATTTCTGATTGTCAGATCGCGTGGAAGTTCCCGGCTCTCACCACGTGCATACCCAACGCTTCGTGTTGAGCCACTTAACCTGGGACCAGGTAAAATAGCATTAGTATGCTCTAAAATTTATGTGAAAATTTACTTACCTTATTGTGAACACTCGAATTTTGGGGCTCGGAAAGCCAATTTCCTCAAACCAAGCCAGACCGGGGGACAACGGTAAAAGTCCACCGAAAGTATGTCTTCATGGTACTTGAAATGTCCGGGACGACGTGACGATCACGGATATGGTCCCGGAATAATTTTTGGAGGCCCGTGGCTCCCGAAAAGTCAGTTTTAACGGAAATAGCGCGTGTCGCGGTGGGCCAGGACGGCGGCCAAGCCGCCGTCCAGCCCGATTTTGCCTATAAATAGGCTTCAGATTTTCAGAAAAGGAAAGACTTTTGGACTTCCTACGCCCAGATGCTGACGAAATTTTTATGCTTAAGAATTTCTAATATTGTGTTGTAGAAAGCAAGAATCATACTCAAAAGTGCAAGGAAACAAGATCTGGAACTTAGAAGTGGAAAAATTCTAATCAAGGTAATATCATAATTCATCTTTGGTCAATTCGAGCATATCATAAGCATTCTAATCTTCTTCTTAATTTCTTCTCGGTCAAAGACCTAATCTTTTTAGGTCTGAGGGCCTAATGGACTAATCAATCACCCTTTTGGCATTAAGCCATAAATAAAATCAACTTTTTTTTTGCACGGAGCCTAAATTGCATCTCTTTGGTACTAAGTACCTAAACGGCACCATTAAAATGAACTTTTGGCATGAAGCCTAAATCGAACTCTTTTGGTACCAAGTACCCGAAATTATACAATTTTTGCACTAAGTGCTCAAACTCACAACTCTGGCAAAATGCCTGAAAAATGCACGAAGCATACACACACATGCATGAAGCATAAATTTCATCGCCTTTAAATAGGCTTTTCCGAACTACATGGGCTTTGATCTTCCATTCAAACGGGAGTATGTAGGCATATTTGGGATTCATCCCAAGTAGCAAGCCCGCTATTTGTTAACAATCTGTTTGTTTTTCTTTTCTTCACCCCTTTTGTGTTTATTTCTTTTTTTTATTATTATTACAAAGTTAGTCGAATGCATGACATAGTCCCCGAATCCTCCTTGGGTTCGCAGACTAGAAACCTTTACATTGGACAAGTTATTGGAGTCAAACAAGGGTTTTCTTAGTTTTTCCCTTCGAACAAAATAAACTGAGTGGCGACTCCCGACAACATGTGAACTTTCGCCCGGATCCTTTTCGGGCGGAAAACCGAGGTTCACAATTTGGCGACTCCACTGGGGAACATAAAAATGATTTATGTGATCCTAGTGGACTACTATTGTTTATTTGACTAACTGGCCCTTCTTTAGGGTATTTTTATTTATTTTGGCAGGGTAACTTAGCAATGGTTGTCTTTTCTTTAAAGACATTAGTACTGAAAATTGAAAAAAAATATATCTTCCTGGGGACCATAAAAAAATAATAAAAAAAATAATGGCTATATATTACAAAAAAAAAATAATAAAAAATGATAATAATAATGATTTATGGAATTATAGTAGACTGTTATTATTATTCGTTTAACTGATTTGCCCTTCTTTAGGGTATTTTTATTCATTTTGCAGGGTACCCTAGCATTATATATCCTTTCTTTAAGGATGTTGGATTGAAAGTTGACAAAAGGAATCTTTTTCCTTTAATGGTCCCTTATTTGATAAATTGTGCATTTGTTTTGTCATTCAGAGAATCTTTTTCTCTTGCATATATGGGGGAATCCTTTTCCTCCATTGCATAAAAAATTATTTTCAAATGAATTTCTTCTCTTTCTGTTCAAAGTTCTGAGTCTGGATAGCAAGTAGTGCTGACCGGCAGGTCTCCTTGATTATGCCGGCGGACAGCCAAAGCGTCCTCCCTGTTGTCGCAAACCATTCCAATCCTTTTGGAGTGGCCCATGAGTAACCGTACTGTTGGACCCACGCGAAACTCCTTGTTTCACATGTGGTTAGGTATATCTTACTCAAGACTCAAGGGTCCCTATGATAAGCCGATTCTCTATTTTTACATAACAATAGAACCTTCCCTTAGGTTGTATGTACCCAATGATAGTGCCGCATTCCATTAAAATGAATTGTGATGTGATGAGGTGCATTCATGCAACATAACAACATTGTTTTTGGGAAAAATTTTGATGTACATAAGTGGACCAAGAGTTTTCCTACCATACACACCACCCTAATTTTTTACCCTTGACCTTTTCAAGTACCCTCTGTCCGTGTGCCTTCACCTACACCAGACACATTAACACCAACTGTGCTATCCCCTACAAGTTCTACTACCCCAATTTCACCAACTACTCCAATTACTGAAATGGCCACGATTGAACAAATTAAGGCTTTGCTGGATGGTCAGGTTAAGGAAATTGAAGCTAGAATGCAAGAAAAAATTGATGAAGCTTTAGCCGCCCAAAGGGTAGCCATCCTGGCTGAATTAGAAGGAGCACCAAAGACAGTCCCTATTCCTGGAAATTTGGGGAAGGAACCCATTGTGGGGCAAACTAGTACCCCCGTGACTGCTCAGATTAATACCCCTGTTATCAATTTGGAGGATCCACCCTCCAAGAATGAAACAGATGAACTGAAAAGGAAACTTGAATTGCTTGAGAGGTCAATCACTGCCATGAAAACTCACAAAGAGGTGGTAGACATGGATTCCTTATCCTTGTTTCCCCAAGCCAGATTACCTCTAAAATTCAAGATGCCGGGGATGGATAGATTTGATGGGACCACTTGCCCTAAAACCCATTTGAAGATGTATGTGGGGGCCTTGAGTCCTTGGGGTTTAAATGATGAGCTCTTTGCTCAACTCTTCCAACAATCCCTGACTGGGGCTGCCCTTAAATGGTTTGTGAGTCTAGACCGTTCCAAGATTAAGACATGGGAAGACATCTGCAATGCATTTAACTCTCAATACCACTACAATATTGAGGTGGATGTCACTAGAAGAGAACTTGAGACTACCAAACAAAACAACAATGAACCCTTCTCCTCGTTCCTTACGAGGTGGAGGGCAAAAGCCACCCAGATGATCAATCGCCCTTCAGAACAAGAGCAGATTGATATCATAATCAGGAATTTAAGACCTACATATCAGGCTCAACTGCAAACCCAATATCTACCTACTTTCAAATCGCTCATTGCGACTGCAACCAAGGTAGAAGATTTGATACAGTTGGGTAAAATAGTGGATGAGGGGGCTGCATCGAAATATAAGAAACAAAGCCAAACTCCTTCCTCAAGCAAGGTCAATCAAGTGGCCAATATTGCCCCTGCGAATCCTTTACGTGTGGGCAATCTTGGGCCGAGAAATCAGCTAAGAAGGCAATATACTGACCTTGGAGTACCCCTTCACTTGGTGTTTAAAAAGGCTGTGGAAGGGAAATATTTGAAGCCTTTGGATCCAAGACCTCCTCCAAACCCATTACCTTCCAGTTATAAAGTCAATGAATACTGTGAATACCATCAAGGGAATGGGCATAAAACAGATGCTTGTTGGACACTCAAAAATCGCATCCAGGATCTGGTGGATAGTGGTGACATCATTCCTCTCAGGAGGCAACCAAACATCAACACTAACCCTTTGCCCAATCATTCCATCCACGCCATTACAGTGGAAGAAGAGCTGTTTGATCCTTTCAAACTTCTCTTGAAAATGAATGAAGTATGTGTGTTAGATTTGAACGAACTTTCTGAAGAGGTCAGTGCTCTGACAAGAAGTGGAAGACAATATCAGCCACTTGACTTGGGAAAAACCCCTACAACCTCAAATCCCCCCCATAAGAAAACACCAGAGCCAAAAGAAGACCCTGTCCTCACTCAGCTTAAACAAACTCAAGCTAAGGTGTCAATTTGGGAGCTCCTTGCTTCCTCATTCCCACACCGCCAGGCTCTCAGCGAAGCTTTGAGTCAACTTGATACACCTGTGGACACAAGCCCAGAAGCTTTGGTGGCCACTTTGACCCAATCAACCAAGGCATTGAGTATCAGGTTTTCTGATGTGGATTTACCAGAAGACGGTAAGAAACACAATGATGCTCTATACATCACCATACAGACTGGGGGAAAGACTGTGCCCATGGTTCTCATTGATAATGGGTTAGCCTTAAATGTGTGTCCCTTGAAAGTAGCAAGCTGTCTGGGGTTGGAGGCTACAGATCTTACACCTTCTGATCAGATTGTGAGAGCATATGATAACACTCGAAGAGAAATTTTGGGTGTTGCCACTCTAGAAATTGCTATTGGGCCGGTGAAAATGGGAGTACCATTCCAGGTCATTGATGTACCCGCGAGCTTTAATCTCCTCCTTGGAAGGCCGTGGATTCATCAGATTAATGTTGTACCTTCTTCACTACACCAAAAACTTAAATTCCCTTTTGAAGGAAAAATCATCACTATCAAAGGGGACACCTGCGAAATCAACAGGAAAACCATGGATCAGTCTCTCCTTGAGGTTGTTCCTGGTGAAACTGCCATGACCTTGACTGGGTTTCATTACGACACAGTTCAATGCATAGAAGGTGAAAAACCCAAGGGGCCATTTGTCTCATATGACTTTGGGGAGGTCCAAATCAACTGCCTAGTGGGAATGATGCTGAGGGTAGGTCTATTGCCCGGTATGGAAACGATGAAGTCTGGGAGAAAAATACCCGTAGTACGGCCATGGGAAGAGCCTGAGAATAAGGAAACTTTTGGCTTGGGGTACAAACCTACAGACGAGGAAATAGAAGAGTTTGAGCGTGGAAGGAAGAAAAAGGGAAGTTGGGGGGCAAGAAGCCTCAAAATGCGCCCTTACTTTAGAACTCTGAATGGTCACTTTTGCAAACCTGGAAAGGCAGTTCATCACCGTGGTTTTCAGGAACCATTCTATTCTCCTATGACCGGAAAGAAGCTACCGGGTTTTGAAATGTTTGCTGATGTTGTGGCCATGAAAGAAGAAGAGCCAGAACCTGAAACTGACCCCCAAATGGAAGATTTCATGCGGCCTTGTCTCTTTGATGAGATTGCTATGATAACCAATTTTGAAGACAATAGGGATTTCACAAAGCTGATCAAGACCACGGATGGATCGCTGAGAAATTGGTACGTCGAGGAGGGACAAGCTGCTGAGGTTAAACCTAGTCCTGTGTCACACCCTGAACTTGAGTCTTGTACCGAGTCTTGTACTAATTCTGAGTCAAAAACCAAGTCAGAGTCTAATTCTGAGTCTTCTGTAGTTTCAGATTTAGGGAACCCTAATGTCAAATCTAATGTAATCTTGGAGAATGACTCCACCATTATCAATGAAACTGTTCCGATTCTTGGTTACCCTGTGTCTTTTGCTTTCCAAGTATTATCTAGCAAAAATGAAATAAATGAAATAATTGAAATAAATGAAAAGATAATAATTGGCAAAGAAAATGAACATACATACATTGCATATGATTGTGCGAATAAGGAACAGGTTGTCGATTGCATCAGGAAGTATGTCGACTGCTTCATGTGGAAGGCAAGTGATGTCACGGAATAGACCCAGCTATAGCAGTGCATAAGATTCCGCTATACCCAGAGGCAAAGCCGGTTAAGCAGAAGTTGAGAAGAATGAAGCCAGAATGGTCTTTGAAAATTAAAGAGGAAGTTGCCAAGCAACTGGACAATAAGTTCATAGAACCAATTGCCTACCCTTCCTGGTTAGCAAACATTGTACCGGTCCCGAAGAAAGACGGAAAGGTCAGAATGTGTGTTGACTACAGAGATCTGAATAAGGCTTGTCCCAAGGACGATTTCCCGCTACCTCACATCGATTTGCTGATAGACAGGATGGCTGGGCATGTGATGGTTTCCATGACTGACCTCGCGGTTGGGTACAATCAGATCCTAGTTCACCCACCAGACAAAGAGAAGACAGCTTTCATCACAGAATGGGGCACTTTCTGCTACAGGGTCATGCCTTTTGGATTGATAAGTGCAGGGGATACCTATCAAAGGATGGCGACAACAGTCTTTCATGACATGATACACAAAGAAGTAGAAGTGTATGTCGATGATATGATTGTCAAGTCAAAATCTCCAGAAGAACACGTTGAAGCACTTGAGAAGTTCTTCCTTAGACTTCGCAAGTACAACTTGAAGCTTAATCCTGCAAAATGCCTCTTTGGTGCGACATCGGGCTTATTTTTGGGATATCTGGTCAGGAAAAAAGGAATAGAAGTTGATCCAGCAAAGTCAAAGGCTATTCTGAAAATGCCTCCACCAAGAACAGAGAAAGAGGTTCGAGGCTTGCTAGGTAGATTACAGTATATCAGTCGATTCATATCACAGTTGGCTGAGACTTGTGGTCCTATCTTTAAGCTAGTAAGGAAAGGTGCTTCGCAAGAATGGAATGAAGCCTGCCAAAAGGCCTTCGACAAGATCAAAGAATACTTGTTAAGTCCGCCAATTCTACAACCTCCAAGAATGGGAAAACCTCTGCTCTTGTATTTGTCTGTAACAGATGAAGCCATGGGGGCAATGCTAGCTCAAGAGGCTGAAGATACAAAGGTGGAAAATGCAATTCACTACCTCAGCAAAAGGATGCTAGACTATGAGTTAAAGTATAACAAGATTGAGAAGTTGTGTTTAGCCTTGTATTGGGCTTGTACGAAATTACAACACTACTTGTCTTCTTACACTACTTATGTCATTGCAGAACAGAGTCCCTTGAAATTCCTTATGGAGAGGCCTGTTTTGGACAGCAAAATGGCTAAGTCGGTGTCAACATTGGCAGCCTTTGACTTGAAATTTGTTCAAAGGAAAGCTGTGAAAGGTGGGGCAATAGCTGACCAATTAGCAGAATTACCTATAAAAGACGAGATGCGAGAAATGGGTTTCCCTGACGAAGACCTCTTGAATGTGGAAGGAAGTGTTTGGGAGATGTATTTTGATGGAGCATCCAATTATCATGGAAACGGAATTGAGATTGTGTTCAAAACTCCTTGTGGAGAATACATTCCATTCGCAGTTAAGCTTGACTTTAGCTGCACAAACAACGAAGCAGAATATGAAGCTTGCATTAATGGGCTGGAAGCCGCCCTAGAATTGGGGATTAAGGACCTAAAGGTCTATGGTGATTCTATTTTAATAGTATCACAAGCTTTAAGGAAATGGAAGATAAGAGAAGAGCGTTTGGTTCCTTACCTGCATGCATGAAGCATTTCATCGCCTTTAAATAGGCTTTTCCGAACTACATGGGCTTTGATCTTCCATTCAAACGGGAGTATGTAGGCATATTTGGGATTCATCCCAAGTAGCAAGCCCGCTATTTGTTAACAATCTGTTTGTTTTTCTTTTCTTCACCCCTTTTGTGTTTATTTCTTTTTTTTATTATTATTACAAAGTTAGTCGAATGCATGACATAGTCCCCGAATCCTCCTTGGGTTCGCAGACTAGAAACCTTTACATTGGACAAGTTATTGGAGTCAAACAAGGGTTTTCTTAGTTTTTCCCTTCGAACAAAATAAACTGAGTGGCGACTCTCGACAACATGTGAACTTTCGCCCGGATCCTTTTCGGGCGGAAAACCGAGGTTCACACTTATGTTATTTTGCAAGTGAATTTGGCCTGGTGGAACCCAGAAGAGCGGACAAACTGGTCACCCTTCATGAAGGCTGCACTATCTTTCTAACATACTCGCCGAGTCATTGCTGGCCCAGTGTCTAGTGGTTGGTTTTTTGGAGAGAGAATTTATGAGTGGTTTCTTGGTCCAGAGAAGCGGACGGTTCCGATGTATTACCCGAAATATACTTTAAATATTATATCAATGCCGGAGGATGCTTGGTGGTCGGCTTGGTACGGTTATGGTGTTGAGACATTTCTTCATCTACCGGGTGCATTTTATGCCCATTTTATTCAAAGAAGGCTTTTGAACTTTGATGTATCGCCTATTGGTATACAGAAAATTCCCAAAGAAAATGAGGGTAGAGTTGAAGAGGAACATCATGGAGAGGCAGGAGAATTCGTTCCACATCTTGGGGCTAGCACTTCTCAGGTAAACCTTTTCCATTTTTCATTGCAATCGCTTCTCTCTTAACTTATTTTGATTCCTTGATGATTGTTGTAGGTTGTTGGCTCATTTGATTATGAGGCTGGACCTTCTTTTGCTGCTCCTTCATTTGCTCATTCTAATCCGCCAGATATGCCATCTCATCTGCAGGGCATTGATATGTATTACTTGGTGAGTTTTCTTTGTTTTATGATAATTTATGCTATATGTATGCATGATTATGTATATTCTTATCTTTTTCCTTTCTGGCTCATAGCAGATGTTTGAAGAACAAAATAAGAAACTTCAAGAAGAGTTAGCCGCAAGTTGTCAGCAGGCTTCTCATTTTGAAAATTTGTATCATTAATCCGAACAAAATTTTTGAGACTTCCGATTTCAGGGGATGAGAGATCCTGGTGCTTCTTCATCAAGAGGCCCCCAGACTGATGACCATGAGATCATTTCGTCTACTTTCGATGAGGACCGTGACAGATTGGAACTCTAAGGTAATAGAGATTTAGTGCTCCTGCTTCGGGCGGACTCGAGAAGAGTGATTTGCCCCCTCCTCTAACAGGGGATGATTTTTTCAGGGTTTTTTTATGACCTACCACCACCTTCTTAGTAATGTATAAATTGTATGAACATTGTACAATAAGCATAAAAGTAATGATACATAGTTTCTGCCTTTACTGTAAGTCTCTCTTCTTCTTTTTTTTATGTTTTTTTTGTCATTATTACTGCGCCACAATTATTATATTTTCTTTTTCATATTTCAATATTTACACAGCATTACTACAAAAGCCAAATGCAACACGGTAAAGGAATTTTCGTCGCTAATACTTTTCCTCATGCAACATGGTCTCGCTCTTTTCCCATCACCTTTTCCTTATCAACTTTGGAAAAGCTTGTTTCCTCTATATAAATCACCTTTTATGCCATAATTTCATACAGAAGCCAAAATACCTTCCATTTCAACGTAAAAACTCCTTTAACAATTTTGATTTTTCTTCATTCATCAACCATGACCGAACTTCATTTAAAGAAGATAAAAATTCTATTAAAGAATATGGATGTCATTCACTGGAAGCAAATTTCATGGTCAAAACTTGATATTTTAAAGTGTTTTCACAATTTTAAATTGGACCACTCCTTTTTACATGCCATGGCTTCCTTTTGGAATATGGATTCTAGGACATTTAAAATTAATGGCTTTGAAATATGTCCCTTGATTGAAGAATTTGAGGCCATCCTTGGATATCCAAATAACCAACAAATAGCGTTACCCATACTGATTTCCAAGACTCAACAAAAGATGCATATGTTATTTCAAATTCCAAAGCACAAAGTTCTTCAGTTGCTGAGAGGTGAGAAAATTCTACTTGCTCCCTTGATTGATTTTTGTCTCTCATTTGGCTTCTACTGAGGTATGGGGACGCATGCTCTGTCTTTGCTTGCTTGGCCAATTCTTGCTTATTTCTTCTGACGACGATATTGATCCTCGAGTATTGGATATCATGGACCAAATGGAAGGAGGCTTATCTCCGATACCTGTGATCTTAGTCGAGACTTTAGTTGGATTAGACCGACTTAAATCAGGATTGATGAAGAGACTAACCGGGAGTCCGTTGCTACTTCAGGTAATTACCTAAACTGCCCTTTCGGGTTTTCAATTTAGATTTTCGCCTTTTTTATTGCTCTAATTTTTTCCTAGTCCGCCCATGCGAATTTTCGGAACTAACGAGCTGTCCTAATTTTTACCTAAGTTGCCCTTGCGGGTTTTTAACTTAGCGGACCTCTTTTTATTATATATTTTTTACATTGCTCTAATTTTTGCCTAGTCTGCCCATGTGAATTTTTGGAACTAGAGAGCTGTCCTGATTTTTGCCTAAGCTGCTCTTGCGGGTTTTCAACTTAGCGGACTCTCTCTATCTTTTTTTTTAAATTTAATTCTTTCCTTACAGATTTGGCTTCAGGAGCGTCTTTGCTTGCTTGATACTCCATCCATGGATTTTGTCAGATATTTGCCACATATTCATTCTGATAGGAAGCTACTCCATCCTACTTCTTCATATGCTGACTAAATTGACTGGATCCACTCACGCGCTGAAGTCAACATCCATTGGTTGGTACTTTGGTGGAAGATTTCTCGTATCACCATCCGGACATACTTGATGTATGTTTCCCTTGCTGCTCTTCGTCAAGGTACATGCTATGATCCTCGCCGACTTGGCCGTCAGTACGGAGCTGAGCCTCGCGATTCTGACTTTACTCCCGACTTAGACATGCCTTGCTTGACTAAAGCCTACTTGGATCGGCTAAGGAAAAGCTGGCCTGCACGTTACACTTATCGTCTGCCATAGATTTTACATTTGTCAATTCAGAAAGTGTATTGTTATGATGAAAAAAAATAATAAAAATAATAAAAGATGCTTCTTTTCCTTTTATAATTTGTCATCACCTTTTGCTATTGTGTTTATTTATTTCATCCATATCTGATCAAATACTTATAACAGTGCACATAGAAAAATTTTAACATTAATTCTATTTTATTAAATTGGGGAACAACCAAACATAAAGCCAGCATACACAAGATCACTCATGTTGCCAACTAGCCCTTTCGGGTTTTCTAATTGACGATTTTCTCTCATTTAGCCCTAATTGTTGCCTAGCCCGCCCTTTCGGGTTTTCGAAACTAGCGGACTGCTCTAACTTTTGCCTAGGCCGCCCTTTTTGGGTTTTCAGCCTAGAGAGCTCTTTTTTATATATACATAAAACCTGTTCAACCTGTCGATGTTCACTGGCTCACTAAACTCGTTCCCATCCATGTCAGATAGCTTCACCACACCTTTGTTTATGACTTGTTACGCGACATATGGCCCTTCCCAGCTAGGCCTAAACTTCCCTTTTAGATCGGATACATTAGGCTTGCATTGCTTCAACACCAAATTCCTGACTCTGAGTTTTCTGATCTTAACCCTTCTATTGTAGGCTCGAGCTATCTTCTTTTGATATAGTTGGTGATGATACAATGCATTTAACCTTCTCTCTTCTAGCAAAGCTAACTGTGTGTATCTGCTTGTTACCCATTCCGTTTCAGGCAGTTCGACTTCCAAGACTACCCTCAATGACTTGATCTCTATTTCAATTGGCAACACTGCTTCCATCCCATAAACCAAAGAGAACAGTGTCATTCCAGTAAGTGTTTGCACGCTTGTCCTATATCCCCATAAAGCAAAGGGAAGCATCTTTGACCAATCCCTGTAAGTCTTGGTCATCTTGGACAGAATTTGCTTAATTGTCTTGTTTGTTGCTTCTACCGCACCATTAGCCTTTGGTCTATAAGGAGAGGATTTGTGATGATGGATTTAGTACTTCGAGAATAAATCCTTAACTGCTCATTGAAATTATACCCTGCTGTCTGATATCACACTGTGCGGGACCCCATACCTGCAGATGAGGTTCTTTTCAATAAATCTAGTCTTTTGACTTGCACCCAGTTTATTGAAGGATTCGGCTTCGACCCATTTTGAAAAATAATCTACTGCTACCACAATGAAACGGTGACCGTTTGAAGTTGTCGGATGTATCTCTCCTATAATGTCGATACCCCAGGTGGCAAATGGCCAGGGTGAAGATATAGAATGCAATTCTTTAAGAGACATGTGATTCAAGTTACCATACATCTGACATTGTTGGCACTTCTTCACAAACTCAATACAATCTCTCTCTATGGTCAACTAGTAGTAACCTTGTCGAATAATCTTCTTAACTAGGGCCAAACCACTCATATGTGGTCCGCAACTTTCCGCATGTATTTCTGACATGATATGCTCCACTTCAGGCTTCCTTAAACATCTTAAATGCACCCCCATCAGGCCATCTTCGATATAACTCCCCATGGAATGTAATGTATTGCAATGACCACCGCCTTATGGCTCTTCTTTCTTTCTTTGTTGCCCTCGGCGGGTATTCCCTTTCCTCCAAAAATTGCCTTATAATATCATACCACGCATCATAGTCTGTATCAGTTTCCATGATTGTTTCATATTCATAGCAAGGAGTTGATGAAATGGTCAAAATCAAAGGCTTAAGGAGTCAATTGGTTCTTCATGGTCTCTGCTAGGACCTTTTTTATTTTTTCCATTTTGGCATTGAGGGCATCATCCACCATTCTTTGAATTTGTTCGAGATCCATTATTTTTGGTGAGCAAGTGATTGAGTTGTTGCTAGATTCTTCGCTTCCGGCGTAGGTCAGATTGTCGTAAGCTTTTGAACTGTCATAATTCAGTGTTGTGAGCCAGAAAGGATCAATGATATGAGATGCAAATGTATGCGTGTATGCATGTATGCACAAACAATCAACAAACAAGGATAAGTAGAACGTCCCTTCCAACCTTATAACATCCACACACGAATGGCGAGTCTTTTTTCTAGGTATATAGTTAACAAAATACCAACATGGGGTACCTTATTTTTTAATATTTCTCTCGGACGTTTCAACCAATAGTTATGTTTTTGAAAATGAAAATCAGTTCACAATAATTCCCATTAATTAGGTTTTAATCCCTTCCACCAACTATAGTAGCTTTTATGCTATATATTGGATTAAAAATAAATTAAGAGATTTATTATAAATAGATTTCTCACATGAAAAAGTAACTAATGATTCATGCCAAAAACAAGCACATGGTTAATTTATTCTTAGTATAAACTAGGCTCACAATTGATTTTTAGTATTTCATAATTGACTTAAATAATTTGCAAGCTCTTTATAAGAAAAGATTGGATGAAAATCATTTTTGTTTCTAAGCCCATTGTAAAAAGATTTTAGAAAAAATATATTTTGGACTTTGTATTTGGGTTATGAGAAAAAGAATTTTTAACTTATTTTGGAAAAATTTTATGTCCAAAGACCATTTTGAAAACGTTTTGAAAATAGCTTTGGTCTTTTGGATTTTAAAGAAAATTTTATTTTGAGCTTACAATGTACTTAGGTCATATTAGAAAAAGAACAAACCAAATAAGCCATGATTTAAGCCAAGACAAATTAACTATAGTCAAACAACATGCATTTGGGGTACAAACTAAGGAAAGTAGCTAGGCCAATTACATGAGCTTTAGTCTTTGGGTAAAAAAGGCTTAGGTTCTCATAGCAAGTATATACCAAATGGTACAAGGCTATGAGTGGTTATGTCATGCTCGATCTCCATACCTTGAGTGAAAGTATGGTATCCCTTACATAACACAACACGGGTAACACGGGCGTCCTAACTCACACATACGATGTAATCTAATATGATGCAATGGATAATATCATTATAAGAAAGAATAGAATAATATAAAGACCAATGGAATCAACTTCTCTTATCCCCAGTGGAGTCGCCACTGTGAGCGGGGATTTTTGCCCCCACTCCTGGTGGAATGGTTCTTACGACTTCGGTACTGTTTAGGCTTGGGGCCTTAGAGAACACGGACCTAAGTCCGAAGAAAATAGAGTCGCCACCTGAACGGGCCGGGAAAAAAGAAGGGTGGATGACTCGATTCCTAAGGAATCTCCAACCCCCTAATGGGTTCGAAAAGTTGGATACGTGTAAGGAAGGTGAGAAATGGCCCAGCACCCCCACAATGCCCGATTCATTGAAACCGGCCTTCTTTACAGGTCTTAATATTATAAAATTCTCAAGTATAACAACATTATCCATATTACACGCAACAATTGAAAGAAAGCATCATTATATTAAAATCAAAGCAATGTTCAAGCCAAACAAATAAATGGGCATCCATCCGAAGATGAAAACATGCTCTTACATAATCCATGTCTAAACTAATAGGACACCCACCGAAAGGTATAAACATGTCCTTTACATTGGTCCAAAATATAAAAGCAATTTAAATTATATGATATTTAACTAATGAGGTACCCACAAAGTGTAAACATACCTCTTACAATATTTAAAAATCTAAATAAATCGATAAAGTAAATAACCATTCATCATAAATAAATCATTCATTAAAGATATCACCAAAATATAAAATAAACATCCATCCACGATAAACTAAATAAAGCATTGCAAATAAATCAAAGCATATAATAAACTACATAATTAAAATTAAATAAAGCAAGTAAAGATATAAATTAGGGCTACTGTTTCTATTTAAGATTCTTTAATTAATATTTTAAGGTTTTGAAATTTATTGGTTTAGGCTACTGTAAGTTTTAAGGGAATTGACATGGATTAAAGTTTTATAATTTAAGAGATTGATAAAGTTCTTTGATTAACAAAATTAGAGTTTGAGGGATAAAATCATGAAATTAGGGTTTAGATACTTTAAAATATTAGGTTTATGATTATTAGCTGCTGGATTGTTGTTTTTAGGCTTACTGTGTTGAATTTTAATATTTAGGTTTATAAGGTTTTAAGAATTAGGGTTTAGAAAAACTAGGGTTTAAGGTTTTAAGGGAGTTAGAGCTTAAGAAAACTAGGGTTTAAGGTTAGCTAGTTTGAGGTTACTACCTTGGTTTTGAAGTTGAATTGGAGTTTTTAGTGTTTCGGAGAATGTATTTGATTTTAGAATTTGGAAAAACAATTTATAGTTTTATAAAGCTTTATGGAAATAGGCAAGATGATTTAAGGTTTTTGGAAACAGAATGTATTTTTTTAGGGTTTTTGGAAGTAGAAGGATCAATTTAGGGTTTTGAAAAATTAAAAAAAATGATTTAAGGTTTTGGAAAGTTGGAAAGTAGATTTGGGTTTTAAGATTTTGAGGAAATAAATTAGGGTTCTTAGATTTTAGAAGAAACAGAAAAGTAATTTTAGGGTTTTTGAAAATAGAGGAGACGATCTAAGGTTCTAAGGTTTAGAAAAAGTAAATTAGAGCTAAGGTTTTTAGAATCAAAAGAAACGATTTAATGATTCAAGCTACTGTAAAGAAAAAAGAGATTAGATATTCATACCTGCGTTTATTGGTTCCACCAAAAATTACTTCTTAGATGAACAAGGACAAAGGTAAGATGGCTGCCTTTGATGGATTGATTGCTTGGTTGCTTATTCTTCTCTCAAAAAGTCTGATTGTTTTCACTGCCAAAAAGAATTTTCGAAATCCGATCTCCTTTCAAAGTTTTCTTTTTTTCTCCAAAAGTTTTCCTCCCTTCTGTCTTTTTTTAGTCTTATTTATAGGAAATTTAGATGATTAACTCAATTTATTTATGAAAACTATCATTAATTTGGAAAAGGAAACCGAAACCAAATTCTATTTGGTTTCAGAAAAAATTGCGTTGGAAAAATTTCGCTGGCAAAAAAAAAAAACTGCTGCGGAAAAATTTTGCTGGCGAAAAACTTGTGACGGCTGGCTGCGAGGACTGGCGAGCGAAAAACTGGGAGGGGCGAGCTGGGGGCCATTTCGTCTAAACTTTTCGGCGACGAATTTTTTTGTCGCCGATTTTTATTTTTATTTTTGTTTATTTATTTATTATTATTATTTATTATATTAATTTTTTAAAAATTATAAAAACTAAATACTAAAACAAATATTATTTAACTAAGATAACACAAAAATTATTTTGAACTAATTAAAATATATTGGACCGGACTGGATCAAAAATTAGGAGTCTACAGTAAGCATTATTCTTTTAAAATAACACTAGTTTCTTCCAATTTTGAAACCCTATTTTCTAAATCTTAAACCCTAAAATCTTAATTTTCAACACTAAAACCTACAACCCTAAAAGTCAGTTTTCAAAATTTTCCGGGGTGCGGCCCCCGACCCCGCAAAGGGCGCTATCCCCTTGACCCCCGCCAGCTAACCGGCTAGCGAGACCGCCGTATGGGCTCGGGTCAATATTTATTTGTGTATTATAAGTCTTTATATTTAATTTCGTTTGTTATGATTATTCAAAATACAGTAGCTTTATTCAAAATACAAACCTAAATCCTAATTTATTCAAACCATAAATCCTAAATTATGTTTTCAAATCTTCACAGTAGCTTTTTATAAATTTTTTCACTGGGATATTTTAATCTTTCAATAACTCCATTAAAGACTTTCTATGTTTGTTTCATCTAAATATACTTAAGTAGTTATTATAGTCAATACTAAAATCATACTTATCTTTGATCACGGCAAAACATCAAATCCTAAATCATAATCTGCAAAATCAAGGTTTCAAACCATAAAATCCTAACTAAACCTACCTTTTTTAAGTCACAGTAACATTATCTTCATAAAAAAAATTCAAACCCCTAAATCTTTAAAATATCCAGTAGCTATGTTATTACTTTAAAATATTTCTCAACAAATTAAACTAGTATATGCAAAATCCTAGAAACTCTACGTAATGCATGAACCCTTAAAGTTAATATATTTATTATTTTATTTAAATTGGATGAATGATTTATTTATTATGAATAGTTATTTCTTTTATTGATTTATTTTAATTTACAAATATTGTAAGAGATATATTTCCATATTTTTGGGTACCTCATGTCGTGAGCATAATGTAATTTATTTTTATTTTAAAGTTTTTGGACTAATGTAAAGGGCATGTTTTCACCTTTCGGTAGGTGTCTTATTTAGCTTAAACATGAACGATGTAAAGATATATTTTCATCCTCGGATGGGTATCCTTTTATTTGCTTTGTTTGGACATTATTTTGATTTTAATATAATGATGTTTTATTTTAAGTGTTGCATGTAATATGGATAATATTATTATACTTAAGAATTTTATAATATTAATCCCTGCAAAGGAGGCCGGTTTCAATGAACCGGACGCTGTGGGGGTCCTGGGCCATTTCTCACCTTCCCCGCATATATCCAACTTTCCGAACCCATTAGGGGGTTAGAAATTTCTTAGGAATCGTGTCATCCACCCCTTTCTTTTTCCCGGCCCATCCGGGTGGCGACTCCATTTTCTCCGGACTTAGGTCCTTGTTCTCTAAGGCCCCGAGCCTAAACAGTGCCAAAATCGCAAGAACCATTCCACCGGGAGTGAGGGCAAAAATCCCCACTCATAATGTGAAATTTGTATTTCAAAATTTTAGAAATTATCTGCACCTTTTATTGTTCATTCATATATAAATTTACCATGTAAATACTATTCTTGTTTCCTCATGTATGCATATTTCATTTGACTTGAGCTAACACTCAGGCTGCTGTATCCCAACAAAAGCCTCCTTTGGTAAACTATGGAAAGTCTAAAGAATAGGACAAAATATTAATATAGTCCTAACCACAAACATTTCATCCCTCCACTATATATTTTTTTTTCTTTTTTTTAAAAAGTTTGACCCCCGAAATACGGTTTTTATGGGATCGAACCTCTGCCCTCTCAATTGAGAGTAACAACAGGTGGCCAGCTGAGCTACCCAACTATATATATATATATACCATCAAAACTGAAGGATCTTTGACAGGGGATAAAATAATTTTTAAAATGATTAATAAAACAATAAACAGTTAGGCATAAATAATATAAATATAAACAGATTAATTAAAACAATAAACAAGCAGAATATAAAAGACTATATTAAAAACATATAAAAGAATAACTATAATCTTTTAAAGGGTACGACGGCGTTGTAGCCTGGTGTAAAGGAGGGCTTCAGACAAGTGCAAGTCTGACGTTGCTCCAATTTATATTTAGGTTTCTAGCCTTATATACCACTTTAAAGATTATAATTAAAAATCAATATTATTCAAAATATTTAAGTAATTTTGTATCTTAAGTCTAAAATATTTTAATTATGTTTTATCAATACACACTCTTAAGTCTATTTCATTTAGTATTCCTAATTATTCTATGCGTGGTATAAATATACGGATCCCGTATAAGTATACAACGCTGAATAGAGGAAGAGGAAGACAGAAAAGGATAGAATATAAAGGTCCTTTTCAGTCTTTAGTAGTGCATATAATTTCTGAAGTTTTCATTTCAGATCAAACTCAACTTGCTCGTTTATTGCTTGCAAGAACTAAAACAGAGCATACTTATAGATGAAAATGAGAGATGAAATATAAATTTTAAATTTATTTAAATGAAATAAGAATACAGAATAAAATTTTAAAAATAAAATACAAGTTATAAAATTTAATTATAACTACCTTATACAAGAGAATCAATAGGTGAGGAGGTTACAGAACTGGAAGAAGTTATAAGTGAAGGAGGAAAGGAAAAAAGGAAAGCTAAAACTAAGCTTGAGGTGTCTCAGTGTCTTCTGGATGAGGGAGAAGTATTTCGAGATCCTCCTCTAGCTTCAGAATGAGCTCTTATATATAGATAGAAGCTTTAATTCTTCACTGTTCTTGATCACATGTCTAGCACTGTAGAGGAATAGTAACCTGTCGTTACTATTTGCTTTTACTGTGCCTTCACGCGTCTGGAACTGTGGATGAATAGTACCTTGTCAGAGGTACTGTTTTCTTTACTGTGGAGAACTGTAGATGAACAGTTCTTCTGACTTTACTGTTGGAATACCTCTGGTGAATACTGTTGATGAACAGTATCTTGTCAGTGGGCACCATCTTTATTGACTTTAACAAACTGAGTAGAGAAATTGGGTTTCTCCTGACTTTAATCAGATGAATTTGAATCAGATTCAACTTCTGATTTGATTTTCTTTTTACTTTTTCTTTTTTCTTTCTTTTCTCTTTCTTTTTCTTTATTTCTTTTTTCTTTTTCTTTTTTCTTTACTTTTTCTTTTTTCTTTTTCTTTTCTTTTTTCTTTATCTTTTTTCTTTTCCTTTTCTTTTCTTTTTATTTTTTCTTTACTTTTTACTCTAATGGGGGACAATATACCATAGCAGTCATCTTTATTACTGGGACAGTAATCCGAGTCAGATGTCTCGGTGGAGGATGACGTCAGGGATGATGAAGAAGTATCCGAAGAAGAGGAAGGAGATTTCCTTCTTCTGGATAGAGATTTAGATTTTTTAGAATGGGCTTTAGTGGAAGATCTAATAGAGCAGGTTCTGCTAGGCTTAACGGGCTCAGAGGTTGAAGGAAGAGATTCAACCATCTATTCCATTAAGGCTTTATATTCTTCTGCAGTCTTGGCAGCTGCAAGACGCGCTATATTCTGGGCTCTTTGAGCTCCAAATGATTCAACTTCTTATTCGATTTTTTTTTACTATTTTATTTTTATTTAGCATTGTAGTTAAATCATAAGTTTGTTTACTAGTACAAGGTAATATAGAATGTTTAGGTTTATCATTTTCTAATATTTTATTTAGCATTTTTTCTTGAATTTTAGGGTCACTTATATATTTTATTGCTTCTAATATAGATTCATGTTCTTTAGTTAACAAATTTAATGATTTACTACAATTTTCAGAACTAGTTTCTGTTCCTATATCATCTATTTGATTTATCTCTTCAGAATCTGAATAATCTTCAGAATCTAAATAATCTAAATATAATTCATGAATTTTATTTATTACAGATTCTTTTAGATTTAATTCTTGTAATTTTTTATCAAATTTACAAAATCTTGATGTGTGACCTTTTCTTCCACATTTATAACATGTTAAATCTTTATATGATGTAAATTTTTTTATCTTTTTGTTTATATGTCTTTCTACTAGGTTTTCTATATTTATAAGGTTTATAAGATTTCTGTTACTTATAATAATTATTTTTATCAAATTTCTTCTTATAATTCTTTTTGTGATATTTTTTATAAGGTTTTTTATATTTTGTAGTAGAACACTGTCCATTACAATCTTTATGTTTTTGTGTTATGCTATAATCAAATTGTTTACAAAAAGAACCTAGTTCTGGTTTAGTTTTTCTCATTTTGTATTTTAATGATTTTTGAAGTTTTATATCTTGACAAAGTTTTAATCCTTCTTTTTGAACTATACTAAATAATTGTCCATAGGTCAATAGGTCATAAGGAATAGGGTTTCCATATGCTTGTTTTATATGGTTTCTAACTTTCTCTCCTAGGAAAAAGGGTAACCCTGCTAAGAATTTTTCTTTCCAGAAAGCCTGGTTGGAATCTTCTCTAAGCATTATCCTAGTTAGGAAAGTTGTTTTATAAAACTGAAAGTCACTAAGTTTCTTACACCTAAGATTACTTAGTAGTTCAGCATTCTTATCCTTTAAGTGGGTAGGATCACCTATAAAATGAAGTGATATAGTCAAGATTAGTATTGCCACTGCATCTTAAATAGTATCACCATATTCATTTAATATAGGTATACCATCTTCAAAAGTTTTTATAGCATTTAGAATTTTCAAATGTTGTTCATCAGTGAGATGATTATCCCACCAACCTTTAAATTGACCAGTAAAGCCAGCTATAAGAAGTTCAGCTATAGTTTTATCTAAAGTATCTGTTTGGGTTCTATAAGCATTGGCAGCCATTGTCATCTGTTGCAGAAGACTCAGAATATTATATTCTGATAGGCTATCAATGTTCCATTCATATACTGAAGAGGAATTATACTTATATTGTGTCAATGTATTAGGTCTGTCTGTTATACCTAAGTCTGGGGCAGACATTCTAGGTACTATAGATTGATTATATGTTATGCAATTTATTTGTGGTTCTAAAGCTTTACTAAATGTTTCAATATCTTCAGACTCAGGTTGAGAATCCTCATCTGATTCTAATTCTTGTTCTTGGGTGACTATACTAATGGTTTTAGAAGCTTTAGACTGAGGTGTTTATTGTACTACATGTTTTGACCTAGAAGAAGAGTCAATTTTACTTAATTGTTCTTTAATTGCTTTTACCAAATCAGAGTCTTTAGATTTAACTTCTTTTTGTCCTGTTTTAGAAACTTTGAAAGGTTTAAAAACATGAGACTTAAGTTTTTTATCTTTTACATCTTTTTCAATTTTTACTATTTTACTTTCTTTGATAGTATCATCTATTCTGTTTAACTGTTGCCCTATACTTAATAGGTGTGCATTACTAAAATTATTTTGTTCTAATATTTTTCTATTAGGGTCATCTTCAGATACTATTTTAAATGGTGCTATATTTATTTCCTTATCTCCATGTAGGAATATACTTGATGCTTTAGGTGGATGTTCACTCTGTATTATTTTATCTTTTACTTTCCATTCTGTATCTTTACTCCTAATAGTTACTGGATTTATTAATTTTTCTGCTTTAAGTTTTCATTTATAAATTCTTTTAAACCAATCAAAGAATTTCATATTAACTTCATAATATTTTATAAAGTCAACATATTCTTCTTTAACTGATTCAAGGTCTTTTACTTTATTTATCACATTTTCTAATTTATCTTTATTTTTAATTGCTGTTAATTCTTTATTTAACTTATCATAATTAAAAACAAAATTTTTTATTAATCACATTTAATTCCCTATCTATGTTAGCTACATTTTCTATCATAAAAGAAGTTGTAGGTGACATAGGTGGAGAGGGAGACTGTTCTATATTTTGAGGTTGATTATAATTAGAGTTTGGTTCCAAAGGGTTCATTGTTCCTGTTGGATTATAATATAAATGTGACACTGTTGTACTATAGTCTACACCTTTTAATTTATTACTAGATTCAGGTATATCTAATGTAGAATACCTAGGCTTTATTACTGTTTGCAATACATGTTTAGGTTCATTTTTTTTATATGAGGCATATATTACAGAAGATAATTGTGAAGCTCTACCTATATCTACTGTTGATATAGAGGAGGAAGAGTCTGAGTATCTGCTGCTTATACTATGTCTACTGAATTTTAATTTAACTTTACCGTCTTCATACTGTTCAATTTTACTAAGTTCTATATTGGGTTTAACTATAGTCTTTGGTTCAGGAAGAGGAACAGCGTCCTCTAAGACCCATTCATCAGGGAGACTAATATATTTCCACTGAATAGTCCTAGGGATTACTGTATTAGCTTTGCTTAAATCTGTTTGCAAAAATTTAGTTTCTCCTAATTTAGGTTGCATTATATACTTCGTAGCAAAGGCAGATACCATTGCTTTATACTTTATCTTATACATTAATGCTACAGGAATAGATCCTTCAAATATTTTATAATTATGTGTTTTAATTTTAATACTACACTTTTTAATATATTTGGATCATTTAATGAAATTGTTATATCAGGGAAACAGTCAAATGAGATAGGTCCACTACTCAGACTGGTTTCTATAGTTCCTAATAGTGAGTCGTTAAAATTTATAAACCTAGCGTTTCTAACTACCGCCAAGATACTAGTATTTAATCCTCCTCTAGTTAAAGGTTTTATACCTATTTGTACTAATCCTATATGTATATACTTGTATTTTTTATTTTTATGATGCTTTATTTATTCTGCAGAAAATAAAGTTATCTTTTCAAAGGGTTTACTTAACTGTACATCCATTTCTTCAACTTTTATTATATAATCATTTTTAAATATGTTTAATTTTGATATTTTATAAATTTGTTTTTTATCTATATTTGGTATTACCCAATTATCAATTGCTTTATTAAAGTCTTCTAAAATTACTTCATTTCTGTTTACAATCCTTTTAACTTCTGATGACTCAGAACTATCTGATTTAGCTGTACTAGCAGATTTACATAGAAATGGTTCCATTTTTAAATTTTTGAAAAATAAATTTTAAAGTTTATTAATGTTGGTTTTGGTAGCGACCACTGACTTACTGCCCTAAATGCCTATCCGTCGGCTAACACGGGTCTTACTGCATATCCAATACCTAGACAACACTAAGTCAACTTCTAGATCTATAAATAAAAAATTTAACTATGTAAACAGTTCTATATGTAAACAGTGTCTTCTTGATGAGGGAGAAGTATTTCGGGATCCTCCTCTAACTTCAGAATGAGCTCTTATATATATACAGAAGCTTTAATTCTTCACTGTTCTTGATCACATGTCTAGCACTGTAGAAGAATAGTAACCTATCGTTACTATTTGCTTTTACTGTGCCTTCACGCGTCTGGAACTGTGGATGAATAGTACCTTATCAGAGGTACTGTTTTCTTTACTGTGGAGAACTGTAGATGAACAGTTCTTCTGACTTTACTGTTGAAATACCTCTGGTGAATACTATTGATAAACAGTATCTTGTCAGTGGGCACCATCTTTATTGACTTTAACAAACTGAGTGGAGAAATTAGGTTTCTCCTGCCTTTAATCAGATGAATTTGAATAAGATTCAACTTCTGATTCGATTTTCTTTTTACTTTTTCTTTTTTCTTTCTTTTTTCTTTCTCTTTCTTTATTTCTTTTTTCTTTTTCTTTTTGTTTACCTTTTCTTTTTCCTTTTTCTTTTTCTTTTTTCTTTTTCTTTTCTTTTCTTTTTATTTTTTCTTTACTTTTTACTCTAATGAGAGACAATATACGATAGCAGTCATTTTCATTACTGGGACAGTAATCCGAGTCGGATGTCTCGGTAGAGGATGACATCATGGATGATAAAGAAGTATTCGAAGAAGAGGAAGGAGATTTCCTTCTTCTGGATGGAGCTTTAGATTTTTTAGAATGGACTTTAGTGGAAGATCCAACAGAGCAGGTTCTGCTGAGCTTAACGGGCTCAAAAGTTGAAGGAAGAGATTCAACCATCTGTTCCATTAAGGCTTTATATTCTTCTGCAGTCTTGGCAGCTGCAAGAAGGGCTATATTCTGGGCTCTTTGAGCTCCAAATGAGGCTGATAGCTTTGGATCAATGCCACCATGATTCCTCATTAAGAGCCATTTTTTAACAGTTTCCTCTGTGGTGGAATTGCGAAAGGTAGTCCACCATTTGACTTTAGACTTTCTCAATACAACAGGGATCATAGTACCTGACTGAAAAGAGGTGTCAAGGTACCATTGGTATACCCATGGTATATTAAAAGTCATACAGAAAAGAAGAAGAGGAGAAAATCTCTTCTCATAAGGTGTTGGATTTAAATGAGCTTTATAATACTGGAAAACTAATAGGACTTCTTGTGGAAGACATTTTTCGTCATTACCACAATAGTGCCACCAATCAACAAACCAGCATGGAAGATTGGTTAATTTTATATTGGACTCACAATAGATAAGCCAGGAGTGAGTTTTTCCAGGGTTTTGGAAAAACAAGGCTTTAGTCCAAGCATCAATATAATCCCAATAATTATATGAAGAACAATGATCATTAGAATGAAAGGTTTTAAATTGCACAGGAGTATGCAAATGTCTTCCCCAATCAGAAGGATGGAGGATTCCCTTAATTTTAAAAGAGAAATAGGCAATAAGAGCCTTATCCAGCTAATTTGAGTTATGCTTTAAAAATAGTGAACCAGAATCCACAAGAATATTAAGATAATTCTCTTGGGTTTTAGAAAAATCTGTTGGTTTGAAAAACCATCCTTTAGGATAAATAGAACTAATAATAGTCCATGGGTTCTGCTGAACAGACCCACTTTCAATAATTAATTCTGTAAAATAAGAATTTTTAAGTAACCATACATATTTCTATTTTAATGGAAAGTTTGATGAAACAATTTGAGTTGAAGGTTTTAAAACATCCAACTCAGTTTTAAAAATATTTTGAGATAGGATTTTTTGAAAAGAAGATTCTCCTATCTCAGTTTGATTTTTTAAATAAGGGATCAGAGAGTCTTTACCTGGAACCCCTGGAGGAGGTTCATGTCCCATTTTTAACAAAGCTTTAATCACTTTAGGTGATTGGGCCAGCTAGGAGACCCAAAGCTCAATATTTGCTTTATCTTCTTCTTGGACAGCATCAGCCCAAGACTTTATTGGTTTAGGTTTAAGAATACTATCTGAATGATCAGATAGGGCTTTAGGAGAATCACTCTCTAGGGTTTCTTTAGCTTTATTGGCTATTTTCTTCTTTCTTCCCATGATTCCTGAGAAGGAATTCACGAGTAAGAAAATCAAGTAAACTATTGTTTTCTCCTTTAATAAATTCAATATCAAAATCAAATATACTCAAAATAGCTTGCCATCTAGCAAAAATTTGTTTTGAGGCAATGTTTTTAACATCTTTTTGCAAAACATCTTTTGCACTTTTACAATCAATTCTTAATAAAAAAAATTTATTTAATAAATCAGATTGAAATTTTGAAATGCATAAAAACAATACTCAAAATTTCTTTCTTTATAGTGGAATAGTTTAATTGGGTTGGACTCCAATGTCCTGAATAAAACTGGACTATGGTTTCTCTACCCTCTTTAACCTGTTTTAAAATTCCACCAAAACCTATATCTGATGCATCAATTTTTACTATCTTAGAAGCTAATGGATTAACTATATGTAGGCAAGGAATGGTTTTAACTAAGTCTTTAATTTGTCTAACTATACCAGAATGGACCTCAATTCAAGGACCTGGGTTTTTTTTTAATCTATCATGCAAAGGTTAAATAGTTCTATTTAGGTTAGGAAAGAATTCTATAACATAATTCAGACAACCTAAAAATCTTTGAAGTTGGGCTTTATTTATTATCTAGTTAGGAAACTTATTCCCAAAGGCTAAGTTTCTTCCTATAGGTTCTATGATTCCCTGTTCTATATTATGCCCTAAGAACCTAATCTTAGTTTGAAACAGAGACATTTTCGTTTTACTTAATACTAAACCATTATGTTTAATTACCATAAAAATTATTTTTAAGTGTTTAAAATGTTCATATATAGTTGTAAAATATATTAATACATCATCAATGTATACAATACAAAATTTAGTATATAGTTTAAATATATCATTCATTACTCTCTGAAACTCAGAGGGTGCATTTTTTTAATCCAAAAGGCATAACATTCCATTCATACTGTCCAAATGGAACAGTGAATGCAGTCTTATACCTATCTTTAGGATTAATCTGGATTTGCCAAAATCCTGATTTCATATCAAATTTACTAAAAATATTAGCTTTGTATAATCTTCCTAATAAATCTTTTTTATTTGGAATAAGATACCTAATCCATTTTAAAGCTTTATTTAAAGGTTTATAATTTATTACTGATCTAGGTGCTCCTCTTTCTATTTCAGAGGCCTTGTTTACATAAAATGCAGCACAAGACCAAGAGCTTCTAGACTTTGTAATTAATAATTTATTTTCTAAATCATTTATCCCTTTTTTACAAAATTCAATTAAATCAGGCGCCATCTATATGGGCCGAGCTTTAGTTGTAATAGACTTTTCATCAAAGCCTATTTCATATGGTAAGTCAACCATATGTTGCTTTCTATTCCAAAATGCATTTGGAATATCAGCACATAAATCTTTTTCTATTTGCAATTTTAATTTATTAATTTTATCTTGCATAAATTTATTATTTAATTGTTCATTAATTTTTTGTAAATGGTATCTATTTTTTAAATTACAAAGTTGTTCAGACTTTGCTTTTATAAGAGCATTTATTTGTAATTCATTTATTGAATGTGCCTTTAAAAGATTTAAATTTCTCTTTTTTGGTTTTTCCAAAAATGAAAAAATTATCTTTTGATTTTTTATTTTAAAACTTATACTATCATCATTTTATAGAATAAGGTGTAATTAGATTCATAAATGGTGTTCCTAAGATTACCATATGATGAATGTTGGTTAAAATAAATATATTTTTTATTTCTAAGTTCCTATATATTATCGATGCTTCTGCTTTACCAAGTATATTTAATTTAGATTTATTTGCTGCAGATAGACTTAGTTTCTTGCCAAAATCTTTTTAGTACTAAACTAGGTTTAATGCAGTTTAAATCTGCTTCTGTATCAAATAATGCTATAGTTTCTATGTTATAATTATCTGAAAATTTTAATTTTATTTTTATTAAATATTTCCTAGATGTTATTTCATGCAACATAAAAATTAAATTATCATGAATTTTGTCTTTACTAATTAAACTAATTTCATTATTATCATTATTTTCTTCTTGTTCAACATCTTCTTCTTCTTCATCAGAAGAAGTCGAATTTAGTAATGATTTTATTATTTTTGAATCATTTTCTTGTTTATTCTTTAATTCTTTTAATTCTAATTTAATTTCTTTAATTTCTTTTTGTAAATCATTTATGGTTAGTTTGTTTTTTACTGTTTTATTTTTATTTAGTATTGTGGTTAAATCATAAGTTTGTTTACTAGTACTAGGTAATATAAAATGTTTAGGTTTATCATTTTCTAATATTTTATTTAGCATTTTTTTCTTGAATTTTAGGATCACTTATATATTTTATTGCTTCTAATATAGATTCATGTTCTTTAGTTAACACATTTAATGATTTACTACTATTTTCAGAACTAGTTTCTGTTCCTATATCATCTATTTGATTTATCTCTTCAGAATCTGAATAATCTAAATATAATTCATGAATTTTATTTATTACAGATTCTTCTAGATTTAATTCTTGTAAATTTTTATCAAATTTACAAAATCTTGATGTGTGACCTTTTCTTCCACATTTATAACATGTTAAATCTTTATATGATGTAAATTTTTTATCTTTTTGTTTATATGTCTTTCTACTAGGTTTTCTATATTTATAAGGTTTCTGTTTCTTATAATAATCATTTTTATCAAATTTCTTCTTATAATTCTTTTTATGATATTTTTTATAAGGTTTTTTATATTGTAGTAGAACACTGTCCATTACAATCTTTATGTTTTTGTGTTATACTATAATCAAATTGTTTACAAAAAGAACTTAGTTCTTGTTTAGTTTTTCTCATTTCGTATTTTAATGATTTTTGAAGTTTTATATCTTGACAAAGTTTTAATCCTTCTTTTTGAACTATACTAAATAATTGTTCATAGGTCAATAGGTCATAAGGAATAGGGTTTCCATATTCTTGTTTTATATGATTTCTAACTTTCTCTCCTAGGAAAAAGGGTAACCCTGCTAAGAATTTTTCTTTCCAGAAAGTCTGGTTGGAATCTTCTCTAAGCATTATCCTAGTTAGGAAAGTTATTTTATAAAACTGAAAGTCACTAAGTTTCTTACACCTAAGATTACTTAGTAGTTCAACATTTTTATCCTTTAAGTGGGTATGATCACCTATAAAATAAAGTGATATAGTCAAGATTAGTGTTGCCACTGCATCTTGAATAGTATCACCATATTCATTTAATATAGGTATACCATCTTCATAAGTTTTTATAGCATTTAGAATTTCTAAATATTGTTCATCAGTGAGATGATTATCCCACCAACCTTTAAATTGACCAGTAAAGCCAGCTATAAGAAGTTCAGCTATAGTTTTATCTGAAGTATCTGTTTGGGTTCTATAAGCATTGGCAGCCATTGTCATCTGTTGCAGAGGACTCAGAATATTATTTTCTGATAGGCTATCAATGTTCCATTCATATACTGAAGAGGCATTATACTTATATTGTGTCAATGTATTAGGTCTGTCTGTTATACCTAAGTCTGGGACAGACATTCTAGGTACTATAGATTGATTATATGTTATGCGATTTATTTGTGGTTCTAAAGCTTTACTAAAGGTTTCAATATCTTCAGACTCAGATTGAGAATCCTCAACTGATTCTGATTCTTGTTCTTGGGTGACTATACTAATGGTTTTAGAAGCTTTAGACTGAGGTGTTTCTTGTACTACCTGTTTTGACCCAAAAGAAGAGTCAATTTTACTTAATTGTTCTTTAATTGCTTTTACAAAATCAGAATCTTTAGATTTAACTTCTTTTTTGTCCTGTTTTAGAAACTTCAAAAGGTTTAAAAACATGAGACTTAAGTTTTTTATCTTTTACATCTTTTTTAATTTTTACTATTTTATTTTCTTTGATAATATCCTCTATTCTGTTTAACTGTTACCCTATACTTAATAGGTGTGCATTACTAAAATTATTTTGTTCTAATATTTTTCTATTAGGGTCATCTTCAGATACTATTTTAAATGGTGCTATATTTATTTCATTATCTTCATGTAGGAATATACTTGATGCTTTATGTGGATGTTCACTCTGTATTATTTTATCTTTTACTTTCCATTCTGTATCTTTATTCCTAATAGTTACTGAATTTATTAATTTATCTGCTTTAAGTTTTCCTTTATAAATTCTTTTAAACCAATCAAAGAATTTCATATTAACTTCATAATATTTTATAAAGTCAATATATTCTTCTTTAACTGATTCAATGTCTTTTATTTTATTTATTACATTTTCTAATTTATCTTTATTTTTAATTGCTGTTAATTCTTTATTTAACTTATCATAATTAAAAACAAATTCTTTATTAATCACATTTAATTCCCTATTTATGTTAGCAACATTTTCTGTCATAAAAGAAGCTGTAGGTGACATAGGTGGAGAGGGAGATTGTTCTATATTCTGAGGTTGATTATAATTAGGGTTTGATTCCAAAGGGTTCATTGTTCCTGTTGGATTATAATATAAATGTGGTACTGTTGTACTATAGTCTACACATTTTAATTTATTACTAGATTCAGGTATATCTAATGTAGAATACCTAGGCTTTACTACTGTTTGCAATACAAGTTTAGGTTCATTTTCTTTATATGAGGCATATATTACAGAAGATAACTGTGAGACTCTACCTATATCTACTGTTGATACAGAAGAGGAAGAGTCTGAGTATCTACTGTTTATACTATGTCTACTAAATTTTAATTTAACTTTATCGTCTTCATACTGTTCAAGTTTACTAAGTTCTATATTGAGTTTAACTATAGTATTTGGTTCAGGAAGAGGAACAGCGTCCTCTAAGACCCATTCATCAGGGAGACTAATATCTTTCCACTGAATAGTCCTGGGGATTACTGTATTAGCTTTCCTTAAATTTGTTTGTAAAAATTTAGTTTCTCCTAATTTAAGTTGCATTATATACTTCGTAGCAAAGACATACCATTGCTTTATACTTTATTTTATACATTAATGCTACAGGAATAGATCCTTCAAGCATTTTATAATTATGTGTTTTAATTTCTAATACTACACTTTTTAATATATTTGGATCATTTAATGAAATTTTTATATCAGGAAAACAGTCAAATGAGATAGGTCCACTACTCAGACTGGTTTCTATAGTTCCTAATAGTGAGTCATTAAAATTTACAAACCTAGCGTCTTTGACTACCGCCAAGATACTAGTATTTAATCCTTCTCTAGTTAAAGGTTTTATACCTATTTGTACTAATCCTATATGTATATACTTGTATTTTTTTATTTTTATGATGCTTTATTGATTCTGCAGAAAGCAAAGTTATCTTTTCAAAGGGTTTACTTAACTGTACATCCCTTTCTTCAGCTTTTATTATATAATTATTTTTAAATATGTTTAATTTTGATATTTTATAAATATGTTCTTTATCTATATTTGGTATTACCCAATTATCAATTGCTTTATTAAAGTCTTCTAAAATTACTTCATTTCTGTTTACAATCCTTTTAACTTCTGATGACTCAGAACTATCTGATTTAGCTGTACTAACAGATTTACATAGAAATGGTTCCATTTTTAAATTTTTGAAAAATAGATTTTAAAGTTTATTAATGTTGGTTTTGGTAGCGACCACTGACTTACTGCCCTAAATACCTATCCGTCGGCTAACACGGGTCTTACTGCATATCAAATACCTAGACAACACTAAGTCAACTTCTAGATCTATAAATAAAAAATTTAACTATGTAAACAGTTCTATATCTATCTACTACCACCCCTAAAAGAAAATGGCTCTGTTTCCGAAATACTTCTCCCTCATCCAGAAAACACTGAGACACCTCAAGCTTAGTTTTAGCTTTCCTTTTTCCCTTTCCTCCTTCACTTATAACTTCTAGTTCTGTAACCTCCTCACCTATTGATTCTCTTGTATAAGGTAGTTATAATTAAATTTTATAACTTGTATTTTATTTTTAAAATTTTATTCTGTATTTTTATTTCATTTAAATAAATTTAAATTTTATATTTTATCTCTCATTTTCATCTATAAGTATGCTCTGTTTTAGTTCTTATAAGCAATAAACGAGCAAGTTGAGCTTAATCTGAAATTAAAACATCAGAAATTATATGCACTACTAACGACTGAAAAAGATCTCCATATTCTATTCTTTTCTGTCTTATATATATATATATATATTACCAATATAACAACATATCGAGTCGAGAAAATCCTTTTCCAAAATACTATAATGAATCTGTTCTTGAAAGGTCAACCAAGTTGTTGGGTAATAAAAATCACGTCGAAAGATTATGTTGAAGCGAGAGGCTGAATCAGGCAAACGCTAAAGACAAAAATCAGTGATCAGCAAGCACCAGAGATTTAATAATAATAATAAGCACGACATTTTATGTTCATAATTAACAATAAATAAGATGTTAATTGAATAAGTATGACTAAGTTCCTATTCAACTAAGTGATAGTAAATTTACGGTACACCTTTGGACAGCTGACTTGTAATCACTAGAATAATAGCCATAAAAAATTTTCCAAAGAAAAACTTTAATTCACGGTGTTTTAGATTTATCAGAATTTTCAAATTCATACTTGTAAAATTAAGTCAAGAGATTGCTAGTTATTAAACAAATATAAAATAATTGTTTCTTACAAATATCAGCTACTTCAAAAAAAAAACCTGTATAGTACAAAGCTTTCCCGGTACAAAATCAGCTCTGGACCCTGCGTACTTGAATGTGATGAGTAGATTCTTGACGCCAGATTGGTTGCGCTCCACTCTGAACAAGAGTTACGTGTTGTCCTTCCACTAACAGACCCTTTTTCTATAGCACGGAAAGTATTTAAATGAGTTTAACCCATAAAGTGCAGAACCAAGAAGACAAACCATGTATATAGAAATCACTAACCAGTAATAATGTGAGTGCTCGGGTGAAGGTCTCCTCTGCATCACTTGAGAACTGCATATATATTGGCATGACACCCCGATAAAGTGACAGTCTCTGCTTAATCCTCTCTCTGTCCGGCATAAATGTGTCGTGACAAATTAATGAAAATATAATCAATAAATTTGAATAACCGACTGTACAAAGTATGGAGTCACAAAAAGAACTCAAACATGAAGACTACATGAGCAAGCTTAAGGCAATCCATTAATTATTATGGCCTTTAAACAAGGAAAGTTAGGCATTTAAGATTTTACCCTTTTCTACACATATCCCACCAGGCTGTGATGCAACATGATGCAACACTAGTGCAATATGACAGAAATGTGAAAAAATACACAGCTGATACCAATTAGTGTTCTAAAAGCTTTTGGTAAAACCATTGGCAGAGCTACACATGCAGTCACCTCAAACATGAAACCAAGTAATTTGCAAGAAAACAACTTTGTTTCACAGTGCATCAGAAACTCACTCATTTGTGAAGGCAAATATTGTTGATGAAGGTTGATAATGACTTAGAACAATAGCCATGGATCCTGTTCTTGTGAATACAATGATGGGTGTATTAAGAGTGTTGGCCATGATTGTGGAATGGAAAGCAAACATTTCGCCCATATGACCCTGCAAAATAATATTCCCTAAGTAATCAGACCATTAAGGAACCGTCAAGATAGAATTTAAAAGAAATTTTTTTTAAAACAAAAAAAAAAGGTCAGTTGGACAGCAGGAGCAACGGCATAAATTTGTTTCATTTCAATTCTCATCAAGCCTCATATGACAAATTGAATTTACAATTGATGTAACATTCAAACCTATATGTTTTATACATATATATATATATATATATGAGAAAGATATGCTATCACTCTTATCACACATACCTTATAAGCACCATGGACAGGAGGTGTTGTGTCAACCGGCAGGCTGGACTCTGTCCTCAGTGCCACCGTATGCATGACTTTGACAGCTTTCAGCGGATATCTATAGCCATCATTGAACAGAAAAACAAATATTAAACAAATTCATTGACAATTAGGAACAATAAAAAGAGAGTATCTGGCGCAACCAAACTTGAAAGACTGTTAAGTTTCTCACATTTAAAGAAGGAAAAGATCCTATTAGGCTCTCTACATTCTTAACCATAATATATTTGAGCATTTCTTTAACTAAAACTACACTAAATAGATTAATTCATAAGATAAATTTTGTTCAGGTACCAACATACTGAGACTTCATGATCAGATAAAAAAAGATGCCAAACAATAGTCTACAAGTCTCTAATCTGAGCAGCTTATTCAAATATCTACTATTTGATGGAGATAACCAAATTTTCATCAATAAGAATGGAATAAGTATAACAGAAGGTAACTCTTTCTACTTGGTGCTCGGATAAACTTTCAAAATGTTTTTTTTTGCAAAATGCTTTCCATAATAACGTTTTATGAAAAATAAATAAATAAATAGTTCTTCAATGACATCGTTTATCTGGCATACCAAAAAAAGAAAGTGCATCCATAATTCGAATGGGATTAGATGTCTTTTGGTGGTTGTTTGCTATGATAGATAACAGTGGCGAGTATTAAGACAAATGTTGGCAAGAATCAATAGCTAATTAACAGCACAAGAAAAGTTGTTTTTTTCAATTGTTCTACCTTTTCTCACTCAACCATCTACCAAGACCTCCCCGCACACCATCCTTCAGCTCTCTCTCTTTCCCAACCTTAAAAAAACATATTTTGACCTTCAAATTCTTGAAATTTTACATCAATATTTAATTGTAAGGCTTAGAAATAAAGAAAAAAAAAAGCATTTTGGCAAAATAAGGTAAATTTATACAATCTTTTGTACATTTCTTTGACTATTTTGCAAAGGAAAATGTAATGTTCCCACTAAAGTTTCCTATTTTACAGACATAAGAACGTACTTTAGAGCACCACACCTAAAAGCTATGAGTAAATTTCAAATATGGTCTTAGCTTATTGTAGCACATGTTATATAATCATGTTTCAGCTAACATAAATCTAAATAAGAACAATATCTATCATTAAATGAGCCAATTTTCCACTTACTTTCCATGGGCAGTTTCTCCAGAAAGCATGATTGCATCAGCACCTTCACGTACTGCAATTGCTATGTCTGAAACTTCGGCCCTTGTTGGTGTAGGATGATTAATCATGCTTTCCAGCATGTTTGTAGCTACAATCACTGGTTTCTGCAAACTGTGACACCTTCTAATTATCTCTTCCTGTTCAAATGATAACCAAACTTGATTACATAATAGACATCAACATTATTTAACTCAATAATGAATTCAAACACCATTCCAGACTCCGATAGGTCATAAAATAATAAGGCATGTGACATTTATCATCTGAAGGCTTAATAAGGCCAGATGCAGAAAGATATAGTAGCTTCACCGACAATATGTTTGGCTTTACCAAGTAATATGATTTAAGAATAAAAGATAAGATTTTACTCGAAGTAGAATGCTATTAAGTTGGATTTGAAAATACTCGATCTGTCATCTTGTATGACCTTAAGAATTGGGTGAAAATCAAAATTATTTTGAAATTGTCATCTTAGTTATCTCTTCTTTGCTTCAAGATGCACTTTTTCCATAGTCGGTTAAGATTTGAACCCAAGGTTTACCCTTAGCCCAAACTTTTACACCTTAACCTAGGAGAGGAGGAATTCCAGCATATATACATTAATATGCATGACAAAATTTGTTGAGAAGTCTTGTACAGTTTAATTTACTTGCAATAAAGGGACTTCCTCAATTGGAAGTTCGGCACCAAGATCCCCACGAGCAACCATTGCCTATTACAAAAAGATGAAGTTAAAATGGAACAGAAAACAACAATTACAAAGTACATGAAACTCTAACATATGCAAAAGGGTAATTGAATAACCCATAGAAAGGAAAAGTATATTAGGTAATCCACTAAGGACATTTAAAACTAACCCCATCAGATGCAGAAAGTATCGAATGAAGATTTGGTATGGAGTCAGCACTTTCAATTTTTACAGTTACATGAATGTCAGCATTGCAGCCTACATAGGTTCTCAACAACTTGGTTAGATAAATATTGAAGTGAATACGCAAATGAAATTATGACTCCAGGACCATATCACAATGAATAAACTTTACTTTTGAGGTAATCTTTCAATTCATGGACCACTTTAGCATCCTTCACAAAGGAGACAGCATAAAAATCAACTTGGTTGTCCACCCCAAATTTGATATCTTCCCAGTCTTTGTCTGTGAAAAAATGACAAATAAAGCTGAGTCTTCTCTTAAGAAATAAAAGGATGGTAAATAAAGTAGTAATAAGCATTCATATCAGAAAAATTACCATTTTTACGTAAAACAGATCATACCTGTAATTGAAGGCAGATTTGCACTTTTCCCGCGCACATTTAAATGGCGCCTGGATTTTAGTTCTCCACCATCAACCACAACACAATTAACCGTATCCTTTGTCTTTGATTTCACAGCTAAAGACATCATTCCACCTACAACAATCATAGAAAATAACTCTTCGTGCGTTACAAACAAGTGGTAACTGACTTCATCAAATACCAAACAAAAAGTGATCCCATAGAAGAATATTGGAAAAACGAGAATGACTCAAAATTTTGGCAGTTATAAGCCAATCAAACTGTTAAATATTCTAGTTCTTTGCCTGGCTACCTTCAAGAATTAGGCAAAATAAATGATAATCCGGACAACAAAAGATCTCAGGAAGATGAAAAAAGATAGTACACCAACCTCAATTATTGAATTCAGCAATTTAGTGGACATGCACAAGATCAAATGTCTTTGATCCTCAAAATCAGGTAACCAACGTTTTTACATTGTAAAATTCAGAAGTTCTGATACTATAGATTTTACACTATAAATGCAAAAAATAAATAAATCCCCTCCTATAAGATAGCGTATTGCACAAGAAAATTAACAGCCCATCAACAAAGATGAAGTGAACCCGCTGACAAGCTCAGGAGTCAAACTTCAAAATTTTAACAAATTTCCACTCAAATTCTTGTATAAAAGGCCTCACTTCAATATTCTTTCAATGAGAATAAGGGTATTCAATTGTCTGCACTCAAGCATACAAAATCCTTATTGTGCCCTCGACACAAGTCTTAATAGAATATATTCTTAAAACATAGCTCATGTGAGTGATTAACTCTATTAATACTGATGTTTCATTTCAAAATGGTAAAACAAGAACATTCCTCGTGCAGCAAAATGCTGAGTTCTATAAAAAAGCAATTCTAGTTCAACTCTCGTGTCATTTATTATCATCCCAACCAGCCTATTGCCTTGGTAACTTGCACAGAAGGAGTCTTATCAGGATGACCCAAAGTTTAAGTCTCAAGTCATAAAGTTTATTCCACTTAAGCTCTTATACACAAGGCATCTATTCATGTATCCTTTGATGCGGATTGGGAAACCACAAACATTACAGAAGTGCATACACAATGTAACTCCTCTAACGATCACCCCAAAGCCAATGCGAAAGATTATTACTTACCATCCACCAATAGTATATCCCCAACCTCAACATCACTCACAAAGTCATCATAATTTACACTGACAGTGTCTTCTGTACTTACTCCTCTCCTGATTGTGAAATTAAATTCTTGTCCCTCCTTTAGTGTGATTGGCTGAGGTACATCCCCACTTCTAACCTCAGGACCCTGCATTTATTAAAAGAAAACCTTGATATTTAAAAAGTAGGTCCAAATACATATTAATTTGGTAAGGAACTTAGCAAGATAGTCAATGATTAGACTGATCAGATTTAGGTACTGGTATTACTAGCTACAATATTTGTTTGGCATGCAACCTAAACTTTCCTTCTTTTTTTTTTGGGCAAAGAAAAGTGCAACAGGCAAGCAACATTCCAATTGAAAATGGCATGTGAATAGTGGAAGCATTATGCGTTAACTTCCGCTGCTACACTCATTAAAAGCTTCCACAATAAAGACTAATTTTAAAAATTTATGCTAGAAATATAAAACTGGTTACTAGAAAGATGCAGAAAATTAAAGACCAAAATTTAGAATCTATAAACTTTGTCCTGTTTTAGCTTATCCGGTTTCCAGTGTAATTAGAGATTTGATATAAAATAAATAAGTTGACAGAGACCTAATTAAAAAGTTTTCAAAAAGGGATCAACATACCTTGGTGTCTAGCATTATAGAAATAACCTTGTCATCAGATTGAGCATTGAATTCTTTAACGAGATCAATAGTTTTTTGGTGGGATGCATGGTCTCCATGTGACATATTTAGACGAGCCACGTTCATTCCAGCTTCTGCTAGTTTCCATATCATTTCACGTGAGCTTGTGGAAGGACCAATTGTACAAACTATTTTGGTTTTTCGTAGAGCATTCAAAATTTTCTTTTCCCGTCCCAAAATTTGGCTGCTAGTCAGAGGCTCAACAGGAGAGTTAAGCTTGTCCTACAACAATTGAATGTTTCCATATCACAAACATGTAAAGTAAATAAAATCAAAAGTACTCTTTAAGCCTTGAAAGTGGAAAAATAGATAAAACTTGTGCCAGTATAAAATTTGTGCCACTACTAAACAATCCTACGCCCTTTCTCGGAGTACTAGTCATTAATCTCAAAAATTTGTAAAATTGTTCAATTAGACAAGTTTAACTATGCAAATTAAGATTTAGTAGTTAAAAATAACAAAATAACATATCAATAATTATCTTCCCTTATTTAAGCTTAACTGAAGTAACTTACTAATTAAAACCAGAAATTCCAAGAGTTAACCATTGCTTGTGGTGATACATGCCAATTAATACTGTTAATCGAGCATGCCAATTAATACTGTTAATCTGCCAGTTCCCCAATTAACACGAAAAGGCAAAACACACTATTGAAAGAAACTTTCGAAGCTTATTTCCTTATTATACTATAAAAGTAATTTGATTTTCTCAGTATTTTTCAGCAACCAAACAACAGAACAGATAGAGCAAGAGTAGATGACTCACAGAGGGAGTTAAAGGTCCATTTGCAGATACGAGTTTCCCTTGCTGAGGATTTTGTTCAGTGATAGCCATCGTTCTAACAGCAAAGACTCGTTTCTGAGAGAGAAATCTCTTTCTAGAAATTGCGGATTCGAAAAGAGCAACATCGCTCAAGTTCTTTGATGAAGATAAAAAGAGATTACGATCATTCGTGCACATTCTCGAAGAAAAATGGTTCATAGACGCCATTTTCAGAAGCTCTGAGTTTCGTTATACACGCACAGAAGAACAGAGACTCCCCTGAGAAAGACAGGTGATGTGTTTCGATCGAATTTTGAGATTTTTATTTTTGCTGGGACAGTTGGCTGCGCTGCTCAAGACTACAGTTTGGTTTGGAGTCTTCTCTTGTTATCAAACAAAATACTCCGTGCTCTTGTAGCCGCGGGTTTCGGGCACTTCCTGATTTTCGTGGATCGCCAATTTTTCTATTTTTGTCTTTTTTTTTAATTAGAAACATTTATTTTAGTTATTTGAAAAAATGTAATATATTAATATTTTAAACACTAAACAGATAATGAAGACCCCAAACCTTAACCTATTCCCCGTTATGTTACCAATAGCCTAATAAAATACTATTAAAAAAAATAGCCTAATAAAATAATAAATTCCTAAATATGAAATAAATATTTTGGCTATTGTTTTGAGTTGGGGCTTGTCTATTAATACTATCCATGGCTGTTTTATTTTGACCAATGCAATAGGCCAATAATCCATGTCTGCAAGACTGCTATTATTACGTCCACTTGCTCGTCATAACATAATTTCTTAAATATATAATTTTGTTTTTAGCACAAAACGCCATCTTTCAATAATATTTATTTTTTTACAATAATTTCTACATGTTAATTTTTAAATATAAAATTGTCTAACAATGCACGGAGGCAAAATTTATGGGGGTCAATCAATTAAGATATATAGTACAAATAAATTATAAAAAAAAAAAGTTGTATTATTTTTTTTAGCATGAGTTTTTTTTTTGAATTTTTTTCTCATAAGTTTGAATTAATTTTTCTTTAAAAATTATTTTTTAAAAAAAATATTAATAATAACCTATAAATAATTAATAATGAATAATTATAATTCATAAGATAATAATAAATATAACTTTTTTACTTTTAACAACTTTAAATAAATACAAATTAAATTTTGATATATCTTATCAATAATTAAATTTAAAAAATAAAACTAAAATAAAACTAATGTTAAATTTTAATTTTAAAAAATTATATATAATAGTATTTATCATTAAGTGATTGAGGACTAAAAAAATTTAAATAATTACAAAAAAAATAAATCTACAATAATTTTGAAATTAATATCAAACCATTAGTAAAAAAAATCAAATTGAAAAAAAAATAAAATCGCATATCCTATGAAATCCTGATCCCAACTCCTAGCAATGGCTGATAATTTGATAAAATTGCTTAATTTTCAATTTGTGATGATAGATAATACTGTGAAAAAAAAAAGGCTAATCCTATAAATTTTTTTTATAAAATAAAATTTTAATTGTAATCTAATATATATTTAATTTTGAATCAAATAAATATATTTGAATTAAAAGGTCAGACTCAAACCAAATTTCTATAAAAAAAAAATTTTTATTCAATGTAAAAGGCTTATTTTTAACATTATAATAATATAGAAATTATTTTTTAAAGGAGGGGCTTACCTTGAATGGATTGGCCGCGAGTAATCAACAATTTTTCTTTTTGAACGATCGAGTAATTAACAATTGATGAAAATAATTATTTGATAAAATTGCATTAATTATTATAATCAAATATTTAATAACAATTAGGCATGTATAATATTCATTTTTTAATATATTATGTTAATCATGTAAATAAAACGTAACATGATCCAATAAAAATATTAAAAATTTTAATTAGGACTAAATATTATATTATGTTTCATAATTATATTTTTAAATAAAAAATTAGACTAAAATTAAAAATAAATGAGAAGAAAAAGTAAAATTATATGTAATAGAGTAATACTCTTTTCATTTCATTTTAAATTTCGTATAATAAATTTTTTTTTCACTTTAAATATCACTTTTAAAAAATTAAAAAATTATTAATTAAAAATTTTAATATTATTTTTATTAATTAATGAAATAAAATAAATATAGTGAGAAAGATAAAATGGATATTTAGAAAAATTACAATAAAATTATTATGAAATTTATAATAATTAATTATTTTTTTATTTATGTGTATTATTTTTATATAAAATGGGGGTATTAAAAATTTTAGAAATGATGAATTGCCAGCATTCGTATATTCAAACGACATTATGAAATAAATACGTTAACTTATTAATAGGTAAAATGAAAAAAATTACTTCTATATATAAGCACATATATAATATATGCATATGTGTCTGTTGACGTAAGGAACGAGTTTCTTACAGCGGCAGAATCAGAAATCGAGTGAAGAGGGGGTAATTTTTTACTAAAAATTGAATAAGAGGGTCCAATTTTTTTTTTAAAAAAAAATTATAGACGAACTAAAGATAAAATTAAATATTTAATATCATAATTAAATTTTAAATTTTTTATTATAAATCACTATTAAAATTTTTTTATTATTTATTAAATTCTAAAAATTTATTAAATTTTTTACATATATTTTTATTTAATTCTTAAATCTAATAATTTATTTATAGAATTTTATTAAAAATTAAAAATTAATATTTAAAAAAATATTAATAAATATTATTATATATATTTATAATTGAAAAGAATATATTAAAAATATATAATTTTATAAAAATGGTATAATTTTATATATATGTAATTTTAATTTTATATAATTTAAATAATTTTAATTTAAAAGTATATAATTATATATAATTTCAAAATATATTAAATGAATATAAATTATTAATTATATATATAATATTATTTTATAAAATTATATATAATATATAATAAAAAAATTATATATTCAAAATAATATATATATATATATATATGTTAAAGGGGTAGGGGAGGGGATCAGCTGACCCACTGATCCCTGTGCTTCCGCCCCTAATTTCTTATAAAATGTGATATAATCCAATAAAAACACACATGTTTTTCATTAATACTAAAAAATACATTATGTTACACAATTACATTTGACCACCGTGTATGAAACGTACCTAATTACAAAATATATTTTATTATTATTATTATTATTATTATTATTAGTGTTTTGAAAAAAGAGTTAGGGAGAAAGATTGTCAAAGTTGTATTGTATTATGATTTTAATTAAAAAAAAATGGAAAGTGATTTCACGGTCCAAGAGGAGAGTGGCCTTTCTGTCAGCGAATCACCTAGATTTGCTTCTTGCTGCTCTAGTGTTGCTCCAAAATATCATGGGCCGCGTGGCATTGCCGTTGGATACTTCACAGATATCAACCACGTGGACAAAAGCATAATCCAACGGTCAACTACAAAATCGAAAACTAAATGGCACGATGTTCCCGTAAAAATCCTGAAGTATATTTTAAATTGAAGCAAATATAATGGAATCAAGAAAATAATATTATCGCCATTAATGTCGAACGGCGACGTTTTAGTCTGCTTGGTGAGCTAAATCGACGGGTGTATTGAGCACTCTCCACAGTACATGCTAAGATATTTTGTTTGCATCGAAAATATCGAAGGAAACGAAGCACGTGAGTACGGCAGAACGGGACTGAACTCTATAATGATAATAATATAATAATAACAATAATAATGATATTTAATATAAGAATCAAACTTTCCCCTTTTGAGCCTGGCAGCCTAAACAAACAACAAAATATTAATAATATAATTATCCAGGGGGTAGGAATCAAACAGCCTTAATTTATTTAATTTCTAACTAAGCCCCGAATATAATTAGTTTTAAATTATTAGTCGAGTGGGAATATCTGTGATTTAAATTAAAGTATTAATAGTATAATTATATTATTTCATTATTATTTGATTCATGTAGTTTATTTTTCTAGACAGTCAAATATAAATTTATTAAAACAGATATTCTTATTTAATATATATAAATTTACTATAGATATTTTTATTTATAAAAATATATATTTTTAAGAATAAAACTTAAATTATATCAAATCTGTTGTTTTTTATTGGCAAATAAAAGAGGAAGTAAAATGATTTAGAGTGAAAATAAAATTTCTTGAAATTAAAAAGAGTTAAGAAAAGAGAAAATAATATAAGTGATTTATATAGGTTCATATTTTAAAATTCTATTCCTACTCTTCTATTTTTAATCATCAACAAACAAATTGAATATTTTACTATATTTAAGTTTTTACAAGTTCAATTCTATATTTTCACAAGCTAACGTCGAACTTTTAAAACATTTAAAAATTTCCTCACAATTCAACAAGAGTTTTTCTAAGAGTTCACTATTTAACCTGGTGTTTTATAAATTCACAATAAACTTTCAACTATTTATTAATACTCACATCCAATACTCAAGAGTAATTAATAAAGAAATAAGTACAAGGCAAATTGAAAATTAAAATTGTAAGAGTTTGGCTATTCATTGTTTAAAAATTGTAATAAATGAAGTTTGATAGAGATTTTATAGTCATCTTCCATCCAAAAAGTCATAGAGTTGAGATATAAAAAATCAAAACTTCACCAAATAAAATTTCTTACATTAAATATTGTTATAAGCTTCTTGCAATCGCATGCCTTGTGTCACGATTGTGAGATCAGTTTGGCCATCGGATTGTACTTTAGCATGGTCGCGAGGACGCTCTTGTGTATGCCTGCTAGTTTCAAGGGCTTGTCCACGTGGCATTGACAAGTCGCGCGAGAATCTTTCTACTTCACCCTATATGATTCTCATTGTTTATAATCTGTCATCACGGTCACAAGACTCCTAAGTTGACTTCTTTTCAAATTTGACATTTACATATGGTTGGCTCTCATTAATGCAAAGAAATTCCTCCAAAGGTTCTATCCAATTTGAATGGTGTTGTAGTGCCACCTTTGAACAACGATGAAAGGATAACTCTCGTGCCGCATCTCAAGGCACAATCCATGGACGTGAACCTTTTTGCTAATCTTGTGAATTTGCCTCCAACCATCCCGCGCTCACTATGTCCTTAAAGCATTCGCGAGATTGCTCTAGCACCAATTAGAACTTGCCACGCTGTTGAATGCAAATCCTTCAATTAATTGAGTAGATTTTCATTCTTTGGGATCTATCACGATGTTGGTTGTGCCTATTGGTGTCGTGAGGGAACTTGTGATCATAAACCCTTCTGAGTAATTTTAATGCTGTTAAGAATCGTGGTGCGGTCGCTCAGATTCTGGGATAGTCACAACATGACTGGTTTTTTGAAAACTCAAAAATACTTAAGTCCTAAGTGTGAGCGGAGATTTTCGCCCCACTCCCATGTGGAATGGTTCTTGTGACTTCGACACTGTTAGGCTCAGGATCTTAGAGAACACGAGCTTAAACCCGAAAAAAATAGAGTTGACACCTAGACATGCCAGAAAAATAAGGGGGTGGATGACTTAATTTCTAAGAAATTCCCAACCCCCTTATTGGTTTCAAAAAATTGGGTACGCATGGAGTGTAACATCCTCATACCCTATATAAATACTATACGTATACCAGGTATACATACAGTACGTATATAAAGTATAAGAATGTCACTTATTGTTATAATTTAAAAACCTTTAACTGAGTTCAAACAATATTACATTAGTTTAAAGAACATTTACAAAATCATTATACTTTTAATGATCTTACATATATATATAAAAATCTTATCTTTACCAAAACTTCATTTAAACATATGAATACATTCTTATCAGAAATACAACATAATTAAATTATACATGTATGCATTACCTTCTAGTTGGTCTCGACATACTCTTACTCTTCTCGTGGCATAACAATTGGCTTCAGATCTACCACCTACTCACCTGCGCGATTACACAACCGCGCTAAGCCCGAGAGCTTAGTAGTACAAATAAATAATATAAACATATTCACATGCTAACTTCATGTATCCTTAATTCCTTATCATGTTTTCCCATTTCAATTACACTTTTCGTATATTTCTACTAATCTCATAATTATATACAGATACACATATCATTAATAAAAACTACATTTCCATAATTTATAAGAACATTCATAACTAATACTTACAATATCCACATCCATACACATTTTACATGTCATACTATATTTTCAGAATCTCATCTTTCATCTTAGCTTCTCAAGCCATATTTCTTTTCAATAGTTTACTTATGTATTGTGATCATATCATACTTTATAACATTACATGTCCTTATTTTATTCAAGTAATTCATTATTCACAATTCACCATTCATGAATTACATTTCATCATTCATATTGAAAACAAAGACAAATATAGTTATCATTATTCATTCATTTCACATTTCATAATTTACATTGAAAACAAAGACAAGCATGGGCCCAAAAAGAAACTAATATGTTATTCAAAGTTCAAAGTTACTGCTTTAGTCCATATCATAATCATCAAGCCCGTAGGCAATATATATACATCTCTATCCATGGATAGTGTAACAGACCCAGTCTCTTGGACCATCAACTCAATAAACTTGAGGAGATCCTCAACCCAGCAAGACTGTTACCTGTAACAGACCCAATCTCTTGGACCATCAACCCGACTGAATCGAGGAGATCCTCAACCCGGCAAGACTGTTACTTTTCATATATTTCATATTCATAATTCACATAGTGTAACAGACCCAGTCTCTTGGACCTCAATTCAACTCAAATTGAAGAGATCCTCAACCCGGCAAGACTGTTACTTTTCATATATTTCATATTCATAATTCACATAGTGTAACAGACCCAGTCTCTTGGACCTCAATTCAACTCAAATTGAAGAGATCCTCAACCCGACAAGACTGTTACTTTTCATATATTTCATAGGCATGCCGCCAAATCCAGAACTCTGAAAGTTGAATAACACATTAGGCACACAATCTTTTCATTTATTTATATCTTTGCACATTTCTTTCTCAATTCATTTCTCCTTTCATTCTCATAATCAAATAGGCAACTATGCCTCAATTATATCATTTACATCATTAAGGCCAACAATCATGGCTCCTCATCTCATTGATAGAGTATATACATATAATTAGTTACATTGAATATCATCATTCAGATATTCATCATAAGGCATTATATCTCATCAATCTTAAATCACATTAAAACAATTCATCATATCGTCATATCTTTCACATTTCATATTTCATATTTCATATAAGCAAACATGCTTCAATCATCTCATTATGTCTCAATTCATTATTTAAATACTCACAAACAATTGCATTTCACATTCATTAAGAATGATCATTATATCTTTCCCTTTACATATTTCATCATTGATATATATATATATAGCAATTTACATTATTCATAAGCATCAATAATATAATGAATTACTTAACACATTTATAACCAAATGTGTTAAGGTCCAAAGACATATAATATATACAATCAAATGGGGTTTGTACTTACCTGATGAGCAACCACACCACACCAAACTCACCTTCCAATAATCCTCAACACTTGGATTAGGGCAAAACAACTTCTTCACAACCTAATCCACAAAGAATAACACACACTTACTCAAAGATACACATGAATTCAATACAATTATTCTTAGATTAATCTCATACTAGACCTTTAGATCACAAATTACAAACCAACTTCTCTCTCTAAGGCCCCACGGCCGTGGCCTACCAACCCCCATGGGCGTGGCATAGCAAACCATTATGCCCAATCTTTCTAAAATCCCCACGGTCGTGGCCTTCCAATCCCCACGGCCGTGGCATATCAAATGAATCTGTCTCCCTTGCTCAACACCCTACGGCCATGGCTTCCAATGGCCACGGTCGTGGCAGCCAAGGGCCACGGGCGTGGCATCCAAAATGCCTCTGTTTTTATGTTTTCAACTTCATTAAACACAAATATCTTGAAGATCTAGGAAAATAAATGATCAAACTCACCACATACATCCATTACCAACTAATTTAACAACTTCAACATATCTATAACCTTTAATCTTTCACTATCATCATCTTCACACACTAACCAAATCAAATATAAACAAAATCAATAGAAATCAATTCAAAGAAATGAACACTTACTTGAATATTTTGTCAAATCTTCAATCTCCACCTTCAATTCTCTTAAAGTCCTTAAGATTTTGATGTATGTATATAAAATCACCTCTCTTTCTCTCTCTCTCTCTCTCTCTCTCTCTCTCTCTCGTGCAAGAAGAAGAATAACGAGAAGAAGGAAGAAAGAAAGAAAATCCTCTTTCTCTTATTCTTACTTATCTTATATATATATATTAATAATAATATAATTACATATTTTCTAAAATATTCTCCACCACCACTTTCATCCTTTGACTTTTCTTTTCTTCTTTTTCTTTTATATATTATTATTATTATTATTATTATTATTATTATTATTATTATTATTATTATTATTATATAAACTTACTTTTCCTACACCACTTTATACATTATATATGTGATGCATATGTTGGTATATATATATTTCTTTTATATTACATTTATATTTTCCATATTTCCAAATACCATATGAATACATATTATCCTCCATATACATCTATCTCTTATAATATTTTCTTTATTATTAATTTATCTTCCTTTCTCTTTCCATTAAATATATACTTTAAATCCAAATACAACAATAACTCCAAAACTTTTAGGGTATACTTTGGGATATTACATGGAGAAGGTGAGAAATGACCCAACACCCCTTATAATGCCCTGTTCATTTGAACCGGCCTCCTTTTTAGGTCTAAATATTATTGAATTCTTAATTATTATTACATTATCCATATTACATACATTTATAAAAATAAAGAATGTTACATTATAAATTAAACAAATTAAACAAAATAGCACCCATCAATTGATGAAAATATGCCCTTACAAATATCCAAATGTCCACAAAGAAAATAAATAAAATAAGAAACCCACCAAAAGATGAAAACATGTCCTTTATAATTGTCCCAAAGTCTTTAAATAAACCAAACTACATAAATAAATTAAATAAATAAGGCACCCACGAATGAAAATATGACTTTTATAATTCGCTTTAAAAATACATATAAATCTAAGACAAATAATAAAGCAAGAAAAAAAAATAATGCAACACATATGAAAATAATTGAATAATTAAAAAAAATAACAAACACATCTTAATATTATCTCATTAATGAAATATAGTGCGCTACGATGAGGGTTGCGCCTACGGCGGTCCCTCTAGGCTGTTAGCCGGCGGGAGTCAAGGGGGCAGCGCCCCTTGCCAGGGATCGGGGCAGCACCCCTAAAAGATAAACAGTTTATATAATAATTTTTGTTGAGGAAATTAAGGTTTTTGGATCATGGTTTAAGAAATTAGGGCTTACTGGAATTAGGGCTTGGATTACTGGATTAGGATTTGGGTATTAAATTTTTGGAACTTGAAAATTGGTTTTGGTGTTTTGACTTTGAAAAAAAGATTTTATAAATTAAGGTTTGGAACTTTGAAAACAACTTTAGGGTTTATAAATTGGAAACAATTTAGGGCTTTGTAAATTGTAAAATAAATTAAGGTTTTATAAGTTGGAAATAGTTTTAGGGTTTTTGAATTTACAAAACAGATTATGACTTTTGGAAATTGTAAAGCATAATAGGGTTTAACAATTTAAAACAGATTAAAATAAAAACAAACAATTAAAATGTTTAAATAACAAGAAAACCTAGCTACTGTGTGTTTTAACAAATTAAGTTTAGGCAACAAAACCTACGTTTGAAGGCTCTGCCAAATTATTTCTGGATTTCAATCTACTGCCTGCAATTATTAGTTCTGGCCGAGCAAAGATTAAAGGCAGTGATTACTTCCTTTGTTCATTGTTGATGAACGTTGATTGTTATTGATTATTGTTTTTTGATTTTGGTTGCTCAATGTTGCCTCCTCCTCTTCTGTCTTTTAATCGTATATTTATAGGCAAATCAATGCTTAACCCTAAACCAAGTATGCTAATCCATGCTTCAACCGAAGTCTAGTTGTAACACCCTTTTTCCCCATACGCGTACACCATATACACCAGTAATATACATATACCGGATACAAGGATGTCACAATCCATTTAAATAAACAAATCTTTAAACTTTAACAAATAATCTTCATTTCTACAATATGAGTAAACATAAAACATTTGAGTTATATTATAAAAAGTAATAGATAAAATATTCATTGTTAAAATACATGTATATATATATATCATCATTATCCAAAAGTTTATCCAAAACATTTATTTAATAAGCAGCGGAATATGAAACGGAATATACATATGTTTACATCAAAATCAATATTTACAAAAATATAGAATTTATACATATTGGTAGTTCATTTCTGATCTTGATGTCCAAATCAACACTTCTCTCACAATTTCAAGCCTAGACTCGACTCGGTCTAGCTGTGTAACATCCTAAAATTTTTGAAAATTTCTAATTTTTGAAAAATTAGATAAAATAAATTATAATTTAAAAGGATAAATTAACTTAATGGTTTTAAATAAAAAATGAAATAAAAAAGTGGAATATATATGTGATATATATACAAAATATACATAACATATATAAAAGTCAACACTTTTTAAAATAAAAAGGTATTTTGGTAATTAAATCTTATAAATTCAAAATTAATAAAATAATTCAAAAATAAATTATTTTTTAATGGAAGAGGGAAATTAGAACTTTTAATTTATTAAAAAAATAATTAAATAATTAAATATTAAATTATTTTAATATATATATATATATGTAGTTAAAAAAAAGATGAAAGGAAAAGAAATATAAAAGTTTTCATCTTCTTCTTCTTCTTCTTCTTCAAGGACGTTTCCATGGGAGCTTGAAGCCAAGATTTTGATTCTTTCATACTCCATAAATTGAAGAAATTAACAAGTTTCAAGTAGATTTTTGGTGATTTCCACTAAAATTAGTAAGTTTCCATCTCTTTTCTTTGAATTCCTTGGAAATTTGGATTATGTGAGTTTTGAGATTTTGATGTAGTATGTTATAATTGTTGGAATTGGTGTGTATGATGTTATTTTAGGTAGTTAACAATGATTCTAAGGTTAGATTGAAGAGATGATGGAGTTTGGTTAAAGAATGGTAAAGAGAGAGAATTTAAGGTTATGGATTTTTGGGGTTTTGAAAACATGAACTTTAATTGTGCAAATTGATTCCAAATGAGTTGTTTTGATTTATAAACAAGTATTTTAAAGTTAAATATTGGATTTGGTGGTGTTGGGTTGGAGTTTGAGAATGGAAGTGGAGATTTAGGGTTTTGAAAAAGTGATTTTCCAAAGTAGTTGAATCGTGTGATTTTATTTGTTCAGTGTGTTGTTTAGTGTTAAAAGTGATGAATATAAGCTTGGAATGAGTAATGGATTGTGTTGGAATGGAAAACCTTCAATGGGGGAAGATTATGCCATTTTTGAGATTTTGTGTATAAGGGTGTATTTTTATAATGTAAATGATTTAAATGTATTAAAATATGTTTTTAATAATAAAAATAAACTTAAAACACTAATTTAATTGTAGGAGAATGGAATTCCAATGTTGAAGTAAGGAAAGGCTAAATTTTTAGAAATTTGTAGGAGTGATGTGTAATTATGGTTTAATGTTGGAAATGCCATTAAATATGATACTAAATGATTATTTTGTTATCACATTTGGTTTAGGCATTGAGGGAGGTTGATTTGCTTAATCCAAGCGGTGAAGGGCAAGTTGGAAAGATTGGATTGAAGGCTGTTTTTAGCTTGCTTTGGGTTGCTAGTGGAGATATGTATAAACTTTGAATATAATGTTTATATTTGCATAACATTTGGGCTTAACACATTTTGGTTGGAAAATATGTTAAGTTACTTAGTTCATTGATTGTGTATGAATAATATGCTATGACATTTGTAATGTCATATATGTGTTAAATGCATTGTGAAAAGCCATTGATAATGGCTAAATTATGTAAAATGTGAAATATGCATATTATGTGAAAATACCCAAAGTAATTTGGTAATGTGTTGTGAATGAAAAATGAGATATGTGTAATAATGAAATGAATTGATATTGATAAAAATGAGAAAAGTGAGAAAAATGTGAAAAATGAGAAAAGTGAGAAAAAAAAGTGAAAATAAGGCAATGTTCCTAGATTGAATATGTAAAAATGAGAAAGAGATTAATAATGAGAAATATGAATAAATTGTGTGCCTAGTATGTTATTCAATTTTCAGAGTTCTGGGTTTGGCGGCATGCCTATGATTACCTACTGGCTATACGCTGGAATGGTGAAAAGACTGGATCGTAAGCCAAGCCAGTAGATAAATATGATGTTTTTGGGGGGTGAAAAGACTGGGTCGTAAGCCTCAAAAACTGTAGCAGTCTAGCCGGGTTGAGGATCAAGATACTGGGGCCTAAGGGTTTAGCCGGGTTGAGGTCCAAGAGACTGGGGCTGTTACATTATCCATGGATATATATTGCCTACGGGGATAGACACATGGTGTCATTATGGACCAAAGCAGTAACTCTGAAATTTGAATAGCATATTAGATCCTTTTTGGGCCCATGCTTGTCTTTGTTTTAATGTGAATTATGAATTATGAAATACTTGAAAAATATAAGAAAGTGGAATGATGTGACATCTATATACATTATGTATTGGCATTGCATTGAGTTTTATTATTATTATTAAAGTTTGTGCCACTAGGCTTCGGCTTAGCACGATTATTTTCATCGCGCAGGTGACAGGTGTGAACCTCGGTTTCCACCCAAAAAGGATTTGGATGAACATTCACTTGTTGTTAGGAGTCGACACTCAGTTTTTTCTGTTTAAAGGGAAAAACTAAGAAAACCCTTGTTTGACTCCAATAATGCATCCAATGTAAAGGTTTCTAATCTACGAACCCAAGGAGGATTCGGGGACTATGTCATGCATTTGATTAACTTGCCAAAGAAGAAATGAACCTAAAAGGAACACAGAAAGGAAGACAAACAGATTGTTAGTACTGCTTCCATTTCGTACACCAGTGAATACGGGGTTGCCCCAGTAGGAGTTCTAATTGATGTTCTATATCCCCACAAAGCCAGTGGTAACTTCTCATGCCAACACCTATGTTCCTTGATCATTTTTTGTATGATCACCTTTATAGACTTATTTGCTGCTTCTATAGCTCCATTTGTTTGAGGTCTATAAGGAGAGGACTTATGATGCTGGACCTTCTTATCCTTCAAGAGTTTAGCAAATTCTGCTTGGAAATGAGTTCCATTATTAGTGATAATCTCAAATGGCGTTCCGTATCGACAAAGGATGTTGGTTCGGATAAACTGTGCTACCTTTTTGGCGTCTAATTCTATATAGGAAGCTGCTTCAACCCACTTTGTGAAGTAATCCACCGCTACCAAGATAAACTGATGTCCATTCAAAGCTCTCAGATGTATTTTGCCAATTATATCTATTCCCCAAGTAGCAAAGGGCCATGGAGAAGTGATTGGATTCAGGGCAACGAGAGGTTGCTTCTGCAGCTTAGCAAATATCTGACACTGATGGCATTCTTGCACAAATGCCACACAGTCTGTATTCATGGTGGACCAATAATATCCTAGATTGGCTATTTTTCGAGCCAAGGCAATCCCATACATATGCGGCCCTGATTTGCCACCATGCACCATTTCCATTATCCGCTTAGCCTCTGCTTCATTCACACACCTTAGGTGCATTCCATTCTAACTTCTTTTGTAGAGGATATCTCCATTAAGAATGTAACCTGTGGCTAGCTGCCTTATTGCTCTCTGATCAACCCTTGATGATCCCTCCGGATAACTTCCATCCTTGAGATAACTCTTGATATCCCAGAACCATGGTTTACCATCGGCCAAATGCATTGCGTGGGCGGGTTGTTTTTGAAGCTGAACTTTCAATGGACGAATGGCTTTCCCCCCTTGATATTGACCATGGAAGCTAAAGTAGCCAGGGCATCAGCAAACTGATTCTTTGCTCTTGGGAGATATTCGAAGGACAGATCATCGAATTGTTGTGCCAAATGATCAAGGCGTTGTAGGTAAGGAACCAAATGCTCTTCTCTTGTTTTCCATTTCCTTAAAGCTTGTGATACTATTAAAATAGAATCACCATAGACCTTTAGGTTCTTAATCCCCAATCCCAGGGCGGCTTCGAGCCCATTGATGCAAGCTTCATATTCTGCTTCATTGTTTGTGCAGCTAAAGTCAAGTTTAACTGCAAAGGGAATGTATTCTCCACAAGGAGTTTTGAACACAATCCCAATTCCATTTCCATGATAATTGGATGCCCCATCAAAATACATCTCCTAAACACTTCTTTCCACATTCAAGAGGTCTTCGTCAGGGAAATTCATTTCTCGCATCTCGTCTTTTACGGGTAATTCTGCTAACTGGTCAGCTATTGCCCCACCTTTCACAGCTTTCCTTTGAATGAATTTTAAGTCAAAAGCTGCCAATGTTGACACCCACTTTGCCATTTTGCTGTCCAAAATAGGCCTCTCCATAAGGAATTTCAAGGGACTCTGTTCTGCGATGACACAAGTAGTGTAAGAAGACAAGTAGTGTTGTAACTTCGTGCAGGTCCAATACAACGCTAAACACAACTTCTCAATCTTGTTATACTTTAACTCATAGTCCAGCATCCTTTTGCTGAGGTAGTAAATTGCATTTTCTACCTTTGTACCTTTGGCCTCTTGAGCTAGCATTGCACCCATGGCTTCATCTGTTACGGACAAATACAAGAGCAGAGGTTTTCCCATTCTGGGAGGTTGTAGAATTGGCGGACTTAACAAGTATTCTTTAATCTCGTCAAAGGCCTTCTGGCAGTTTTCATTCCATTCTTGTGAAGCACCTTTCCTTAGTAGCTTAAAGATAGGACCACAAGTCTCTGCCAACTGCGATATGAATCGACTGATATACTGTAATCTACCTAGCAAACCTCGAATCTCCTTTTCTGTTCTTGGTGGAGGCATTTCCAGAATAGCCTTTGACTTTGCTGGATCAATTTCTATTCCTTTCTTGCTGACCAAATATCCCAAAAATAAGCCTGATGTTGCTCCAAAGAGGCACTTTGCAGGATTAAGCTTCAAATTATACTCGCGAAGTCTAAGGAAGAACTTCTCAAGTGCTTCAACGTGCTCTTCTGGAGATTTTGACTTAACAATCATATCGTCAACATACACTTCTACTTCTTTGTGAATCATGTCATGAAAGACTGTTGTCGCCATCCTTTGGTAGGTAGCCCCTGCATTTATCAATCCAAAAGGCATAACCCTATAGCAGAAAGTGCCCCATTCTGTAATGAAAGCTGTCTTCTCTTTGTCTGGTGGGTGCACCATGATCTGATTGTACCCAACCGCAAGGTCAGTCATGGAAACCATCACATGCCCAGCCATCCTGTCTATTAGCAAATCGATATGTGGTAGCGGAAAATCATCCTTGGGACAGGCCTTATTCAAATCTCTATAGTCAACACACATCCTGACCTTTCCATCTTTCTTCGGGACCGGCACAATGTTTGCTAACCAGGAAGGGTAGACAATTGGTTCTATGAACTTATTATCCAGTTGCTTGGCAACCTCTTCTTTAATTTTCAAAGACCATTCCGGCTTCATTCTTCTCAACTTCTACTTAACCGGCTTTGCATCGGGTATAGCGGAATCTTATGAACTGCTATGGCTGGGTCTATTCCCGTGATATCACTTGTCTTCCACATGAAGCAGTCGACATATCTTCTGATGCACTCAACAACCTGTTCTTTATTCACACAATCATATGCAATGTATGTATATTCATTTTCTTTTCCAATTATTATCTTTTCATTTAATTCTTTTATTTCATTTATTTCATTTTTGCTAGAGAATACTTGGAAAGCAAAAGACACAGGGTAACTAAGAACTTGAACAGTTTTATTAATAATGGCGGAGTCATCCTCCAGAGTTACATTATATTCGACATCAGGGTTTTCTATTCCTGAAGCTAAGGAAGACTCCGAACTGGACTCTGACTCGGTGTTTGACTCAAGATTTGACTCGGTACAAGACTCAGGTTCAGGGTATGACACATGACTAGGTTTGACTATAGCTGCTTGTCCCTCCTCGGCATACCAGTTCATCAGTGGTCCATCTGTTGTCTTGATCAGCTTCGTGAAGTCCCTTTTGTCTTCAAAATTGGTTATCATAGCAACCTCATCAAAGAGACTAGGCCACATGAAATCTTCCACTTGTGGGTCAGTTATAGGTTCTGGCTCTTTTTCTTTTATGACTAAAACATCAGCGAACATCTCAAAACCCGGTAGCTTCTTTCCAGTCATAGGAGAATAGAATGGCTCCTGAAAACCACAGTAAGGAACTGCTTTTCCAGGTTTGCAAAAGTGACCGTTCAGAGTTCTAAAGTAAGGGCGCATTTTGAGGCTTTTTTCCCCCCAAGTCTTCTTTTTCTTCTTCCCATGCTCAAACTCTTCTATCTCCTCGTTTGTGGGTTTGTACCCCAAGCCAAAAGTTTCCTTATTCTCAAGCTCTTCCCATGGCCACACTATGGATGATTTCCTCCCAGACCTTATCATTTCCATCCCGAGTAGCAGACCTACCCTTAGCATCATTCCCACCAGGCAATTGACTTGGACCTCCCAGGCATCTTGAATTTTGGAGGCAACCTAGGCATCTTGAATTTTGGAGGCAAGTAGTCCCATCAAATCTGTCCATCCCAGGCATCTTGAATTTTGGAGGCAACCTAGCTTGGGGAAACAAGGATAAGGAATCCATGTCTACCACCTCTTTATGAGTTTTCATGGCAGTGATTGACCTTTCAAGCAATTCAAGTTTCTTTTTTAGTTCAGTTTTAGTAGCATTCTTAGAGGGTGGATCCTCCAAATTGATGACAGGGGTATTATTCTGAGCAGTCATGGGGGTACTAGTTTGTCCCACAATAGGTTCCTTCCCTAGATTTCCAGGAGTAGTGGCTGTCTTTGGTGCCCCTCCCAATTCGGCCAAGATGGCTACCCTTTGGGCGGTCAAGGCTTCATCAATTCTTTCTTGCATCCTAGCTTCAATCTCCTTAACCTATCCATCTAGCAAGGCCTTAATCTGTTCAATAGTAGCCATTTTAGTAATTGGAGTAGTTGGTGAAGTTGGGGTAGTAGGACTTGTGGGTGATTGCAGAGTTGGAGTTGGTGTAGCTTGTGTAGGTGAAAGCACACGGATAGTGGGTACCTACAAAGGTTAAGGGTAAAGGATCAGGGTAGTGTGTAGGGTAGGAAGACTCTTGGTCCACTTGTATATATCAAAAGGTTTTCCCCAAAACAATGTTGTTATGTTACATGAATGCACCTCATCACATCATAATTCATTTTAATGGAATGTGGCACTATTATTGGGTACATACAACCTAAGGGAGGGTTCTATTGTTACATGAAAAATAGAGAATAGGCTTATAATAGGGACCCTTGAGTCTTGAGTAAGATATACCTAACCACATGTGAAACAAAGAGTTTCGCGTGGGTCCAACAGTACGTTTACTCATGGGCCACTCCAAAAGGATTGGAATGGTTTATGACAACAGGGAGGACGCTTTGGCTGTCCGCCGGCATAATCAAGGAGACCTGCCGGTCAGCGCTACTTGCTATCCGGACTCAGAATTTTGAACAGAAAGAGAAGAAATTCATTTGAAAACAAATTTTTTTTATGCAATGGAGGAAAATGATTCCCCCATATAATGCAAGAGAAAAAGATTCTCTAAATGACAAAACAAATGCACAATTAATCAAACAAGGGGTCCATCAAAGGAAAAAGATTCTTTTTGTCAATTTTATTCCAATATCCTTAAGGAAATGATATATATTGCTAAGGTACCCTGCAAAATAAATAAAAGTACCCTAAAGAAGGGAAAATTAGTCAAATAAACAATAGTAGTCTACTAGGATCCCATAAATCATTTTTATGGTCCCCAGTGGAGTCGCCAAATTGTGAACCTCGGTTTCCACCCAAAAAGGATTTGGATGAACATTCACTTGTTGTTAGGAGTCGCCACTCAATTTTTTCTGTTTAAAGGGAAAAACTAAGAAAACCCTTGTTTGACTTCAATAATGCATCCAATGTAAAGGTTTCTAATCTACGAACCCAAGGAGGATTCGGGGACTATGTCATGCATTTGATTAACTTGCCAAAGAAGAAATGAACCTAAAAGGAACACAGAAAGGAAGACAAACAGATTGTTAGTAGATTGTGGACTTGCTATTTGGGGTGAATTCCAAATATGCCTACATACTCTCGTTTTTTATGAGAGATCAAAGCCCATGTAGCTCGGAAAAGCCTATTTAAAGGCAATTATGCATTTATGCATGTGTGTGTGTATGCTTCGTGCATTGTCGGGCTTTTTGCCAAAATTGTGAGATTTTGAGCACTTAGTGCTAAATTTGATGAAATTTGGGTACTTGGTACCAAAAGAAAATGCAATTTAGGCTTCATGCCAAAAGGTTGATTTTAGTTGAGATCGGCTTCATGCCAAAGATTGATTTTAATTTGGATAGACTTCATGCCAAAAGAGATTAGGTCTTTGACCCAAAAAGAAATTAAGAAGGAGATGTAGTGCTTATGATATGCCTGAATTGACAAAGGATAAATTAGGATATTACCTTGTTTAGGGTTCTCCCACTTTGTAGTTCCAGATCTCGTTTTCTCGGGCCTTAGATTATGATTCTTGATTACGGTTTTTTTATTATTATTTTGATTTAGATTAATTCCTGCAGCACAAGGTTAGATTTATGCAAAGAAAATCCAAGAGAAGTTCTTAAGCGTATGGAAAATAGAGAGTTCGTCCGCCAGAAACCCCCCCGAAAAGCCAACCCCTCTTCTGAAAATTCTAGGGCTATTTATAGTGAAAATGGACCAAATTCAGACCTGGACGGCGGTCAGACCGCCGTGGATGTGACCAGCCAGAAAAATGGAAAAGACAAAAACAACGGCGGTCGGACCGCCGCTTTCAGCGGTTCTGCCCCCAAAACAGCACATTGGATCACACGATTTTCTCTCAAACTGATTTTTCGGGAGCTACAGACTTCCAAAAAATATTCCGGGACCATATCCGTGATCCTCGCGTCATTCCAGACATTTCAAGTACCATGAAGATATACTTTCGGTGAACTTTACCGTGGACCCCTGGTCCGGCTCGATCGTCAGCAGTCTGAGAAAATCGGCTTTCCGAGCCTCAAAATTCGAGTATTCACAACAGGGTAGACCCAGCTGAGCCAGAGAGTTCTTCTAGACCAAGTCGGGTCTAGACTTGTAGTTGACCTTGTTGAGTTATTATCGAGATCAGAAACACTGCCAGCAGTATGTATATATTTTTATTTTATTGTACATTTTTGAGTTTTATGCATAATATATTATGTTTTGAATTTTTCGTATTGTATATTATAAAGAATATTTAGGTCAATGTATTTGAAATGGGAGAGTAAGTGTGTTTTAAATTATATATATCTATATGTATAAATGTTTGAGAAACTTGGTGAAATTGAGAAGTATGGTTGAGATGGTGATTTGAAATTATTTGGGAGTGTTTTCTTTTTGCAGGTTGTGTTTTGATAAATTTTGGGATGTCCAAAATACAGACAAAATTCTGGCGAATTTTTTTCAGAGATTTATATATATATTATTTATTTTGGGTTCTTATAACAAGTAAATAATATTTATATTCTATTTAATTTTTATATATTTAGAATTTGAAATTTTAAATTGGAAATGTGAAAAAAAATTTAGTAAACCGGTCTGTGATATTTTTATGCTGTATATGCGTATTTTACATATGCTGAAAATATGTATTGTACGTTTATAGGGTATAAGGGTATTACATTTATTTTGGTATTAGAGCCTAGGTCTGAGGTTCTCGACCTAGGTGAGATGATAGAGAGAGAAAATGGAGAATTTGAAAAATAGTTTTTAATTGTAATACATGCATTGACACTGGCACTTTCTGATCTCTGATATAGTATTTTTTTGCTTTGTTTGCAGATATAGGTAGTTATGGCGTCTCGGCCGCATTAGGCTGCTGAGGGTAATGCAGAGAGTGTGGCTCTAGATAATGGTAGAGATGGAGCTAGAGTTGTATCTGCTGGTGAGGCATCTGTTTTGTGCCTGTGAGACCAGCAGCTGATGAGATTTCGCCTGGCTGGGTATGGCATATGGTAGAATTATTGAGGTAGGCTCTAGTTCCGCAGCCACCACAGCCACTGCAGCAGCTGCAGTTGCCAGTGAGGCAGTATGATAAACTGAGAAAGTATGGAGCTGAGGACCTATTTGGTACTACAGACCTTGCTATAGCAGAGCAGTGGCTAGACCCGGTTCAGATGATATTTATTCAGTTACAGGCTAGTCCAGAAGAGAAGTTTGATTATGCCAAATCTCTTCTGCAGAGAGATGCATATGATTGGTGGAAGACGGTTTCACATGCTCTGGATGATCCACCAGTCCTGACCTATGGTGATTTCCTATGGGAATTTGAGCAGAAGTATACTCCGAGAGAGTATAAAGATGCAAAGAAGATGGAGTTCCTGAGTCTGAGGCAAGATACTAGGACAGTGACCGAGTATGAGATTGAGTTTATCCCATTGATTCGCTATGCTGGTGGGATCATTTCTGACGAGTTTGACAGGTGCAGGAGGTTTGAGGAGGGACTTAGACCCTCTATCATTTGCATCATTGCAGGCTCTCGGTATCAGGATTTTTTCCAGTTAGTTGTAGCTGCCAGGAGTGTTGAGAGGGCACAGAGTCTTACAGCAGCTGCCAGGGTTGAGGAGACTAGAGTTAGGAGACCCCAGAGTGAGGCAGGGTCTTCATCAGTAAAGAGAGGCCGAGGGGGACATTTTCAGAGTTTTAGTAGGAGTCAGGGGCAGTTTGGCAGGTCAGTACAGCAGCAGAGATAGAGGCAGAGACCTGCAGTTTCAGTGGCTAGTGCTCCGACTCCAGTGACTTAGAGATCTTCTCCACCTACTTGCGTTCATTGTGGTAGAGTACACGGAGGTGTCTGCTGGTGGAGAGGTGCTTCAGGAGTGTATTTTATATGTGGGTCATCAGACCATTTTATCAGAGATTATCCCGAGCCACCAGAGGTTAGGCAGACAGATACTGCATCTTCTCGACCCACTGTCAGAGGGGGTCATGGTGGCAGAGGTTTTAGAAGAGGTAGTCGACCTTGGTTTAGTTGGAGAGGAGGCTCTACATTCCGAGGCAGTTGGCCAGATGAGGCTAGGTCATCTCAGCGGGTTTATGTGATGCAGAGGCAGCCAGATGCTTCATCCGTCATTGCGGGTACATTTTTTTATTTGGTATTTCTGTCCTTGTTCTATTAGATCCTGGATCTACGCATTCATACATAAGTGCATCTATCTTTCCTGTGACTGAATTGCATTCTGAGTCCCTAGGATTTGATGTCTTGGTGACAAATCCTTTAGGGCATAGTGTTGTGGTGAGCAGGATGCACCGAGATAGTCCAGTTGTTGTTCAGGATGTGAAGTTTCTCGGTGACCTAATTGAGATGCCTTTTAGGGAATATGATATGATTTTGGACATGGATTGGTTATCCAAGCATGGGGCTGTGGTAGACTGTCAGAAGAAATGTGTTACTTTGAGAACACTTGATGGTAGGGATGTGATGGTATCTGGTGAGCAAAGGTATCTTTCATCTATGTTTATTTCAGCTGGGAGGATAATTCGGAAGGGATGCGAGGCTTATTTTGCTCATGTCGTAGATACTAGAGTAGTGGGATCCCTGCTTGAAAGAATACCCATAGTTACCGAGTTTCCAAATGTTTTTCCTGATGAGTTGCCAGGGGTACCTCCTGAGAGAGAAGTGGAGTTTGGTATCAATTTGTTGCCTAGTATCACTCCTATCTCTATTACCCCTTATCAGATGGCACCTGCTGAGTTGAGAGAGTTGAAGGTGCAGTTACAGGAGTTATTGGATAAAGGGTTTATCCGTCCTAGTGTGTCCCCGTGGGGAGCGCCTGTGTTGTTTGTGAAGAAGAAGGATGGCACCATGAGATTGTGTATTAATTATAGGTAGTTGAATAAGGTGACCATCAAGAACAAGTATCATTTTCCTCGGATAGATGATCTCTTTGATCAGTTGAAGGGAGCAGCAGTATTCTTTAAGATTTATATGAGATTAAGGTACCATCAGTTGAGAGTCAGAGATGTGGATGTAACCAAGACAGCTTTTCACACAAGGTATGGGCATTATGAGTTTCTGGTGATGCCCTTTAGATTGACAAATGCACCAGCAGCTTTTATGGATTTGATGAACAGGGTATTCAGACCATTTTTGGATCAGTTTGTGGTAGTCTTCATTGATGACATCTTGGTGTATTCGCGTAATGAGGAGGATCATGATAGGCATTTGTGGATCATGTTGCAGACACTAAGGGAGAAGCAGTTGTATGCTAAGCTGTCTAAGTGTGAGTTCTGGCTCGATCAGGTAGCTTTTCTTGGTCATGTGGTTTCAGCAGAGGGTATTAGAGTTGATCCGAGTAAAGTTGAGGCTATCTTGAATTGGAGTCCACCGAAGACTGTGACAGAGGTTAGAAGTTTTCTGGGATTGGTAGGCTATTATCGTCGATTTTTGAAGGGTTTTTCTATAATAGCTACACCACTCACCAGATTGCTTCGGAAAGGAGTTAAATTTGTGTGGACAGATCGGTGTCAGGCGAGTTTTGAGCAGCTGAGGAAGATGTTGACTTAAGCTCCTGTCTTTACCCTTCCTGTGGAAGGTAAACCATATGTGATATACAGTGATGCTTCACACAGTGGTTTAGGTTGTGTTTTGATGCAAGAGGGTAGAGTCATTGCTTATGCCTCTCGACAGTTGAAACCGCATGAGCTGAATTATCCGACGCATGATTTGGAATTAGCAGCAATAATTTTTGCCTTGAAGATTTGGCAGCATTACTTGTATGGGGAAAAGTGTTTCATTTATATGGATCACAAGAGTTTGAAATACCTGGGTGTTCAGAGAGAGCTGAATCTTCGGCAGAGACGGTGGTCAGAGTTGATTAAAGACTACAACTATTTGATTGATTATCATCCCGATAAGGCAAATGTTATTGCTGATGCCTTGAGTCGAAAGTCTTTGGCAGGTTTGACTGCTTATTCACTCTCGTTGCTTGTTGAGTTGAGAGCATTGCATGCTAGAATTAAGTCTTCTAATGATGGTGCTTTGATGGTTCAGTTGCAGTTGAGGCCAGTCTTGTTGGATCATATTAGGGAGGCTCAGTTGGCAGATGAGAGAATATAGAAAATTGTGTTGGTTTGTCAAAAGAGGGAGAGTCGAGACTTTTATGTGAGGGATGATGGAAATCTATGGTACAGAGATAGATTATGTATTTCTGATGATGCAGAATTGAAAAGAATGATATTAGAGGAAGCACATCAGTCACTTTTTGCTATGCACCCTGGGAGTAACAAGATGTATCAGGACTTGAAGCGACATTATTGGTGGTCAGGTATGAAGAGGGACATAGCAGAGTTTGTATCCAGATGTCTCACTTGCCAGAAAGTGAAGGCTAAGCACCAAGGTCCTTCAGGGTTGCTCCAACCTTTATCAGTGCCAGAGTGGAAATGGGAGCGAGTGACATTGGATTTTGTGACTGGACTACCTTTGACCCAGAAAAGCATGATAAAATCTGGGTGATAGTTGATCGAATGACGAAGACAACTCATTTTCTTCTAGTTCGGATTGATTTTTCTCTTGAGAGGTTGGCTGAGCTGTATATCAACGAGATAGTCAGGTTGTATGGAGTCCCAGTTTCTTTGGTGTCAGATGGAGATCCCCGGTTTACTTCAGGTTTTGGAAGAGTTTGCATGATGCTTTGGGTTCTCGATTACATTTTAGTACTATTTTTCATCCTCAGATAGATGGACAGTCAGAGAGAGTGATACAGATTTTGGACGATATGTTGAAGAGCTGTATCATTGATTTTACCTGAATTGGGATAGATTTTTGCCATTAATTGAGTTTGCTTATAACAACAGTCATCAGTCGAGTATTGGGATGACTCCTTATGAGGCTTTATATGGCAGGAGATGCAGGACGCCTCTATGTTGGGATGAGGTTGGTGAAGGTAAGTTAGTTGGTCCCGATTTGATTAAGGAAACAGAGGAGAAAGTGAAGGTGATTCGGGGTCGTTTGAAAACAACTTCAGACCGACAGAAATCCTATTCAGATTTAAAGAGAAGAGACATAGAGTTCAGTGTAGGAGATAAAGTATTTCTGAAGGTGTCTCCATGGAAGAAGATTTTGAGATTTGGCCGTAAAGGAAAGTTGTGTCCTCGTTTCATAGGACCATATGAGGTGTTGGAGAGAGTTGGTTCAGTGGCTTATAGACTAGCTTTGCCGCATGAGTTGGATCGAATATATAATGTTTTCCATGTCTTGATGCTTCGAAGATGCAGGTCTGACCCATCTCATATCTTGTCAGTGGAGTCCATTGAGGTGAGTCCAGATCTGACTTACAAGGAAGAACCAGTGGCGATTTTGGCACGAGAGGTTAAAGAATTGAGGAATAAGAGGGTGCCACTTGTAAAAGTCCTTTGGAGGAATCATACCACTGAGGAGGCAACCTGGGAAAGTGAGCAGGTGATGCAAAGTCAGTTTCCCCATTTGTTCCAGACTTGAGGACAGGTAATTTCGAGGATGAAATTTGTTTTAGGGGGAGAGAATCGTAACATCCTAAAATTTTAGAAAATTTCTAATTTTTGAAAAATTGGATAAAATAAATTATAATTTAAAAGGATAAATTAAATTAATGGTTTTAAATAAAAAATGAAGGGTTTTTAAATGAAAAAGTGAAATATATATGTGATATATATGCAAAATATACATAACATATATAAAAGTCAACACTTTTTAAAAGAAAAGGGTATTTTGGTAATTAAATCTTATAAATTCAAAATTAATAAAATAATTCAAAAATAAATTATTTTTGAATGGAAGAGGGAAATTAAGACTTTTAATTTATTAAAAAAATAATTAAATAATTAAATAATTAAATTATTTTAATATATATATATATACATATATATGGTTAAAAAAAAGATGAAAGGAAAAGAAATATAAAAGTTTTCTTCTTCTTCTTCTTCTTCTTCAAGGACGTTTCCATGGAGCTTGAATTCAAGATTTTGATTCTTCCATACTCCATAAATTGAAGAAATTAACAAGTTTCAAGTGGAATTTTGATGATTTCCATCAAAATTAGTAAGTTTCCATCTCTTTTCTTTGAATTCCTTGGAAATTTGGATTATGTGAGTTTTGAGATTTTGATGTAGTATGTTATAATTGTTGGAATTGGTGTGTATGATGTTATTTTGGGTAATTAACAATGATTCTAAGGTTAGATTGAAGAGATGATGGAGTTTGGTTAAAGAATGGTGAAGAGAGAGAATTTAGGGTTATGGATTTTTGGGATTTTGAAAACATGAACTTTAATTGTGCAAATTGATTCCAAATGAGTTTTTTTGATTCATAAATAAGTATTTTAAAGTTAAATATTGGATTTGGTGGCGTTGGGTTGGAGTTTGAGAATGGAAGTGGAGATTTAGAGTTTTGAAAAAGTGATTTTTCAAAGTGGTTGAATTGTGTGATTTTATTTGTTTAAACATGTTGTTTAGTGTTAAAAGTGATGAATATAAGCTTGGAATGAGTAATGGATTGTGTTGGAATGGAAAACCCCTTCAATGGGGGAAGGTTATGCCATTTTTGAGATTTTGTGTATAAGAGTGTATTTTTATAATGTAAATGATTTAAATGTATTAAAATATGTTTTTAATAATATAAATAAACTTAAAACACTAATTTAACTGTAGGAGAATGGAATTCTAATGTTGAAGTAAGGAAAGGCTAAATTTTTAAAAATTTGAAGGAGTGATGTGTAATTATGGTTTAATGTTGGAAATGCCATTAAATGTGATACTAAATGATTATTTGTTATCACATTTGGTTTAGGCATTAAGGGAGGTTGATTTTCTTAATCCAAGCGGTGAAGGGCAAGTTGGAAAGATTGGATTGAAGGTTATTTTTAGCTTGCTTTGGGTTGCTAGTGGAGATATGTACAAACTTTGAATATAATGTTTATATTTGCATAACATTTGAACTTAACGCATTTTGGTTGGAAAATATGTTAAGTTACTTAGTTCATTGATTGTGTATGAATAATATGCTATGACATTTGTAATGTCATATATGTGTTAAATGTATTGTGAAAAGCCATTGATAATGGCTAAATTATGTAAAATGTGAAATATGCATATTATGTGAAAATACCCAAAGTAATTAGGTAATGTGTTGTGAATGCAAAAAATGAGATATGTGTAATAATAAAATGAATTGATATTGATAAAAATGAGAAAAATGAGAAAAGTGAGAAAAATGTGAAAAATGAGAAAAGTGAGAAAAAAAGTGAAAATAAGGCAATGTGCCTAGATTGAATATGTAAAAATGAGAAAGAGATTAATAATGAGAAATATGAATAAATTGCGTGCCTAGTATGTTATACAATTTTTAGAGTTTTGGGTTTGGCGGCATGCCTATGATTGCCTACGGGCTATACGCTGGAATTTTGAAAAGACTGGGTCGTAAGCCAGACCAGCAGATAAATATGATGTTTTTGGCGTGAAAAGACTGGATCGTAAGCCTCAAAAACTGTAGCAGTCTAGCCGGGTTGAGGATCAAGATACTGGGGCCTAAGGGTCTAGCCGGGTTGAGGTCCAAGACACTGGGGTTGTTACATTATCCATAGATATATGTATATATATATTGCCTACGGGGCTAGACACATGGTGTCATTATGGACCAAAGCAGTAACTCTAAAATTTGAATAGCATATTAGATCATTTTTGGGCCCATGCTTGTCTTTGTTTTAATGTGAATTGTGAATTATGAAATAGTTGAAAAATATAAGAAAGTGGAATGATGTGACATCTATATACATTATGTATTGCCATTGCATTGAGTTTTATTGTTATTATCAAAGTTTTTGCCACTAGGCTTCGGCTTAGCGAGATTATTTCCACCACGCAGGTGACAGGGTAGACCCAGCTGAGCCAGAGAGTTCTTCTAGACCAGGTCGGGTCTAGACTTATAGTTGACCTTGTTGAGTTGTTATCGAGATCAGAACATTGCCAGCAGCATATATATATTTTTATGTTATTGTACATTTTTGAGTTTTATGCATAATATATTATATTTTGAATTTTACGTATTGTATATTATAAAGAATGTTTGGGTCAATGTATTTGAAATGGGAGAGTAAGTGTGTTTTAAATTATATATATCTATATGTATAAATGTTTGAGAAACTTGGTGAAATTGAGAAGTATGGTTGAGATGGTGATTTGAAATTATTTGGGAGTGTTTTCTTTTTGCAGGTTGTATTTTGATAAATTTTGGGATGTCCAAAATACAGATAAAATTCTGGCGAATTTTTTTTCAGAGATATATATATATTATTTATTTTGGGTTCTTATAACAAGTAAAGAATATTTATATTCTGTTTAATTTTTATATATTTAGAATTTGAAATTTTAAATTGGAAATGTGAAAAAAAAATTTAGTAAACCAGTCTGTGACATTTTTGTACTGTATATGCGTATTTTACATATACTGAAAATATGTATTATATGTGTATAGGATATAAGGGTGTCACAGGCTGAACTCTTTGGCTAAACTAGATCTACCCTGTCACCTGTGCGATAAATCACAATCGCGCTAAGCCAAAAGCTTAGTTGTACAAACCTTGATAATAATATGATTCAAATGTAATGCCAATGTCAAATTTTCAAGAATTAGAAACAATATACAAGGATATTATAGACCCTTAATTTTTGACCCAGTCTCGTCCAATATATTTTGTTTGGTCCAAAATAATTTTTATGTTGTCTAATGCTTGGCCGTGGGCCATTTCGCCCGCATGAGTTTTGATAAGAGTATTTTTATACTTGTTTTTAGTATGATTTTAATGTGTTTTTAGTTAATGTTTAATTTGATTTTTGTTTAAAGTTTGTTTTAAGTGTTTGTTTTAGGTTAAAGTGGAAAAACTCCCTTGGATGATCAAAACAAGCAAGAAAGAGCATGAATCAAGCAAGACATGGCCAAGCCAAAGCAAGCTTGGTCGTGTCCCTCAAAATTATCATCAAGCAGTAGCTGACACACCCAAGAGACACGGCCAAGCCACTGGCCGTGTCTCACCCAAGGAAAAGAAACCAAGAAAGAAAAGAAATAGAGGCAGTACTTGACACACTCACGAGACATGGCCATGTCGCTTGAAGCTTGTCCATGTCGCTTGAAGCTTGCCCATGTCTGATCGTCTTGGCCATGTCACTTGAAGCTTGTCCATGTCTCATTATCTTGGCCGTGTTCCATCATAAAATAGAAGCAATATTGACACACTCACATGACATGGCCATGTCGCTTGAAGCTTGGCCATGTCGCTTGAAGCTTGCCCATGTCTGATCGTCTTGGCCATGTCTCATTATCTTAGCCGTGTTCCATCCTAAAATAGAAGCAATATTGACACACTCACATGACATGGCCATGTTGCTTGAAGCTTGGCTGTGTCTCTCAAAGAAAGTGAAGCAATGACTGACACTGGCAAGAGACACGGCCAAGCCACTGGCCGTGTCTCACCTAAAGAGCAAAATAATCCAAAGAACAAAGAAAAGAAAGAAGGCAGAATGCGACACTGGCAGGAGACATGGCCAAGCCACTGGCCATGTCACATGACATGGCCATGTCCCTTGAAGCTTGGCCGTGTCACTCCATGAGAACAAAAGAAAAGAAAGAAAGAAAGAAAAGGCAGTGATGGACATGACCAAGTGACTTGGCCGTGTCCCAAAGAAAAATGAGAGACACGGCCAAGCCACTCATGGCTTGGCCGTGTCACCTATCAAATGTTGAATTCTTTTGCACATTTTGAAGAACAAGTGGGAGACAAACCAATTGCTTCTGTCAAAAGAAAGAAAAAAGAAAGGAAAAGCCTGCCTAATTGATGGAAAGAAAGATTAAACAAAGAGAATGTGGGAGACAATGGAGAGTGGTGTGAGTTGGAAGCATGGCTTGAGCTTTGGAGGGAAAATAAAAAGAGAAGAAGAGGGAGTTTTGGGAAGCTTCTGCAGGGGGCTGGAGTTTTGTGCAGAAAACAGAGAATAGAGGCAGAGAAGAGAGGTTTGAGAGGAGGAGCCTGTGCATACACGTTTTGAGCAAGGAGGGAGTGACACTTTCCTTGACTCTTCATCTTCATCCTCCATTTCCATCCTCTCCAACATCTGCATCTTCCATTGGCAGCTCCTGGAGATTGAAGAAGCTACATTGAAAGGGGTTTTTCTATTTTCTCCTTTTAATTCATTTTAAAGTTATTGTTGTTGTTGATTGTATTAAGTGTATTGAACATGAACTAAATCATTCTCTATCTAGATATTGAAGAACCCTAGCTTATTTGTATGATTGAATGATTTTAATTGATTGAGTTGTTTTATTCTTATGATGCTTAATGATTATTACCAATTGATGATAACATGCTTATTGATTGATTGCCATTTTCATATTATTGACTTAAGAAAGCTTGATATGAATTGATTACTTATAAGGGTTGAGGATTGATTGGGGTGCTAGAGATAGACCTACAAGATCCTTTGGTTTATAGTTCCTTGCTCTTAATGCATGATCTATTTAATTGTGTTTTGAGAAGAGATTCCGGCACTCTACTTAGCGATTAGGGATTAATTCACTCGAGAGAGGTTTTAGTCTAAGTTAGAGGAATGCCAATTCAACTCTATCATGTGATGTAATTGAGGCTAGGGAGATTCAATATCTGAATAGTATCATTATCATCAATCCTTTTTACACAACACACAATTTATCTTTGCTTTCATTTATTTAAGTTAATTGTCTTTCATTACAAAACTTCACAAAAATATTAATTTGCTAAACAACAGTTAAGATTTGCAATAGTGCTTGGCCTTGTCCTCAGTGGAACGATAACTCACTCACTACTTTATTACTTGGGCAACCCTTGCACTTGCGGTAATTGCTATAGCATAGCGGCACGCACCAAGTTTCCTGCGGGCGAAATAGCCCGTAGGCCGTTCCCCGCCCCCTGCCGCAGCCAACTGCGACATATTTTTTTTGCCAGCGCAATTTTTTCGACGTAAATTTTCTGAAACCTAATTGTGAGTGGGGATTTTTTCCCCCACTCCCAGTGGAATGGTTCTTGCGACTTCGGTACTGTTAGGCTCAGGGCCATAGAGAACACGGACCTAGGTCCGGAGAAAATAGAATCGCCACCCGGACAGGCCGGGAAAAAAGAAAGGGGTGGATGACTCTATTCCTAAGGAATCCCCAACCCCTTAATGGGTTCGGAAAGTTGGGTACGTATGGGGAAGGTGAGAAATGGCCCAGCACCCCCACACCGCCCGGTTTATTGGAACCGGCCTCCTTTATAGGTCTTAATATTATAAGATTCTTAAATATAACAATGTTTAGATAATTTTTGTACTAGTTTTTAGTATGATTTTATGTGTGTTTTAGTTAATGTTTTGATTAATTGTTGTTTTAAGTGTGTTTAAAGTGTGTTTAAAGTGTTGTTTTTAGGTTTAGGTACAAAAACACCCTAGGAAGATCAAAACAGGGCAAGAAAAGCATGAACCAAGCAAGACATGGCCAAGCCAAAGCAAGCTTGGCCATGTCCCTCAAAAGAAATTCAAGGCAGAAGCAGACACACCCAGAGACACGGCCAAGCCTTTGGCCGTGTCTCACTCAAAGAGCAAATCAAAGAAGACCAAAGAAAGAAGAGCAAAGAACGAAAAGCAGTAGGTGACACACCCAAGGGACACGGCCAGTGGCTCTTTTCTTCTCTTTCTTTCTTTTCAAGGAGGTGACACGGCCAAGCCAAGGTTGGCTTGGCCGTGTCACCTCATGGAAAGGAAGAAAAGAAGAAGAGACACGGCCAAGACACTCTTGGCTTGGCCGTGTCACACCAAAAAACATATAAATTCTTTCGCACGACAGAAAAAAAAGGAGGAGAGGACGGCTAGGGTTTGAGTTAGAAAAAAGAAAAGAGAAGGAGGGAGCAAAACACCATTTGGGATGAGGAAAGAGTGACTCTCCTTGTCCCTTCATCTTCATCCTCCATCTTCATCTTCTCCATCTTCCATTGACAAGATCTTTGAGGTTCTTTGGGATAAGTTGGGTTACAAGCTCTTGAAGGTTGAAGAAGCTTCATTGAAAGGTTTGGTGATTTGAGAAAGCTCCAATCCATCTCTCAAAGGCATAATCAATTGAAGGTTTGGTGACTTGAGAAAGCTCCATTCCATATTGCAAAGGAGAATCAACCATTGAAGAGGGCTTGAGTTCTTCATCATACATCAAAGTGGAGCTAGGAGGAAGATTAGTAATCCTACTCTTGGCATCTTCACAAGGGGTTTTTCTATTCTCTTTTTTAATTCATTTCAATATTGTTTTTGTTATATTAAGAGAATTGATATTGCAATTGAACAATTTGTATTTGATTTATATTGAGTTGAATGAATGTTTTAAATTGATGATGTTGAGCTAAAAACCCATGCTTAGGGTTTGTAGTATATTTGATTGAATGCTTTGATTTGATATTTCCATTGATGTACCTTGTTGTTGGTTGATTTCATTGGATTGTATGCTAGGTTAATAGATTAGCTACCTATTGATCTCTAGATATTGAATGAAGGACTGAGAGGTAAAATTTGGTATCAGAATTATGCAATCGATTACCCTATGAATGAATTAGAAATATAAGTTCTAGGATTTCATTAATTTGCAAATGTAAAATAATTGGTTATTGCTATTTCATGAATGTGAGAACTAATGAATTGGTAATTGACTAATTAACCTTAAGGAACAAATTAACTTACAAGGTTATGTTAATAGATAATTGAGAATTGAGCTTTGATTGAATGGACCTATAACCCTAGGCATATTCCCAAAGAATCGATTTGATCTTATACAACCTTCATACATAAACCCTACACTTCTTAATCTTAAGTTTAAATTGTTCTTTTACATTCCAACACAACAAACTTTCGCATTTAAATACTTGTCAATCAAGCTATTACGAACCACACCTTCTTGGGGAAACGACCTTGGGGCGATCACCTTTGCTACAACTACCTCGTATACTTACGAGTGACGCTTGTAGTAGAACTTAATTCGAGCGCAACAAACAACATTATCCATATTACACACAATAATTAAAAGAAAGCATCATTATATTAAAATCAAAGCAATGTCCAAACAAAGCAAATAAATGGACACCCATCCAAGGATGGAAACATGTCCTTACATCACATGCCTAAATAGGACACCCACCGAAAGGTAGAAACATGCCCTTTACATAGGTTCTAAACTAGAAAAGCAAATTAAATTACATGATGTTTAACTAATGAGGTACCCACCAAGTGGAAATATACCTCTTACAACATTTGAAAATCTAAATAAATTGATAAAAGTAAATACTCATTCATCATAAATAAATCATTCATCAAAGGTATTAAATATCAATAGAAAGTAAACATCCATCCATGATAAATAAAATAAACCAAGCATTGAACTTAAATAAATTAAAGCATATAAAATAAATCAAAACAAATCAAATATAGAATTGAATAAAGCAAATAAAAATCCAAATTATAGCTACTGTTTCCATTTAGGGTTCTTTATTTCATGTGTTAGGGTTTTGGAATTTATAGAATTAGGCTACTGTGACTTTTTAAGGAATTAAAATAGATTAAGGTTTTATGTTTTAAAAGGTTGGTAAGACTCTTTGATTAAACAAATTAAGGTTTGAATGGTGAATTCATGAAACTAGGGTTTGGACACTTTAATGAATTGTTATTTTGAGCTTACTGTGTAAAATTATGTTTATATGATTTTTTAAAGTTTTAAAGAATTAAGATTTAGAAAAATTAGGGTTTAAGGTTTTAAAGGGGTTAGAGTCCATTGTTTTGGTTTTTGTAATTAAATTAGGGTTTTAGGATTTTTGGATTAGGGTTTCGGGTAATGAGTTAAATTTTAGAATTTGAAAATCAATTTGATAATTTTATTGAGTTTATGAAAGTAAACCAACGATTTAAAGTTTATAAAGCAAAAAAAGATATTTTTAAAGCTTTTGGAAAGAAGCAGAACTCAATTTTGGGTTTAGAAAATTTGGAAAACAAATTTTGATTTAGGGGTTTTGAAGAAATAAAACTAATAATTTTAAGCTTTTTTGGAAAACAAATCAACGAATTAAGATTTTTAAACCTTAGAAAAAGTGAATTGAGGTTTTAAAGTTTTTTAATTAAAAGAAAGAATGAGATGTTTAGCTACTGTGAAAAAAAAAGAATTTAATTCATACCTCCTTTTGTTGATTCCTCTAAAAATAATTCTTCTTGGATGAATAAAAACAAAGGCAGTAGTTGCCTTTGATTCGTTTGTTAATGCTTTGCTTGTTGCTCTCAAAAGTCAAATTGATTTGCTACCTTTCCTTCACAGATTCGGTTTGCAATTCTCCCCCAATTTTTCTCCTTATTTCTGATCCCTTTTCCTCCCTTTTTGTTTTGTTATTTATAGAAGTTTTTTTTATGGTTTTTCCTAGTTACTCACGACATACAATATTTAATAAGAAAAGGAAACCGAAACCTAATTGTATTAGGTTTTGAAAAATTTGTGTCGGAAAATTTCGCTGGCAAAAAAAAAACTGCTGCGGAAAAATTGCGCTGGCGAAAAAATTTGTCGCAGGAAAAATTGCGCTGGCAAAAAAAAATCTGCCGCAGTTGGCTGCAACAGTGGGCAAGGAATAGGCCTGCGGGCAATTTCGCCTGCAGGAAACTCCTGCGGGCGAAATGGCCCACAGGCCAAGCCCGAGCTGGAATTTTCAGCGACGATTTTTTCGTCGCCGATTTTTATTTTTATTTTTTATTTGTTTATTTTTATTTTTTATTAATAAAAATTAGATAATAAAGCAAAAATTATTTAATTAAGATAACAAAAATCATTTTGGACCAATTAGACAACACAAAAATTATTTTGGACTAAACCGGACTGGGTAAAAAATTAAGGGTCTACACTAATACAATTAGGTTTCGGTTTCCTTTTCTTATTAAATATTGTATGCAGTGAGTAACTAGGAAAAAGGGATAAAAACTTCTATAAATAAGAAGGCAGAGAAAGGAGAATAGGGGGGATCAGAAATTGGGACGAAATTGGAGATTTTGAAACCGAATCTGTGAGGAAAGTAGTGGAACCAAGCTGATTTTTTTAGAGAGCCGAAAAACAATTTAAGCAATTCATCAAAGGCATCAACTGCCTTTGTTTTTGTTGATCCAAGAAGCAATTTTTTGGGTGTAACTCACAAACCAAGGTTTGAGCTCTTAAATTATTTTTTGTTTTATCACAGTAGCTTAATTCATGAAATTGTGTCTTTCAAAATTAAAAACCCTAGAACTTCAATTTAGTTTTTTAAAATTAAAAACACTAATTCGTTACTTTATTTTTCAAAAGGACTTAAAATTGTTATTTTTACTTCTTCAACATCTTAAAACCCCAATTGAACATGTTTTTCTTCAAAATCAAAATTTGATTCTTATTCTTACAACAAACCTTAAAAACACCTTTTTTTATTTAGATAAACCTTATATCGTTGGTCTATTTTCATAAAGTTATCAATTACTTTTTCCAAATTCTAAAAAGTTCCATGCATCCACCGAAACCCTAATTTAAAAACCCTAAATCCTAACTCAACTCCAAACCTAAAGTAGTAAAAACCCTAACCCCTTTACAGTTTTAAACCCTAATATTTTATAAACCCTAATCCTTTAAAACCTTAAAAATCATATAAACACAAATACTTTAATTTTACACAGCAAGCTTGAAATCACCATTTAAAACCACAAATCAAAAGCATTTTAAAGTGCCCAAAACCCTAGTTTCATGATTTCACCATTCAAACCTTAATTTGGTTAATCAAAGTGTCTCACTAACCTTTTAAAACATAAAATCCTCAATCTATTTTAATTCTCTAAAAGTCACAGTAGCCAAATTCCATTAATTCCAAAACCTTAAACACATGAAATAAAGAGCCCTAAATGGAAACAGTAGCTATAATTGGAATTTTATTTGCCTTATTCAATTCTATATTTGATTATGCTTTGATTTATTTATTTAAGTTCAATGCTTGGTTTCTTTAAATTATCATGGATGGATGTTTACTTTCTATTGATATTTAATGAATGATTTATTTATGATGAATGATTATTTACTTTTATCAATTTATTTAGATTTTCAAATGTTTAAGAGGTATGTTTCCACTTGTTGGATACCTCATTAGTTAAATATCATGTAATTTAATTTGCTTTTCTATTTTAGAACCTATGTAAAGGACATGTTTCTACCTTTCGGTGGATGTCCTATTTAGGCATGTGATGTAAGGACATGTTTCCATCTTTGGATGAGTGTCCATTTATTTATTTTGCTTGGACATTGCTTTGATTTTAATATATTGATTCTTTCTTTTAATTATTATGTGTAATATGGATAATAATGTCATATTTAAGAATTTTATAATATTAAGACCTGTAAAGGAGGTCGGTTCCAATGAACCGGGTGTTGTGGGGGTGCTGGGCTATTTCTCACCTTCCCCACACGTACCCAACTTTTCGAACCCATTAGGGGTTGGGGATTCCTTAGGAATCGAGTCATCCACCCCTTTCTTTTTTTCGGCCCGTCCGGGTGGCGACTCCATTTTCTTCGGACTTAGGTCCGTGTTCTCTAAGGCCCCGAGCCTAAACAGTGCCGAAGTCGCAAGAACCATTTCACCGGGAGTGGGGGCAAAAATCCCCATTCACAGTGGCGACTCTACTGGAGATAAAAGAAGTTGATTCCGTTGGTCTTTATATTATTCTATTCTTTCTTATATTGAAATTATCCATTGCATCATCTTAGATTGCATCTTGTGCGTGAGTTAGGACGCCTGTGTTACCTGTGTTGTGTTATGTAAGGGATACCATACTTTCACTCAAGGTATGGAGATCGAGCATGGAATAACCACTCATAGCCTCGTACCATTTGGTATATACTTACTGTGGGAACCTAAGCCTTTTTAACCCAAAGACTAAAGCTCATGTAATTGGCCTAGTTACTTTCCTTAGGTTTTACCTCAAATGCTTGTTGTTTGACTATGGTTAATTTACCTTGGCTTAAATCATGGCTTATTTGGTTTGTTCTTTTTCTAATATGACCTAAGTACATTGTAAGCTCAAAATAAATATTTTCTTTAAAATCCAAATGACCAAAACTATTTACAAAATTTTTCAAGATGGTCTTTGGACATAAAGACTTTTCTAAAATTCTTTTGCTCATGGCCAAATACTAAGCCCAAAATCCATTTTTTTTACAATGGGCTTAGAAACCAAACTATTTTCACCCAACTTTGTCTTACAAAGAGCTTGCAAAAATATTTAGGTCAATTATGAAATACCAAAAATCAATTATGGGCCTAGTTTACACTAAGAATAAATTAAGCATGGGCTTGTTTTTGGCATGAATCATTAGTTCTCTTTTTCAGGTGAGAAATCTATTTATAATAAACCTCTTAATTTCGTTTTAATCCAATATAGCATAAAAGCTACTTTGGTTGGACAAATGGATTAAAACCTAATTAATGGGAATTATTATGAACTAATTTCCATTTTTGAAAATATAACTATTGATTGAAATGTTTGAGGGAAATATTCGAAAGCAAGATGCCCCATGTTGGTATTTTGTTAACCATATACCTAGGGAAAGAGACACGCCATTTGTGTGTGGATCTTATAATGTTGAAAGGAACGTCCTATTCGTCCTTGTTTGTCTATTGTTTGTGCATACATGCATACGTGCATACATTTGCATCTCATATCATTGATCCTCTCTGGCTCACAGCCTTGGATTACGACAGTTCAAAAGCTTATAACAATCCGACCTATGCCGGAGATGAAGTATCTAGCAACGACTCAATCACTTGCTTACCAAATACAATGGAGCCCGAAAAAATTCAAAGGATGGTGGATGAGGCCCTTAACGCCAAGATGGAAGAAATAAAAGAGGCCCTAGCTGAAACCATGAAGAACCAATTGACTGCAATCTTAGGGAATCATGCCGAGGCATCTGTTAGCACTAAGAAGCCAAGGGACAAAGGGAAGACTAAAGTTAGTGAAGTGGTTTTTGATGATGAAAAAGTGATCATTGATGATGATGATGATTGGGCTCAATACTACCAAGATGCTCAAGAGAAGAAGAAAGAACCGAAGATTGTTGAGAAGGAAACTATTGAAAAGACCGAGACATCCGATGTTGAAAAGATGATTGCTGATTTAGAAAAGAAATTTGAGAAGAAGTTGAAAACCGAAGAGATGTCTGAGATCGATAAACTATTTGAACAAGATGAAGAAGTCCCGTACAAGTTCAAGATGCCATCCTTTGCAAAGTACAATGGCACCGAAAATCCTCATCTCCACGTGAAGCAGTATATCACTGCCATGCAGTCTGCCCGAGCTACTAAGGCTCAAACTCTAAGGTACTTTATGCTCTCATTGGACCCTGTTGTCCAAAAACTGGTTCAATACCTTAGATGATGGAACACAAAAGAGTTGGGATCTACTTTACAAAGCCTTCATCCAACAGTATGGATATAATGTTGAATTAGAAGTTACCTTAATGGAAGTGGAGTCCATTAGGCAAAGGCCAAATGAGAATTTTGTAGATTATGTCAAAAGATGGAGAAACAAGGCTGCTTTACTCAAGAAGAGGCCCGATGAATCTGATCAAATAAGGATGATTGTGAGAGGGGTGTTGCCTAGTCTTCATGAGAGGATGTCTTATACACTCATCCGCGATTTCAAAGACCTTCTCCAAGCTGGTTTGCAAATTGAAGAATGGGAGAGGGAGAAGAACCATTTTTCAACAAAAAAGGAACGAGAAAGGGAGCTATCAATCTAGTAGCCAAAGCGTGCAAAAGGTCATCAATGTTAATGCTACTAACCAAGGAACGAGGAGACAATTTTCGAAATTGGGAAAACCGATGTCTTGGGTTCTCAATAAGCTTCAAAGGAAGGGATTGCTACAACCTTTAAATCCTGCTTTATGATTTTGAGAACAATGATTTTGATTTTAATTTGTCTTCTTTGTATGAGGATGATGATGTTTTCTTTTCCAAAATGAATGCAATAAAGTCTGATTTTGCTTACTTGTGTGATGTTTCTCCTGATGGTTGCATACATTCAAATAGCAATTACATGAGCATCTTTAATATTAATTATGTTAACACACAATCATTAAATTTGGGAACAACTGAAAATCCTAAAAACATTAGCATAGCATCCGACCTTACTCCTGATGAGAGAGAGATATTTGAAAAAATATTTAAAAAATATGAAGAAGTGTTTGCTTGGTCTTATGAAGATATGCTGGAGATAGATCGAGACATAGCCGAGCATCATATTCCAACTCACACTCACATAAAACTTGTCAAACAAAAGCTGAGGCGATTAAGACCTGAGTGGGCTGAATTGGTTAAAGAAGAGGTCACTAAGCAAATACAAGTGAAGTTCCTCGAAGTGATAGAATATCCAGATTGGTTAGCCAACATAGTACCCGTGCCAAAGAAAGATGGAAGAATAAGGGTCTGTGTGGATTATAGAGATTTGAACAAGGCTTCCCCTAAGGATGATTTTCCTTTACCTCATATAAATGTTCTCATTGATAGTGCAGCCTCTAGCGTGCTACACTCGTTTGTAGATGGATTTTTCGAATACAATCAAGTGTTAATGGCCCAAGAGGATAAAGCCAAAACTGCTTTCATTACTACATGGGGTATATTTTGTTATAGGGTGATGTCGTTCGGCTTAAAGAATGCTGGAGCAACCTACCAAAGGATGGCCACCACACTATTTCATGACATGATGCATAAAGAAGTTGAAGTGTATGTTGATGATATGATGGTTAAATCTGATACAAGAGAACAACACTTCCAAAACTTAGAATTATTCTTCGATAGAGCTTTGAAATACAAGCTATGACTAAACCCGAAGAAGTGTGTATTCGGTGTTACTTCAGGCAAATTATTAGGACATGTAATTAGTCCGAATGGCATTGAGATTGATCCTGACAAAGTTAAAGCAATCAGGGATATGCCAGCCCCTAAGACAAAAAGAGAAGTTTAGGGATTCATTAGCAAATTACAATACATTAGCAGATTTATAGCAAAGCTCACAATAATTGTGAGCCTATCTTCAAATTGCTTAGGAAGAATCAGCCGGTCATTTGGAATGAAGAATGCCAAAAGGCCTTTGAGTGAATAATAGAGTATTTGTTGAATCCACCTATTTTAAAACCACCTAAACCTGGCAAACCTCTATTACTATACTTAGCAGTAGAAGAAGAGTCAGTAGGAGCCATGCTAGCCCAAGCAGATGAGTCAGGGATTGAGCATGTCGTTTACTATTTGAGTAAAAAGCTCCTACCTTATGAAATTAAGTATAGTATCATTGAAAAGACCTGTATAGCCGTGGTTTGGTCTTCTAAGAAGTTGCAGCATTACTTTCAATCGTATAGTGTGCAAGCAATTTCCAGGTTGGATCCAATGAAGTACTTAAGGGAGACACCCTCTTTAATTGGGAAATATGGTCGATGGTTAATAATATTAGAAGAATTTGAGATTGAGTATGTAACCAGGAAAACAATCAAAAGTAGAGCGGTGACAGAATTCCTGGCTCAACAACCATTACCAGAAAGTGAAGAGGTAATCTTGGAATTTCCAGATGAACATTTAGAAGCAATTGAAGTACAAGGGTGGAAAATGTATTTCGATGGAGCAGTAAACAAGAAAGGAGCAGGTTTGGGAGTTATACTAGAATCACCCGAAGGGGAACTTATCCCTTTAGCCAAAAAGTTGAAATTTACGGCAACCAATAATATGGTGGAGTACGAAGCTTGTATTTTCAGTCTGAAAACCCTAATGATTATGAAGGTGGATAAGGTGGAAGTTTATGGCGATTCATTGCTAGTAGTATCCCAAGTAAATGGAGAATGGGAGTTGAAAGAAGAAAAATTAAAACCATACCACCATTACTTGACCATGATGAAAAATAATTTTAAGGAGTGTAGGTTTATACACCTATCAAGAGAAGAAAATCAGATGGCTGATGCCCTAGCCTCATTGGCTTCGATATGGGAAAACCCTGTTAGCTTATTCCTTTAGCCTCTGATCTTGACCAGTTCATCAACTCCTTGCTATGAATATGAAACAATCATGGAAATTAATACGGACCATGATGCGTGGTATGATACTATAAGGTGATTTTTGGAAGAAAGAGAGTACCCGCCAGGGGCAACAAAGAAAGAGAGAAGAGCCATAAGGCGATGGTCATTGCAATACATCACCTTCCATGGAGAGTTATATCGAAGATGGCATGATGGAGTGCATTTGAGATGTTTAAGAAAGCCTGAAGTGGAGCGCATCATGTCAGAAATACATGCGGGAAGTTGCGGTTCGCACATGAATGGTTTGGCCCTAGTTAAGAAGATTATTCGATAAGGTTACTATTGGTTGACCATGGAGAGAGATTGTATTGAGTTCGTAAAGAGGTGCCAACAATGTCAGATGTATGGTAACTTGAATCACATGTCTCCTGAAGAATTGCATTCAATGTCTTCACCCTGGCCATTTGCCACCTGGGGTATCGACATTATAGGAGAGATACATCCGACAGCTTCAAACGGTCACCGTTTCATTGTGGTAGCAGTAGATTATTTTTCAAAATGGGTCGAAGTCGAATCCTTCAATAAATTGGGTGCAAGCCAAATGGCTAGGTTTATTAAAAAGAACCTCATTTGCAGATATGGGGTCCCACACAGTGTGATATCAGACAATGGGGTTCAATTTCAAGGGGCAGTTAAGGATTTATTCTGGAAGTACCAAATCCATCATCATCGATCCTCTCCTTATAGACCAAAGGCTAATGGTGTGGTTGAAGCAACAAATAAGACAATTTTGATCCTTGACAACTCAAATTGAATGATCTATTTAACATGTGTTTGAAGACTCTTGTTGCAGGCTTAGGTTACTCCAAATAAAGCTGAACAGAACATTTATAGCGGTCGCACAAAACCTGAACACGACCGCACCATTCAATCAAAGGATGAAACCTTATCACAGTAGGCTTCGCGGTCAGAAACCCGACCTTAGTTGCGACCGCACTTAAAGAAGATCGACCGTCCCAAGTTATGGATGACCACCACACAAGGAACCAAAATCATCCTAATCACAGTAAGGTTCGCGGTGACAAGAACGACGAAGGATACAGTCTCGCTTATCACTTTAGCGACCGCCCGTTAGTATTTGCGACCGCTCTGCAAATTCAGGAGAAATCTGCTTAAAGAGACAGTAGTGTTCGCGTCCTCAGGTGTGTCTAGAAGTTCGACGCGAGTATCCGCGAGATGTCACCTAGGGCGACCGCGAAATTCATATTTTGGCGGACATCATTTTTGCCCAGTCAAAGAATGCCATGTGTGATGACCGTTATAAATCCACTTCAACATTCAAAAAGGGCGACTGCACCTTTGACATGCACGACCGTCCCGACAACCACAGCATGGGCAAGATTCCTGCTGCAGAGCACTCAAATTCGACCGTTGAAGCATATTTAAATTCAAGCGACCGTACCTTGTCCAAGGATGACCGCATATGACATTAGCGCTACCATCCTTATATGAAGGACGACCGCGAAATGCTTCGGACAATTTACTAAAGAAGGTCTAAACTGCCAAGACTTTATTCTTACTATCAATAATGGCTAGTAAGACCACATTGGCTATAAATACATTGCTTCTATAAGAAAAAATAGATATGAGAAGTAAAAAAAAAGGAATTTCATAGCCAAGCAACAAACTTTCTTTTACTTAAACTTACATTTGAATTGTAATGAATGTTAGGTGTAAGCATTGAAAACACCATTGTATAAGTTTGAGTGTGAGCTTGGAAAACACTTAGGTTGTGAGAGTAAGCCTTGTAAAACTTTTGTTTAGGTTGTGAGAGTGAGCCTTAAAAACTCCTTCAGAGATTGTTGAGTGTAAGCCTTAGCAAAACACTTGTCAAGTTAGGTGTGAACTTGTGAAAACACCAAAGTTGGAAGTGAGCTTGTAAAAACTTCAAAGATTAGTGGAACCTTAATAAGTTGTTAAGGAAGTGGATGTAGGATTGAAGTAAATTCGAACCACTATAAATCTTATGTGTTCTTTCTTTCTTTCATTACTCAACCATTTCTCTATTCCGCATATCTTATTTGTTGAGTTTTTTAAATTGTCATTATTTCTTGAGGAAACCAATTCACCCCCCCTCTTGGTTGCCATCTTGGGACAACAATTGGTATCAGAGCCTGAAATTTCTTAAACTTAATTGTGAAATTTGATCCACTATGGCAACTTCTTCTTCATCAAACTCATGGAAATCTTAACACTATTCTTAGACCCTACTTTGATGGAGCTGATTATTCCTACTAGAAACACAAAATGTATTTGTTTCTAGACAGTGAAGGGATTGAACTATGGGATTTCGTGGAAAGTGAGTGGAAACCTCCCACTTATGAAGCTGACGGTATTCAAGTTCCACTTCCCAAAGCACAATGGTCAACTATCAATGTCAAAGATTGATTCAAGAACAATAGAGCCGCTTCCATCTTGATGAATTCCATTTCAAGAGAAGAAGGTGGAAGAGTTCAACATTTAACTTGTGCACATTGCATTTGGAAAACACTCGAAAACTACCATGAAGGTATGACTCAAGTGAGATTTACCAAGAAACAAATGCATGTCCATGAGTATGAGCTATTCAAGATGAAATCAAATGAAAATGTCACCGACATGACCAATCGCTTGCTTGCTATTGTCAATGAACTAAAGAAGTATGGCAAGATATATGATCAAGGTGATGTAAATAATAAAATCTTGAGAGCCCTAAGAGCTAGAAAAAACTTTGAATGAAAAGTATCATCCATAGAAGAAGCTGATGATCTCAGCACATTAAGAACCGACGAGCTAGTTGGAAAACTACTCACATTTGAGCTACATAGTGAGAAAGAAGAAGATCAAGGTGAAAAAGAAAAGAGAAAACCAATTGCACTCAAAGCAATTAAAGAAGTTGAGAGCTCAAGCAATGAAGGTACTGATGATGAAGATGAAATGACAATGTTCTAAAAAAGAATCAATGAATGGAAAAGGAAGAAAAGATTACAAGCAACTAAAGGTACACTTCCTAAATTCTCCTTCAAAGATAAAGAAAAGAAAAATGAGGTAAAATGCTACGAATGTGGAAAAACTGGTCACATTAAATCTGATTGCTTCAAATTAAAGAACAAAAGGAAATGGGATAAAGAAAAGAAAAAGTCTCTCAAATCCACATGGGATGACTCTTCTTCAAGTGAAGAAGAAGAAGAAGAAGGAATTGCAAACCTGTGTCTCATGGCTATTGAAGATGACTCCAATGAGGTAAGTACTCAATCCTTTGATCTAGTAGCACATAATGATATAAATGAGCTAGATGATAGTGATTTGATTGAGCACATGAACTTTAAAATAGAAAAATATTTTTCTAAAATGATGCTCTATAAAGAGAAAAACTCTAAGTTAGAAAAGGATTTTATATGCTTAAAGAACTCTACCTTAGAATTGAAAACCTCAAATGAACACTTGATGAATACGATAGGAGAGTTAAATAAAAACTCACATGACTTAGAAAAAGTTATTAAAGAAAATGAAACATTGAAGCATGAACTAAAAGAACTAAAAGAATCAATTTCCAGATTTCATAAAGGAAAGGAAGCATTAAACACATTAATTAATAACCAAAGATCACCCTCCTTGAAATATGGATTAGGATTCAATGGCTCAACCAACATTGCACCAAGCAAACCAACATTTTTAAAAGCATCTACAATTGAAATTTCTGATGTTCATATCAAAGATTCTTGCACCAAGTCTAAAAGTACAAAAAGAACTTCTTATGGTTCACTAGGAAATGAAGCCAAAAATAATTATGCATTTTTGTACACTAAACTTGCACAAAAGCAATCACATACTTGTAATTGTATGCATAATACTTTGAATACAAAAAGGAAAATGCAGAAATATAGAATAGCATGGCAATGCATATATTGCATGAAATTCGGACACAAAAATTTATCTTGTCATATAAGAAAGGCTCATCTCAAGTTAGAAGGCACTTTTACTACTAACCATTAAGGACCCAACTTCATGTGGGTACCTAAAAGAAGATGATCACTATTGCCTTGCAGGTATGCCTAAAATCTACTATCAAGGAAAGCACATGGCTTGTGGATAGTGGGTGCTCAAGGCATATGACTGGGAATGCAAAGCTCTTTACAAGTATTACCTACAAACATGGAGGTAATGTAACTTTTGGAAACAATGCTAAAGGTAAAATTCTTGGTGTTGGCTCCATTGGTTCTATTGGTAAAGATTTAATAGAAGATGTATGGCTTGTTGATGGGTTGAAACATAACTTGCTAAGTGTTAGTCAACTTTGTGATAAAGCATACTTTGTTAATTTTGATTCCAAAGAATTCAAGATCACGAATTCAAATGATATTATCATATTTAAGGGTACTAGAACTAACAACACTTATAATATCAACATACATTCAAATCATGCATTTAAATGTCTAATGTCCACTAATAATGATGCATGGTTATGGCATAGAAGACTGGGACATGTTGGTATGGATCAATTAAAATATATTTGTAATGAAAACTTAGTTGATGGCCTACCTAAGATAAAATATGATAAAGATAGGATTTGTGAACCTTGTCAACATGGTAAGCAACACAAAAGCTCATTTAAATCAAAGAATGTTATAAGCACCTCTAGACCTTTAGAGCTCATTCATTTGGATTTGTTTGGACCAAATAGAGTTACAAGCTTAGGAGGCAAATTATATGCATTTGTTATTGTTGATGATTACTCTAGATTAACATGGGTTAATTTCTTAGCTCAGAAGAATGAAGCCTTTAATTACTTCAAAACGTTTGCAAAAAGAGTTCAAAATGAAAAAGGATATGTGATCACATCTATTAGAAGTGATCATGACAAAGAATTTGAGAATGAAAATTTTGAAGGTTTTTGTAATGAACTTGGTATTTCACATAATTTTTCTACTCCTAGAACTCCATAGCAAAATGGTGTAGTTGAAAGGAAAAATAGAACTTTAATTGAAATGGCTAGAATAATGCTCAATGAATATGATTTACCATCTTATTTTTGGGCAGAAGCCGTAAATACAGCTTGTTACATTACAAATCGTGTTTACAAAAGGCATTTAACTAATAAAACTTCTTATGAGCTATGGAATGGAAGAATTCCCAGAATTGGATATTTTAGAGTATTCGGATGCAAATGCTTCATATTGAATACCAAGGATAATCTTGGAAAATTTTCATCCAAATCAGATGAAGGCATATTCCTAGGATATTCATCATATAGCAAAACATATAGAGTATTTAACATGAAAACTCTAGTTATAGAAGAAACAATGCATGTTGTATTTGATGAATCATCTAAACTTGATCAAAAGAAAGGTAGTACTTTCAATGACTCTGCAGGTACTCTTGAACCTCTTGAAACTATTGATGCTCCAAAGAACAATCAGTATGAACTTGAAGAAAAGACTCAAGATCTACCTAAGGATTGGCAATACAAGAAAGACCATCCTAAGGAACTCATCATTGGAGAAACATCTAAGGGAGTAATTACTAGATCTAAAATTAATCATATAGATGTTAATTTTGCTTTTGTTTCTCAAATTGAGCCAAAGACTGTTGAGGAGGCTTTAAATGATGAAAATTGGATAACTGCAATGCAAGATGAACTTAATCAATTTGAAGAAATAATGTTTGGCAACTTACTCCTAGACCTACAGATCACTCTATCATAGGATGCAAATGGGTCTATAGGAATAAGCTTGATGAAAATGATCACATTGTTAGGAATAAAGCAAGATTGGTAGCCAAAGGCTATAATCAAGAAGAAGGTATTGACTATGATGAAACTTTTGCCCCTGTAGCCAGATTAGAAGCTATTAGAATATTACTTGCTTTTGCATGTCACATGAACTTTAAACTCTTTCAAATGGATGTTAAAAGTGCATTTCTAAACGGACTTATAAGCGAAGAAGTTTATGTAGAACAACCTCCTGGTTTTGAAAACTACAAATTTCCTGATCATGTTTTCAAACTTACCAAAGCTTTATATGGATTGAAACAAGCACCAAGAGCTTGGTATGATAAACTAAGTGCATATTTATTTGAAAATGGTTTTTCAAAAGGAAAAGTAGACACAACCCTCTTTGTTAAAAAGGACAAGCATAACATTTTAATTGTACAAATTTATGTGGATGACATAATATTTGGAGCTATTAATGAAGCCTTGTGCAAAGAATTTGCTTCTTGTATGACTAGGGAATTTGAAATGAGCATGATGGGTGAACTCAAGTTCTTCCTTGGACTGCAAGTCAAGCAATGTGAAGATGGGATCATCATCAACCAATCCAAATATACAAAAGAACTCATCAAGAAATTTGGAATGGATGGCTGCAAAACTAGCAAAACTCCTATGAGCACATCCTTGAAATTAGGTAAAGATGAAAATGGTAAAGCAGTAGATGAAAAGAAATATCGAGGTATTATTGGATCACTACTTTACTTAACCGCTTCTAGACCTGATATAATGTATAGTATATGTCTTTGTGCTAGATTTCAAACTTGTCCTAAAGAATCACACTTGAATGCTACTAAGAGGATTTTGAAATATTTAAGTGGTACAATGCATTTAGGACTTTGGTATCCTAAAAACACATCATTTCATATCATAGGCTTTTCAGATGCAGATTATGCTGGTAGTATCTTAGATAGGAAGAGCACTACAGGAGCATGTCACTTTCTTGGTAATTGCCTAGTTTCTTGGCATAGTAAGAATCAAGCATCGGTTGCTTTATCCACAACGGAAGCCGAATATGTTGCAGCATGTTTTTGTTGCACACAAGTATTATCGATGAAACAACAATTGCTTGACTATGGCAAAGTATTTAACAATATCTCCATTAAATGTGACAACACTAGTGCTATCAATTTGTCTAAAAACCCTATCCAACACTCTAGATCCAAACATATAGATATTAGACATCATTTCTTGAGAGAAAATGTACAAAATCAGAATATAATCCTAGAATTTATAGATACACAAAATCAACTTGCTGATATCTTTACAAAACCTTTGAATGAAGATAGACTTAACTTCATTAAACTTAATTTAGGAATGATTGATGGAATTACTCTGAATTAATAAAAATTGCCTATCAATGAAGTTTCTATGTGCATAAACTTTTTGCCTAAATATTAGAAAAATCTTCCATCTTTCTTTGACTCTTTCATTTCTGAGTCAGTCGCGTTCGCTCCAGTGTCTTTAGCGATCGCTATCTTGTCTGCCAGATTCATCCAAATAAAAATCTCTGTGCGTGGTCGAGAAATCTTGTGCACGGACGCAATAATTTGAACAGTTTCGACCATTACAGACAACTTCTGCACCTGCAAGCACACTAATCTTGATAATGGTCTCTAGATTACATTTCGCGATCGTACCCTTGCAAATTTGCTACCGCACTCTGTACACTCTGCTCAAAATTTTGTAACCGTTGGCTGTATGACAGGTCGCAACTCTTAACTTTCAACAGTCATAAACGGCTATTTTCTTAATTTCTTCTATTTAAGAGTATAATACATCAGTTTCCTGGATATTTTTTCTTCTTACAACATACAAACTTCCCTCTAAATCTCGAAAATCCTCTCAAAATCATCTTCTTCTCAAAACACCCTCTGTTTTCCAGTTTTCTTCCTGTTCTTCAATCCTGATGGCTCCCAAAAAGAAGATAACTTCCAAAGTAAAAGGAAAGGGAAAGAAATCTTCAGGAATCACAATAAGAGAACCAATAGATGATCCTCCATCTCCTCCACAGTCTAGAAGAGGTGAGAAAATTCACAAACCTCACCACCAAACCTCTGAGGAAGATGTGAGATATACCATGCTGAAGAGAAAGAAAGTTGAGGGAACCAAATCTCCTTTTGGTGGGATGCTCTCTGCCCTGAATATCAAGGACGAGATTGAAAGATTACTGGATGTTCTTGGATGGAGAAAATTTGTATTTCCTGAGGAGGTAGGTTATTCTAGTCTAAGTAAGGAATTCCTTATGTCTTTTCAAATTGAAAAGAGTGCTAACTCTGCACTGGGATGGTATGGGGTTAGATTTAAGTTGTTTGATCAATACCAAGCCTTAACCCTAGAAGACTTTGGCAAAGTCTGGGACTTTCCTGCTGATGGTATAACCTCCTACAATGACTTAACTTTCTCCAACCAAACACTCTCTGCCCTTTGGCAAGAAATTTCAGTGGAAACATCTTTTGAAAAAGAATCAAAAGCTAGACACATCAAATCCCTCACCCATTGGATGCTTCATAGGATCATCACCTCCACCATTCATCAAAGAGCTAATGGGAATGAAAAAGTAACAAAAAGAGACCTCATATTTTTATATGCTTTCACCCACAACATCCAAATGAACACAACCAAGTTCTTGATTGACACCCTATATCATCATGCAGTTACAAGAACTGGAACCTTCTTCTTATCCTCACAAATAACTCAAATAGCTAGGCACCTGAACTTACTAAATGATCTCAACTTAGCTACATTGAGAAACCCTTTCAATCTTGCCTCTAGTGCCATCACTATTGACTATCTAGAACATGCTGGATGTGTAAGGAAGATTGAAGGTACATATGTGTATTATTTTGGAAAAAAAGGAATTGTGGATAGACAAAAGAAAAGACCAAGATACACAATTGAGGAAGAAGGAGACTCTTTGGAAGTTGCTATTGAATTACCTCCAAAAGCTGCTTCATCAAAAGTTACTCAAGAAACTACTTCATCCTCTACACAACTCATCCTCAATGCTATCAAATCTCTCTCCAGGAAACTCTCTAGATTCAAGAAAAGTGTCTCCAAGAGATTCCATCACTTGAACAAGAGAATTGACCTTATATCTCACATGCATCATGATCTCTATGATATGCAAGGCAAACTGGACTTGCCTCAATGCAATCTTGAAGATTGGGATATAAGTGATCATACACAAAGCCTTCCTGAAGAAGAAGAATCTCTTAGTACTAGCTCTACCTCTTGTGTTCCTCTTGATAAAGGAAAAGCTCCTTTAGTAGAAGAAGAGATAGATGAGGATGATGTTTCTGAATAGTTTACATTTTTATTTTGTGTTATGACTTGATATGTTGCTTTATCCTACATTCGTTGCTTGATATGTTTACTATATCTTTGTACTTTCCTCTATATTTTATAAACAAGATGTTTAGTAGCTTAACTTCTTGCTTTCTATTATGCATTTTGCCTATGACAATGGGGGAGAAATAGTAAACAACTTGGAATGATTGTTTAACTAACAACTTGGAATGATAGTTTAACTAATGCAAGATAATCAAATGATACCTTTCTAATGCATCAATGCACCAAGATAACCATGATTCATGCATATGTTAAGGGGGAGCATTAAAACAAATTCATTAACATTCAACACATGAGCAAATGATTAGACTTGTTAATCTATCCTAATGAGCAAAGTTATTTTGATAATTTATATTATCATTCCATTTGATTGTCAAAGTCAAAATGGGGGAGATTGTTAGACAAATGATCTCAATTTTGATCCTTGACAACTCAAATTGAATGATCTATTTAAAATGTGTTTGAAGACTCTTGTTGCAGGCTTAGGTTGCTCCAAATAAAGCTGAACATAACATTTATAGCGGTCACACAAGACCTGAACACGGCCTCACCATTCAATCAAAGGATGAAACCTTATCACAGTAGGCTTCGCGGTCAGAAACCCGACCTTAGTCACAACCACACTTAAAGAAGAGCGACCGTCCCAAGTTATGGACGACCACCACACAAGGAACCAAAATCATCCTAATCATAGTAAGGTTCGCGATGACAAGAATGGAGAAGTGTTCGCATCCTCAGGTGCGTCCAGAAGTTCGACGCGAGTATCTCAACTCGACCGCGAGATGTCACCTAGGGCGACTACGAAATTCATATTTAGGCGGACATCATTTTTGCCCAGTCAAAGAATGCTATGTGTGATGACCGTTATAAACCCACTTCAACATTCAAAAAGGGCGACCGCACCTTTGACATGCTCGACCATCCCGACAACCATAGCATGGGCATGATTCCTGCTGCAGAGCACTCAAATTCGACCGTTGAAGCATATTTAAATTCAAGCGACTGTACCTTGTCCAAGGACGACCGCATATGACATTAGCGACCATCCTTATATGAAGGACGACCTCGAAATGCTTTGAACAATTTACTGAAGAAGGTCTAAACTGCCAAGACTTTATTCTCACTATCAATAACGGCTAGTAAGACTACATTGGCTATAAATACATTGCTTCTATAAGAAAAAATAGATATGAGAAGTAAAAAAAAAGGAATTTCATAGCCAAGCAACAAACTTTCTTTTACTTAAACTTACATTTGAATTGTAATGAATGTTAGGTGTAAGCATTGAAAACACCATTGTATAAGTTTGAGTGTGAGCTTGGAAAACACTTAGGTTGTGAGAGTAAGCCTTGTAAAACTCTTGTTTAGGTTGTGAGAGTGAGCCTTAAAAACTCCTTCAAAGGTTCTTGAGTGTAAGCCTTAGCAAAACACTTGTCAAGTTAGGTGTGAACTTGTGAAAACACCAAAGCTGGAAGTGAGCTTGTAAAAACTTCAAAGATTAGTGGAACCTTAACAAGTTGTTAAGGAAGTGGATGTAGGATTGAAGTAAATCCGAACCACTATAAATCTTGTGTGTTCTTTCTTTCTTTCATTACTCAACCATTTCTCTATTCTACATATCTTATTTGTTGACTTTTTTAAATTGTCATTATTTCTTGAGGAAACCAATCCCCCCCCTCTTGGTTGCCATCTTTGGACAACAGCAGGTATCTGGCAAAATCCATGGATGGAGTATTAAGTAAGCAATGATGCTCCTGAAGCCAAATATGTGGAAAAAAGAATTAAAAAAAAGAGAGTCTGCTAAGTTGAAAACCCGCAAGGGCAGCTTAGGCAAAAATTAGGACAACTCGCTAGTTCCGAAAACCCTTACGGGCAGACTAGGAAAAAATCAGAGCAACAAAGCAAAAAGAAAAAAAAACCTAAATTGAAAACCCGAAAGGGCAGTTTAGGTAATTATCTGAAGTAGCAACGGACTCCTTGTTAGTCTCTTTGACAATCCTGATTTAAATCGGTCTAATCCAACTAAGGTCTCGGCTAAGATCACAGGTACCGGCGACAAGCCTCCTTCCATTTGGTCCATGATATCCAATACTCGTGGATCAATATCGCCGTCAGAAGAAACAAGCAAGAATTGGCCGAGCAAGCAAAGATAAAGCATGTGTCCCCATGCCTTAGTAGGGGCCAAATGAGAGAAACAAAAGTCAATCAAAGGGGCAAGTAGAATTTTTTCACCTCTCATCAACAAAAGAACTTCGGGTTTTGGAATTTGAAATAACATCTGCATCTTCTGTTGAGTCTTAGAAATCAATATGGGTAACGCCATTTATTGAGTATTAGGATATCCAAGGATGGCCTCAAATTCTTCAATCAAGGGACATATTTCAAAGCCATTAATTCTAAATACCCTAGAATCCGTATCCCAAAAGGAAGCTACGACATGTAAGAAGGAGTGGTCCAATTTAACATTTTGAAAACATTTTAAAACATCAAGTTTTGACCATGAAATTTGCTTCCAATGAATGGCATCCATATTCTTAAATAGAATTTTTATTCTCTTTAAATGATGCTCGGTCATAGTGAATGAACGAAGAAAAAATTAAAATTGTTAAAGGGAGTCTTCACGTTGAAAGAGAAAAAATTTTGGTTCATGTATTAAAATATGGCATGAATGGTGATTTATATAGAAGAAACAAACCTTTTCCAAAAGTGAAAAGGAAAAGATGATGGGAAAGAATAAGACCATATGGCTTAAGGAAGGAATTGGCAATGAATTTCCTTTATCACGTTGGATTTGGTTTAGCAAATGAAGTGGATGTAAATTATGGCGTACTGTAACAAAAAAAAAGGAGTTACAGTAAAGAGGAAAATTGTATATTTTCATTATTGTACAATATTTTACAATTGCTACATTATTTAAATATCATTAAGAGGCTGGTGGTAGGTCATCAAATAAAGCCTTGAAAAAGTCATCGCCTGTTGGAGGAGGGAGCAAATCACTCGTCCCGAGTCCGCCCAAAGCGGGAGCACCAAAACTCAGCAAATTACTCAACCTGGGATCACCAGAAGCGGGAGCACCAAAATCTTTATTACCTTGAAGTTTCGATCCATCATGGTCCTCATCAGAAGCAGACAAAAGGATCTTAGGTCGTCAGTCTGGGGGCCTCTTGATGAAGAAGCGCTGGGATCCCTCATCCCCTGAAATCAAAAGTCTCAGAAATGTTGTTCGGATTGGTGATATAAACTTTCAAAATGAGAAGCCTGCTGATGACTTGTAGCTAACTCTTCTTGAAGCTTCCTGTTTTGTTCTTCGAGCATCCGCTGTGAGCCAAGAAGGAAAAGGTAAGAGCATACATAATCATGCATACATATAGCATAAATTACTATGAAATAAGAAACGTACCAGGTAGTTCATATCACTGCTCTGCGGATGAGATGGCATATCTGGTGGGCTAGAATGAGCAAATGAAGGGGCAGTAAAAGAAGGTCCAACCTCATGATCAAATAAGCCAACAGCCTACAACAATCATTAAAGAATCAAGAAAAAAAAGCAGTTGCAAGGGAAAAGTGGTTAAAGTGCAAAAACCCCTTGGAAGATCAAAACAAGAAAAGAAGAGCATGAATCAAGCAAGACATGGCCAAGCCAAATCAAGCTTGGCCGTGTCACCTCAAAGGAAATCTTAGCAGAACATGACACGAGTAGCAGACACGGCCAAGCCACTGGCTGTGTCTCACCTAAAGGGCAAAGCCAAGAAGGACCAACCAAAGAAAGAAAAGAAACAGTAGGTGACACTGGCAGGCGACACGGCCAAGCCACTAGCCGTGTCATATGACACGGCCACAAGTTTGGCCGTGTCACTCTCATCTTCAAAGAACAAAGAAGACCGAAGGAGAAATAGAAGATGACACACTCAGGTGACACGGCCATTTACCTGAGAAGAACTAGTCCCGAGATGTGGAACAGGCTCTCCTGTAGCTCCGTGATGTTCTTCTTCATCTCTACCCTCATTTTCGTCAGAAATCTACCGCACACCAACAGGAGATACATCAAAGTTCAAGAGTCTTCTCTGAATAAAATGGGCATAAAATGGACCCGGTAAATGGAGAAGTGACTCGGCACCATAACCATATCGGGCCTGGCACCATGCATCCTCCGGCATTGACATAATATTTAAAGTATATTTCGGGATTTGCATCGGAACCCTCCGCTGCTCTGGACTGAGAAACCATTCATAAACTCTCTCCCCGAGAAACTAGCCACTAGACACTGGGCCAGCAATAATTCGGCGAGAATGTTGGAAAGACAGTGCAGCTCTCATCAAAGGAGACCAGTTTGCTCTCTCTTCTGGGCTCCACCAGGCCAAATTCACCTGCAAAATAACATAAGGTAAGTAAAACTTTCACATAAAATTTAAAGCATACTAATGTTATTTTACCTGGTCCCAGGTTAAGCGGCTCAACACATAGCGGTGAGTATGCACATGATGAGAGCCGGGAAAGTCCACATGATCAGACAACCAGAAATTTAATCTCGGATACCCGACTCTCTCTCGGGAAATACCGGGTACCCTCATGAGATTATGTTCATATGCCCATACCTACAACAATAATAGTAAAGATCAGATTCATGCAAGAAAAGAGTGGAAATGACATCGGTGGAAGAAAGAATACCTCGACAACTGCCATCAAGCCGACAAAAGACTTCTTGTTTCGACAAAGCATATCAAGACCATGGTAAAGACATGCGAGACTAGCTTTACCCCAACTAGAAGATGGTACCATTCTGAGATAAGAAAAGGCACTCAACACTGACAAGTGAATGGAGGATTCAGTGCTGCCTAAGATGGTCGACCCGAGCAGATATAACAAAAATCCTCGAGCATACTGTTCCGCCGTGTCTCTGCCAACCCGTCCTTCGTAGTTCATCCAATAACTATGAATTGGCTTGATTTTTATCTTAAAAGGCCCTTTATATGATGGTTCCATACCAATTAATTCCTGAATTTCTTCAAATGTTAAAGTCTCATTGGTCAGAGGGAGCGGAACACCATCATATCAAAGGCCGGTTATGGCAGAAAAATTGACCGGACCAATTGTCATCTCTCCAATGGGCAAGTGAAATGTGTGGGTTGTGTCCAACCATCGCTCTGCAAGCGCCTAGACTACACTCCAGTCTATCTGATATTCCTCAGATGGCAATTGTAAGATGAACTGTTCAAAGCCGCAATCTCAAATAATCCACCTTACCCAAGAAGGCACTACATCGTACCATTGTCAGGCATTGTAAATACATCCTGCAGTCTGAACAACGCAACGAGCATGCTAGCATTTAGTTTTTTAAAATTAAAAACACTAATTCGTTACTTTATTTTTCAAAAGGACTTAAAATTGTTATTTTTGCTTCTTCAACATCTTAAAACCCTAATTGAACATGTTTTTCTTCAAAACCAAAATTTGATTCTTATTCTTATAACAAACCTTAAAAACACCTTTTTTATTTAGATAAACCTTATATCATTGGTCTATTTTCATAAAGTTATCAATTACTTTTTCCAAATTCTAAAAAGCTCCATGCATCCACCGAAACCCTAATTTTAAAAACCTAAAGTAGTAAAACCCTAACCCCTTTAAAGCCTTAAACCCTAATCTTTTATAAACCCTAATCCTTTAAAACCTTAAAAATCATATAAACACAAATACTTTAATTTTACACAGTAAGCTTGAAATCATCATTTAAAACCACAAATCAAAAGTATTTTAAAGTGCCAAAAACCCTAGTTTCATGATTTCACCATTCAAACCTTAATTTGGTTAATCAAAGTGTCTCACTAACCTTTTAAAATATAAAATCCTCAATCTATTTTAATTCTCTTAAAGTCACAGTAGCCAAATTCCATTAATTCCAAAACCTTAAACATATGAAATAAAGAGCCCTAAATGGAAACAGTAGCTATAATTGGAATTTTATTTGCCTTATTCAATTCTATATTTGATTATGCTTTGATTTATTTATTTAAGTTCAATGCTTGGTTTCTTTAAATTATCATGGATGGATGTTTACTTTCTATTGATATTTAATGAATGATTTATTTATGATGAATGATTATTTACTTTTATCAATTTATTTAGATTTCCAAATGTTGTAAGAGGTATGTTTCCACTTGTTGGATACCTCATTAGTTAAATATCATGTAATTTAATTTGCTTTTATATTTTAGAACCTATGTAAAGGACATGTTTCTACCTTTCGGCGGGTGTCCTATTTAGGCATGTGATGTAAGGACATGTTTCCATCTTCGGATGGGTGTCGATTTATTTGTTTTGCTTGGACATTACTTTGATTTTAATATATTGATGCTTTCTTTTAATTATTGTGTGTAATATGGATAATATTGTCATATTTAAGAATTTTATAATATTAAGACCTGTAAAGGAGGCCGGTTCCAATGAACCGGTCATTGTGGGGGTGCTGGGCCATTTCTCACTTTCCCCACACGTACCCAACTTTCCGAACCCATTAGGGGGTTGGGGATTCTTTAGGAATCTAGTCATCCACCCCTTTCTTTTTTCTCGGCTCGTCCGGGTGGCGATTCCATTTTCTCCGGACTTAGGTCCGTGTTCTCTGAGGCCCCGAGCCTAAACAGTGCCGAAGTCGCAAGAACCATTCCACCGGGAGTGGAGGCAAAAAGCCCCGCTCACAAATATCATATTTCATAACATTAAATCTTATTATATTATTCAATTGTTCCATCATTCATAATTCATATTAAAGCAAAGACAAGCATGGGCCCAAAAGAATCTAACATGCCATTCAAATTCCAAAGTTACTGCTTTGGTCCGATAATCACATTTATCTAGCCCAAAGGCGAATCATAATCACAATGAGGATTTCCTCATATGTAACATCCCAACTAGGCTTCAAGGACTAGGCCCAACCCAGCTTCAAGGGGAGTACAACATCACCCAACTAGGCTTCAAGGACCAAGCCCAACCCAGCTTCAAGGAATTGTTACTTTTTAGGCATGCCACCAACAACAAAACTCTGAAAATTGAATAACATACTAGGCACACAATTCTTTCATTATTTCATTATCCAATCCCTTTTCATTTTCTCATGATCATCATAAGCAAAATGCCTCAAATATCGCATTTATATCAATATAGCCATAACCAATGGCTTCACACACTATCATTGGTGTATGCATAACAAATTGCATTATCCATCCATTTTAAATCATCATAATATATTTCACATAGTTCACATTATGCAAATAATAGCACCATTCTCATATACCAACAATATAATAGGTAAATACATTTTCCAACCAAATATGTTAAGTCCCAAAGTCATGTAAATGTATGCAATCATGTAAGGTTTGTACTTACCTCTAAGAGCAACAAACACCAATTCAAATCTCCTCTTCTAAGAATCCTTCAACACTTAGATTGGGGTAACTCAAATCTCTTCAAAACCTAATCCAAATGTGATTATAAATACTCACTTAGTGATACACATAAGAAAATAAGGAATAAGAACTATCTAGGGCAAACTCTACACATGACACGCTCAACAACGTGGGTGTGTCCCTGACCGTGTCCTAAACCCATAACACAGAAGCTTTGACACGCTTAGTGACATGGGCGTGCCACTTCACTTGTCAATTCTCCTCCAACACAGAAGTTATGACATGCTCAGTGACATGGGCATGTTATTGGACGTGTCAATACTACTACTACTACACAGAAACTGTGATACGCTCAGTGACATGGGTGTGTCACTACTTGTGTCACCAACACTAAAAATAGAACCAACGACACGCCCAAAGACAGAGCCGTGCTACTGGGCGTGTCAGGCCAAAAACCTAAAATCGACACCAAAAATGCCATATCCAACAATCATCTTTCTATAACCTTATTAACACCACACAAACTCAACCAAAACCATCAAAATACCATAATAAACTTGCATAACATCAAAACAACTCAATTACATGCATCAAAACACAATCACAACCATATTTCATAACTCAAACTTACACAATCCACAACTCTTGTTTTCTTTACCAAACTTAACCCTTTCTCTTCAATCCAACTCCAAAATCAAAGTTAACTAGACAAAACAACCTCAAACACACCAAAATCAACCAAACACACAACTACACTAACCATCCACCAAACTCATATACACAAACTCAAAAGAAATCAAAGAAACAAGTTGGAAACTTACCAAATATGAAGAAAAATCCTTAAAACTCCAACTTGATCTCTTGAAATCTTTCAATTGCTTGAGTTAGGGTGAAACAAAACCTCTTTTCCCTTTGCTAATGGTGAAGGCCGGCCTCTTGGAGAATAAAGAAGAAGATGATGAAAAGTCCAAACCGCTCACTGCTCTTAACCACTTAAATCTCCACTTAATCTCCACCAAGCAATTAAATTATTATAATAATATAAACAAAAATCATCTCCACTATTAATATTTAATATATAATTAATTCAAATATCTTTTGACCTTATTATTAAAATGTTGACTTGTATATGTTGTATATATCTTCATATATACAACATATACACACTTCCCTTTTCCCTTCTTTCCACATAATCATATATACACTTTAAAATCATTTAATTCAATTTCAACAATTAGCATTTCCAAAATTTTAGGGTATCATTTGGGATATTACACTAGTTTGATTAGAAAATTAAATTTTCGGTCAAAATTTAAAATATGTTAGGACCATGTCGATCTGGTGTGCCAGATCGACATGAGCAATGGTTCAGGCTGCCCTGACTCAAATTAATCGTGTATTTTTTAATTCCTAGACCAAATATTTTTAATTTAGATCGAAAAACTTGATTTAGGGTTTTATAATTTTAATCAATTGAATTTATGCCTTTCGAAACCGAACCGACTTATTTAAAAGTTGTAAACTAGGTTTAAATATTTAAAAGTCAGATCAAATTTGTTTTGGCATTTCTTTAATTAGGACTGTACTAATTTAGGGCCAAAATTAAGGGTCTGCACTAAGGCAAAAACACTTTTTCCAAAGAATAAATCCTTTTAATTTGAATGCTAAAGATCAAAATAGAGTTCATGTTCCAAGAGTTTGGCTAACAATCTCTCCCTTTTTGACTTTGACAATCAAATTAAAATTTTAAATTTAAACATACATAAACAAAAAATTCTCAAAGATAAACAAATACAAATACAGTTAAACAAATAGCTTATCTCCCCTCAAGATATGCTTATAGTTTTCTTCCCACCTTGCCAATCAATAAAGTTAAAGTTCAATTTCAATGTTAATGTTTATAAACTATTCTTCCCATTTCAATTTCAATGTCATAAATTTTCTCCCCCTTTGACAAAGGCAAAAACATCACAGACATAAGATAAAAGCAATATAAAACATTGAGGAGGGAGACTAAAATTCCATTACTTAATGAAAAAACAACTAGAGCAAATATGTGATCAATACAAGTGAAGTCCACAAAATATGAGATAAAATCGCACAAAAACAAAAAGTAAAAGGAAATAAACCTAAAAAAAAGAAAAGAACTAAAACATAAAAGTAGAAGACAAGAAGTTGGATGTGTGGCTCAATCCAAATCACTTTCTTGTTGAGGATCTTCAAGAAAAGGATATTTTCCTCTTCTTTTTTTGAGTAACCTTCCCCTTAATATCACTAGGACTTGCACTTTCTTCATTAAGAAGAGGAGTAAGAATGGGATCTTCTTCAAAGTTACTTTCTACATGATCACTAACATCCCATTCTATCAATTTACATTGAGGGATGTCTATTTATCCTTACATTTCATACAAATCATAATGCATATATGACAAGAGTTTAATTTTCTTGTTCAATCTACTAAACCTCTTGGCTACATCTATCTTGAAATGGTTGAATTGCTTTTAGAGGGAGTGGAGAGCTCTAAGGATGAGATTGGTACATGAAGAGCTACACCCTTGAGTTTTATTGGATGGTTTCTTAGGCATTTGAACTTCCATATTCTCACCTTCTTCTTCTCGTATAATGTTTATCCTAGTCCATTTCTTTCCCCTCTCTATAACACTCTTGCTACCAAACATGTATTGATAGGTAGATGAAACTCTTTTGTTTCATAAATCATGTTCCAAATATGCAATGATGATGAAGCTAGTGGATGGATCACGGGGATTTCTTAGAGTTGCAAGGTTGAAGTCATTAGGCACACCATAGTGCCTAGTAATTTTGAAAGACTTGGGAGGATAAGAAAAAGGTTTTGGTTTTGTATTTGGCATGTAACATCTGTAAATTTTTAAACAAAAGTGTGAGCGGAGATTTTTGCCCATACTTCAGGTGAAATAGTTCTTGCGACTTCGGCACTGTTAGGCTCTGGGCCTTATATAACATAGACCTAAATCCGAAGAGTAGGAGTTTCCATTTAGACAGGCCAGGAAGAAAATAGAAGGGGTGGATGACTCAATTCATAAGGAATCCTCAACCTCCTACTAGGTTCGAAAAGTTTGGTACGTATGTGAAAGGTAAGAAATAGCCCAACACATGTCCAGTTAATTTGAATCGGCCTCATTTTCATGTCTAAATATTATAAAATTCTTATACTATTATGATACTTGTCACATCGATACTAGGGAATGGGAAAGCACGTGGCTTCCAAAATCTATAGTTAGCATGACAACTCATTTCTCGAGGAAAATAGATTGTGGTAATAGTCACGGTCCCAAATTGAGCCCACGAGCCCAATAATTATTCACGATTAGTACATCTCATCATTCACCATCAGACATCGGTTAATAAACATATTTTCCCAAACAATAGAATTAAATAGAAAGATAGATAGAGAAAGAAGTACCATACAGAGTGCTAAAATACAACAACGTAAAATAGTTACATAATAACATGACTAAGTGAATAATTCCTGCTAAGGGATAAAAAGGTAGGATGACTTAAATAAGTAGTACTTCTATGCTCAGCCTGTAATATGGAGGAAAAATGGTGAATATGCATGAGCGTTTGACTTAATGAGCTATATAGTCGTTAATATGATATAGCGATAACATGCAATTAAAGCTCATACAAATGGTAATCGGACAACTAAATTCACATAATCAAACAAAGATAGGAGTAAGTCAATGGGGCCACACTAAACCTCAAATTGGGGAGCTGATCCCCTAGCTAGCTCTCTTAGTCCACACATTTCTCTTAGATTCTAATATATAGTGCCTACCATCAAAGTTGTAGCCATGTAGCCCTAAGCATAAAAATGCCCCCGCCATCATGCCGGTCTTAATCTCATCATCATATAATGTCATCATATCATATCATAACCCATAACTCCAATCATGTGTGGTTCCATATCATCCTAATCATATCCGGCAAACACAAAGAATATGTAACAAAAAAAATCAGTTTATGCTTTGACATACATTATGCCTCTATAATCTAATGTTGGTAATGATAATTTCATATGTACCATACAATAATCAAATGCGTGTATGCAAATATAACTATTTATATAAATTAAGGGAGTGAGATATTATTTTAATCTATATAGCCCATGGTAGATAAAAACCCAATAACACTCCATAAAGCGTCCGAATGATGATGGAAAAGCACTAGTCTCGTTGGGAAAATAGGTTAGAAGAGACCAAAAATCATGTTGAAAAGTAGCTGCCGGTGGGACACCTCCAATTTCTTCAGTCAATGAGTGCTCCCTCCTCCAGTAGCCGTTTGCGGTGATTGAACTTGCAGACAACTTGCCAGACAATGTCAGTTCCTTCCATGCAGTGCGTGTCACCCTCTGATCACCAGACGACGGTAGATCGTAGGGAAAGTCAAGACTGCCCTCTCTCTCTCTCTCTCCCTCTCTCTCTTTTCTTTTTTCTTTATTTATTACAAATACATATTTATATATTATTTCATTTCATTTTTCATTTCATATTATTTTTTTTATAATTTCATATTTTAATATAATAAATTAATATTATAAAATAGTTATATATATATTTCAATAACATTTTAAAATATTTTAAAAGTTGAATTATTACAATCTTCCCCCCTTTATAAAAATTTTTCCTCGAATTTTCAAACTAAAGGAAGTGCTCAAATAAAAAAAATTAAATTCTTCATATTTCCATGCGCACTCTAATATATATATATATTACCCTAAGAACTACAACTAGTACTTTTGAGTTAACTATTCTATTACCTCGAAATCTTACTTCGCTATTACCACAATTTGCCTCCAATGTTTGAATAGCCATTTTAGACCTAAGTGTCATATGTTTACTTTGATAATCCCAAATTTTGCAACTTTATAGCTCTAGTCTCTTGCATGCTTTTCATATACTAATGTCACTATTATTCCAAAATCATAGATCATCATGCATACACTCTTAGTTACTTCTAAGTACATTTTATCTATAACAATTCATGAACGGAAATTCTATATTTTAACAAATATCAAATCTTAATGTCTACCTCAATACATGTCCAAAATTTTCATCCATTTACCTCGATCATTTATACTTACGAATTCATTTCAAATCATGCTTTATGCTAATCATTTCTAAGTTTCCACATATAAAATATGTCAACTTAATTACACATAATCATTTTAAGCTCAGACTCCCACATTATTCTAGAAGTTCCAATAATTTTTACAGCCTCTAACTAACAAAGTTACTTGCTTATTAAATTACATTCTTAACCCAAAATTATCTCAACATATATACAAACTTGTATACAAAATTTTTAACAACTACTAGGATTTATTATCACTTCAACTGTTTAAATTTCCTAAGCTCCGTAATATCGTCTCATTTTAATTCCACTGAACAACCTTCATTCTTTATCTTTTTACCCTAGCAAATCAAATGCATTTAAAATATTGTACATCAACTAATATAATTATATTCCCATATCACAAATATTCCCACATTCAAATTCATTATATATGTAATACCCTTATACCCTATATACATATAATACATACACCCGATATATGAAAAATATGCATATATAATATAAGGATGCCACAACTCAGTTTTACCAAAAATTTCCATATTTTTGAGTTAATATTCCCAACATTAAAATTTATTCTTTTGTAAGTAAATAAAAATATTCCTCATTAGTTTTTAGTATCAAAAATAAATATTTTATATAAAAATCTCTGAAAAAATTTGTCAGAGTTTTGTCTGTAATTCGGATATCTCAAAATTTTCAAAATTTCACAACCTATAGAAAACATACTCCCAAAATAATTTTCAACATTTCATACTTCCAAAACTCTATCAATTTTCCAAAAACACTCAAACATACATATATACATATACATAACCATTATTTACTAAAATTCAATCCCATGTTTTTTTAAATTACATCATTTACATGTTTAAAACATAACATACATATTTAAAAGTTAAGTTATCAAAAAGAACATATTACATGTTTGCACGAACCTAGTCTACTCCAGAAAACAGGGATGCTCTACACCTGCTCTGGTCCAGCAGGGCTCTCTATAATAACCCTGTCATCTGCATGATACACAAATCACGCTTAGCAAAATTGCCTAATGGTACATACTTTAAAATAAAGAAAATTACATGAGTAATACAAAATGCTTTTCTTTTCAAAATGTAAACTTGACATGCATTTCCATAATGCAAGTCTTTCAATTAACACTTTTAAATAACCACATTTCCCATACACATGCATTGGGCCCAAATGTTCCTATATAATATTCAAGTTTCAGAGATATCTTTTGAACTCACATTTGACACCTAGTGTCTAGCCCGACGGCAAATATATTGACGTCCAGCGTCTGGCCCAAAGGCAATAATAATTATGCCCAACATCTAGTTTGAAGGAAATAATAATGATGCTTAGTGTCTGGCTCGAAGAAAAATGTCCGGTATACCGTATCACACCAAACCCAATACTCTAGAATTTGATGTTACATAATGTTACACACATTACTTAAACCATTTCAGATTTTTCTCAATCTTCGGCAATTATGCCAATTTTTATTCTTTTCCACTTTTTTCATTATTTCTCATTGATTTCACATATTTTCATCAATTTTTCTGCCACAAACATAATGTGGCCGAATTACACATTCACTAAGTATTTTCATGTATTTTTCACAAACATTTATCACAATGCTTTTAGGACAACTCAAAGTGGCTCAAAAATACACATTATGCATTTTAAACTTTAAACAAATATCTACACACTTTTTATGTAATTTCACACATCAAAATGACATAGTCACCAAATAATTTAATCACAAAACATGCCAAACAAGTGCAATTTTATATATAACAATCAAAGTATGTATATACCTTTATAAAAGACACTTCCAAGCTCTCAAGCTCAACTTCTTCAAAACCCTTCACTCACAAAGTTGTTGGAACAATAACTTAATCAACATCCAACAAAAATATGAATAACAAACACACATTAGCATCATATTTTAAGGTGTTTAAGTTACTAAACATCAATTAAAACCTAATCCTTCAATTTTACCTTCTTTAGCTATAATGGACTTTAACTTTGAAAAACCAATTCACTAATTCCAAATGGTGTTTCAAGTTTAAAAACATCTTTAACATTATATTTTAACACATTTCTAGTATTGAAATATAATGTATAATACTTCCCTCAAAATTCTAAAATGTTTGCCCTATGCTTCTTCAACTTTGGAACTTCATTCTAACTAATTCCAAATACAAATTTAAGTTCATTTTCATCATTAAAACCATATTAGAGCATGATTTAAATGATGAAAACCCATGAACTAACATTCTTTATCAAAACCCTTTCCAAAATCCTAAAATCATAATAACCCATTCAAACTCCTACTGTGAGCGGGAATTTTTGCCCACACTCCCATGTGGAATGGTTTTTACGACTTTGACACTGTTAGGCTCAGGGCCTTACAGAACACGGGCCTAAATTCGGAGAAAATAAATTTGCCACCCGGACGGATCGAAAAATAGAAAGGGGTGGATGACTCAATTCCTAAGGAATCCCCAACCCCCTAATGGGTTCGGAAAGTTGGGTACGTGTGGGAAAGGTTAGAATGACCCAACACCCCCACAATGCCCAGTTCATTAGAACCGACCTCCTTTTTAGGTCTTAATATTATAAAATTCTTAATTAATACGATATTATGCATACTACTTGCGATCATAAGAATAAATAATTATTTTATTAAAATCATAACAAGTTCAAACCAAACAAACAAATAGGCACCCATCCTTGGATAGAAACATGCCTTTATAATTGTCCAATGTCTAAAAGAAAATAAATATGATAGGATACCCATCAATTGGTGGAAGCGTATCCTTTACATTGATCTAAAACTTGAAGTAAATTAAATTACATAATGCTCACAACATGAGGTACCCAAAACATGGAAACATACCTCTTACAATTTTTTGAAACTAAACAAATCAATAAAAATAACCAACCATTCATCATAAATAAATTATTCATCAAAGATATAAATAAACCATTAATCAAAACATATAATAAACATGCTTCTAACTTGAATAAAGTAATAAAGATACAAGTTTAGGTTTATATCTCAATTAGGATTTCTTAAATAACATGTAGGGTTTTGGGGTCTAGATTCAAAAATTAAGGTTTTAGGGTTAATACCATGCAATTAGGGTTTAGGAAGAAATAAATTAGGGTTTTGGTATTTATGAAAGTTGATCAAAGTTTTAAGGTTTATAAGAATTAAAGTCACTGTGAATATTTTTAAAGAGCTTAAATGAAGCTACTGTGAGTTTTTATGGAAAAATCTTAAGTGAGTCTGTATAGCATATTGATTAAATAACCATGCAATAGAAAACAAATAAATATCCTGAGCCAGCAAGTTTACTGGTTCTAGTTTATATGATTCAGAAAAATAATAACAGAAATCTGCACTCCATGTAAACTAATATATGAATTAATTTTAAAAGAACTGGCCTACTGTAACTTTAATTAGATGAAGAATGAACTTATTCAATATTTAAAATGATCAAAGAATATTGTATTTATTTAATTTAGAGTATACCATCATTTGTTGGCTCTACCAAAATCATTGAATGAGAATTCTAGGCGAGCTTTTCCAAGACAGTGAGTGCACTACCTTTGTAAAGTTTGTGTATTTTTTATCTTCTTTTTCTATCCTTTTCTCAGCTTCCTTTGTTGATGAAATTTTGCCAGGGTTTATTCATTGATGGTTACTGAGTTTTCCAGAGTCCCAACAGCCAAGTAAAGTCCAAAGTCCATCTTTAGGTTTTTAAAACCTGTATTTATAATAACATCCCTTAGGTTAAGCATGAAAGTTTTCCTTTTTAAGAATGGGTTCTTCTGAAGCATGTCGAATTCACGGGTTTGACACAAACCAAGACCATATCAAATTAGAATTACTTGAATTTGAGGTAAACCGAGTCCATCTCAAATTCAAGTGACTTAATTTTGATAGAATCCGAGTCCATATAAAAATATACATCCGAATTTGGCATGGAAAGAAAAAACCTACCCCATATCGGAAAGGGAGAGCCCCATATCGATATGGGTTGTCCCATATCAAAAGGGGGCTCCCAATTTGATATGGGGAGCCCTATATTGAATTGGGAGGCCCTCAATTCGATATGGGGCGGTGCCCTAATTTGACATGGGACACCCTTGACCATCCAAATTAAGTGAAAAATCAGCCAAACCTTCAAATCGGACCCATTTTAGGGTCTAGCACCCAATCTTCTAAATCAGACCCAATTAGGATTTTAAAAGTTTAATTAGCTTATTTTAGGTCCTATTATAATATATTAAACCAATCAAAGGTTTGGAATTAGCACCGGACTAGCCAGGGCTAAAATCAAGGGTCTACAGTTTGCTCCCTGCTTGAATGATCTTGAATTTATTCAAAGAGTGAAAAGCAACATGACTTTGAATTGATTTTGGATAAGGATGATTCTAGACTCGGGATTGAAGTTGGTTTGGGTTCTGGACTCAGATTAATTTAGGTTCTGGATCTAGATGAGTTCTGGACTAAAAAAATGATTTAGGTTCTGGACTTGAATGAATTCTGGGCTTAAAAATGATTTGGGTTGGGTACTTGGACCTGAGGTTGGGTACTTTGACCCCGAGATTGAATTAGATTTGGGTACTTAGACTTGAGATTGAATTTAATTTGGGTACTTGGACCCGAGATTGAATTTTTTGACCTTCTGTTAGTTTGAGAGTTCTGGCTTACTTCTAGCCAATAAATTTTAGCTCTTCTAGATGATTGATTTTTTATCATAGCTTTCTTCTAGCCACTTGCTTCATTCTTCAATGGATTGACTCCAACTCTTCTAACTGGACTGACCTTCTGTCATCTGGGAATTTTGGCTTTCTTCTAGCTGGTTGTTCCATTCTTCAACAGATTGTGGGCCTTCACCCTCAAAATGGATTTTCATCCTTGGACCTTGGATCTTCATCTCTGGTCCTTGGGTCTTCACCCTTGGAATTGGTTCTTCATCCTTTGGACTTTAGGTCTTCACCCTTCGAAATGGATCTTCATCCTTTGGACTTCAGGTCTTCACCCTTCAAAATGAATCTTCATCCTTTGGAAATCGAGTCTTCACCCTTCAAAGTGGATCTTCATTCTTGGCATCGGGTCTTCACCCTTGAAAATGGATCTTCATCCTTGGAGATCGGGTCTTCACCCTTGAAATTGGATCTTCATCCTTGGCTTTGGGTCTTCACCCTTGAAAATGGATCTTCATCCTTTGGACTTCAGGTCTTCACCCTTCGAAATGGATCTTCATCCTTTGGACTTCGGGTCTTCACCCTTCAAAATGGATCTTCATCCTTTGGAAATCAGGTCTTCACCCTTCAAAACGGATCTTCATCCTTGGCATCGGGTCTTCACCCTTGAAAATGAATCTTCATCCTTGGAGATTGGGTCTTCATCCTTGAAAATGAATCTTCATCCTTTTGACTTTCATCCTATATTGGCTTCAACTCTTTTAGCCAGACTGATCTTTTATTTTTTTATATCTTCATTCTTTTGAGAGTTCTAATGTTTCAATCTTTCTTCCTTTTGCAAAAAATTTGGCTTTTTTTTAGTTGGCCCTTATATCATCTCCTTTCCCCCTACGTGGCAAAATATTGAAAGGGAGTCTAAAAATATTTTGTACATGTATAAACTCAAAAATTAAAAAGGAGAAATTTTGCCTCCTATGTAGGCTCAAACCAATGATTTTTCTCATGAAGGTTCATAATGATGTTTGTATATTATCTAGTTTCTTCAGACAAGCATGCATTTTTTCTTTTGCAAAATGATTGGAGCTTTCTCAAGCAATGGGCCTTCCATGCCTCCTGATTCCATAACTACTTCATGGTTGCTTCATGGAGTATTGTTGTTTTCTTTTGACCAAGAATAGATAACACAAGATAAAAATGCAGTGTGATATGCTCATGTATGCATGGTATGCATGGATAATACTTACAGTGGTTCCATTGACTCACATACTGAGGTGATCAGCTGAAGTGTTCTTATTGACTCCTTCCAGATGCCCATTCAAGTCTTGCACTAGAACGGTAGAAGTCTTTGCTTTTATGGCTTTTATCTTAAAGATGTTGAAAACATGAATAATGGAGGCCCCAAGCAGCAGAGATACATCCATTTCAAACTATGATTCAGTATGCCAGTTGGTAGCTTCTTCATAACCTTGACAATAATTATTTACCTTGCCCCAATATGTCTTTCGAGTTTTAACGGTTCAACATACTTTTCTTAACTTGAAGGCTTATGTGACAAGAAAATAGAAAATTTTTCTAAGGCTTATCTTTAATTACAAAACTTCACAAAACTATTGATTTGCTAAACAATGGTTAAAATTTGCACTAATACTTGGCCTTATCCTCAGTGGAATGATAACTCACTCACTACTTTATTACTTGAGCGACTCGTGCACTTGCGGTATTGCAATAGCATAGGTTTTTGTCATTAAGTTTTTTTGGCACCGCTGCCGGGGACAATGGTTTTCAATATTAGTAATATAATTAAGACTGTTGATTTAGTTTTTATTTTATTTTATTTAACATAAGTTCTTGCTTTTTGACTATCATTCTAGGTACTTCTTCCTGTTTATGACCCGTGCTAGTTCTTCCCAACTTTTTGAATGGGATCAAGAGTTAGAGAGAACATTGAGGAGAAAGCGAAAGGAAGAAGATGAAACAGTTCTGGCAGAGACGGAATCGAACTTTGAAGATCTCATCTTACAAGAAGAAATGGCAAAAAATGAGCCAAGGACAATGCAAGAGTTTGCTAGGCCTACTCTTAATGGGGTTGAATCAAGTATACAAAGACCGGTGATTGCTACCAATAAATTCGAGATAAAGACAAATGTCATTCAAATGGTGCAGCAGACTTTTCAGTTTGATGGATTTCTGGACAAAGATCCTAATGCACACATTGAAACTTTTCTGGAAATATATGACACATTGAAGATATAGAATGTCTCTGAAGATGCAATTAGGCTGAGGTTGTTTCCATTCACGCTCAGAGACCGACCAAAGAAGTGGTCGAAGTCTTTCCCTCCTAACACTTTCACTACATGGGGCCAGCTAGCAGAAAAATTCTTAGAGAAGTATTTTCCACCATCCAAGACTGCTAAGTTGAGGAATGATATTTTCTCTTTTCTCTAGCTAGATGGTGAAACCCTGTATGACGCTTAGGAAAGATTTAAGGATTTATTGAGAAGATGTCCTCACAATGGGCTTCCACTGTGGCTTCAGATCCAAACTTTCTACAATGGATTGAGTTACTCAAGTAAGCAGTCCATCAATGCAGTCGGCGGAGGTACCATAAATAATAAAACACCTGAGGAAACAAGGGATTTGATCGAAGACATGACCCTTACAAATTATCAGTGGCAAACCCTAAGGGAACAAGGAAGATTAAGGGTTGTTGGTTCACATCAATTGGATCCCGTAGTTGCTCTATCAGCATGTTGGAAGCAATGAACAAAAAGATAGATTCTTTAGCTTCTTCTTCTTCGGGGAAAGGGATGCAGGTGATGTCGTGTGAATGGTGTAGGGGTGGACACCAAAGTCAAGATTGTCAAAGTGGCAACATGTTTGCTAGGCAAGAGCAAGTAGATTATGTTGGAAACATGCCAAGGCAACAGCAGAATAACCCCTATAGTAACACGTACAATCTGGGGTGGAGAAATCATCCTAATTTCTCATGGAATAATCAGAATAATCCACGACCCCCCTGGATTCCAGCAGCCCCAACATCAACAGGCTGCCCCTCCAAGAAAGAGTAATTTGGAGGACATGATGGAGAAATTTATAGCAGCTTCTGAAACTAGGTTCCAATCAACTGAAACCACCCTAAGAAATCAGCAAGCCTCTATTCATAATTTGGAGAATCGGGTGGGGCAAATTGCCAAGTTGCTCAGTGAGAGACCATAAGGAAGTTTGCCTAGCAACATGAGGCAAATCCTAAAGAGCAGCTTAAGGCAATTACACTAAGGAGTGGAAAAGAGATCAAGGGTAATACGGATGAGAAAAGAAGAGAAGTCGCAGAGAAAAGGGCTGAAGTACAAGAAAAAGAAAATGAAGACGATCCTCCTGTCACTTCGGGAGAGAAAGCTGCACTTGAAAGTGAAAAGGAGAAGCAGCCACAAGACAGTGGCCCCATAATGAAGGAATACCAACCTAGAGTGCCATATCCGGTGAGGTTGAACAAGGACAAGATTGATGCTCAGTTCGGTAAGTTTCTTGAACTTTTTAAACAATTGAACATTAACATCCCATTTGCTGAAGCTTTGTCACAGATGCCTAAATATGCTAAATTTTTGAAAGATATCCTTTCTAAAAAAAGGAAACTTGAGGAAGTGTCTTTAGTGCATTTATCTGAAAAGAGTTCGGCAATTTTGCAAAGGAGGTTACCTAAGAAGTTAAAAGATCCAGGTAGTTTTACCATTCCATGTTTGATAGGTAACCTTGAGGTTAAAAGTGCTTTAGTTGATTTGGTGGCTAGCATAAGTGTTATGCCCTATAAAATGTTTAAAGAGTTAGGCATTAGTAAACCTAAACAAACACTTATGACCATCCAACCTGCTGATAAGTCAGTAGTCCACCCTCGTGGCATTATAGAAGATGTGTTGGTAAAAGTCGAGGATTTCATTTTCCCCAATGATTTTGTTGTCATTGATATCGATGAGGATGCAGATGTTTCACTTATTCTTAGTAGGCCATTTTTAAATACAGCCCGAGCCCTTATCAATGTTCATGATGGCACATTAACTTTGAGAGTGGGTGGTGAGAAAGTTATTTTTAGGATACATGATGCTATGAAATATTCACTTTCACTTGATGAGGCGGAATCATGTAATGATGTTATTGAGCTTGAGACTGTCAATTGTGTTACTAAAATTGTTTCCAAGGATCCCCTTGAGTTGTGTTTATTGCAGGAAAATGTTGATGATCGAGAAGTAATGGAGCAGCTTGCTTTTCTTGAAGCAAGCAAATCGTTCAAATGCAGGGCATATGAGACTATTGAGATGCCAAAGGAAGAAAAGCCAAAACCATCGGTGATTGATCCACCCAACTTGGAACTAAAGCCCTTTTAGATCACCTTGAATATGGATTTTTGGTAGAGAAGAAGAAGTTACCAATAATTTTGAGTTCCCACCTATCTTCTGAGCAGAAGGAAAAGCTTATCCAGTTGCTGCAGAAACATAAGAAAGTGATAGCTTGGAAGATAGCAGACATCATGGGTATCGGTCCATCCTATTGCACTCATAAGATATTGATGGAGGATGAATTCAAGCCAGTAGTGCAACAACAACGGAGACTAAACCCAAAGATGAAAGATGTAGTGAAAGCTGAAGTGATAAAACTACTTGATGCAGGGATTATATATTCGATCTCGAATAGCTCTTGGGTGAGCCCAGTCCAGGTAGTACCAAAGAAAGGAGGGATGACGGTGGTCCCTAATGAAAATGATGAGCTGATTCCAACAAGAACAGTTACTGGTTGGAGGGTTTGCATAGACTACAGGAAATTGAATGATGCAACTAGGAACGACCATTTTCCTTTGCCCTTCATCGATCAAATGTTGGAGAGGTTATCCAGATATGAGTATTATTGCTTTTTGGATGGTCTTTCAGGCTATTTCCAAATTCCTATTGCCCCGAAAGACCAAGAGAAAACTACATTCACTTGCCCATATAGGACATTTGCATATCGAAGAATGCCATTCGGGTTGTGCAATGCACCTGTGACATTTCAGAGGTGCATGGTGGTGATCTTTGATGAACTTGTTGAGGATATTATGGAGGTATTTATGGATGATTTCTCAGTCTATGGCAGCTCATTTGAAAGATGTTTGGAAAATCTGGAAAGAGTTTTGATGAGATGTGAGGAAACCAACTTAGTGCTTAATTGGGAAAAGTGTCATTTCATGGTTCAAGAGGGAATCGTGTTGGGACATAAAATTTCAAGCAAGGGCATTGAGGTGGATCGGGTTAAGGTAGACACCATTGAGACGTTACCACCACCCACATCTGTGAAAGCCATCAAAAGTTTTCTAGGACATGCGAGTTTTTATCGAAGGTTCATACGAGATTTTTCTAAGATAGCCTGTCCACTAATAAGACTCCTTGAGAAGGATGTGGATTTTGTTTTTGATGACGAATGTTTTAAAGCATTCACAACTCTGAAGGAGAAATTGACCCATGCTCCAATCATGGTAGCTCCCAATTGGAATCTACCATTTGAACTAATGTGTGATGCGAGTGACTTTGCAGTGGGAGCAGTCTTGGGTCAAAGCAAGGAGAAATACTTCCAGCCTATCTACTATGCAAGCAAGACTTTGAACATAGCTCAAGCTAATTACACAACTACAGAGAAAGAGCTACTAGCTGTGGGTTTTGCTTTTGACAAGTTTAGATCATATCTAATCTTGTCCAAAGTGATTGTTTATATGGACCATTCGACTTTGAGGTACTTATTTGTGAAAATTGTTGCTAAGCCTAGGCTAATTTGTTGGGTTTTGTTGCTGCAGGAATTTGACTTGACGATTCACGACAAGAAGGGTGCTGAAAATCTAGTAGCAGATCACCTTTCTCGCTTGGAGAATCCAACCTTGGAGAGGTTTGAAGAAGGGGACATTGATGATCACTTCCCCGATGAGCAGCTGTACACCATGGTAAGGGAGGTAAGTAATTTAAATTTTAAAACACCTTGGTTTGCGTATTTTGCTAACTATTTAGCTGTTAGGGAACTTCCTAAGGACTTAACGTATCAAGAAAAGAAGAAATTCTTTTCCGATTTGAACTATTATTTTTGGGAGGATCCCTTTTTGTTTAGATTATGTAAGGATCACATGATCCGACGATGTGTGGCATGGCCCTAAACAACGAACATTCTTAATCAATGCCATGCTGGACCAGCTGGTGGTCATATGGGAGCCAACAGGACTGCTCAAGAGGTACTAGAATCAGGATTTTATTGGTCCACTTTGTTTAGGGATAGCTATGAATTTGTGAACCGTTGTGATCATTGCCAAAGGATTGGAAACATTTCATCTCGTGATGAGATGCCCCAAAATGGAATTTTAGTGTGCGAAGTCTTTGATGTATAGGGGATCGATTTTATGGGACCATTTCCAAATTCCTTTGGTAACAAATATATTCTTGTAGCTATAGATTATGTCTCTAAATGGCCTGGAGCCCAAGCCTTGGCAACCAATGATGCCAGGGTAGTGATGAAGTTTTTGAAGAAGTTGTTCTCTCGATTTGGTACACCGAAAGCAATCATAAGTGATAGGGGTACTCACTTTTGTAATGTTCATTTTGAGAAAGTTTTCAAAAGATTAGGAGTTACACATAAGTTTGCTACTCCTTACCATCCCCAAACTAGTGGCCAAGTTGAGAACACGAATAGGGAAATTAAAAGAATTGTGGAAAAAACTGTAGAGCGATCCCGAAAGGATTGGTCCGAGAAATTGGACAATGCTCTATGGGCTTTTAGGACTGCATTTAAAACTCCTTTGGGCACTACGCTGTTTAGGCTGGTATATGGAAAAGCTTGTCATTTACCTGTAGAAATTGAACATAATACATATTGGGCTATTAAACAGATTAACCTTGATCTAGCTCGTGCAGGTGAAAGGAGAAAGTTACAGGTAAACGAGTTGGATGAGTGGAGATTGCAAGCTTATGATAATGCAAGAATGTATAAGGAGCATACCAAGAGATGGCATGATGCTCGCATTAAGGAATGAAAAGAGTTTCAAGCGAGAGACCAGGTATTATTGTATAATTCGAGGCTTCGAATCTTTCCAGGTAATTTAAAATCTCGATGGTCTGGTCCTTTTACTATTAAGAAAGTTTTCCCCTGCGGAGTGGTTGACATAACTCATCTAGAAAAAGGAGATTTTAAAGTAAATGGGCACAGGCTCAAATTATACTTTGGAGGGGAAATACAGGACTTGAATGATGTCTTACACCTCCATGAATAGGGAAATGTGCCCTGACCGTCCAACTAATACGACGTTAAAGAAGTGTTGGGTGGGAGACAACCCGCCATTTTTTTCGTTCTTTAATTTTTCTGTCTTTAATTTTTGTGTTTTTGGTTTGTTTCATCATTTTGTTTTAGTTTTACCCTTCTATCATTGGTTGGTGGTTTGTTTGCCTTGCATTCATTTGAATTTATAGAGGAAATTTGATTTTGAGGGGTAAATTGAGCATATTCTAGGACATGCTCGTGTCATTGGGCGTGTCATTATTTTTAACAGGCAGTAGCTACAACACACCCAGTGACATGCCCGTGTCACTGCACGTGCATTTTGAATGAGAAACAGTAGCTATGGCATGCCCAGGGACACCCCCGTGTCACTGGTCGTGCCTTTTTTTAAAAAAAATGCACCCAACACGCCCAAAGAACACGCCCAGGCTAGTGGGCGTGTCGTTTCCTTGGTTGTCACAGTACATGTGACACGCCCATTGACACGCCTGTGTCACTGAGCATGTGGTATACACTGTCTCTTATACTATAGGGCACGCCCAGTGACACGGTGCCGACATCTTTATATATAGAACCGAAGCCATTTTCAAGCACACTTCAGTTTTCTTTCTCATTTTCTCTCATTTTCTCTCAAATTTCTTGCACACCAACCGACGCATTCACACACCCAATCACTTTAGGAGAGATTCTCACTCCTGGTTTGCATTATTTGCACGGATTTGCTCGATTTCCATTTGAATTTACTCGATCCACGTGAATGTTTTCATTTTTCAGGTACGGACTCTCATTTTTTGCAATTTTTGTTGGATTTCTTTCATTTTTCTTATGGATTCCTTGTATTTTCTTTTCTTTTCCTTAGAATTGCAAGATTTATGATGCGTTTGCTTTATTTTTCTTCATATTGGTAATCGTGATTTTTACGGCATTTGATTAATTTTGCTTTTGCTTGTTTTTAATTCCATTTTGATTCGGCGTTTGATTTATTTATAAATTGATTGATTCGCTTGTTGGGTTATATTTAATCGTTATTTTTGGAAAATGGTATTGTTATTGTTGGAATTGCCGTCGTTCGAATTGGTTCATCGCTTTTGTTGATTAAGTGTGTGTTGATATAGGTTGATTACATTTGGTTTAAATTGGCTGTTAGCATCATTTTTATTGGGGGTATACATTATGCTTCATCGTTATAATGCTGGTATTTCTGTAACTTTGTGCCGGTCTTTTGTGGGTGTTTGGTATCATGCTATACTTTTGTTGTTATTGAGGAATTTTTATTTGTTTTGTAGACAATCAGACAATGGGCCCTCGCAAACAATTATCCTCCCAGCTTCCCGCCAAACGTGCACGAGGGGAAGGCAGTTCTAGCCAACCTGCTACACGTCCAACTTCTAAATTCATGGCAATCCACAAGTGCCTTAGATTTTTGAATGCCGAGGAAAGGAGGTGATTCAAACTTTTTGGCAACAAAGAATGGTCCCCACCTCGTGTTTTAGATTGGGACGCTATGGAACTGGCAAATATTGCAACAGATATCCGAGAACTGATCAATCAACCAGGCTGGGACCAACTATTCTCTATCAATGAGCCTTCCTATAGAGAGCTGACATTGGAATTTTACTGCACCTTTCAGTTCTAGAAGACCAAGGTTTCAATTACTAAGCCAACAATTAAATTCAGACTGGGAGGGTAGAGATTCCACATGAGCATTAATGACCTTGGGGTGGATCTCGGGTTATATACTGCAGAGGAGGTAAAGACCTTTGATTATCTGAATTCCGAGGTGGATTTTGTCAAGTATGAGATTGCTCCTCCTCGGGTTTGGCGGACCTTTGCACCCATTATAGATAAATATCAACCCAAGGTTTCTAAGGCATCCAACTTCGAGTCCTTCCCCTGCCGAGTGGTGCACAACCTATTAGTTCACACTTTTGCAGCTCGGCTGAGCAGCACAGGCGTGGTAAGCCTGTGAGATCTGTTTTTTCCTACACTGCATGGTACAGAAAACCCAGTGCAATGTCGCACATGCCATCACACATTTTTTTACGAGTAGTCTAAAAAGGAAGCATCAGGTACTTTACATGGTGGCACGTATGTCACACGACTCGCTCGTCACCTGGGTGTGTTAGATGGCTGCCTCCCTATGATGGTGGATGGTTTGCCCAAGTTGTTGGGTATGGACACATTGAAGAGACTGAATCAGGAGAAGGTAGCTGGGCTGCAGGCAACTCCTATGGATTTAGATATACCAGAGGCAGCTCCTTCTGCTCCTCCTTCAGATATACCACCACCTCCACCGACAAATTTTTCGGGTTCGTGCACTGTCGCTGGGCCTTTGACCACTGCTGCTGGGCCTTCTTCCACTGCTGCACCTTCTTCTTTTGCTGGACCTTCTTTTGTCCAGGCTCCTGCATTCCGAGATTGGCGCCAGTCGATTAATGTTGAGTGGGATGATGACAGGAAACCTATAGATTTATAGCATTAGATTTGTAGGGTCGAAGGGAAGATATGGAATATTGAGCTGAATCAGAATAAGATATTAACTCAGCAGGACCAGATGCAGCAATTCATACTTGAACATACTACTTGAACATCACGAGATCTTGAGAAGGCAATGGCTGGAACAATCCATGTTAGAGTTCTGGCGGTATAAAGGGTTTCACCCTTCGTAACCGCCACCTCCACCATACCAGTCACCTGCACCTGCACCTGCGCCTCCAGTTGATGTCTCCAATGATGAGACCAGCGGTGACGATTCCGGCGATGCGCCGATTTTTGACTAGCCCACATTTTATTTTATTTTCATTTCTTTGCTTATTTACTATCTTTTTTCCGTTTCTTTATTTTTATTCCTTTTGGACAATTGCTATTTTCTTTACGAACCGTTTCTTTTATTTGTTTATTTCATTTATTTATGTCTTAACCTTGTTTATGCATTTTAGATTTTTGTTTTGAAGCAAATTTGCCTTCACCATACTCTTGGCATCGTACTCATATTTGTCCAATCATGGACATGGAAGGGCAGTTTTTCTCTCTTTTCATTATTTCTTGTTTTGCACACACATTGAGGACAATGTGCGTCTTAAGTGTGGGGGAGAGGTATACTTTCTTCATTGAGTTTTTATTATTTCATTCTTTCTATTTTATTCATTTTTCTCAATTAATTTCTGCAAATTATTTTTGGATTTAAGTAAGCTAGATTGTTGTTATAAGTGTGAATTGAAATGGTTCCCCTTTATATGTTAAATTAATTTGTGATTTTCTAAATGACAATTTCTTGTTGAGGTTAACTTGGCGATCTTGATCAATTGCTAAGGATCGACTGTAATAGCTATAATTAGGTTGTGGATTGATGGAAATTGGACACATCTGAAGTTTAAAACCTTAGTTACAATTTTGAGCATGTTATAATTCCTTAGATTCTTGAGTTGGACTTAGTATGACCCTTAAGTTTCTGACCCTTGAGCAGTAAAATATATATATATATATAATTCTAATTAAAGGAGCTTTGAAAATTTGTCCCTGTTCCCCTGATTTTTACTCTTGAATTAAAACAAATGAGTTGGAATCATGAATAGTGCTAGTAGCCATTTGAACGGTGATTCTGGCTGAGTAACCGGGGGTCAGCATCACAAATGTTTACCTTCGCGTCAAAAGGTTAGTATCAGTTCAAACAAGTCGGGCTCCTTAAAATGTATATATATGTGTATACACAGTTAAAAAAATAAAATAAAATAAAATAAGAGGGTTAAAGAACTTAAGAGAAAATTTACATTTTTCGTACTTGGTTCATGGCTTTTGGATTTTCTAGAATTTTATGCTCAATCTTTTAACTCTGGATTTTTAGGTTTTAGGTCTGTGAAATTTTTGTTTTGAAATTTCTTGATTCAGCTGTTATGATTGTGAATTAGTTTTTGGTTGAGAACGTCGGGTTTTTTGATTCGAGTATTGTCAAACTTTTCTTTTCTTTTTGAATATAGAGGGGTCCGTCATTTTTGCTTATTATAGTGATTTAGTTTGCTTGAGGACAAGCAAAACTCAAGTGTGGGGGAATTTGATAAGTGCACAATTGATGATATTTTTCCCCTATTTCTTAATATGATTATTATTTAATTGAGTTTAATTTGTTTGTTCAAGTGCTTTTTAGGGTTAATTTCTGAAATTCTCTGTATTTTGAGATTTATGGTCATTTCGGAGGAATTACGGATGAAAGTAGAAGAAAAGAGCAAAATTCTTCAAGTGACACGCCCATAGACATGGGCATGTCAATGGACGTGCCCTTGATACTGTATACAAAAGCATTGACACGCCCAGTGACATGGGCATGTCACCGAGCGTGCCTATTGCAATGATTCAGAGTAGCTGTGACACGCCCAGTGACATGGGCGTGGCAATGGGCGTGTCAGGCGAAAATATCTGCACTATAAAAGCTGAGCTGAAACACGAATTAAGGATCCGATTTTCATATTTTATAACCTAGAGCCGACTTCTAAAGAAAAGAGGAGAGTTTTGGAGCTGAGATTGAAGGTGAAGACATATTCTAAACCAAGATTCAAGGATTCAAGTGAAGAAATATGAATTATTCGCAATGGATTGTTTGGATTCTTTTTCTTATTTCTCTTGTTCTGGTTTTCTGATTTTGAACATGAACTAACTCATTCTCTATCTAGATATTGATGAACCCTAGCTTTATTGTATGGATTGAATAATTTTATTTAATTAAATCATTTGATTGAGTTGTTTTATTCTTATGATGCTTAATAATTTATTTCCAATTGATAATAGCATGCTTATTGATTGGTTGCAATTTTTATATTATTGACTTGAGAAAGCTTGATATGAATTGAATACTCATAAGGATTGAGGATTGATTGGAGTACTAGAGATAGACTTACAAGATCCTTTGGTTTATAATTTCTTATTCTTAATGCAAGATCTATTTAATTATGTTTGAGAAGAGATTCCAACATTCTACTTAGTAATTAGGGATTAATTCACTTGAGAAAGGTTTTAGTCTAATTTAGAGGAATACCAATTCAACTCTATTATTTGGTTTAATTGAATTAATTTTCATAAATATAATTGTGGCTAGGGGGATTCAATATCTGGATAGTATTTTTATCATCAATCAATTCATTCAACACTCAATCTCTCTCTATTTTCAGTTATTAAGTTAATTATCTTTAATTACAAAACTTCACAAAACTATTGATTTGCTAAACAACGGTTAAAATTTGCACTAATACTTGGCCTTGTCCTCAATAGAACGATAACTCACTCACTACTTTATTACTTGAGCGACCCATGCACTTGCGGTATTGCAATAATATAGGTTCTTGTCATCAGTTGGCTTTTTTGAACTTCCTTTTGTGTTTTATTTCTTTTCCTTTTTTTTTCCTTCTTTTTTTCTTTTTTTTTTCCGTGGTGTTAGGTCCTAGCTCCAAAAGAATTGTCTCGCTTGCACCATTCTATACTTCTATTTATGGATGAGTGGAGTAGAGTGAGTCTTATTTCAACAAGGATAAATCATTTGTCATCCTGATGTCATCTTAATGAATCAGAGTTATCATGTCTAATATTAGGTGAACTTCAACTACCCTTTTGGTCTTGACTATGCATTCCTTTCTTTGATCTTTTTGCCTATTCACCTTAGCGATCATTAGATTTGTCATAGAAGTCACAACAGCTAGGGTAGGTTATTGGGTTTACTAGCCAATAAAGAGTAAGCTAAAATTTCATGAAGGCTCAAAGGGACAAACTAAGGATTGATGTTAACATGGGTGGATACTAGTTGTTGGCTCATCAAATAATGCCTAGATCATCTCTCTTTTAAATAAATAGAGTTCAATTTTGCCTTAAAAGTTTGTCAAAGCATGTTCTAAGACTGACTAGGACCTAGACAAAGGTAATTATGTAGGAGCCCTCTCTAAGTAAGCATTCACAACTCAATGTTGTAGAATAATTCCCTCACCTAGTAAAGTCATTTGAATCATAATGCATAGATACACTATTTTATATATATCAAGCTAAATTCATCATCGGTTGGGCACCAAAATGAACAAAGACCAACAAAAATTTAAGAAAAATTATTTATTCAAACAATCTTAATTTTAAAAACATAATTGTTCCAAATAAGTACTAAAGAAAGCAAAATAAAAAAGGTAACACTTCAAGCTAAGGGAGGTTTGTCGAATAAAATTTCTCCTTATTTCGTATCTTTAATACTCCCATCTTGAAAGGAGGATAAGACATAATCTTCCTCCAATCCTCCTCCTACCACAAAGGTTGCTGGTGGTGGAACTCTATTGAACCTAAGCAAAGGATTGTCCTTTGTATTAGGCTTATCGGGTTCAGGCAGCTTGCCATTATTGATAAGATCTTGGATCTCATGCTTTAATCGGGTGCATCTATCCGTCTCATGTCCTTGAGTATGATGAAATTGACAAAAAGCCTTGGTATCAAATTTTGGGGTAAAGGATTCGACAAAGGTTGAGGGCCAATGGTTGTAATAGTCCCTTATTTTGTAGCTTATTGAAAACCCAAGACATAGGTTTCCCTAACTCTGAGAATTGTCTTCTATTTCCTTGACCAGTCACATTAATATTAACTTCCTTTTGTGTGCTTTGATTATCCGACTTGTAGTTCCCTTTCTCATTCCTTCTTATTGAAAAGTGATTCTTCTCCCTTTCCCACTCTTTGATTTGCAAGCCAGCTTATAAAAGGTCTTTGAAGTCCCTTATAAGGGTGTGACACAGCCTCACATGAAGGTTGGGCATGATGCCTCTCACACAATCATCCTGATTTGGTCCGAATAATCAGGCCTCTTTTCGAGCAATGCAGCTTTATTCCTCCATCTCTTCACATAGTCCACAAAGTTCTCATTTGGCCTTTGTCGAATGGACTCAACTTCCATTAAAGTGACCTCCAATTCAACATTATAGCCATATGGTTGAATGGAGACTTTGTATAGTAAATTCCAGCTCTTTTGAGTGTCAACTTCCAAGGTGTTGAACCAATTTTGGATAGCAGGGTCCAATGAGACATAAAGTACCTTAGAGTTTGAGCCATAGTAGCTCGGGTAGGCTGCATAACTGTGATATGCTGCTTCATATGGAGATGAGGATTTTCAGTTCCATCAAACTTTGTAAAGAAAGGCATTTTGAACTTGTATGGGACCTCTTAGTCTAGTCCAAATTACTTGTCAACTTCAGACGTTTCTTCAGTGTTTAACTTCTCTTCGAATTTCTTTTCTAAATCAGTAATTAACTTCTCAACTTTTGAGGTTTTAGTCTTTTCCATATCTAATCTTTCAATAACCTTCAGCTCCTTCTTCTTATCTTAAGGATCTTGAAAGTATTGAACCCACTCATCATCATCATCAATGACTACCGTGTCATCATCAAAGGTGACTCCACTGACCATAGCCTTCCCTTTGTCTTTCGGCTTCTTAGTACTTGCAGATGCTTCGACGGTGTGTCACACCCCCATACTCTATATAAGTACTATACATATACCTGGTATACATATAATACGTATATAAAGTATAAGAATGTCACTTCTAGTTTCAATTTAAAAACCTTTATCTGAGTTCAAGCAATATTACATTAATTTAAAGAACATTTACAAAAATCATTATTCTTATTTACCAAAACTTCATCTATACATATTATTATATATTCTTATAAAAAATACAACATAATTAAATTCACAAAATGTATGCATCACCTTCTAGTTGGTCTCGAAACACTCTTACCCTTCTCGTGGCATAACAGCTGGACTTCCAGATCAACCGCATAATCACCTGCGCGATTACACAACCGCGCTAAGCCCGAGAGCTTAGTAGTACAAATAAATATTAAAATATACTTTACAAAAGAATCATACCTCATATTTTTAGCATCATGTTTTATTGTTCTCTTATCTCATTTTCCTTTCTCAATGCATTCTTCATATATTCCCACTAATCTCATAAATTATACACATATTTACATAGAACACTCACAAAACAATACTTACCATTTCATATACATATACATATACATATACATCATTTCAACAAATCACCATTCAATGACTTATCCAAACCTTCGTGAAAACAATTCTCCCAAGTTCCACACTCACACATTTTACACATCGTATTATATTTTCATAAACTCATTTCTCAACATCTCATTACACCATTCAAATTAATCATTATCCAATATTCAACCTTCATGAATCACAATCAATATATCAATAAACACATTACATATCATACTTCATAACATTATTTTATTTACAATTCATCAATCATAAATTACATATCCAACAAAGGCAACCATAGATCTCATTACTCACTTATTTCAACATTTGTATATCTCATTAACAACAAAGACAGACTCGGGCCCAAAAGTTACTAATATGCCATTCAACTTTCAGAGTTAATGCTTTGGTTTAATCATCACATTTATCATTATCCCAACTAGGCTTCAAGGATTTAGGTTCAACCAAGCTTCAAGGGGAACAAAGCATGCTAAGTATCAACACAACTTGGCTTCAAGAACCAATCCAACCTAGCTTCAAGGGTTGTAACATCTCAATTAGGCTTCAAGGACTAGACCCAACCAAGCTTCAAGGGGAGTAAAACATGTTAAACTTCAACCCAACTTGGCTTCAAGGATCAAGCCCAACCTAACTTCAAGAGATTGTTACTCATATTAGGCATGCCACCAACAACAAACTCTGAAAATGGAATAACACATTAGCTACACAATTCATTTATCAATTTCATTATAAATTGAATTATCATAGCCAATCACAATGGCTTCACATCTCATTTTAATCATCATAGCCAATCACAATGGCTTCACATCTCATTTGAGTTATCATAGCCAATCACAATGGCTTCACATCTCATTTGAGTTATCATAGCCAATCACAATGGCTTCACATCTCATTTGAGTTATCATAGCCAATCACAATGGCTTCATATCATATCATGTCTCAAATCATATTATAATATTTCATTATTCAATTATACATAATCAATTACTTCATCATATCCTTCACATTACATATATATATAGCATCATTGATATAACATCACAAACTACATTATTCATATAACACATTACAATTTACAAGGTTCACAATGCATAAAACATAACATTGTTCATATAGTATCATATGTTTCATCATTGATGTACATATATATAACTTACCTTATTCTTAGATTTAGAATCCTCAATATACATTTGTTTAGGTCATCTTTGTTTTAAGTATATTTAAAATATAGATACAATAAGACCTTTGGAGGATCCAACAATGTAAAAATATTCAAGAATAAATATCATTAGCCAACACACTCAAGGGACACGGCTAAGCTTGTGGCCGTGTCTCTCAACTAAAAGCTCCAACACAGCCAAGACTCCTCTAGCTTGGCCATGTCTCTCAACCAAAGTCAAGCAGTAGCAGACACGGGCATGGGACACGGCTGAGCCAGTGGCTGTGTCTCTCAACAAAAATCAGACAGTCACAGACACGGGCAAGTGACACGGTTGAGCCAGTGGCCGTGTCTCTCCAAAAATCATCCAACACGGCCAAGTTTCCTCTAACTTGGCCATGTCCCTCATAACTTGGCCGTGTCCTTCAATGATTTAAAGACCAAACGCTTCAAAATTCATTTATACTAAACCCTAAATCAACATTTCATCATTTTCCTCACAAATACCCCAACTTATCATCACTTAAATATCAATTCAACACATTTACATACTTCCATATTTCATTATCATCATCTTCCACACCAACCATATCAAACCTAACCTCAATCAAAAGAAATCAAGACAAGAAGATAAAGACTTACATATATATATATATATAACCAATAAAATCAACTCAAGAAATGAGTACTTACATGAATATCTTGCCAAATCTTCAATATCCACTTGCAAATCTCTTGATATCCTTTAATCTTTAGTGTAAATAGAAGCAAAATCACCTTTCTCTCTCTAGCTTCTCTCTCTCTCTCTCTTTCACGAAGAAGAAGAAGAAGAAGAAGAAGAAGAAAAGAATGAATTTCCTCTTTCTTCGTTCTTATCTCAAATATATAATAATAATAATAATAATAATAATAATAATAATAATAATAATAATAATAATATAATTAAATCTCCACCACACACAATTCCTTTTGACTTCTTCATCTTTTTCTTTTTGTCCTTATTATCATTATTATTATAATTAATTATATATATATATATAACTCACTTTTCCTACCCCAATTTATATCCCATGTATATGTGATGTATATGTATATGTCTTTTATATTGTAGTTATATTTCCCATAAATACATATACATTTAATCCAAATACAACAATAACTCCAAAACTTTTAGGGCATACTTTAGGATATTACACGGTGTCTCCCAAAAGTGCAGCCAATTGGCTCCTCATAGTCTCAGCCAGGGCCTCTTTCAATTCTTCCATCTTGGCATTGAGGGCGTCATCTACCATCCTTTGAATTTGTTCGGGATCCATTGTTCTTGGCTATAAGGTAATTGAGTCGCTGCTGGATTCTACGTCACTGGCATAGGTAGGGTTGTTGTATGCTCTTAAACTAATATACTCCAGATTTATGAGCTAGAAAGGATCAATGATATGTTATGCAATGTGTGTATGCATGTATGCACAAACAACAAACAAAGATAATTAGGACGTCCCTTCCAATCTTATAACTTCCACACACGAATGGAGAGTCTCTTTTTCTAAGTATGTGGACAACAGAATACCAATATCGGATATTTTGTTTTTGAAAAGTTCCCTCGGGCGATTTAACCAATAGTTGTATTTTCTAATATAGAAGTTGGTCCATGATAATTCCCATTAATCCATTGAATCTCAATTAAAATAGCATTTATGCTATATTAGATTAAAACTGAATTAAGAGGTTTATCATGAATAGATTTCGTATTTGAAAAAATAACTAGTGATTCATGCCAAAAATAAGCTCATGGTTAATAAATCTTGGTATAAGCTAGGCTCAAAATTGATTTTTAGAATTTCATAATTGACCTAAATAATTTGTAAGCTCATTTTAGGAAAAGTTGTAATGAAGTGAAAACATGGTTTTGTTTCAAAGCCCATAAAAATATTTTAGAAAAAAATGAATATTGGGCTTTGAGCTCGGGCTATGAGGTGAAAAAAGCTTATATGTCCAAAGACCATCTTAAAAAATTTTAAAAATAATTTTGGTCTTTTCAATTTTAAAGAAAAAATTATTTTGAGCTTACAATATAGGAAAAATATATTAGAAAAAGAACAAACCAAATAAGCCATGGTTTAAACCAAGATAAATTAACCATAGTCAAACAACAAGCATTTAGGGAAAAAACCTAAGAAAAATAACTAGTCATTTACATGAGCTTAAGTCGTTGGGTTGAAGGTTTTAGGCTTCCATAGCTAATATATGCTAAAAGGTACAAGGCTATGAGTACTTATGCCATACTCGATCTCCATACCTTGAGTGAAAGTATGATATCCCTTACATGACACAACACGGGTAACACATGCATTCTAACTCATGCACACAATGCGATCTAAATGATGCAATAGATAATATCATAATAAGAAAGAATATAATAATATAAAGACCAATGAAATCGACTTCTCTTATCCCCAGTGGAGTCGCCACTAGGAGCGGAAATTTTTTCTCCCACTCCCATGTGGAATGGTTCTTGCAACTTCTGCAAGGCCTTAGAGAACACGGGCCTAAACCTGGAGCAAATAGAGTTGCCACCCGAACGGACCAGGAAAATAGAAAAGGGTGGATGACTCAATTCCTGAGGAATCCCAACCCCCTAATGGGTTCAAAAAGTTGGGTACGTGGGGGGAACACAACACCCAGTTCATTGAAACCGACCTCATTTTCAAGTCTTAACATTATAAAATTCTTAATTAATATGATATTATCCATACTACATGTGATCATAAGAATAAATAATTACTTTATTAAAATCATAACAAGTTCAAACCAAACAAACAAATAGGCACCCATCCTTGGATGGAAACATGCCTTTGCAATTGTCCAATGTCCAAAAGAAAATAAATAAGATAGGATACCCACCAATTAGTGGAAACGTATCCTTTACATTGATCCGAAACTTGAAGTAAATTAAATTACATGATGCTCACAACATGAGGTGCTCAAAATATGGAAACATACCTCTTACAATTTTTTGAAACTAAAACAAATCAATAAAAATAACCAACCATTCATCATAAATAAATTATTCATTAAAAATATAAATAAACCATTAATCAAAACATATAATAAACATGCTTCTAACTTGAATAAAGCAATAAAGATACAAGTTTAGGTTTATGTCTCAATTAGGGTTTCTTAAATAACATTTATGGTTTTGGGGTTTAGATTCAAAAATTAAGGTTTTAGGGTTAATACCATGCAATTAGGGTTTAGGAAGAAATAAATTAGGGTTTTGGTATTTATGAAAGTTGATTAAAGTTTTAAGGTTTATACGAATTAAAGTCACTGTGAATATTTTTAAAGAGCTTATATAAAGAACAAACTTATTCAATATTTAAAATAATCAAAGCCTATTGTATTTATTTAATTTAGAGTATACCGTCATTTATTGGCTCTACCAAAATCGTTGAATGAGAATTCTGGGTGAGCTTTTCCAAGACAGTGAGTGCACTGCCTTTGTAAAGCTTGTGTGTTGTTGATATTCTTTTTCTATCCTTTTCTCTGCTTCCTTTATTGATGAAAATTTTTTAGGGTTTATTTGTTGATTGTTACTGACTTTTCTAGAGTCCCAACAGCCAAGCAAAGTCTAAAAGTCCCTCTTTAGTTTTTTAAAATTTGTATTTATAATAACATCCCTCAGGTTAAGCATGAAAGTTTTTCTTTTTAAGAACGGGTTCTTCTGATGCATGTCGAATTCATGGGTTCGATACAAATCAAGACCGTATCGAATTAGAATTACTTGAATTTGAGGAAACCGAGTCCATCTAAAATTCAATTGACTTAATTTCGATAGAATCTGAGTCCATATCGAAATATACATCTGGATTCGACATGGAAAGAAAAAAACCAGCCCCATATCAGAATGGGAGAGCCCCATTTCGATATGGGGCTACCCCATATCAAAATGGGGCTCCCAATTTGATATGGGGAGCCCCATATTGAATTGGGAGGCCCCCAATTCGATATGGGGCCTCTCCATGTCGAATTGGGTGCCCTAATTCGACATGGGACACCCCTGACCATCCAAATTAAGTGAAAAATCAACAAAATCTTCAAATCAAACCCGTTTTAGGGTCTAGTACCAAATCTTCTAAATCAGACCCAATTAGGGTTTTAAAAGTTTAATTAGCTTATTTTAGATTCTATTACAATATATTAATCCAACCTAAACTCATCTTCAAAATGGGTTTTTCTATTTATTCAATTTATTCAATTTTTAGAATTTGATTGCTAAATACATTAATATTTCAATGAAGTTTTGTAATTTGAATTCTATTAAGATGGATGTTTATGTTGATTCGATGATGACCTAAATTATTTATGCATAGGATTTGTAATAGATTTGATTAAATGATTTAATTCAATAAATTCCATTAATAAACCTTGTTACTAGTTGATTGCATTAGATTGAATGTTAGGTTAATAGATTGGCCACCCATTAATCTCTAGATATTGAATGAAGGACCAAGTGGGGAAATTTGATATTGGAACTATGCATTCAATAACCTAAGAATGAATTAGAAATATAAGTTCTAGTGTATACTTAATTTGCAAGATAAAAATAGTTGGTTTTTATTGATTCGTGAATGTGAAAACTAATAAATTGACAATAGCTAATTGATCTTAAGGAAGAAATTAAGTCATAAGGTTATATTAATGGATATGAGAATTAAAATTTGATCAAATCGATCTGTAAATTCTGGGTGCTCTTCTAAGACTTTAAATCAATTCTAAGCAAACTGTCATTTGTCTTAAATTGCTATTTTTCATTTTTAATATTGTTCCAACATCAAACGCTTATTAGTTAATTAATTTTACTTTAATCAAATTATTATGAACAACTCCTTCCTTGTGAGATGACCTTAGGGTAATCACCATTACTATAACAACCTCGTATATTTGCAAATGTCGCTTTACGTAGTGTTAAGTGGAGTGCAACAAGTTTTTGGCATCATTGCCGGGGAAGGTTGTTTTAGAAGTAGTAATTTGATTTTTTTTTAATTTAGTTATTTGAGTGTTCTCTTTGAATTGCTAGGTGTTTTATGCAAAGAAGCAGGTCTCAAGGCAGTGAGCTTGTTCCATTTCTAGACAATATTTATAGACTTCCTAGAATGGAAAGAATAGATCCCTTGGGACAAGAAGAGGAAGAAGTGGAAGAGCAATTCAAAGAAGAAATAAAAGTAAAGACGAGTGATGTAGAAGAATTGCCCATGAAGGAGTTTGCCCGATCAATTATTGGGATAACCACATCTTGCATACGGTTAAGCAGTGTAATAGGAGATTATGAATTGAAAAATACTCATTATAGTATGCTGTCCTCTTTTTATGGAATGCTGAATGAAGATCCTCTCAATTTCATTCATGATTTTTATTCAACCTTGCACACATTTCCTTTGCAAACATTATCAGAGGATGAACTTAAGATACGGTGCTTCCCTTACACTTTTAAGGATAAAGTAAAGGCATGGCTGATGACCCTAGCAGAGAATTCACTGACTACATGGACTGAAGTTTATAATAAGTTCATGACAAAGTTCTATTCATATTAGAAGATAAAGGAACTTCGGAGAAAAATTGTTACATTTACTCAAATGGATGGTGAGCCATTTCATGAGGCGTGGGATCGCTTCAAATCCTTGTTATTCTAGTGCCCTCATCATTATTATCCACAATAGTTGCTTAATCAATTCTTCTATGATAGGCTCACACAAAAAAGTCAGAATTTAGTAGACAATGCAGCTGGAGGTGCAATAGGTGAAAAAATAGCTACTGAAACTATACGATTGTTTGAGATGTTGGGAGCAAATTCACAGTAGAAGAGTATAGGAGAATGGCACAAGGGAGTTTATTAGATGAACTCAAATTCTGAATTGGCAAGGAAAATAGAAAAATTCATAAGGCAGGTTAAGATGCTAAATTTAAGGGTATGCCTACCAATGCCAAGCCAAGAGATATCTGGAGCATGTGGCATTATAGGACATAGTATAAATATGTGTTCTATAAGCTTTGAACAATATCAAGAGGGGGCAAGAGAAAGTCAATGCCTTAAAGGGTATCTAACAAATGGGAAGAAATTATCCAATTTCTAACTCCTTTAATCTAGGTTGGAGAAGCTATCCAAACTTTTCTTGGAAAAGTCAACATCAGATTCAACCTCTCCAATCCTTTCAACCTTATCAAAGAAGCTCTCAATTTAAACAACAATCTTTAAATTAAGGCCAACTGAAGATAACCACACTGGAAGATAATTTGAATACTTTTATTCAAATTAGCACTCAAAATTAAGAGGTGAATAACAAGAGATTTGAAGCTTTGGAGGCATCATTAAAGAAGGTGAAATCTCAAGTTGGGCAATTGGCAAAGAAACTCCAAGCACACCAAAAAGTGAAGTTTCCTAGCCAACTAGAGTAAGTCAAAGCGATCACAATTTTCAAGAGTGAAAAGGTAATAGATAACAAAGTTGGTGATTGCTTGAATGCAAGTACTAATTAAGAAGGAAATGGCCAGGAGATACAAACCAATATAGAGAAATCAAGTTAATCAAAGGAGGAGGAGAATTTAGAGGCTTCAACCTTACTAAAGTTGTATATGCTTCCCAATCCTTATAGGCCACCAATTAATTTCCCAAGTGGATTAAAAGGTGAAAAGCAAGATAAGTTAATTTCTGAAATCTATGACATGCTCTCCAAGGAAAGTAGTGAAGACAAGCTTGAGATGGTCTTGACCTTCAAAGAAGAGCTTGAAATGTCTGATTTAGAAATTAAGGAGTGTAAGTTAATTTTAGACAGTGAGGTTGATGATAGGGGACTTGAGATTTTTAAGGTGGATGAAGAAGAGATTTAACCAAACTTAGTTGAACTTAAAGAGCTCCCAAAGCATTTGAAATATGTTTTTCTTAGGGAGAACAGTACACAACCAGTGATCGTCTCTTCAACTCTCAATGGTAAGGAAGAGTAGAAAACTGATAACCGTATTGCAGAATGAAAAAAATGTTATTACCAAGTTCCTATAGCACTGGAAGATCATCCCAAGACAACCTTCACATGTCCTTTTGGGACATTTGCTTTTCAAATAATGCTATTTAGGCTTTGCAATACACCGGGTACCTTTTCGAGTTGCATGCTATCCATCGTTTCAAACATGGGTGACAAATTCATTAAGGATGAAAGTATCACTTTATATCGCACATGGAAACGATAGAAATCAGGTTTCATCTGAACTCTTGTTCTTTAAATTTATGCATGTTCACATTAGGAACAATGTGAATCATTAAGTGTTGGGTGCAAAATTTTTACTTTTAACTTATTCTTAGTTTAAGTTTTAGTAATGTAATGTTTCTCTTTCAATAAATGAATTGTGAAAAGCTCAATAATTATATAATTATTGATAGGTTACCTTTAAAATTTTTATAGCATGAATTTGAGAATTGAATAGAATTGATGCTTATTATCAACTTTGATGGTCATTCTGGGCATTACCTTTAACTTATGCGAATTTGAGCCTTTAAGTTGGATACCAACATGTTATTTTTTATGTGAGCATTCTTGATTGATATGTTGCTAGAACTTGCTTAGATATGCATTTCAAGATCACATGAAAATTTCAATCATGCATCAATATGATTAAGGCACCTAGGTATACCCATTTAGCTTAAAAGGCCAAACTTTTATATGTCTTTAGTAAGCCAATTTTGAGCCTATGTCACTTTTCCAATTTCTTTCTTTTACCCAACAACATTTAGCCATAAACTGTTTCATTCCATTTCTTGTCATTTCATTAGGATCAAGAGCATTTGAAGAATTTAGTAATTGAAATTATTGAGTCAATTAAAGTGTGGGGTTAAATTTAGTGGGTTGAAAGTTGCAAATAAACACTTTATAATTATTGTATTTCTTTATTAGATTGTCTTCTTCCTCATAATATTGCTATGTTAAATCTAAAATAGGAATCAATTTAAAATCTTATTTTATTAAAAAAAGAAAAAAGGAAAAAAGGAAAAATTAGAAATTATTATTCTTATGGCTAAGGTTGGAATAAGCTTGGGTATGAGCTTTGAAATAAAATAAGAGGATTTGAATTAAGGGTATTTTAGCATCATGTGCTAAGTGAGTAGAGGTAGCTTTGAGACTTTTAGGTTATACTTGTGATCGGTTACTTCATACTTAAAGTCATGTCTGATCACTTCATACTTAAGCTCACATTTCCAAATATCATGCCTTTACCTTAGCCCCATTGCAACCAAATGAAAGACCTTATGATTGATGATTGATTGTAATTAGGTGGTGGAGATTTGATTGATAAGCAAGCCTATGGAGATATTATTTCACCAAATGTTGAGAGTGCAAACACTACCTTGATCAAACACTTGAGAGATTTTGTGAGGGAGTGATATTTTGGGATGTATTGGAAGGCCATTGAATTGCTTGAGTATTGATTTTATTTGGTTTGACAATGAGTATGAACGTTATGAAAAGGAAATTCTTGATGATATATTCTAATTCTTGAGTTTGATAAATTCCTTCTTATTTGGTTTTTATTTAATTTAGCTTTGCTTAGGGACAAATAAAGAATTAAGTGTGGGGTAATTGTTATGATCATGTTTATATGTGTTTTTAGGGTACTTTTGTTTACTTTTTAGCTTTTTTCTAAATAGTTTGTTCAAGTTTATTGTTAGGTGTTGTATTTTAGGTTAAAGCAAGGAGAGCCTCTATGAAAAGAGCAATAAAATGTGCAAATCCATTGTTGAAAGCTAGCTTCAGAAGGGAATATATAACATGGCTAGGATAGATAAAGCTTGGCCATGTCTAAAGAGAAATTTAAGAGACATGGTCAAGATAGATGAAGCTTAGCCATGTCTAAGGAGAAATTCAAGAGACATGGCCAGGATAACTTTAATCAAAAAAAGAAATTTAGACAGAACTGGACACACTCACTCATCTTGGCCATGTCGCATTAGACATGGCTAGGAAAAGATCCATCCTGGCCATGTTGCATTAGACATGGTCATGACAAGACCCATCTTGGCCATGTCACTGGCCTTGTCATATGACATGGCCAAGACAACTTCAAGCCTAGCCATGTTTCCTACAAGAAGAATTAGAAATTTTAACAAAATGAGACACACTCACACATCCTAGCCATGCCACAGGAGACATGGCCAGGACAAGACCCATCTTGGCCATGTCACTAGCTATGACACATTACATGGCCAAGACAAATTAGAACATTACCGTTTCTTTCATAAGAAGAGGAGTGGATTAAGACAAAAATGAACACATGTAACCATCTTGGCCTTGTCATTGGCCATGTCACATCACATGACCATGGTCTTGGTCGTGTTTCACCTAAGAAAGCAAGAACACAGTAGTGGACACATGCAAATATCTTGGCCATTTCCAAGAAAAAGAATCAAACACATAGCCAATCCAAGCTAATCTTGGCCATGTCTCTCAAATGAAGAAGAAAATGGAAGGCGAATATGTGAGCTGAAAAGCAAGACAAAGTGTTGTGGTTTAACAGAATAAATGGAATGGTTAAGTTTTTAAATAAAATTGTTGGGAATCACTGAGACATGGAAGGATGGCTCAAGGAAAAGAAATATCACTTTTGTAAAAAAGGTATGAGCTTTCATTTTAAAAAGGGCATCGATAAAAGATTAAGGGGGAATTATATCCATCATTATCAATTCTCTCAAACACAGTCACTTACACAGCCATGTCTTGTTGAATTTTTATTTAGAGATACAGAGGATGAGATAGAGACACACAGCCAAGACTTATTTTGGAGAACAAGGGTTTTTAGCAAGCCATTTAGAGGAGAAGATTGAGAGATCATCAACAAATTCAAGTGGAGCAAAGAAGAGCAACCTAAACTCATCTTCAAAATGGTTTTTTCTATTCCTTTAATTTATTCAATTTTCAGAATTTGATTGTTAAATACATTAATATTTCAATGAAGTTTTGTAATTTGAATTCTATTAGGATGGATGTTTTTGTTGATTTGATGATGAGCTAAATTATTTATACCTAGGATTTGTAGTAGATTTGATTAAATGATTTAATTCAATAAATTCTATTAATAAACATTATTGCTAGTTGATTGCATAAGATTGAATGTTAAGATAATAGATTGGGCACCTATTAATATCTAGGTATTGAATGAAGGACTGAGAGGTGAAATTTGATATTAGAACTATGCATTCAATAACCCTAAGATTGAAATAGAAATATAAGTTCTAGGGTATACTTAATTTGCAAGATAAAAATAATTTGTTTTTATTGATTCTTAAATGTGAGAACTAATGAATTGATAATAGCTAATGATCTTAAGGAAGAAATTAAGTTACAAGGTTATATTAATGGATAATTGAGAATTAAACTTTCATCAGATCGATTTATAAATCTTAGGTACACTTCTAAGACTTTAAATTAATTTTAAGCAAACTGTCATTTGTTTTAAATTGCTATTTTCACTTTTACTCCATTCCAACATCAAACACTTATTAGTTAATTAATTTTGCTTTAATCAAATTATTATGAACAACTCCTTCCTTATGAGACGACCTTAGGGCAATCATCATTACTATAACAACCTCGTATACTTGTGAGTGTTCCTTTAAGTAGTGTTAAGTGGAGCACAACACAACCTTAAAATCCAAATAAATACATAAACACAATTCAACCTTTCTTAATAGAGCAAATATTCAAAACATATGACTAATCACCACATGATCATAAAATTATGGTTTAATCAATAAATTATGTTTAATCAAAAAATTATGATTTTGACAATGAAATTAAGGTTTTAGCATGCAACTAAGGTTTTGGTATGTAATTCAAACAAAATCAAATACAACAAGGTAAATTAAAATAAATTTTTAAAGTTAACAAATAAAGATGATAATTAAATTGAATAAATATGAGTATTAGAGGTCATTACTGGCGTTGTCAGCTCCACCAAATAATTATATTGATCCAAGCCTTGGCATAATTCCTTCTGTAAAGATAAGTGTTGGGTTCTGCCTTGATGTTATACAATTGGTTTTGGTCAAACAATGCGCGTTTTGTCTTCTATGTCTTAGGCATTTTCTTTTTACTCTCTGTCTCTTTGATTTTTTTGTTGGATTATGGGTTGATCAATACTAATTGTTTTTGCCTGCTAATTGTTGTTGTGTCTTAATTACTGGTTGTTTTCTCTCTTTTAGTTACTGCTCATAATTCCTAATTGTCATTGTCCCTAATTGCTAATTGTTAAATCCTTTTTATAGAAAAAAAATAGGGCAATATTAGGCTTAATCTTGGTTGAACAGTCCGAATTTTATGAAAAAAACTTGTGTTTATCTGAATAAGCCCGAGTTTAGGTAGAATTGTGATTTAAAGAACCAGCTCATAGCAAATTGGTCGTGGCTCATCGCCAATTCATCATGACTTTGAGGGCCAATTCAGTAATTTGGCTTTTAAATTGGGACCAAACTCAATTTGGGCTTTTTAATTAGGGCTGGATTTGATTTGGGCCTTCTAATTGGTATTGGATTTGATTTGGGCTAAAATTAAGGGTTTACAATTTTGTCCCTACTTGAATTACCTTAACTTATTTAGAGAGTGAAAAGCTATAACACCCTCATATCTTATAAATGTATAGTACACACCCCTTGAGTATGTAAAATATATACAGAATATAAGAATGTCACAATTTTTATCATTATAAAATTTTCCTTAATTTTTATAAAAATAGTTTAACCTTGTAAATACAATTTAATAAATAAAATAACATATTTATAATAGTAATTAATTATTAAAAATACAAATTTAAAAGAAAATCTTTGAAAAAAATTTACTAGAGTTTTATTTATAAATTGGACGTTTCCCAAAATGACAAAAACACAACCTACATAAAAATTCACACTCCCAATATATATTTCCATTTCAACTCCAAAATTTCCAATATTTTTTGCTAAATATATTCAATATTTCATATCCATCACATATATACATGTATACATATATATAAAGTGTTCAATATTTTTATTACATAACCCAAATATTATTCATTACATTCTTGCATTATAGCATAATGTACATATTAGTAAAATGTTTAGCAAAAGAAATATTTACATGATATGTCAATGGCTCTGGTGTGGTGGCAAAAGTAAACTTCTAGTACCAGCCCCTAATCTGGACTTGGCCTGTTCTAGTAAGGCTCTCACCCTCTACCCTGTCACATGCATAATAAAATTTAATCGTGCTAAGCTACTAGCTTAGCGATATATACTTTGATAAAAATAGTTGATAATATGAATAAAATTCCATAAAAATGCAATATGCACCATTGTCATGCAAAACATGTATATAATTCATTAGCACATCATAATCACCAATACACATTGAGCCTAAAATCCTTATACAATAATCGTGTTCCAAAAATTGTATTTTGGTATATCTCAACAATGATGATGGCATTAGTATGTCTTGTTCAAAGGCATAATCATAATTATGACACCAATGTATCTCACCCAATGGCATAATCATATTTATGACACTAGCGTATCTTGTCCAAAGGCGTATGGCATGCCAAAAATACCAAATATAATTTTCTAGAACTAGATATTATATAAGGCTACATGAGATACATATTCGTCATATTACACCTTTTTCACATTTTACATTCTTTTTCCCAAATTTCTAATCATATTATTTTCCACATTTTAGTACATAATTTACACTTTTTACATTTTATACATATCAATATTAGAAGCCATATTAAAATAGCTTAACATATCATAATTCATACAAATTACACATTTTTATTTCAAACAATGCATATCACACACAAACATTAATGTCGAAGTCACATAACACATTCATCCATAACAATGTGTTATGTTAAAAACAATGCAATTGAAATAATAGTTAGCAAAATATATGCTAACCTTTAAATGTGCTATAATTCCAAGCCTAACTCCACCTCCAACCTTCACTTTCCACAAACCCTTCAACACTTTGATTGTGCAAGCTCACTTTTCACAATCCTAAACCAAGTTTTAAGTTAATATAAATTATTAAAAATATATTTCTTTTCATTTAAATAATCAAACTTAAATTATCACATTTCTACCCAATTTTCAACTTTTTCCCTACTACGCTTTAATTTTGAAATTATGTTTTAACCAATTCTAAATTAATTTTTAAGTTCAATTATATCATTAAAATCATATTCTAACACAATTTAACCATTTAGACACTAATTACATCAATTCTAACTAAAGTCACCATAAAATCCCTAATTTCCTTTCTTCTTCTCCAAAACATTATCCAAAATTATTCAAATCAACCATATAACCTTAAAATTATTATCCCCACATCAAAATAATCTTTCATACTGATTAAACAATTATCCAAGTCTCCTTCAAAAATTCAAACTTTATATATTTAAAGTTTTCAAGAAACTTTCTTAAATTCAAAAGAGAACTTACTAATTACTTGAGATTTCTCCAAAAATAACTTCAATTCTTGAAAATCCTTGTAAAATTTGATGGGATGAAGAAGCAAAACCCTTTCTTCAAGCTTCCATGGAGTTCAACCTTAAGGTATAAGAAGAAGATGAAAATTGTTTTTATTGTTCTTTTCTTTTTTCTTAGCTATTCATATAATAATAATAACAGCAACAAACAACAACAACAACAACAACAACAACAACAAAAACAACAACAATAATAATGATAATTTATTTAATTAATTAAAAATCTTAATTTTTCTTCTTCCACAAAAAATATTTTAATTTTGATTTTTTAACTTTTAACTTTTACTTTTTACTTTTTGCTTTTTTGTTTTTTTAGTGACATTTATATGTTATGTATATTTTATTTATATTTCACATAAACATTAGTTATTTTCTTCTTTCAACTCCTCACCTAACCCTTCCAAATTATATATTTAATTATATTTAATAAAACTAGTGGCGTTACAAAAGTAATATGCTCTTGATAAATTTATGCCAATCTTGAATGCTTCAACAAATTCGGGTTGGTTCGTGCATTTCAAATAAGCCCGAGCTAGTTTGGATACTTCAAATAAATATAATCTAGTTTGGGTGCTTCAAATAAACCCGAGCAGGTTTAGATACTTCAAATAAATCCAAGTCTTCTAATGGTTGCTTCAAATATACTCAAGATCTTCAACCAGATGCTTCAATAAATCGGGACTCGTCTTGGTACTTTAAATAATCTTGGGACCTTCAAGTGATACTTCAATAAATCCAAGCTTTGGGTACTTCAAATAAACCTAGGATCTTTAAGTAGATACTTCAATAAATCCAAGTTGGTCTGAGTGCTTCAATAAACCCATGGTCTTCTAATGGATCCTTTCCATAAATCTAACATAGGCTGAAGATTTGGATACTTTAACAAATACGCAAAACTGTGTTATCAAGATATTTCAACAAATTCAATATAGGTTGGAGGTTTAGATACTTCAACAAATATGCAAAACTACATCATCAGGATACTTCAACAAATCTAATATAGGATAGAGGTTTGAATACTTCAACACATTCACAAAACTGCACTGTCAGTATACTTCAAAAAATCTAGTATAGGCTGGACGTTCAGATGCTTCAACAAATCCATAGAGTTCATTATAGTTTGCTAAATTTGAGTAGACTCGGTTGTGGGTGCTTCAATAAATCCATTGAATTCCAACTAATAGAAAATTGATCTTGGATACTTTAACAAGTCCAGAAAAATCATATGCCTTCATAGAGTTGGATCTTGTTCTTAATTCTTTATTTCTGAATATTTTGACAATTCTAGAAAATTATTTGCTTTTGTAGAAATGGATCTTCATCCTGATTCTTTATTTCTAAATACTTCAATAGATCTAGAAAATTTTTTGCCTTTGCAAAAATGTATCTTTATCCTGGTTATTTATTCTTGGAAATGAACGTTTGTCTTGTATCGATTTCAGCTCTTTTAATTAGATTAATCTTCTATTCTTGGGTCACTTAAGACCTCTAGATTTCTTCTAGCCACTTGTTCCATTCTTTAGGTTCCTCTCTTTTCAAAAAAATTCAGCCATTTTTTAGCTCTCATATACTCTCTTTGCCCCCGGCGTGGAAAAACATTAAAAGAGAGTCTGAAAATATTTTGTATGTGCAAAAACTTAAAAATTAAAAAGGAGAAGTTTTCCCCCTGTGTAGGCTCAGACTAATGATTTTGTTCCCATATAGACTCCAACTAATTTTTGTGTTTTGTCTCATTCTTTATGTAAGAATGCATTTTCAATTTTGCAAAGTGATTGGATGTTTCTCAAGCAATGGGCCTTTCAGCCCCCTGACACTATATCTGCTTTTAATTATTTACTTTATTGAGTGTTTGTTGCTCATTTTGACACAAGATAATAAAACTATAGTGTGATATCCTCCTGTATGTGTGTATGCATGATATGTAAAAGTGATACTTAAAGTGGTTAACTCACATACTAAGTTGATAAATCCAAGCACTCCTATTGCTACCTTATAGATATTCATGTAGGTTTTCTATTAAGACAACCATGCTAGTGGGAGGCCCAAGCATGCTAGTCAAAAACATAGGAGATACCTATTTTATCCCATCATTTAGCACATTAGTTGGTAACTTCTCCAGACCTTGCAAATGATCCTCTCATTAGCCCATCTTTGCCCAATGTGTCCTTTAAGGTTTGACAGTGCAACGTACTTTTCTAAGCTTGATGGCTCATGTGATAAGAAAACTTTTTTTAATTTAAATAAAATGTTGGCTTTGTCAAATCAACGTTAATATACCTCAGAGTTCTATTTTTCTAAATTAACATATCTATAACATGACAACCCTAGTTATTGTACTAAACTTGAGAATCATTTCCATTTAAGCAAGAACTGTTGCACTTCAGATAGGTACATACATGTTACTCAGCCAAAGGTCTCATTGAGTTTAAATATTATCTATCTCATATGCATGCATCTTCAAATAATCTCTACTAATAGACTCTACCAACTAAGAAAAATTAGTAGGACTTTAATATGCTTGAAATGGGGTCTATAAAGGACATGGATTAATTGAAGGCCATTTTTAAGTTGGAGCTGATGTGACACTACTTATAAATTTTCACACTTTAAATTTTTGATTGAAATTATATGTTGTTAGAGGTATTCTTAAACTTTGGGCATTATTTCACCTTTTAAGTGTCTTGTTATCTTGCTTCATGAAAAGATAGAACTTGAAATTTTGCTTCATGAAAAGACATAGCTTGAGTTTTTTATTATCTCCTTGGCAAAAATCTAAATTTGATTAGGACAATCTTTGTAAAAGTTTGAGACCCTCATTATTCTTTCCTTTCTCATATTTTTCCCTTTTTTCTCTTCTTCTTCTTTTTCTTTTTTTTTTTCTCTTTTTTTTGTTTTTGGGTCCTAGCTCTAAAAGGGTTATCTTATTTGTATCATCTTATATGTAGACCCTTAATTTTAGTCTCGAATTAAATCTAGTTCCAATTAAAAGGCCAAAATCAAATTCAGTCCCAATTAAAAATCTAAACCGAGTCTGGTCCGATTTAAAAATCCAAAATCTCTAAATCATCCCTAAGAAAGTCTTGCTCATGGTGAATTGGTCATGAGCAAATGAGCAGGTTTTTAATTTCCTAATCCTATTTTAAATAAAAATTCATTTAGATAAAAAGAGAGCTTTCGGGTGGCAATTAGACTTTCCAATCAATTATGAATTTATCCCTAATCTTCACCTGTAAAAGGATGACCACAATTAACAATTAGGGATATAGACTCAAAAAAAAACAGAGAAAGAGAGTAATTAAAAAAAGAGAGAAAGTATAATCAAGAAGAAGATAGAGAGGCAAAGAACTAAAATACACAAGAAAAATAATGCAAGAAACATAGACCAAGGAACCATCTAAGGTAGGCTCCTGGACCAACTTAGCAAAGAGAATATGCTGGTTCCTGTAATTTGAGCTTGGGTATCACCAACAACAAGAATTAAAAGTAATCAAAGAGTAGGCATATTTTCTAGACTTGACTAATTATTTTTACTTTCTCAAGTGTGATTTAACCATTTATGCCATTGTTGAATCTCTAGTTTACTTTGTTTTAAGAAATTATAGGGTTATGACTGTGAAGTTTTGATCGATATTAATTCAGTTGATTGCATGGATCATATTATGATTTTAATCATTCTGTTGCCTTAAATGTTATGTGTTTAATTGTTTGATGATTATAATATTAATTAGTATTATAAAATATGTCAAACCAAGGTTATAATAGGATTATGAGCACTATCTGGCAAATTAATTGGTGCTTTGCAAAATATAAAGTGGATGCAATTGTGAGCAGAGATTTTTGCCCTCATTCCCGGTGAAATGGTTCTTGTGACATCGGCACTGTTATGCTCTGGTCTCTAGAGAACATGGGCCTAAACTAGAAGAATAGGAGTCACCACCTGGATGGGCCAAAAAGATAAAAAGGATCGGATGAATCAATTCCTAAGGAATCCCCAGCTCCTACTAGGTTTGAAAAGTTCAGTACGTATGGAGAAGGTGAGAAATAACCCAACACTCGTATAACCTGCCTCCTTTTCAAGTCCAAATATTATTAAATTCTTAATTATCATGATATTACCTATGTTACAAGCATTATTAAACCAAAGGATGCCATAGTATAAGTCAAAATAAATCAATAAAAAATGGGCACCCATACAAGATGAAAACATGCCTTTACAAATATGACTTCAAGTGTGATATTTTCTAGACTTGAATAATTATTTTTACTTTCTCAAGTGTGATTTGACCATTTATGCCATTGTTGAATCTCTGGTTTACTTTGTTTTAAGAAATTATAAGATTATGACTGTGGAGTTTTGATCGATATTAATTCAGTTGATGGCATGGATCATATTATGATTTCAATCATTCTGTTGCCTTAAATGTTATGTGTTTAATTATTTGATTATTCTAATATTAATTAGTATTATAAAATATGTCAAACCAAGATTTTAATAGGATTATAAAACACTATTTGACAAATTAATTGGTGCTTTGCAAAATATAAAGTGGATGCAATTGTGAGCGGAGATTTTTGGTCCTCATTCCCGGTGGAATGGTTCTTATGACTTTGGCACTATTATGCTCTGAGCTTTAGAGAACATGGGCCTAAACTAGAAGAATATGATTTTCCACCCAGATGAGCCTGGAAGATAAAAGGGGCGGATGACTCATTTCCTAAGGAATCCCCAACTCCTATTGGGTTCAAAAAGTTTGGTACGCACAGAGAAGGTGAGAAATAACTCATCACTCCCATAACGTCCGATTCATTAGAATCGACCTCCTTTTCAGGTCTAAATATTATTAAATTCTTATTTATCATGATATTACCCATGTTACAAGCATTATTAAAACAAAGGATTCCATAGTATAAGTCAAAACAAATCAATAAAAAATGGGTGCCCATACAAGATGAAAATATACCCTTACAAATGTCCAAATGTCTATAAAAATAAATAAAACATGAACCCCACTAATAAGTGGAAACACATCCCTTACAATAGTTCTAAATTTCTTAAAATAAATAAAGAATTAAAATAAACTAGGTACCCATGAAATCGAAATATGCCTTTTATAAGTACTTAAAATCCCAAATGATAAATGAATATAAATTAATCATCCATGATAAACAATTAATATAAACATATAATTAAACATAAAATAATCTTAAAATTAGGGTTTCGTGTAATCAAATTAGGATTTGGTATCCAACTAGGGTTAAAACACATAAAATTAGGGTTTTCGCATACAAAGTAGGGTTTTGACTTGCAAATTAGGGTTTTGATCCTAAACTAGGGTATAATCATGCAATATTAGGTTTTTCTACTAAAATTAGGATTTGATCATGCAAAGCTAGGGTTTTATACTAAAACTAGGTTTTAATCATGCAAGGCTAGGGTTTTATCTTAAATCTAAGGTTCAACATGCAAGGTTAGAGTTTAGGTTATATAATTAGGGTTTGAATATAAGTTAGGGCTTCGGATTAAAAATAATAAATTAAACACAATCAATTAAATAAAATGATGATGTATTGAATTAAATAATAGATTTGGTTGATGATGATCATACCTATATTGTTGGCTCCATCAAGATAATTTTATTGATCCACGCTCACTGCTTGAGTGGTTGAAAATCTTGGATCAATTGAAGTTTATTGGCTGTTGTTCAAACAATCCAAAGATTTTTTGTAAATCCTCACAAGGCTGGTGTACCCTTAATTTTTTATCAGATCCAGTCCAGAATTTTAGAACAGTTCAACATAATTTTTGTGGTATTTATTATTTTTTTAAATATTTATTATTTATTTAAATATTCACTATTTATTTTATTTACTATTTATAATATTTATAATATTTATTATTTATTTTTAATAATATAATAATATTTATTTTTAATAAAAAATAAAATAAAAAGTAAAAATAAAAATAAAAATTAAAAATCGGACGGATCAGTGGGCAAAGCGCGGCAGGCAACAATCGGCTGCTAGCAGCCAATTCGGCCTGCTACGAACTACTAGCTGCTAGCGAAATTGTGCCCCAGCAACCCATCCTCGCTGGCCTACAGCAGATTCTCTTGCCCCGCAGCAGCGATCGCCCAACGCAGCATGCAGCAGCCCGCTGCCTCACCCAGTTTCGCTAGCCTGGGCTCGCGTGTAATTTTGACGAATCGGTGTTTTACTCGGTTTTAATTTTAAAATCCAAAATGGTTTAGAAAGCTAACCGAGTTCTCTTTTACCTAAAGTAGAAAAAGACTTCCATTTGTTTTACAAGGACAGTTTGACTTAAATTGCTCCAACCCCACCAGAGATTCAATCAAAATCAGAGAAGAAGGAGAAAAACCATCTAGTTTTTGAAAGTCTTGTACTTGAAAATCCTACAGAGGAAAAGGACAAAATGATGAAATGCCAAAAGGAAAAAAAAAAAGAGAGAAAAAAAGAATGGAATGTGGGTATCAACCTTTTTTTTTGCAAGTGTAAAGACTGCCCCAATCAAGATCTAGATTAATGTCAAGAAGAAAGGAGAATGTTCAAAGCTCTATCTTTTCATGCTTCCAACTATCTAAATAAGAAATTTGTAGTGTGAAGGTTTATCCATAGTGTCACATTGGTTCTAATTTATAATTGGCCTCCGCTTAAACCATGTCCCTTATGGACCCCATTTCAAGCCTATTAAAGACCTATTGATCTCTCTTGGTAGGTAGAGACTATTAGTGGAGATAGTTTGAATAAGCATGCATATGAGATAGACAATATTCAAAACCAATATGACCTTTGGTTCAGTAATGTGTATGTGCCTATCTGAAGTGCAACAGTTCTTGCTCAAATAGAAATGATTCCCGAATTTAGTACGACAACCATGATTGTCATGTTATAGATATGTTAATTCTGAAAATCGAGACCTGAGGTACAATGACATTGATTTGACAAAGTCAACATTTGATTTTAAAAAAAGAACTATTTTCTTGTTATAAAAACCTTTAAGTTAAGGGAAATATGTTGAGCAGTCGAACCTCGAAGGACACATTGGGCGAAGTAAAGAATTATTTGCAAGGTTGTGAAGAAGCTACCAATTGGCATGCTGAATCATAGATTGAAATGGATGTTGTAATATCCCGAGATATACCTTAAAAGTTTTGGAGGAGTTGTTGTATTTGGGTGTAATGTACATATGTATAAATATATGGGTAAAATATATATATACGTTGAATGGTAAACAAACGGATATAAAGATGATATATTAAATGCATTTCAAAATAAAGGTGAGAGAGATGTCACCTTGGTAAGGTGACTAAGAATTTGTGAAGTATTATTATGGTTAGGATATATATATGTGTGGAATTGATAAATAACTTAAGCCATGTCAAAAAGGGATAAAAATGATGTTGTGCAATGAGAAGAAATAAATGTAAAATACTTGAGTTGTCTTGGAAAAACAGTCCCGGATTGGATGCCACGGCCGTGGTAAGTGAGGGCCACGACCGTGGGGTTACAAACATGACTGTGTCTTTATGCATTTTGGTAGCACAGAAGAGTTTTCTATGCCACGACCGTGGCTCTTGAAGGCCACGACCGTGGGGACTTAAATGTTGATATGACCTGTAATTTGTGATCTAAAGGCTTAAAAATGAGACTAATATATGAATGTATTATATGTTGTGATGTGCATAAGGTGAGTTTGTTGAGGCATCAATGTCATTGAGTAATGAATTGCATATGAAATGAGAAATGTAATGAAATGATTATAACACTTGAGCAATTACATAAAATGAATATGGTTTGAGAAGCTATGAATAGTAAGTACAAAACCCTATTTGATTTCATATATTCATATGACTTTGAACCTTAAACCATTTGATTATAAATGTGTTAAGAAATCTATTATATCATTGATACCTATGAATAATGCTATATGTGTATAATGTAAATTGCTATGAATATATCAATAAGAGTATATGAAATGTGAGAGCATTCAATAATGTATATGCTATGATGATGAAATGAGAATTTATTTGGGAAATATTGGACAGTAATATGGTTATAGGTTTAAAGTACGTGTATGAGGAAATGTTTTATGTATACAGGTATAGAAAGAGATTGTAATGGAAGAAGAAAGTATAATGTATGAAATTTCGAGAAGAGATAAATTGGAAATAGAGTAATGAACGAACTTGGGTAAAAATTGTATATGATCAAATGTTGTGCATAGGAGATGTTAAAGATAACATATTTGAATATGAATTAGGCTATTAATGATCAAGTAATCAAGAACAAAGTGTTTTGAAGTGAAGTTGGAATGTGCTAAATCTTGCTGTAGCCAAAGTTTGGAGAATGGATATATAATCCTTGTGATCCAACTTAGCAGTGTAATTGAAAAGTTTGGAAACAGAATAATTAAGGAATAGTATTGATCTATAAGTTACAAATGTGACCATTAAGCTCTTATGGCCATATGATTTGTTTAATGTGTGTGGTCGGTTAGCTTTGTTATCCACAGAATTTGGATTGAAATGATTTGATTGTAGCACAATTTTGGTAAAACAGACAATTATGTTTCTAGTATCATGGTTGAAAGTTATGATTGGTAAATGTGTATCTTATAACTTTTGTGTTAACAATTTGGTTATAATTTTGAAAAGTAAAGAAAGGAAAGAGAATTGTGATAATATTTTGAGTTATGAATAATGTAATAAAAAGGCAATTATTGTAATTATAGTAATGTTATAAAAAGGTGAAGAGATGATAAATGGGAAAAAGTGTAATTTGTGATTGAAAGTTATATTGAATATGTTTATGGTATGAGTTGAATAAGTGGATGGTTATAAAGTTTAAATGAGTGAATTATGAGTAATAAATATGGTACGAGATAATCTTGCGAATTTGGTGGAAATTGTACTAAGATAATAGAAGATAAATTATGTGTATATTGAAAGATAATTGGAAGTGATTTGTTATTAATGATCATAGTTTCAAAAAGTTGAATATGGAGTTAAAGGAATTAGAAGGTGGAAATAAGTTGGATCTAATGGAATTAAGTTATATATATTGTGAAATCCAATGATAAATTTAAATAAGTTAATTGTTGGTTTGAATCAAACCAGATTGAATGTGGTATATTGTGACAAATTGATCGAATGATCTAGATTTCACCAAGGTGGTGAATCAATGATTTTTTTAGTGTAAATTAAGAGAATAGTTATAAAGAGATGAAGTGGTAAAGTATTTGAATGTAATAATGGGACGAAGATGATTGGATTCTTGTACATAGATAAGGTATTTGGGATTGTAATGAGTTATTTTGAATATTGGATAAAATGTAATAAGATATATATATTATGACAAGTTATGGAATTGAAAAAGATGATTCTTTCTAGGAGGAAGAATACACATTATGTGGTTGGATGAAACCAGAATATAAGAATACTATTCATAATATATGAAGATTTAAGATGGCGTATTGTTAAGAAGGGAGTGTTATTGAACTGGTTAATTTCGAGGACGAAATTATTTAAGGGGGAGAGAATTGTAATATCCCGAGATATACCTTAAAAGTTTTGGAGGAGTTGTTGTATTTGGATTTAATGTATATGTGATGTATATGTATATGTCTAATTGTAATATCCCTAAGTGTGCCTAGAAGTTATGATAATATTGTTATAATTGATTTGAATGTGTAATTGATAAGTGGTATATTTGTATAGGGTTTGGTTGAATGGTAAAAGTATTTGAGAGAAATGAATATGTGTATTTGCAAAGGAAAGAATTGTATAGAGAGAGATAGTGTATATGTTGGGTATATGGCAATATATATGACATATATGTTGGTCAAAGTGCTTAGTCAAGGGAAGAAGATATTTAAATTGTTGAATGTGAAATTACCAAAATGGGCAAGAGCTTGTAAAGAGAATTAAAATGTGTATGAGGGTAAGATAGTAATTTTCTTTTGGAGGAGTATTTAATGCCTATTGACTTTGTGTTTTCTTCATCATTTCTTCTTCTTTTTCCTTGTGTGGCCGGCTCACCTAAGACAAAGGAAAGCAAGAGAGTAAAAGAAGGGTTTGATGTTCTAAGCTCCAAAGTTGAGAGAGATTCCAAGTAACCAAGTTGGAATTTCAAGGAATTTCATCATTTTGGTAAGATTTCTCTTGTTTGCTTTGGTTCTTTTTGAAGTTGTGTATGGATTGAGTTAGGTTTATGGATAGTATGATTAAGTGTGTTTGTGTATGGTGTGTGTAAAAGTGTTGAAATGGAATTAAAGATAAGAAGCTAGGTTGGTGTTGGTGATGGAAGAGTAAGAGTTGTGTTTAGTGAATTTTTTTTCTGTTTTACAATTAGTAAAGGCTGTGACTTGTATGATTTTTAATTAATTATAGAAAAATGTTCTTAAAGTGAATTTTTGATATGTTGTGCCTCTATGAGTCTAGAATGACTGAAAAATATTTTGATTCGATTTTGGAATGGTTATGAGTTTAGAAAGATTATTTTTATTAGACCTGTTCCAGCAGGTACCTTAACTGAGACAGCTATATTTCGGGATTTTTAATAAAATGTAGAAAAATCATATCCAATTGAATTTTGGATATGTTGTTTCTTAGTGAGTCTAGTATTTGAGAAAAATAATTTGGAACCACGTTGATTGAATTTGATTTATGGAATTCACAAAGTTCAGAACTGCTGCCAGGATGCAGGGCAATTGGGGCAGTCTGGTTAGGTGAACTATTTGACCAAGATTTTGTGTTCAGTTTGATCTGAAATTTTAAAGGAATGATTTTAAGATACAAAACTAAATTCTGTAAAAATTTTAGAATTTTTAGTCAAGTAGATTATTTTATACAAATTTTCAAAATAAGGATAAAATGGAGTCTTAAACCAGAATGTACTATTCATATGGTCATTTTGCTAATATTCCTTTTGGATTAGATTGTGAAGAGATTGAATTGCCCTAACCGTGTCCCTCAAGTGGTGCTGCCCGTGTCCCTCAAAGGTTTTGAAGAGATTGGGTTGCATTAACCTAAATGTGGAGAATTCTTGGAAAGAAAAGAAATGTATAGATTGATGGGACTAGTTCTTGAGGTAAGTACCAATACATATGATTGTATTTAATTACATAATTCGAGGCTTAACACATTTGTTTGCAAATGTGTTAAGTGATCTATTATATTGTTAACATAATTGGACTAAGGTGATGATTGAATGATGTGAAGGATGTGAAGATCATTAACAAGGTAAGCATAAACCCTATTTGATTGTATATCCTTATATGTCTTTAAACATTAACACATTGGGATGAAAGTGTTAAATAAGCTATTATATTGTGAATGTAAATGAAGAATATATATAAAGGATGAAATATGAAATGGGAAAGGTAGGAAGAAATGAGGATCATTCTTAAGGTATGTGCAATTTGTTATGATAAATGCTCTAGTAATGAATGATGTTAATATGTTTTGAGAAGTGAGAAAATGTTATGTTATATGCATTGTGAATCTTGTGTATGGCAATGTATTATATGAATAATATACTTTGAAATGTGATATCAATGATGCTATATGTATCATATGGATTGAGATATGATATGATATGAAGCCATTGTGATTGGCTATGATAATTCAATTGAAAGAGATAAGGCATGTTGGCCTAATTGATGATGAGATTGATAATGAAATAATAAATGAATTGTTTGTTTAATATGTTATTCAGTTTCAGAGTTCTGGATTTGGGTGGCATGCCTAAGAAATGATGAAAGGTAACAGTCTTGCCGGGTTGAGGATCTCCTCATATGTGTTGAGTTGATGGTCCAAGAGACTGGGTTTGTTACACTATGAGAATTGTGAATATGAGATATATGATTTGTAACAGTCTTGCCGGGTTGAGGATCTCCTCATATGTGTTGAGTTGATGGTCCAAGAGACTGGGTCTGTTACACTATCCATGGATAGAGAGACATGTATATACATTGCCTACGGGCGTGATGATTGTGACTATGAACCAAAGCAGTAACTCTGAACTTTGAATAACATATTAGTGTATTGGGCCCGAGTCTGTCTTTATTGTCAATGTGAAATGCAAGTATTGAAATATTGATTGTGAGTATTAAAAATGAATTATGCTTGGTGAATTGTGAATAATATAATGTTATTAAGTGTAATATGTAAATGAATTGTGGTTGATGATAAAGGTTGTCTTTATTGGAAATATGATTTATGATTTGTATGATATGTAAATTGTGTATTGCAATAATGAGTGATATGATGTGTAATGTGTGTATTGCAATAATGAGTGTATGATATGTAATGTGTGTATTGCAATAATAATTGGTATGATATGTAAAGTGTGTATTGCAATAATGGTTGGTGTGGTATATATATAATGTAGGGGTATTAATATATTGGTTTTGAGTATTGGTGATGCATTGGGGTTGGTGATAATATTATGTATATATATATACATCATATATGAAATTAGCTAGGATATATTAAAGATAAAATTAAAAAGAAAAGAAGATATGATAAGAACTAATTATATATTGAATCGATGTATCATTATATATCAATACTTCTATACTATATGTTTATATTTTATATTTGGACTACTAAGCTCTCGGGCTTAGCGCGGGTGTTTATTCGTGCAGGTATATAGATGGAAGATATGAAGTCTTTTGTTATGCCACAAGAAGAGTAAAGTTTGTCGAGACCAACTAGAGGGTAATGCATACATGTATAAATTTTAATTATGATGTATTTTTGACGAGAGAGTATTTATATGTATAAATGAAGTTTTAATAAAGATAATGATTTTGTAAATGTTATTTAAATTAATGTATTATGGTTTGAACTCTGTTATAAATATTTTAAAAGGTAACGAAAAGTGACATCCTTATACTTTATATATTTACTGTATGTATACTAGGTATACGCATAGTACTTATATAGGGTATCGGGGTGTTACAATTGTTTTGGTATCAGAGCTTAGGTTCGAGATTCTCGGCCTAAGTAAAATTAAAAAGAAAAAGTTTTGAAACGCTTAAAATGATTTAAAAAGAAGAGTTTTGAAAATGAAATTTGTAATACATGCATATGCATTCACACCTACGTTGGTCTCGGAGGTGGCATTATATGATTTGTAGTATATCTATGTTATATGAAATGGATGTTAATGTGTGAATGATGTTTTACATGAAAATAAAATTAGAAAATGAAATGATATGAATTTATATAAGTCTAATTGATAATTAAAAATGGAAATTTAAGCTAGTAAAGGAAAGTGTTGAATGTGTTGAAGTATAAAGAAATGAAACGGAAAATAAAGCTGAAAATGAGATGGAAACAAAATTAAGATTAGAATATGTACTCTCTCTTCTACACTTTGAATCTCTTTATAATAAGGTTGTGTTGGGTTAGTTAGATGGAGGAAATATTGCTGGATTGATAATATTGAAAGATATGTTATTGAAATGAAAAGAGTATGGTGGGATATGGAATGAGTTGATGAGTATAGATAAAGTGTGACTATTTAAAGTTTAGGATATATATATAAAGTTAAGGTTTTGTTTAAAAAAAATAAAATAAAATAATATTGGTTAAGTAAGAATATCAATTAGTATTGTTGTTATAATGCAAACATTGTGAATTCAAGGTTAGAAATGTGAGATGCTTGGATATTGTGAAAGCTCATGGTAATGGTAATAATATATGATATTTGAGATTTTTCAAAATGAGCTTAATAATTGGGGAAGAAATATGTGTTGATATTGCTTTGTGATATATAGATATATATATATATATCCGAGATGTTTTTAAAGTTGATTTTAAGAAAAGATGAGTTTGGTAAATTGAAGTTTAAGCAAAGTAGTAAGTTGAAAAGTTAAAGTCCTACTAGAATTTGATAAAGATTGATTGGATATTGATGATTTAATGTATATTCAATACCTGAGCCAGGTGAAATGATTAATATTGCACATGAAAGTATTATGACTTAAGTAATGTGATTGATGGTATGAGAATTTGTTTTGAAGTAAAAAGAGAAATAGATAAGCAAATGAAAAGGAGCTATTTTAAGTCATTTTATTGCAAAAAAAAAAATCACTAAACACAACTCTTACTCTTCCATCACCAACACCAACCTAGCTTCTTATCTTTAATTCCATTTCAACACTTTTACACACACCATACACAAACACACTTAATCATACTATCCATAAACCTAACTCAATCCATACACAACTTCAAAAAGAACCAAAGCAAACAAGAGAAATCTTACCAAAATGATGAAATTCCTTGAAATTTCAACTTGGTTACTTGGAATCTCTCTCAACTTTGGAGCTTAGAACATCAAACCCTTCTTTTACTCTCTTGCTTTCCTTTGTCTTAGGTGAGCCAGCCACACAAGGAAAAAGAAGAAGAAATGATGAAGAAAACACAAAGTCAATAGGCATTAAATACTCCTCCAAAAGAAAATTACTATCTTACCCTCATACACATTTTAATTCTCTTTACAAGCTCTTGCCCATTTTGGTAATTTCACATTCAACAATTTAAATATCTTCTTCCCTTGACTAAGCACTTTGACCAACATATATGTCATATATATTGCCATATACCCAACATATACACTATCTCTCTCTATACAATTCTTTCCTTTGCAAATACACATATTCATTTCTCTCAAATACTTTTACCATTCAACCAAACCCTATACAAATATACCACTTATCAATTACACATTCAATTCAATTATAACAATATTATCATAACTTCTAGGCACACTTAGGGATATTACAATTAGACATATACATATACATCACATATACATTAAATCCAAATACAACAACTCCTCCAAAACTTTTAAGGTATATCTCGGGATATTACAGATGTATCCTTGACTATGCTACTTGGTCCCCACCATTCATGTTTTCAATACCTTGAAGATAAAAGCCATAAATGCAAAGCCTTCTATCATTCCAATGCAAAACCTGAACAAGCATCTGGAAGGAGTCAATGAGAACACTTCAGCTGATCACCTCAGTATGTGAGTCGACAAAACCACTATAAGTATTACTCATGCATATTATAGATACATGAGCATATCACACTGCATTTTTCTTTGTCAAAAGTAAAATAGTCTATGAAGACCCATTGCTTAAGGAAGCTCCAATCATTTTGCAAAAGAAGAAATGCATACTTGTCCAAAGAAACTAGACAATATACAAACATCAATCAAAGCCTACATGAAAAAATCTTTGGTTTGAGCCTACACAGGGGGCAAAGTCTCTCTCTTAAATATGGTTTGAAGAATTAGTATTTTACTTGGTTTTAATTATATTTTCCTAAACAATTTTATTTTCTTAACTAATTAGTATTAGGTTTTTATTTTTTTTATATAAATAGGACGATTAAAAGACACATAGGGAGGGGGGAAAATATTATTCAACCAGGAGAAAAAATTATCTAGGATGGACTTTTGGAAAACATTAGGACTTTGATTTTTTCTTTGGGTTTTTTGAAATTCTAGACGCAGGGAGGACTTTTTTTTGGACCGGGGGACTTTGGATTTTTGGGACTTGAGACTCAGGAAGTTGAGACTTTCAAAATGATAAAAAAAACTTAGCAATCAAAATCAAAATAAATTATTCAATTCACAGGTAGCCAAGTCTTGCGGTCTTGCTCTGCCAGGAATCTTACATTAAAGCAGGCAGTAGCTTGTTTTAATTTCTTCAATTTGGTGGAGCCTTCACACGCATGTAAGTTCTTCTAAATTCAATTTATTAAATCAATAATCACCTCCACTTTTCAAAACTATCATCACAACATTTTGATTGCTCAACTTCTTTTTGATTTCTTTCATACAGTAAACATAAATTTTAATTTAAATTAATAACATAATCATCAAAACACTAATCTAATTTACTCAAACCCTAATGTTATTTTCATAAAAATACCAAACCCTATTTTCTAAATCTTAAACCCTAAAATCTTAATTTTCAACACAAAAACCTACATCTCTAAAAACTAGTTTTCAAAATTTTCCCTCTTGACCCCCGACCACTAACCATCTAGCGGGATCGCTGTATGGGTTCATCGAAGGTCAATATTTATTTGTGTATATAAGTCTTTATGTTTAACTTCCTTTATTTTAAATCCTAATTTAGTTATTAAAATTATAAAAGCCTTAATTTAAGATGTAAACCCTAAATTTATATATTTATTGCTTTATTTAATTTTAGATTTGATTAAGTAGTTTATTATATATTTTGATGATTGATTTATTTAATTTTGATGTTTGGTTTATTTAATTTATCATGGATGAATATTTTTCAATTATTATTTATTTATTAAAATTGTAAGAGGTATGTTTCCATGATTGGGTACCTCATTAATTAATTTTCAAGAAATTTAAATTATTTTTATATTTTGGGATTAATGTAAAGGACACATTTTCACCTTTTGGTGGGTGTCCTATTTAGCTTTAGACGTTACTTTGACGATGTTAATCTAGTTAGCTTTAGATTTATTTAGCTTTAGACGATGTAAGGATATATTTTCATCCTCAGATGGGTGTTCATTTATCTATTTTGTTTGAACATTACTTTGATTTTAATACAATGATGCTTTTATTTTAATGATTACATGTAGTATGGATAATGTCATTATATTTAAGAATTATATAATATTAAGACCTGAAAAGGAGGCCGGTTCTAATAAATCGTGCGTTGTAGGAGTGCTGGGCCATTTCTCACCTTCCCCATACGTACTCAACTTTTCAAACCCATTAGGGGGTTGGAGATTCCTTAGGAATCGAGTCATGCACCCCTTTCTTTTTCCCGGCCCATGCGGGCGGCGACTCCATTTTCTCTGGGCTTAGTCCCGTGTTCTCTAAGGCCCTGAGCCTAACAGTATCGAAGTCGCAAAAACCATTCCACATGGGAGTGGGGGCGAAAATCTCCCCTCACAGTGGCTACTGCTTCTTCTGGGTTTGGTTATTGTTTATTGTGGCTTCTGTGTATTCTTGTTAATTCTCGATACTGGATGTTCTAATTCCCATATGCTTATTATTTTTAGCTCTAGTGTTTCTTATTAATTTTGGCCACCTGTTTTGCTAATTGCTTTTGTATTTATAGGAAAAATTAGAGACATGTTCTCCAAGGAATACTATTTAGGGGTTGCCGTACATTGGGTACATTTCAAAGTTACATGTTGTTCATCCTCTCAGTCATGGGCTCCAATTGCATTATGGGTGAAAGGAGCCCTACACATCATATATGGGAACGATGGAAATTAGGTTTCATCTGAACCCCCTCTGTAGTATGCATGCTCTCATTAAGGACAATGTGAATCTTTAAGTGTGGGGTGCATTTTATGTTTTGTGTTTTTACTTTTAATTGCATTTTGTGTTTTTGTGGTTTTACTTTTAACTTGTTTTTGTTTAAGTTTTAGTTAATGTTTTTAATGTTTTTCTTTGAATAAATGAATTTTTGAAAGTTCAATTGTTATAAAATTGTTGATAGATGACCTTTGAATTTTTGAAGCATGAATTTGAGAATCGAGTAGAATTGGTGCTTATTGTCAATTTTGTTGGTTTTTCCTTGCATTGCCATTAACCTAGTGAGAAATTGAGCCATCAACTTATCATTATTGTTGTGGGTGAACATCTTTGATTGATGAATTGCTAGAACTTGCTTTGACATGCATTTTAAGATTACATAAAAATTTCAATTAGGCATCAAGATGATTAAGGCAATTAGGTGAACCCAATTTGGCTTAAAAAGACCAACCCTATTTTTAACCTTAGTTAGCCAATTTTGAGCTTATTTTATTTTTCCTTTTCTTTCTTTTTAACAACACCATTAGCTTGGACCTTGTTGTTTAACTCTTACCCTTTCATTAGGTCAAGAGCATTTTAAGAGCGTTTATGACCGAGTGTTGTGTTGAATTAAGTGTGGGGTTAAATTTAGTAGGTTTAAGATTGCAAAGCAAAATAATAAAAAAAAATAAAAAAAAAGAGAAAAGAAAAAGAAAAAAAAATAAAAAAAAGAGAAAAATAAAAAATATATATAATAATAAGAATAATTGTTGTTCTTGTTGAAAGGGTTGGAATGCATCATTGCAATATTTAATAAGTGAGTTCCCTTGAAAAACTCTTTAATGTCAAGGGGTAGATGAGAGGAAGATATTTTGGGATTGTTGGGTTATGTATATGATCGGGTACTTCATTCTTAAAGTGCTCTTGAACTTAATGATCAAGCTCACATTTCCTAAATATCATGCCTTTACCTTAGCCCCATTACAACCCAATAAAGACCTTTTGATTGATGCTTGATGGTTATTTTATGGTGGAGATTTGACTGATAAGCAAGCCTATGGCAATAATCTTTCATTGATTGTTATGAGTGTAAACACCACCATGATCAAACACTTGTAAGAGTTGGTTAGGTAGTGACAACATTGGTTATGCATGGAAAGCCACTTAATTGCATTGGTGTTGATTTTGTTTGATCCGATATTGATTGCAGATTTAGGGATAAGGAAGTCTTGATGCATCTTTATAACTCTTGAACTTAACAAAATTCATCTTGTTTAGTGTGTTTTGATTTTAGCCTTGCTTGGGGACAAGCAAGGAATTAAGTGTGGGGTAGTTGTTTAGATCATTTTAGTACTTGTTTTTAGTGTGATTTTTATATGTTCTTAGTTAATGTTTTGATTGATTTTTGTTTTAAGTTTGTTTAAAGTGTTTGGTTTTAGGTTTAAGTGCAAAAACCCCCTTGGATGATTAAAACAATCAAGAAAAATGAAGAAATCAAAGAAAACCATGAGACACGGCCAAGCTTTATTTGGCTTGGCCGTGTCCCTCATCAAAAGAAGAAGAAATCAAAGAAAACCATGAGACACGGCCAAGCTTGATTTGGCTTGGCCGTGTCCCTCATCAAAAGAAGAAGAAATCAAAGAAAACCATGAGACACGGCCAAGCTTGTCATGGCTTGGCCGTGTCCCTCAAGCAAAGTTTGTCCAGAAGCAAACACGGTCATGAGACACGGCCAAGCCACTGGCCGTGTCTCACCAAAAGAGCAAAATCCAAAGAACGAAAAGAAAGAAGGCAGAAGGCGACACTGGCAAGTGACATGGCCAAGCCACTGGCCATGCCACATGAGACAAAGAAAGAAAGAAAGAAGAAGGCAGTGAAGGCACGGCCAGCAAGCTTGGCCGTGTCCCAAAGAAAAATGAGAGACATGGCCAAGCCAAATCAAGCTTGGTCGTGTCACCCTTAATATCTATTTAAGTTCTTTCGCACAACAGAAAGAGAAGAGGGGGGTACGGCTAGGGTTTTGAGAAAGAGAGAAAAGAAAAGAGAAAGAGGAGATGGCTAGGGTTTGAGGAGAGAGTGACACTTTCCTTGTCCCTTCATCTTCATCCTCCATCTTCATCTTCTCCATCTTCCATTGATAAGATCTTTGAGGTTCTTTGGAATAAATTGGGTTAACAAGCTCTTGAAGGTTGAAGAAGCTTCATTGAAAGGATTGGTGACTTGAGAAAGCTCCATTCCATCTTCCAAAGGCAAAATCAATTGAAGGGTTGGTGACTTGAGAAAGCTCCATCCAAGGGTTTGGTGACTTGAGAAAGCTTCATTCCATATTGCAAAGGGGAATCAACCATTGAAGAGGGCTTGAGTTCTTCATCAAATCAAAGTGGAGCTAGGAGGAAGACTAGCAATCCTACTCTTGGCATCTTCACAAGGGGTTTTTCTATTCTCTCTTTTAATTCATTTCTATTGTTGTTGTTGTATTAAGAGATTGATATTGCAATGAACAATTTGTATTTGTTTTATATTGAGTTGAATGTTTGTTCTAAATTGATGATGTTGAGCTAAATACCCATGCCTAGGGTTTGTAGTATATTTGATTGAATGCTTTGAGTTGATATTTATATTGATGTACCTTGTTGTTGGTTGATTGTATTGTATAAAATGCTAGGTTGATAGATTAGCTGCCTATTGATCTCTAGATATTGAATGAAGGATCGAGAGATGAAATTTGATATCGAAATTATGCAATCGACTACCCTATGAATGAATTAGAAATATAAGTTCTAGGGTTTTGTTATTTTGGTAATGTAAAAGAATTGGTCATTGTTAATTCATGAATGTGAGAACTAATGGATTGGTAATTGACTAATTAACCTTAAGGAACAAATTAATTATATGGTTATGTTAATGGATAATTGAGAATTGAGCTTTGATTGAATGGACTTATACCCCTAGGCACCTTCCCAAGAATCAATTTGATCTTGTATACCCATCACACACATCAGTCCTACACTCCTTAATCTTAGGTTTAAATCATTTTCGCACCATTCCAACACAACAAACTTCCGCATTTAAAAACTTGTCAATCAAGCTATTACGAACCACACCTTCTTGAGGAAACGACCTTGGGGCAATCACCTTTGCTACAGCTACCTCGTATACTTGCGAGTGACGCTTGTAGTAGTACTTAATTCGAGCGCAAGAAGTTTTTGGCACCGCTGCCGGGGAAGGCTGTTTAAGTATTGATAGTTTGATTTTTCTTTACAATTTAATTTATTGTTTGTTTTCTTTGAATTGTTTGTTTGTTTTGTTTGATTTTCTTTCAATTTAATTATTTGCTTGTTTTTCTTTAAGTTGTTAAGTGCCTTTTGTAAAGATGTAGTTTTCAAGGCACGGGACAATTTATGATAGGAACGATGATTCTAAAATGGCATGACAATTAGCAAAATTGACGAATCAACTTAAGGTGCTAAATGCAAGAGGAAGAGCACCTATGCCATGCCAAGAGATATGTGCAGCATGTGGCAATGTAGGCCATAGTGCAAATACGTGTTCAATGGGTTTTAGAAGATACCAAGAATGGCAAGAGGAAGAATATGACTACCAAGGTTTCCAGTAAATGGATAGAAATGACACATATTCTAATCCTTATAATCCCAACTGGGGAGGCCAAACAAATTTTTCTTGGGAAAATCAGCAGCACATTCCACCTCCAAATTTTTTTCAACCTTACCAAAGAGACTCTTACTCTCAAGAGCAATATTCAAATCAAAATTACCTTAAGACACCTACACTTGAAGATAGTTTGAATGCCTTCATTCGAATTAGCGAACAAAATCAAGATAAACTTAAGGAACCCACTTTGGAAGATAGTTTGAATGCCTTCATTCAAACTAGCGCACAAAATCAAGATCACCTTAAGAAACCCACATTGAAGGATAGTTTGAATGCCTTCATTCAAATTAGTGCACAAAATCAGGATCAATGCAAGAAATCCACAGTGGAAGATGATTTGAATACTTACCTTCAAATTAGCACACAAAATCAGGAAGGGAGCAATGAGAGGTTTGATTCTTTGGAAGAATCATTGAAGAGGGTGGAAGCTCAAGTTGGGCAATTGGCACATCAACTCCAAGCACACCAAAAAGAGGAATTTCCTAGCCAATTGGAGCAAGTCAAGGCAATCACAAATTTGCGGAGTGAACAGGTAATATATAACAAATTTTGTGATTCTTTGGATGCAGGCACTAATCAAGAAGATAATGACGAGGAGATACAAACCAATATTGAGGAGTTGAGCCAATCAAACGAGAAGGAGAATTTGGAGGCATTAACCTCACAAAAGTTGCATGAATTTTCCAACCCTGATAGGCCACCAAATCCATTTCCATGTAGCTTGAAGGATGAGGAGCAAGGTAAGCAACTTCCTGACATCTATAATATGCACTCCCAAGGAGATAGTGGAAATAAGATTGGGATGACTATGATCTTAGAAGAAGAGCATGAGATGCCCAATTTAGAAATTGAGGAGTGTAAGCTAATGTTAGATGCTGAGGTTGTTGAGATGGGACTTGACATTGTTAAAGTGGATAAAGAAGTGATTCAACCAAACTTGGTTAAACTTAAAGAGTCCCCAAAAGTCATCTCTACTACTCTTGGTGGTAAGGAAGAGAAGAAATATGATATGCTCAGGTTGCACAAAGACAAAGATTATTACCACGTTCCTATAGCACTGGAGGATCACCCCGAGGTGACTTTCACATGTCCCTTTGAGACATGTTCTCTTCAAGGAATGCTATTTAGGGGTTGCCGTACATTGGGTACATTTCAAAGTTACATGTTGTTCATCCTCTCAGTCATGGGCTCCAATTGCATTATGGGTGGAATGAGCCCTACACATCGTATATGGGAACGGTGGAAATCAGGTTTCATCTAAACCCCCTCTGTAGTATGCATGCTGACATTGAGGACAATGTAAATCTTTAAGTGTGGGGTGCATTTTATGTTTTGTGTTTTAACTTTTAATTGCATTTTGTGTTTTTGTGGTTTTACTTTTAACTTGTTTTTGTTTAAGTTTTAGTTAATGTTTTTAATGTTTTTCTTTGAATAAATGAATTTTAGAAAGTTCAATTGTTATAAAATTGTTGATAGATGACCTTTGAATTTTTGAAGCATAAATTTGAGAATCGAGTAGAATTGGTGCTTATTGTCAATTTTGTTGGTTTTTCCTTGCATTGCCATTAACCTAGTGAGGAATTGAGCCATCAACTTATCATTGTTGTGGGTGAACATCTTTGATTGATGAATTGCTAGAACTTGCTTTGACATGCATTTTAAGATTACATAAAAATTTCAATTAGGCATCAAGATGATTAAGGCAATTAGGTGAATCCAATTTGGCTTAAAAACACCAACCCTATTTTTAACCTTAGTTAGCCAATTTTGAGCTTATTTTATTTTTCCTTTTCTTTCTTTTTAACAACACCATTAGCTTGGACCTTGTTGTTTAACTCTTACCCTTTCATTAGGTCAAGAGCATTTTAAGAGCGTTTATGACCGAGTGTTGTGTTGAATTAAGTGTGGGGTTAAATTTAGTAGGTTTAAGATTGCAAAGCAAAATAATAAAAATAAAATAAAAAAAAAGAGAAAAGAAAAAGAAAAAAAAATAAAAAAAAGAGAAAAATAAAAAATATATATAATAATAAGAATAATTGTTGTTCTTGTTGAAAGGGTTGGAATGCATCATTGCAATATTTAATAAGTGAGTTCCCTTGAAAAACTCTTTAATGTCAAGGGGTAGATGAGAGGAAGATATTTTGGGATTGTTGGGTTATGTATATGATCGGGTACTTCATTCTTAAAGTGCTCTTGAACTTAATGATCAAGCTCACATTTCCTAAATATCATGCCTTTACCTTAGCCCCATTACAACCCAATAAAGACCTTTTGATTGATGCTTGATGGTTATTTTATGGTGGAGATTTGACTGATAAGCAAGCCTATGGCAATAATCTTTCATTGATTGTTATGAGTGTAAACACCACCATGATCAAACACTTGTAAGAGTTGGTTAGGTAGTGACAACATTGGTTATGCATGGAAAGCCACTTAATTGCATTGGTGTTGATTTTGTTTGATTCGATATTGATTGCGGATTTAGGGATAAGGAAGTCTTGATGCATCTTTATAACTCTTGAACTTAACAAAATTCATCTTGTTTAGTGTGTTTTGATTTTAGCCTTGCTTGGGGACAAGCAAGGAATTAAGTGTGGGGTAGTTGTTTAGATCATTTTAGTACTTGTTTTTAGTGTGATTTTTATATGTTTTTAGTTAATGTTTTGATTGATTTTTGTTTTAAGTTTGTTTAAAGTGTTTAGTTTTAGGTTTAAATGTAAAAACCCCCTTGGATGATTAAAACAATCAAGAAAAATGAAGAAATCAAAGAAAACCATGAGACACGGCCAAGCTTGATTTGGCTTGGCCGTGTCCCTCATCAAAAGAAGAAGAAATCAAATAAAACCATGAGACACGGCCAAGCTTGATTTGGCTTGGCCGTGTCCCTCATCAAAAGAAGAAGAAATCAAAGAAAACCATGAGACAAGGCCAAGCTTGTCATGGCTTGGCCGTGTCCCTCAAGCAAAGTTTGTCCAGAAGCAAACACGGTCATGAGACACGGCCAAGCCACTGGCCGTGTCTCACCAAAAGAGCAAAATCCAAAGAACGAAAAGAAAGAAGGCAGAAGGCGACACTGGCAAGTGACATGGTCAAGCCACTGGCCATGTCACATGAGACACGGCCAAGCCACTCTTGGCTTGGCAGTGTCACCTCCTTGAAGAACAAGGAAAAGAAAGAAAGAAAGAAGAAGGCAGTGAAGGACACGGCCAGCAAGCTTGGCCGTGTCCCAAAGAAAAATGAGAGACACGGCCAGGCCAAATCAAGCTTGGCCGTGTCACCCTTAATATCTATTTAAGTTCTTTCGCATGATAGAAAGAGAAGAGGGGGTACGGCTAGGGTTTTGAGAAAGAGAGAAAAGAAAAGAGAAGGAGGAGATGGCTAGGGTTTGAGGAGAGAGTGACACTCTCTTTGTCCCTTCATCTTCATCCTCCATCTTCATCTTTTCCATCTTCCATTGATAAGATCTTTGAGGTTCTTTGGGATAAATTGGGTTAACAAGCTCTTGAAGGTTGAAGAAGCTTCATTGAAAGGATTGGTGACTTGAGAAAGCTCCATCCAAGGGTTTGGTGACTTGAGAAAGCTCCATTCCATATTGCAAAGGGGAATCAACCATTGAAGAGGGCTTGAGTTCTTCATCAAATATCAAAGTGGAGCTAGGAGGAAGACTAGCAATCCTACTCTTGGCATCTTCACAAGGGGTTTTTCTATTCTCTCTTTTAATTCATTTCTATTGTTGTTGTTGTATTAAGAGATTGATATTGCAATGAACAATTTGTATTTGTTTTATATTGAGTTGAATGTTTGTTCTAAATTGATGATGTTGAGCTAAATACCCATGCCTTGGGTTTGTAGTATATTTGATTGAATGCTTTGAGTTGATATTTACATTGATGTACCTTGTTGTTGGTTGATTGTATTGTATAAAATGCTAGGTTGATAGATTAGCTACCTATTGATCTCTAGATATTGAATGAAGGATCGAGAGATGAAATTTGATATCGAAATTATGCAATCGACTACCCTATGAATGAATTAGAAATATAAGTTCTAGGGTTTTTTTAATTTGGTAATGTAAAAGAATTGGTCATTGTTAATTCATGAATGTGAGAACTAATGGATTGGTAATTGACTAATTAACCTTAAGGAACAAATTAATTACAAGGTTATGTTAATGGATAATTGAGAATTGAGATTTGATTGAATGGACTTATACCCCTAGGCACCTTCCCAAGAATCAATTTGATCTTGTATACCCATCACACGCATCAATCCTACACTCCTTAATCTTAGGTTTAAATCATTCTCACACCATTCCAACACAACAAACTTCCGCATTTAAATACTTGTCAATCAAGCTATTACGAACCACACCTTCTTGGGGAAACGACCTTGGGGCGATCACCTTTGCTACAGCTACCTTGTATACTTGCGAGTGACGCTTATAGTAGTACTTAATTCGAGTGCAACACTATACTCTTCTTTTAAATATTGAATTTTGATAATCATTTGATTCTATAGCTAATTAATTTAGGTTATAATTTTGTACAAATCCTAACAACAATCACCCAACTAATACATTATTTCACAGTAGCTTAGAATTATCAAAACCCTAGTCATACATTTCATAAAACCAAGATTGAATCTATTTGTTTTATTCCAGTAGCTCACTTCATATTTATTTCAACCTCACAGTAGCCTAATATTTTAATCAAATTATTCAAACCCTAATCTATCTTCCAAAATAACCATAATCCAAACCTTAATTTCCTAAATCCTAGCTCCAGAAACCTTAAATTTCCTAAACTTTTAAACTCTAACCCTAATTTTGTAAACCACTAAAACCTTTTATCCCATAACCCTATTTTCTAAATTTCCTAGCCTTAATCTAGTAACCCAAAATATATTTTTATCCAGTAGCCCCAAAATCCTATTTTTCAACTGAAAACCATAATTTCCACCCCAAAACCCTAATTTTTATCTTATAAACCCTAATTATGTACATTTAATACTCTAAACCCTAGTTTTAGTTATTAAATTTGTTACATATGTTTATAATGGATGATTTTTTTTGTTATAATGGATATTTTACGTTTAATTATTATATTTGAATGATTTAATTTGCCTAACTAATTACTTATTTGATTTCTTGAATTGTAAAAGGCACATTTCCACTTTGTGGGTGCCTTAGTAATTTTTAATTATCAAATTTAGTTTATCATTTAAAGTTTTGGGTTAATGTAAAAGGATACGTTTTCACTTTTTGGTGGGTATCATGTTTATTTTATTTTAAATATTGGATGTAGTTGTAAAGACATGTTTCCATCCTTGGATGGATGCCTGTTTTGATTGTTTTTATAATAAAGTGATGGATGTTTATTTCTTTCAATTGTTGCATGTAGTATGGATAATATCATGATATTTAAGAATTTTATAATATATAGACTTGAAAAGAGGCTAGTTCCAATGAACCGGGCATTATGGGGGTGATGGGTCAATCTCACCTTCACCATGCGTACCCAACTTTCCGAACCGATTAGGAGGTTGGAGATTCCTTAGGAATTGAGTCATTCACCCCTTTCTTTTTTCTGGCCCATCCAAGTGGCTACTCCATTTTTTCCAGATTTAGGTCCGTGTTCTCTAAGGCCCTGAGCCTAACAATGCTGAAGTCGCAAGAACCATTCCACCGGAAGTGGGGGCAAAAATCTCCGCTCACAGTGGTGACTCCAATGGGGATAAGAGAAGCTGATTCCATTGGTCTTTATATTATTTTATTCTTTCTTTTTAAGATATTATCCATTGAATCATTTTAGATTACATTGTGTGCGTGAGTTAGGATGCTCGTGTTACTCGTATTATGTTATGTATGGGATATCATACTTTCACTCAAGGTATGAAGATCGATAATGGCATAACCACTCATAGACTCGTATCATTTGGTATATACTTGCTATAGGAACCTAAGCTTTTAAACCCAAAGACTAAAGCCCATATAGTTGGCATAGTTACTTTCCTTAGGTTTATACCCAAATGCTTGCTCTTTGACTATGTTTGACATATCTTAGTTTGAATCATGACTTATTTGGTTTGCTCTTTTTCTAATATGATCTAATTATATTGTAAGCCTAAAATAATTTTCAAAAGCCCAAATTAATTTTTAAAGCCCAAAAGACCAAAACTATTTTTAAAAATTTTCAAGATGGTCTTTAGACATAAAACCTTTTTCCAAGAAGGGTCAAAAATTATTTTTACCTCATGGCCCAAGTTCAAAACCCAAAATCTATTTTTAAACAAATCTTTTCACAATGGGATTTGAAATAAAAATATTTTTCACCTCATGGCCTAAGCTCAAAGTCCAAAGATTCATTTTGAAATAAACCTTTTTACAATGGGCTTTGAAATAAAACTATTTTTCATTCAAAACTTTTTTTTTAAATAGGCTTACAATTATCTAAGTCAATTATGGAATATTTAAAATTAATTGTGGGCCTAGTTTACACTAAGACTTTTTAACTATGGGCTTGTTTGAGGTATGAATCACTAGTTGCTTTTTCAAAATGAGAAATCTATTTATGATAAACCTTTTAATTTATTTTTAATATAATATAGCATATGTAGACCCTTAATGTTTGATCCAGTTTAGTCCAAAAATTTTAAAACAGTTCAAAATAATTTTTATGGTATATATTATTTATTTTCATAATATAATATTTATTTTACTTATTATTTATTATTCATTTTATTTTATTAATATTTAATGTTTATATTTATTTTTTAAAAATATATAAAAATAAAAATAAAAAATCGGACGGATTGGTGGGCGTCGCGCAGCAGCACTGCCTCGCTGCCGCGCAACAAGCAACTTTGCCGCAGAACTGGACTGCCCAGTTCGCCATTGGCAGGTGCCTGCAGCAAGTGCTGCCAGCAACAAGTTGCTTAGTTTGCCCTGCAAGCCAGCAAGCCCGTTCCTCGCCAGCCTGCAGCAATCCTCGCAGGCCCAGCAGCACGCTGACACGCCAATCCCCATAGCACGCAAGCCCAGCGCCCCAGCATGCCAGCCCACTGCTGATTTTGCCAAATCTTATTTTACTCGGTTTTAGTTTTATTTCCTTAACAATTTTTAATTTTCTTAACATACTAGGTTTTTAATTTTAATTGCATATAAATGTCACATTAAAACACACAGAAAAGAAAAAGAAAATTTTATTCGGCCAAGACAGAGATATTATTCAGGATTGGACTTTTGGAATTTTGATTTTCTAAATTCTTTTCCAAATATTCAGACTTTGGAATTTTTAGGGGACGAAAAGGCTTGGCTTTTGGAACTTTGGACGGTAGCAGACTTTGAAACAAGCAACTGGAGCAAACTTTGAGTCAAATTATAAATGGAACAACTTCAAACAACAAAGGATAATCTTATAAAGGTAGTAGCATACTACCTTTGTCTCACTCAACCAAAATTCCAACAAAAAATTGTGGTAGACCCAACAAATGACGGTAAACTCTAAACCAATTCAATATAACATGTTTCAATTGTCTTAAATACTGAATAACATGCTTTGACGATTTATTCCTAGGTTAGATTAGATTTAAATTAATTACACTGGCCTCATATTTTTATAGTTTTGATAATAGTATTAGTTTTGTAAATCTAAACCATAAAACCCCGAGTAACTCCACTTTTTCAAAATCTTTAAAGTAGCCTAAATATTCTAAATAATATTTATATTAATTCCAAAACCCTAGTTTAATATGTAAACTCTAGATTTATATATTTATTGCTTTATTTAGTTCTAGATTTAATTATTTAGTTTATTATATGTTTTGATGATTGATTTATTTAATTTTGATGTTTGGTTTATTTATTTATCATGGATGAATATTTTTTAATTAATATTTTTTTATTAAAATTGTAAGAGGTATGTTTTCATAATTGGGTACCTCATTAATTAGTCCTTATGTAATTTAAATTATTTTCATATTTTGGGATTAATGTAAAGGACATGTTTCAACCTTTTGATGGGTGTCCTATTTAGTTTTAGACATTGAACAATGTAAGGACACATTTCCTTCCTCGGATGGGTGTCCATTTATTTATTTTATTTGAACATTGCTTTGATTTTAATATAATGATGATTTATTTTAATTATTGCATGTAGTATGGATTATATCATAATAACTAAGAATTTTATAATATTAAGACCTAAAAAGGAGGTCGGTTCCAATGAACCAGGCGTTTTGGGGGTGCTGGGCCATTTCTCACCTTCCCCACACGTACCTAACTTTTTGAACTCATTAAGGGGTTAGGGATTCTTTAGTAATTGAGTCATCCACCCCTTTCTTTTTCCCAGCCCGTCCGGGTGGCAACTACATTTTCTCCGGGCTTAGGCCCGTGTTCTCTAAGGCCCTAAGCCTAATAGTGCCGAAGTCGTAAGAACCATTCCACGTGTGAGTGGAGGCAAAAATCCCGGCTCACAGTGGCGACTCCACTGGGGATAAGAGAAGTTGCTTCCGTTGGTGTAGACCCTTAATTTTTTACTCAATCCGATCCAATATGCTTTATTTAGTCCAAAATGATTTTTGTTGTCTAATTAGTCTAAAATAATTTTAATTAAATAGTTTTTGCTTTATTATCTAATTTTTATTAATAAAAATTAAAAATAAACAAATAAAAATCAAAATATAAAAATAAAAATCGGAGTCGAAAAAAAATCGGCAGCTAAAACAGTCGCGAGGGCCCGCGGAGGTTTTGCCCCGCAGGAATTTCCTGCGGGCAAAACCTTTGCCAGTAGGAATTTCCTGCGGGCGAGCTATTTCGTCAGTAGGAATTTCCTGCAGGCGAAATATTCGCTCGCAGAAAATTCCTGTGGGCGTGCCAGCCACGGGCCCGCTGCCACAGTTTTTGCCAGCGCAAATTTTTTTGACCCAAATTTTTGAAACCTAATCCAATTAGGTTTTAATTTCTTTTTTTTATTAATATTAATTGCAGTATGTAATTAGGAGAAAAAAACCTAAAAATGAATATAAATAAGGACCAATAAAACCAAATTGAAGGAGGAAAAAAAGAGGCAGAAGCTTGATTTTTTGAAACCAAATCAATGAAGGAAAAAGGAAACTCAATTCAATTGATCTTTAAAGCAGCAGCAGCATGAATTAAGCAATTCAAAGGCAACAAAGACTTGTCTTTGGAGCTAGTTCATCCAAGAAGATTTGTTTTTGGAGGAATCAACAAAAGAAGGTATGCTAAATTCTTTTTGATTTATGTTTTCACAGTAGCAAACTTATGAAATTAAGGTTTTTTAAATAAAAAACTTTAGAACTTTAATTTAATTTTTCCAAGATTAAAAACACTAATACATTACTTTATTTTCCAAAAAGATTTAAAATTATTATTTTTTGCTTCTTCAAAAGTCTCAAAATTGAACAAATTCTTTAACAAAACCAAAACTTGATTCTGTTTCTTTCAAATTTTTCAAATAAGTTCTATTTCATTCAAAAAGTCTTCAAAAACATCTTTTCTACTTATAAGAACTTCAATCCGTGTGTTTAAATTCATAAAACCTCACAAAATCATCAATTTATCTTTTTAAACCCTAATTCAACAAATCACCCGAGAACCCTAATTTTAAAGCATAAAACCCTAAAATCTAAAATTCAACTTTTAAACCTAAAATAATGAACCCTAATCCTTTTAAAACCTTAAACCCTAATTTTTATGAACCCTAATCCTTTTAAAACATTGAAAACCATAAAAACATAAAAACTCTAAAATTACACAGTAGCTTACATCACTATTTAAAACCATGAATTAAAAAGTATTTCAAAGTGTTCAAAACCCTAGTTTCATGATTTCACTATTCAAATCTTAATTTGTTTAATCAAAGTGTCTTACCAACCTTTAAAAAAACATAAAACTCTAATCTATTTTAATTCTCTAAAAAGTCACAGTAGCTTAACTTTAGAATTTCTAAAACCTTAACACGTGAAATAAAAACCCTAAATGGAAATAGTAGCTATACTTGAACTTTTATTTGCTTTATTCAATTCCATATTTGATTATGATTTAATTTATTTCTTATGCTTTAATTTATTTGAATTCAATACTTGATTTATTTAATTTATCATGGATGGATGTTTATTTTATATCTTGATATTTAAATACTTTTGATGTATGACTTATTTATGGATGATTATTTACTTTTATCAATTAATTTAGATTTCCAAAAGTTGTAAGAGGTATGTTTCCACTTGGTGGGTACCTCATTAGTTAAACATCATGTAATTTAATTTGCTTTTCTATTTTAGAACCTATGTAAAGGGCATGTTTCTACTTTTTGGTGGGTGTCCTATCTAGGCATGTGATGTAAGGACATGTTTCCATCCTTGGATGGGTGTCCATTTATTTGTTTTTGTTTTGTTTGGACATTGCTTTGATTTTAATATAATGATGCTTTCTTTTTATTGTGTGTAGTATGGATAATATTATTATATTTAAGAATTTTATAATATTAAGACCTGTAAAGGAGGCCAGTTCCAATGAACCGGGCGTTGTGAGGGTGCTGGGCCATTTCTCACCTTCCCCACACATGCCCAACTTTCCGACCCCATTAAGGGGTTGGGGATTCCTTAGGAATCGAGTCATCCACCCCTTTCTTTTTTCCCGGCCCGTCCGAGTGGCAGCTCCATTTTCTCCGGACTTAGGTTCGTGTTCTCTAAGGCCCCGAGCCTAAACAGTGCCGAAGTCGCAAGAACCATTCCACCGGGAGTTGGGGCGAAAATCCCCACTCACAGTGGCGACTCCACTGGGGATAAGAGAAGTTGATTCCGTTGGTCTTTATATTATTCTATTCTTTCTTATAATGATATTATCCATTGCATCATCTTAGATTGCATCGTGTGCGTGAGTTAGGACGCTCGTGTTACCCGTGTTATGTTATGTAAGGGATACCATACTTTCACTCAAGGTATGGAAATCGAGCATGGCATAACCACTCATAGCCTCGTACAGTTGGGTATATACTTGTTATGGGAACCTAAGCCTTTTAACCCAAAGACTAAAGCTCATGTAATTGGCCTAGTTACTTTCATTAGGTTTTACCCCAAATGCATGTTGTTTGACTATGGTTAGTTTATCTTAGTCTAAATCATGGCTTATTTGGTTTGTTCTTTTTCTAATATGACCTAAGTATATTGTAAGCTCAAAATAAATTTTTCTTTAAAATCCAAAAGACCAAAACTATTTTTAAAAATTTTTCAAGATGGTCTTTAGACATAATACTTTTCTAAAAAATAAATAAATTCTTTGGCCCATGGCCCAAATACTAAGCCCAAAATCCATTTTTCTAACCTTTTTTACAATGGGCTTAGAAACAAAACTATTTTCACCCAACCATTTTTTACAAAGAGCTTGCAAAAATATTTAGGTCAATTATGAAATACCAAAAATCAATTGTGGGCCTAGTTTATACTAAAAATAAATTAACCATGGGCTTATTTTTGGCATGAACCATTAGTTACTCTTTTCAAGTGAGAAATCCATTTATAATAAACCTCTTAATTTCGTTTTAATCCAAAAAGCTACTTTAGTTGGTTGAATGGATTAAAACCTAATTAATGGGAATTATCATGGATTGATTTCCATTTTCGAAAAAATAACTATTGGTTGAAACGTCCGAGGGAATTATTCGAAAGCAAGATACCCCATGTTGGTATTTTGTTAACCATATACCTAGGAAAAAGAGACTCGCCATTCGTGTGTGGATGTTATAAGGTTGAAAGGATTGTCTTAATTACACTTGTTTATTGGTTGATTGTGCATACATGCATACATTTGCATCTCATATCATTGATCCTCTTTGGCTCACAGCCCTGGTTCAAAAGCTTACGACAATCCGACCTACGCCGGAGATGAAGTATCTAGCAACGACTCAATCACTTGCTCACCTAAAACAATGGAGCCCGAACAAATTCAAAGGATGGTGGATGAAGCCTTTAATGCCAAAATGGAGACAATTTTCAGAATTGGGAAAACCGATGTCCTAGGTTCTCAACAAGCTTCAAAGAAAGGGATTGCTACAACCCTTAAATTCTCGTCCTTTGCCTAATCCTCTCCCGCCTAATTTTGATACCAAAGCATTTTGTCAATTTCACCAAATGCAAGGACATGACACAGATAGATGTGTGAGATTGAGACATGAGATCCAAAACTTAATTGATAATGGGAAGCTACCCGAGCCCAACAAGCCAAATACCAAAGACAACCCATTGCCAAAGTTCAATAGAGTACCACCACCAGCAACCTTCATGATTGGAGGAGGTTTGCATGAGGATTTTGTCATGTTTTCTTTTCAAGATGTGGGAGGAGAAGAAATCAAAGAAGAAGAGGAATTTAATGAAGTTAAACAAACTATGATGGGTAGAGAAGTAGCAATTTGTGTGGTCAACAAGTTTTGGGATTCAAGTGACAGTGATGATGATATTATACCCAAGAAGGAGGAGTGGACTTGGTCCGAGCCCGAAGAAGATAAGGTGATGAATACTAGATCTGGTAAGCCTTATGCAAGGCCACCACCTAAGGAGGTAGAAACTAATAAAGGGAAGGAAGTTGAAGTGGAAGAAGATGATGCTGTACTCAAGCAATTAAAAAGAACCCAAGCAAGTGTTAGCATTTGGGACCTGTTAGCTACTTCTAAAAAGCACCGAGAGACTATGGCCAAAGCCTTGGCTAGCATGTCAATTTCTACCTCCACAACACCGGAGGAGTTGATCAACTTCAAAAAAATTGGGAAAGTAATGAAATGTGAAGAGGTTCAAGAGAAGAGCGAAGTTAATATGGGAGCAGTTTCTTTTTCCGATGCGGACTTACCAGTGGAGGGGAGAGACCACATCCGCCCTCTCTTTATCAAAATAGAAGTGAAGGGGAAGAGGACTCCTTGTGTAATGGTCGATGATGGGTCTGCCATAAATGTTTGTCCACTTAAGATACTACCAAAGCTAGCCATGTCAACAAGAGATTTAAACCCAACCGAGGTAACAATTCGTGCTTATGACAACACTAAGAGGCATGCCGAAGGGACTTTCAAAGCGGCCATCAAAGTTGGTCCAATTGAATCTATTGTGGAGTTTGTTGTTTTAGACATACCAGTTACCTTTGCCTTACTCTTGGGACGACCATGGTTTCACCCTCTTGGTGGAGTTCCTTCCACCCTTCATCAAAAAATCAAATTTCCCAACGGAAATGAGACAGTGGTCATTGAAGCTGAAGATAATGAGATTGTTAACGCCCTAATGGTTGAAAGGCCTCTCAATAGTTTTCAAGTGGTTGCAATTTCTGATGATGAAGTAGTGGACTCCAAAGTTTTGAATATGATGAAGAACATGAACTACCTTCCCGGAGCTGGTCTTGGAAAGGGTAAGGCTGGTTTGACAAAATTGCCAGATTTTAGAACTTAAACATCCAAGAAAGGGTTAGGATATGATGAAGATGACAATGTCCAGCCAAAGAAGAGTGAGAGGATGAGCTTCCCACCACTTGAAGAGATCTTTGTCAAAGCTCCAGATATGGGACCACTCCAAGGAAGGCCTTGAGCCAATCATGTTCATGGGTAAGTTAATCCTAGGTTTTGAAATTTTTGCAGATGTTGCTGAGCTAGTGGATCAAGTGAAGAAAGAGCTCACCCTGTCAATCAACAAAGAGAAGAATGAAGCTGCCCTGAAAGCTGAGAAGACTCCGGAAGAGATTGCTGCCCTGGTTGAAGAAAAGTTTGAAGACATCCTGCTTTATGATTCTGAGAACAATGATTTTGATTTTGATTTTAATTTGTCTACTTTGTATGAGGATGATGATGTTTTCTTTTCCAAAATGAATGCAATAAAGTCTGATTTTGCTTACTTGTGTGATGTTTCTCCTGATGGTTGCATACATTCAAATATCAGTTACATGAGCATCTTTAATATTAATTCTGTTAACACACAATCATTAAATTTGGGAACAACTGAAAATCCTAAAAACATTAGCATAGCATCCGACCTTACTCCTGATGAGAGAGAGAGATTTGAAAAAATATTCAAAAAATATGAAGAAGTGTTTGCTTGGTCTTATGAGGATATGGCTGGGATAGATCGAGACATAGCCGAGCATCATATTCCTACTTGCACTCACATTAAACCTGTCAATCAAAAGCTTAGGCGACTAAGACCTGAGTGGGCTGAATTGGTTAAAGAAGAGGTCACTAAGCAAATACAAGTGAAGTTCCTTGAAGTGATAGAATACCCAGAGTGGCTAGCCAACATAGTACCTGTGCCAAAGAAAGATGGGAGGATAAGGGTCTGCGTGGACTATAGAGATTTAAATAAGGCTTCCCCTAAGGATGATTTTCCTTTACCTCATATAGATGTACTCATTGATAGTGCAACCTCTAGCGTGCTACACTTATTTGTGGATGGATTTTCTAGATACAATCAAGTGTTAATGGCCCAAGAGGATAAAGCCAAAACTGCCTTCACAACTACATGGGGTATATTTTGTTATAGGGTGATGCCTTTTGGCTTAAAGAATGCTGGAGCAACTTACCAAAGGATGGCCACCACATTATTTCATGACATGATGCACAAAGAAGTTGAAGTATATGTTGATGATATGATGGTTAAGTCGGATACAAGGAGCAACACTTCTAGAATTTAGAATTATTCTTTGATAGAGCTTTGAAGTATAAGCTAAGATTAAACCCGAAGAAGTGTGTATTCGGTGTTACCTCAGGTAAATTGTTGGGACATGTAATTAGCCCGAATGGCATCGAGATAGATCCTGAAAAAGTCAAAGCAATTAGGGATATGCCGGCCCCTAAGACGGAGAGAGAAGTTCAGGGATTCATTGGTAAACTACAGTACATTAGTAGATTTATAGCAAAGCTCACAACAATCTGTGAGCCTATCTTCAAGTTGCTTAGGAAGAATCAGCCAGTCTTATGGAATGAAGAATGTCAAAAGGGATTTGATTGAATAAAAGAGTATTTGTTGAATCCACCTGTTTTGAAGCCACCTAAACCCGGCAAACCTCTATTACTATACTTAGCAGTAGAAGAAGAGTCGATAGGAGCCATGCTAGTCCAAGCAGATGAGTCGGGGATTGAGCATGCCGTTTACTACTTAAGTAGAAGGCTCCTACCTTATGAAATTAAGTATAGTATTATTGAAAAGACATGCATAGCCGTGGATTGGTCTTCTAAGAAGTTGTGGCATTACTTTCAATCATATAGTGTGCAAGCAATTTCCAGGTTGGATCCAATGAAATACTTAAGGGAGACATCCTCTTTAATTGGGAAATATGGTCGATGGTTGATAATATTAGAAGAATTTGAGATCGAGTATTTAACCAGAAAAACAATCAAAGGTACAGAGGTGGCAGAATTTCTGGCTCAACAACCATTACCAGAAAGTGAAGTGGTAATCTTGGAATTTCCAGATGAACATTTAGAAGCAATTGAAGTACAAGGGTGGAAAATGTATTTTGATGGAGCAGCAAACAGGAAAGGAGCAGGTTTGGGAGTTATACTAGAATCGCCCGAAGGGGAACTTATCCCTTTAGCCAAAAAGTTGAAATTTAGGGCAACCAATAATATGTTGGAGTACGAAGCTTGTATTTTCGGTTTGGAAACCCTAATGTTTTTGAAGGTAGATAAGGTGGAAGTTTATGGTGATTCGTTGCTAGTAGTATCCCAAGTAAATGGAGAGTGGGAGTTGAAAGAAGAAAAATTGAAACCATACCATCATTACCTGACCATGATAAAGAAGAATTTTAAGGAGTGTAAGTTTATACATTTGTCAAGAGAAGAAAATCAGATGGCTGATGCCCTAGCCACATTGGCTTCGGTATGGGAAAATCCTGTTAGCTTATTCCTTAAGCCTCTGGTCTTGACTAGTTCATCAACTCCTTGAAATGAATATGAAACAATCATGGAAATTGATACAGATCATGATGCATGGTATGATACCATAAGGAGATTTTTGGAGGAAAGAGAATACCCGCCGGGGGCAACAAAGAAAGAGAGAAGGGCCGTAAGACGGTGGTCATTGCAATACACCATATTCCATGGGGAGTTATATCGAAGATGGCCCGATGGGGTGCATTTGAGATGTTTAAGAAAACCTGAAGTGGAGCGCATCATGTCAGAAATACATGCGGGAAGTTGCGGTCCGCACATGAGTGGTTTGGCCCTAGTTAAGAAGATTATTCAACAAGGTTACTATTGGTTGACCATGGAGAGAGACTGTATTGAGTTTGTCAAGAAGTGCCAACAATGTTAGATGTACGGTAACTTGAATCATATGCCTCCTGAAGAACTGCATTCAATGTCTTCGCCCTGGCCCTTTGCCACCTGGGGTATCGACATTATAGGAGAGATACATCCGACAGCTTCAAACAAACACCATTTTATTGTGGTAGCAGTTGATTATTTTTCAAAATGGGTTGAAGCCGAATCCTTCAACAAGCTGGGTGCAAGTTAAATGGCTAGGTTTATCGAAAAGAATCTCATATGTAGATATGGGGTCCCGCACAGTGTGATATCAGATAATGGGGTACAGTTTCAAGGAGAAGTTAAGGATTTATTCTCCAAGTACCAAGTCCAACATCACCGATCCTCTCCTTATAGACTAAAGGCTAATGGTGCAGTGGAAGCAACAAACAAGATAATTAAGCAAATTCTGTCCAAGATGACCAAGACTTACAGGGACTAGTCAGAAATGCTTCCCTTTGCTTTATGGGGATATAGGACGAGTGTGCGAACACCTACTGGAATGACACCGTTCTCTTTGGTTTATGGAATGGAAGCAGTATTGCCAATTGAGATTGAGATCAAGTCATTGAGAGTAGTCTTGGAAGCGGAGCTGCCTGAAACAGAATGGGTAGCAAGCAGATACACTCAGTTAGCTCTATTAGAAGAGAGAAGGCTAAAGGCACTGTATCATCACCAACTGTATCAAAAGAAGATAGCTCGGACCTACAATAGAAGGGTCAAAATTCGAAGATTCAGGGTTGGGGATTTGGTATTGAAGCAATGTAAGCCTAATGTATTTGATCCAAGAGGGAAGTTCAGACCTAGCTGGGAAGGACCATATGTCGTGAAACAAGTCATGAGCAAAGGTGCGGTGAAGTTATCAGACATGGATGGGAACGAATTTAGTGAACCAGTAAACATTGACAGGTTGAAGAGGTTTTATGTATGAAAAATGAGAAAGAAAGAGCTCGCTAGGTTGAAAACCCAAAAAGTGCAGCCTAGGCAAAAGTTAGAGCAGTACGCTAGTTCCAAAAACCCGAAAGGGCGGGCTAGGCAACAATTAGGGCTAATGAGAGAAAATCATCAATTAGAAAACCGGAAAGGGCTGATTGGCAACAGGAGTAATCTTGTGTATGCAGGCTTTATGTTTGGTTGTTCCCTAATTTAATAAAATAGAATTAATGATTAAATTGCTCTTTGTGCACTGTTATGAGTATATGACCAGACACAGATGAAATAAATAATCATAATTGCAAAAGGTGATGACAAATTATAAATGGAAATGAAGCATCTGTTATTACTTTAGTTATTTTTTCATCTTAACAAAACACTTTCTAAATTGACAAATGTAAAATCTATGGTAGTCGATAAGTGTAACGTGCAGGCCAGCTTTGCCTCAACCGGTCCAAGTAGGCTTCAGTCAAGCAAGGCATGTCTAAGTCAGGAACAAAGTCAGAATCACGAGGCTCAGCTCCATACTAACGCCCAAGTCGGTGAGGATCATAGCATGTACCTTGACGAAGTGCATCAAGAGGAACGTACATCAAGTATGTCCGCATGGTAATATGAGAAATTGTCCACCAAGGTACTAACCAATGGATATTGACTTCGGAGCGTGAGTGAATCCAGTCAACCCAGTCAGCATATGAAGAAGCAGGATGGAGCAGCTTCCTAGCAGAATGATGACATGGCAGGTATCTGGAAAAATCCATGGAGGGAGCATCAAGCAAACAAAGATGCTCCTAAAGCCAAATCTGTGAAGAAAGAATTAAAAAAAAAAGAGGTCCGCTAAGTTGAAAACCCGCAAGGGCAGCTTAGGCAAAAATTAGGACAGCTCACTAGTTCCGAAAACCCGCATGGGCGGACTAGGCAAAAGTTAGAGCGATAAAAAAAACCTAAATTGAAAACCCGGAAGGGCAGTTTAGGTAATTACCTGAAGCAGCAACGGGCTCCCAGTCGGTCTCTTTGACAATCCTGATTTAAATTGGTCTAATCCAACTAAGGTCTCGGCTAAGATCACAGGTACCGGCGACAGGCCTCCTTCCATTTGATCCATGATATCCAATACTCGTGGGTTAATATCGCCGTCGGAAGAAACAAGTAAGAATTGGCCGAGCAGGCAAAGACAAAGCATGCGTCCCCAGGCCTTAGTAGGAGCCAAATGAGAAAGACAAAAGTCAATCAAAGGAGCAAGTAGAATTTTTTCACCTCTCATCAACCGAAGAATCTCGGGTTTCAGAATTTGAAATAACATCTGCATCTTCTGTTGAGTTTTGGAAATCAATGTGGGTAATGCCATTCATTGATTATTGGGATGTCCAAGGATGGCCTCTAATTCTTCAATCAAGGGACACATTTCAAAGCCATTAATTCTAAATACCCTAGAATCCGTATCCCACAGGGAAGCCACGACATGCAAGAAAGAGTGGTCCAATTTGACATTTTGAAAGCATTTTAAAACATCAAGCTTTAACCATGAAATTTGCTTCCAATGGTTGGCATCCATATTCTTAAATAGAATTTTTATTTTCTTTAGATGGTGCTTGGTCATGGTTGATGAATAAAGGGGAACCAAAATTGCTAAAGAGAGAGTATTCACTTTGAAAGAGAGATTCTTGGCTTATGAATTGAAATATGGCATGCAAGGTGATTTATATAGAAGAAAATAAAATCTTTTCCAAAAGTGAAATGGAAAAGATGATGGAAAAGGATAAGACCATATGGCACAAGGAAAGGAAGTGGTCACAATTTCTTTTTCCATTTTGGATTTGGTTTAACAAAAGAAGTGGATATTAATTATGATGTATTATATATATAAAAAATTAAAATAATTTTGGCAGTAACTAAAAAAAAATGGCAGTAGCGGAGAAAAAATAAAAATGGCAGTAGCGAAAAAAAAAAGGAGGAGAGAAGAGAAAAAGAGAGCATATTTTTCATTATTGTATAATTGCTATAATGTTTACATGTCACTAAGAGGGTGGTGGTAGGTCACCAAATAATGACTTGAAAAAGTCATCGCCTGTTGGAGTAAGGGGCAAATTACTCGTCCCGGGATCATCCGAAGCAAAAGCACTAAAATCCCTATTGCCTTGGAGTTCTGATTTGTCATGGTCCTCATCAGAAGCAGGCGAAAGGATCTCATGGTCATCAGCCTGGGAGCCTCTCGATGAAGAAACACCGGGATCCCTCATTCCTTGAAATCAGAAGTCACGAAAATTTTGTTCGGATTGATGATATAAATTTTCAAAATGAGAAGCCTGCTGACGACTTGCAGCTAACTCTTCTTGAAGCTTCTTGTTTTGTTCTTCGAGCATCCACTGTGAGCCAAGAAGGAAAAGGTAAGAGCATACATAATCATGCATACATGTAGCATAAACTATTATGAAATAAGGAACTTACCAGGTAATTCATATCAATACCTTGCGGATGAGATGGCATATCCGGCAGGCTAGAATGAGCAAATGAAGGGGGAGCAAAAGAAGGTCCAGCCTCATGATCAAACGAGCCAATAAACTGCAACAATCATTAAAGAATCAAAGAAAGAAAAGCAGTTGCAATAGAAAAGTGGTAAAAGTTTTACCTGAGAAGTATTGGTCCCGAGAAGAGGAACAGACTCTCCTACATCTCCGTAATGTTCCTCCTCATCGCTACCCTCATTTCCATCAGAAATCTTTCGTACGCCAACAGGAGATACATCAAAGTTCAAGAGCCTTCTTTGAATAAAGTGAGCATAAGATGCACTCGGCGGATAGAGAAATGCTTCAATACCATAACCGTACCAAGCTGGCCACCATGCATCCTCTGGCATCGACATAATATTTAAAGTGTATTCCAGGAAAGGCATTGGAATCCTCCGCTGCTCTGGACTGAGAAACCATTCGTAAACTCTCTCCCCGAGAAACCAGCCGCTAGACACTGGGCCAGCAATAATTCGCCGAGAATATTGAAAAGACAGTGCAGCCCTCATTAAAGGAGACCAATTTGCTCTCTCTTCTAGATTCCACCAGGCCAAATTCACCTGCAGGATAACATAAGGTAAGTAAAATTTTTGCAAAACATTTAAAGCATACTAATGTTATTTTACCTGATCCCAGGTTAAGTGGCTCAACACAAAGTGATGAGTATGCACATGATGAGAGCCGGGAACATTCACACGATCGGACAACCAGAAATTTAATCTCGGATACCCGATTCTCTCTAGGGAAATGCCGGGTACTCTCACAAGGTTGTGTTCGTATGCCCATATCTATAATAACAACAAAGATCACAAAAAAAAGGAAAAGACATTGGTGGAAGAAAGAATACCTTGACAATCGCCATCAAGCCGACAAAAAAATTCTTGTTTCGACAAAGCTTACCAAGGCCATGATAAAGACATGCGAGACCAACTTCACCCCAGCCAGAAGATGGTACCATCCTGAGATAAGAAAGGGCACTCAACACTGATAAGTGAATAGATGATTCAGTGCTGCCAAAGATGGTCGATCCTAGCAGATATAATAAAAATCCTCGAGCATACTGTTTGCCCTGTTTCTGCCAATTCGACCTTCGTAGTTAACCCAATAACTGCGAATCGGATCAATTTTTTTCTTAAAAGGTCCTTTATATGACGGTTCCATACCAATTAATTCCTGAATTTCTTCAAAGGTTAAAATTTCATTGGTCAGAGGAACCGGAGCACCATCATATCGAAGGCCGGTTATGGCAGTAAAATCGATCGGACCAATTGTCATCTCCCCAATGGGCAAGTGAAAAGTGTGAGTTGTATCCAGCCATCGTTCTGCCAGTGCCTGGACGACGCTTCGGTCTATTTGATATTCTTTGGACGACAATTGTAAGACAAACTGCTCAAAGCCGCAATCTCGGATAATCCGCCTTACCCGAGAAGGCACTACATCATACCATTGTCGAGATTTGTAAATACACCCTCCGGCCCAAACGACACAACGATCATGCTAACACAGACCCAGGTAAGTTAATACCAGGTAAGTACTCGTTATTTGTTGTCCCAAGATGGCAACTAAGAGGGGGGGGGTGAATTGGTTTCCTCAAGAAGTAATGACAATTTAAAAAACTCAACAAACAAGAAGTGCGGAATATGAAGATTGTTGAGTGATGAAGGAAGAAAGAACACACAAGATTTATAGTGGTTCGGATTTACTTCAATCCTACATCCACTTCCTTAACAACTTGTTAAGGTTCCACTAGACTTTGAAGTTTTTACAAGCTCACTTCCAACTTTGGTGTTTTTACAAGTTCACACCTAACTTTACAAGTGTTTTTCTAAGGCTCACACTTATAACCCAAACAAGAGTTTTACAAGGCTTACTCTCACAACCCAAGTGTTTCCCAAGCTTACACTCAAACTTATACAATGGTGTTTTCAAATGCTAACACCTAACATACATTACAATTTAATTGTAAGTTTAAGTAAATGAAAATTTGTTGCTTGGCTATTACAATCTGATTTCTTGCTTGTTCCTTTTTGTTTTCTCAGAGAGACATTGTATTTATAGCCAATGTGGTCTTACTAGCCGTTATAGATATTAAGAATAATGTATTGGTAGATTAGACCTTCTTTACTTAAACTGCCTGAAGCACTTCGCGGTCGCCCTTCATGCAAGGATGGTCGCGCTCATGCTTCTCGCGGTCGTCCTTTAACAGGGGACGGTCGCTACTTTTGAAAAGACTTCAACGGTCGAATTTTAGTGCTCTACAGCTGGAATCTTGCCCATGCTGTGTTTGTCGGACCGGTTTCTTGCCCAGCTGTGTTTGTCGGGACGGTCGCGCCTAGCAATGGTGCGGTCGCCCTTTTTGAATAATCAAGTGGGTTTATAACGGTCATATTACGTGTCATTCTCTGACAGGGCAAAATTGAATGTCCGCCATAATTTGAATGTCGCGATCGCCCTATGTAGATTATCGCGGTCGAATTGAGAAACTCGCGTCGAACTTCTGGACGCTCCTGAGGACGCGAAACCTACTGTCTCTTCAAACAATTTCTTCTTGAATGGTAGAGCGGTCGCGATTCTGAATGGGGCGGTCGCTAAAGTGATAAGCGAGGTCGAGTCATTCACCGTTCTTGTCACCGCGAACCTTACTGTGATTGTAATGATTTAAGTTCCTTGAGTAGCGGTCGTGCAAATATTCGGACGGTCGCTATTCTGTAGGAGCGGTCGCGACATAGGTCGAACTTCTGACCGCGAAACCTACTGTGATAAGATTTCTTCTTTTAATTACATGGAGCGGTCGTATTCAGGTGAGGTGCGACCGCTATAAGTGTTCTGTTCACCTTATTTGAAGTAACCTAATCCTGCAACAAGATTTCTCAAACACAAGTTAAATAGATCATCCATTTGAGTTGTCAAGGATCAAAATTAAGGTCATTTGTCTAACAATCTCCCCCATTTTGACTTTGACAATTCAAATGGAATGATAAGAAAAATAATAAGTCTAAAAATGCTCTCCCTTAACATATGCAACAATCATGGTTAAGAGCATTTGTGATTTAGTAGTTTATCTTGGTGCAAACATTTTTCTCCCATAAACATTTTTTCTTATTTGCAAATGTTCAATAAATTTCAACAAGAAATTAACTCCCCCATAAACATTTTTCCCTAATTTGCAAATGTTCAAACAGATTGTTCTTATTTCTCCCCCATAATTTTATTGACATTCCATTTATACCACATTCCATTTTGGTATTTTCTCTCCCCCATTGGCATAGGCAAAATGAAATAAATGTTAAGCAAAAATATTAACAAAGCAAATGAAAGGAAATATAAACATTATATAGATTGAAGTGGAGGAAAATACAAAACAGAAAGCAAATTAGCAAACATATGAAAATGCAAGCAAAAACAGACTAAAGCTAAGCTATTCTGAGTCATCATCTAACTCTAACTCTTCTTCAACTAAAGGAGCTTTCCCCTTATCTTGAGGTGCAACAGAGGCAGAGCTAGTGCTAATGGACTCTTCTTCTTCAGCAACGCTTTGGGTGTGATCACTTATATCCCAATCTTCAAGATTGCATTGAGGCAAGTCCAATTTGCCTTGCATGTCATAAAGATCATGATGCATGTGGGATATAAGGTCTATCCTCTTGTTTAAGTGCTGGAATCTCTTGGAAACACTTTTCTTAAACTTAGTGAGTTTCCTTGAGAGAGTCTTGATAGCTTGGAGGATGAGTTGTGTGGAGGATGAAGCAGTTTCTTTAGCAGCTTTTGATGAAGTTGCTTTTGGAGGTAATTCTACTGCAACTTCTACAGAATCTCCCTCTTCCTCAATTGTATACCTTGGCCTTTTCTTTTGTTTATCCATAACTCCTTTCTTGCCATAGCAGTATACATATGACCCTTCTATCTTCCTTACACAACCAGCATGCTCTAAGTAATCCATTGTGATAGCATTGGAGGCTAGAGTGAAAGGGTTCCTCAAAGTAGCTAAGTTCAAATCATTCAGAAGGTTTAGGTGCCTAGCTATTTGAGTAACTTGAGAGGATAGAAAGAAAGTACCAGTTCTTGTTACAGCATGATGATAAAAGGTGTCAATTAAGAACTTGGTGGTGTTTATTTTGATGTTGTGGGTGAAAGCATAGAGAAAGATAAGGTCTCTTTTGGTTACTTTCTCATTCCCATCTGCTCTTTGATGGATGGTGTAGGTGATAATCCTATGGAGCATCCAATGGGTGAGAGTTTTGATGTGTCTGGCTTTGGATTCCTTTTCAAAAGAGGTTTCAATGGAAATTTCTTGCCAGAAAGCTGAAAGAGTTTGATTAGAGAAGATTTGGTCATTGTAAGAAGTTATACCTTCAGAAGGGAAGTCCCAAATGCTGCCAAAATCTTCTAGAGATAGGGCTTGGTATTGATCAAAGAGCTTAAATCTAACCCCATACCACCCTAGTGCAGAATTTGCACTCTTCTCTATTTGAAGAGACATTAAAAACTCCTTACTCAGACTAGAGTAGCCTACCTCTTCTGGAAAGACAAATTTTCTCCATCCAAGGACATCCAGCAATCTCTCAATTTCGTCCTTGATGTTCAAGGCAGAAAGCATCCCACCAAAAGGAGATTTGGTGCCTTCAACCTTCTTTCTCTTTAGCATGGCATACCTAACATCTTCTTCAGTGGTTTGATGGTGAGGTTTGTGAATTTTCTCACCTCTTTTAGATTGAGGAGGAGATGGGGGAACAACTTCGGGTTCTCTAATGGTGATTCCTGGAACTCTCTTGGCTTGTCCCTTTATTTTGGAAGTGGTTTTTCTTTTGGGAGCAATTAGAATAGAAGAAACAGATGAGAGCAAGAAAACAGAGGTTGATTTGAGAAGTAGATGAGTTGAGAAGATTTTAGGGTTTTAGATTGTTTTCAGAAGCAAAATATCCAAGAAATTTGATGTAACTTACTCTTAAATAGATGGAGTTAAGAAAATAGCCGTTTTTGACTGTTGAATATTAAGAGTTGCGATTTGTCACACAGCCAACGGTTATAAATTTTCGAGCAGAGTGTACAGGGTACGGTCGCGGATTGAAGATAGTGCGATCGCTACTTATGGTCTAGCGACCATTGTCAAGATAAGTATGCTCGCGAGTGAGGAAAGTAACTGTAACGGTCGAAACTATTCAAATTGGTGCGGCCGCGCACAAATTTTCTCGACCGCGCACAGAGTCATTAGTTTGAATGAAACTGACAGACAGGATAGCGACCGCTAAAGAATATTGAAGCGACCGCGACATACTTAAAAATGAAAGATTCAAGGAAAGATGGAGAATATTTCTATTGTGTTAAGTAACATTAAATTCATGCACATAGAAACCTTATTGATAGGCAATTAATTCAGAGTGTTTCCATCAATCATTCCTAAATTAAGTTTAATAAAATTAAGTCTATCTTCATTCAAGGGTTTTGTAAAGACATCCGCAAGTTGATTTTGTGTTTCAATAAATTCTAGAATTATGTTCTGATTTTGCACATTTTCCCTTAAAAAATGATGTCTAATATCTATATGCTTGGATCTAGAATGTTGTATAGGATTTTTAGACAAATTGATAGCACTAGTGTTGTCACATTTAATGGAAATATTGTTAAAAACCTTACCATAGTCAAGCAATTGTTGTTTCATCCATAATACTTGTGTGCAACAAAAACAAGCTGCAACATACTCAGCTTCCGTTGTGGATAAAGCAACCGATGCTTGTTTCTTACTATGCCAAGAAACTAGACAATTACCAAGAAAGTGACATGCTCCTGTAGTGCTTTTCCTATCTAATATACTACCAGCATAATCTGCATCTGAAAATCCTATAATATGAAATGATGTGTTCTTTGGATACCAAAGTCCTAAATGTATTGTACCACTCAAATATTTCAAGATTCTCTTTGTGGCATTCAAGTGTGATTCTTTAGGACAAGTTTGAAATCTAGCACAAAGACATACACTGTACATTATATCAGGCCTAGATGTGGTTAAGTAAAGTAGTGATCTGATGATACCTCGATATTTCTTCTCATCTACTGCTTTACCATTATCATCTTTACCTAATTTCAATGATGTGCTCATAGGAGTTTTGCTAGTTTTGCAGCCATCCATTCCAAATTTCTTGATGAGTTCTTTTGTATATTTGGATTGGTTGATGAAGATCCCATCTTTACATTGCTTGACTTGCAGTCCAAGGAAAAACTTGAGTTCACCCATCATGCTCATTTCAAATTCCCTAGTCATACAAGAAGCAAATTCTTTGCACAAGGTTTCATTAGTAGCTCCAAATATTATGTCATCCACATAAATTTGTACAATCAAGATGTTATGCTTATCCTTTTTAACAAAAAGAGTTGTGTCTACTTTTCCTTTTGCAAAACCATTTTCAAGTAAATATGCACTAAGTTTGTCATACCAAGCTCTAGGTGCTTGCTTTAATCCATATAAAGCTTTGGTAAGTTTGAAAACATGATCAGGAAATTTGTAGTTTTCAAAACCAGGAGGTTGTTCAACATAAACTTCTTCATTTATGAGTCCGTTTAGAAATGCACTTTTAACATCCATTTGATAAAGCTTAAAATTCATATGACATGCAAAGGCAAGTAATATTCTAATAGCTTCTAATCTAGCTACGGGGGCAAAGGTTTCATCATAGTCAATACCTTCTTCTTGATTATAACCTTTGGCTACCAATCTTGCTTTATTTCTAATGATGTGACCATTTTCATCAAGCTTATTCCTATAAACCCATTTGCATCCTATTATAGAATGATCTATAGGTCTAGGAGTAAGTTGCCAAACATTATTTCTTTCAAATTGATTAAGTTCATCTTGCATTGCAGTTATCCAATTTTCATCATTTAAAGCTTCCTCAATAGTTTTTGGTTCAATTTGAGAAACAAAAGCAACATTAACATCAATATGATTAATTCTAGATCTAGTAGTTACTCCCTTTGATGTTTCTCCAATGATGAGTTCCTTTGGATGATCTTTCTTGTATTGCCAATCCTTAGGTAGATCTTGAGCCTTTTCTTCAAGTTGATTGATCTTTGGAGCATCAATAGATTCAAGAGGTTCAAGAGTGCCTGCAGGGTCATTGAAAGTAATACCTTTCTTTTGATCAAGTTTAGATGATTCATCAAATACAACATGCATTGATTCTTCTATAACTAGAGTTTTCATATTAAATACTCTATATGCTTTGCTATATGATGAATATCCTAAGAATATGCCTTCATCTGATTTGGATGAGAATTTTCCAAGATTATCATTGGTATTCAATATGAAGCATTTGCATCCAAATACTCTAAAATATCCAATTCTGGGTATTCTTCCATTCCATAGCTCATAAGAAGTTTTATTAGTTAAATGCCTTTTATAAACACGATTTGCAATGTAACAAGCTGTATTAACGGCTTCCGCCCAAAAATAAGATGGTAAATCATATTCATTGAGCATTGTCCTAGCCATTTCGATTAAAGTTCTATTTTTCCTTTCAACTACACCATTTTGCTGTGGAGTTCTAGGAGCAGAAAAATTGTGTGAAATGCCAAGTTCATTGCAAAAGTTTTCAAAGTTTTCATTTTCAAATTCTTTGCCATGATCACTTCTAATAGATGTGATCACATATCCTTTTTCATTTTGAACTCTTTTTGCAAAGGTTTTGAAGTAATTAAAGGCTTCATTCTTTTGAGCTAAGAAATTAACCCATGTGAATCTAGAGTAGTCATCAATAAGAACAAATGCATATGATTTGCCTCCTAAGCTTGTAACTCTATTTGGTCCAAACAAGTCTAAATGAATGAGCTCTAAAGGTCTAGAGGTGCTTATAACACACTTTGATTTAAATGAGCTTTTATGTTGCTTACCATGTTGACAAGGTTCACAAATTCTGTCTTTATCATATTTTATCTTAGGTAAGCCATCAACTAAATTCTCATTACAAATATATTTCAATTGATCCATACCAGCATGTCCTAGTCTTCTATGCCATAACCATGCATCATTATTAGTGGACATTAAACATGTATGATTAGAATGTATGCTTACATTGTAAGTGTTGTTTGTTCTAGTACCCTTAAATATGATAACATCATTTGAATTTGTGATTTTGCATTCCTTGGAATCAAACTTAACAAAGTATGCTTTATCACAAAGTTGACTAACACTTAGCAAGTTATGTTTCAAACCATCAACAAGCCATACATCTCAAATTAAATCCTTACCAATAGAACCAATGGAGCCAACACCAAGAATTTTACCTTTAGCATTGTTTCCAACAGTTACGTTACCTCCATGTTTATAGGTAATACTTGTAAAGAGCTTTGCATTTCCAGTCATATGCCTTGAGCATCCACTATCCACAAGCCATGTGCTTTCATTGGTAGTAGATTTTAGGCATACCTGCAAGCCAATTGTGATCATCCTTTTTTAGGTACCCACATATAGTTGGGTCCTTGATGGTTAGTAGAAAGAGTGTCTTCTAACTTGAGATGAGCCTTTCTTATATAACAGGAAAAATTTTTGTGTCCAAATTTCATGCAATATGTGCATTGCCATGGTATTCTATGCTTCTGCATTTTTCTTTTTGCATTATACATACAACTACAAGTATGTGATTTCTTTTGTACAAGTTTAGTGAACAACAATGCATAATTATCTTTAGCTTTATTTCCTAGTGAACCATAAGAAGTTCTTTTAGACTTGGTGCAAGCATCTTTGATATGAACATTAGAAATTCCAATTGTAGATGCTTTCACAAATGTTGGTTTGCTAGGTGCAATGTTGGTTGAGCCATTGAATCCTAATCCATATTTCAAGGAAGGTGATCTTTGATTATTAATTAATGTGTTCAATGCTTCCTTTCCTTTATGAAATCTGGAAATTGATTCTTTTAGTTCTTTTAGTTCATGCTTCAATGCCTCATTCTCTTTAATCACTTTTTCTAAGTCATGTGAGCTTTTATTTAATTCTCCTATTGTATTCATCAAATGTTCATTTGAGGTTTTCAATTCTAAGGTAGAGTTCTTTAAGCATATAAAATCCTTTTCTAACTTAGAGTTTTTCTCTTTATAGAGCATCATTTTGGAGAAATATTTTTCTATTTTAGAATTCATGTGCTTAATCAAATCACTATCATCTATATCACTTATATCATCATGTGCTACAAGATCAAAGGATTGAGTACTTACCTCATTGGAGTCATCTTCAATAGCCATGAGACAAAGATTTGCAATTTCTTCCTCTTCTTCTTCTTCACTTGAGGAAGAGTCATCCCATGTGGCTTTGAGAGACTTTTTCTTTTCTTTATCCCATTTCCTTTTGTTCTTTAATTTGTAGCAATCCGACTTGATGTGACCGGTTTTTCCACATTCATAGCATTTTACCTCATTTTTCTTTTCTTTATCTTTGAAGGAGAATTTAGGAGGTGTACCTTTGTTTGCTTGTAATCTTTTCTTCCTTTTCCATTCATTGATTCTTTTAGAGAACATTGCCATTTCATCTTCATCATCAGTACCTTCATTGCTTGAGCTCTCAGCTTCTTTGATTGCTTTGAGTGCAATTGGTTTTCTCTTTTCTTTCTCACCTTGATCTTCTTCTTTCTCACTGTGTAGCTCAAATGTGAGTAATTTTCCAACTAGCTCGTCGGTTCTTAATGTGCTGAGATCATGAGCTTCTTCTATGGATGATACTTTGGATTCAAAGTTCTTTCTAGCTCTTAGGGCTCTCAAGATTTTGCTGTTTACATCACCTTGATCATATACCTTGCCATACTTCTTTAGTTCATTGACAATTGCAAGTAAGCGATTGGTCATGTCGGTGACATTTTCATTTGGTTTCATCTTGAATAGCTCATATTCATGAACATGCATTTGTTTTTTGGTAAATCTCACTTGAGTCGTACCTTCATGGTAGTTTTCAAGTGTTTTCCAAATGCAATGTGCACAAGTTAAATGTTGAACTCTTCCGCCTTCTTCCCTTGAAATGGAATTCATCAAGATGGAAGCAGCTCTATTGTTCTTGAATCGATCTCTGACATTGCTAGTTGACCATTGAGCTTTGGGAAGTGGAACTTGAATACCGTCAACTTCGTGGGTAGGAGATTTCCATTCATTTTCCACGAAATCCCATAGTTCAATCCCTTCACTATCTAGAAACAAATACATTTTGTGTTTCCAGTATGAATAATCAGTTCCATCAAAGTAGGGTCTAAGAATAGAATTAAGATTTCCATGAGAGCTTGATGAAGAAGAAGTTGCCATAGTGGATCAGATTTCACAATTAAGTTTATGAAATCTAAGGGCTCTGATACCAATTGTTGTCCCAAGATGGCAACCAAGAGGGGGGGTGAATTGGTTTCCTCAAGAAGTAATGACAATTTAAAAAACTCAACAAACAAGAAGTGCGGAATATGAAGATTGTTGAGTGATGAAGGAAGAAAGAACACACAAGATTTATAGTGGTTCGGATTTACTTCAATCCTACATCCACTTCCTTAACAACTTGTTAAGGTTCCACTAGACTTTGAAGTTTTTACAAGCTCACTTCCAACTTTGGTGTTTTTACAAGTTCACACCTAACTTTACAAGTGTTTTTCTAAGGCTCACACTTATAACCCAAACAAGAGTTTTACAAGGCTTACTCTCACAACCCAAGTGTTTCCCAAGCTTACACTCAAACTTATATAATGGTGTTTTCAAATGCTAACACCTAACATACATTACAATTTAATTGTAAGTTTAAGTAAATGAAAATTTGTTGCTTGGCTATTACAATCTGATTTCTTGCTTGTTCCTTTTTGTTTTCTCAGAGAGACATTGTATTTATAGCCAATGTGGTCTTACTAGCCGTTATAGACATTAAGAATAATGTATTGGTAGATTAGACCTTCTTTACTTAAACTGCCCGAAGCACTTCGCGGTCGCCCTTCATGCAAGGATGGTCGCGCTCATGCTTCTCGCGGTCGTCCTTTAACAGGGGACGGTCGCTACTTTTGAAAAGACTTCAACGGTCGAATTTTAGTGCTCTGCAGCTGGAATCTTGCCCATGCTGTGTTTGTCGGACCGGTTTCTTGCCCAGCTGTGTTTGTCGGGACGGTCGCGCCTAGCAATGGTGCGGTCGCCCTTTTTGAATAATCAAGTGGGTTTATAACGGTCATATTACGTGTCATTCTCTGACAGGGCAAAATTGAATGTCCGCCATAATTTGAATGTCGCGGTCGCCCTATGTAGATTATCGCGGTCGAATTGAGAAACTCGCGTCGAACTTCTGGACGCTCCTGAGGACGCGAAACCTACTGTCTCTTCAAACAATTTCTTCTTGAATGGTAGAGCGGTCGCGATTCTGAATGGGGCGGTCGCTAAAGTGATAAGCGAGGTCGAGTCATTCACCGTTCTTGTCACCGTGAACCTTACTGTGATTGTAATGATTTAAGTTCCTTGAGTAGCGGTCGTGCAAATATTCGGACGGTCGCTATTCTGTAGGAGCGGTCGCGACATAGGTCGAACTTCTGACCGCGAAACCTACTGTGATAAGATTTCTTCTTTTAATTACATGGAGCGGTCGTATTCAGGTGAGGTGCGACCGCTATAAGTGTTCTGTTCACCTTATTTGAAGTAACCTAATCCTGCAACAAGATTTCTCAAACACAAGTTAAATAGATCATCCATTTGAGTTGTCAAGGATCAAAATTAAGGTCATTTGTCTAACATTATTCAATCTATTTAAATTAATTTATTTTTCATAATAATAATAATAAGTAAAAAAATAATAAAATAATAAAATAATAAAAAAAATTATTACCTCACCCTTTTGATTGGAACTGCGAAGAAGCGGCATCCCGGCCAGTATATCTAGATTTTCGTCTTCATGATGCCGAATAAACTCCAATAATTCGGCATTAGAATGAGTCCGTAACCTCGAAGCATGCATTGTTTTTGAAAAATATGTGCTGAAGTTGAAAAGAAATTTGAAAGGATTACAAAACTGAAATTGAAAATTTAAAATTTTATGGAGAATTGATGGCCTTTTATAGAGGAACGGCAAGCAGATGAAAACAAACTCAAAACTGTGCATGAATAGTGAATTTACTATTCATGAATAGTATTACTATTGATGAACAGTAAATATCACTATTTATAAATAGTACTACTATTTATATATAGTAAATGTTACTATTTATACATAGTATTACTATTGGTGAATAGTAAATCACTTTTTCAAATAGTAAATACTATTTGATACTATTTGCAAATAGTAAATTTACTATTTATGAGTAGTGAATAGTACATGAATAGTAACTACACAGTAAATAAACAGAAAATTCAAATATTCGATCACTTTAATCATTCAGATAATTGCGAGTATACAAATATTTTTACACCCAGGGGGCAATAGGAAGACATATGCCTAAAAATAGCTAAACTTTTTAGCTCAGATCCAGAACCCAAATTTTTCTTAGGTCCATAACCTAGAATTTTCTAAGTCTGAAACTTAGCTCGGGTCCAGAACCCAAATTACCCTTAGGTCCAGAATCTAGAATCTTTTCTAAGTCTAGAACTTAGCTCGGGTCCAGAACCCAAATTTTCCTTAGGTCCATAACCTAGAATTTTCTAAGTCCAGAACTTAGCTCGGGTCCAGAACCCAAATTACCCTTAGGTCCAGAACCCAAATTACCCTTAGGTCCAGAACCTAGAATCTTTTCTAAGTCCATAACTTAGCTCGGGTCCAGAACCCAAATTACCCTTAGGTCCAGAACCTAGAATCTTTTCTAAGTCCACAACTTAGCTCGGGTTCAGAACCCAAATTTTTCTTAGGTCCAGAACCTAGAATTTTCTAAGTCCAGAACTTAGCTCGGGGCCAGAACCCAAATTACCCTTAGGTCTAGAACCTAGAATCTTTTCTAAGTCCAGAACTTAGCTCGGGTCTAGAACCCAAATTTTCTTTAGGTCTAGACCTAGAATTTTCTAAGTCTAAAACTTAACTCGGGTCCAAAACCCAAATTTCCCTTAGGTCTAGAACCCAGAGACATCCTTGAGTCCAGAACTCGAATTGGGTCCAGAATCCAAATTTTACTTAGGTCCAGAATCTAGAGTCATCCTTGAGTCCAGAACTCGAACCGGGTCCAGAGCCCAAATTTTTCTTAGGTCCAGAACCTAGAATCATCCTCGGGTCCAGAACCCAAAACAAGTCGCCATGTCAAAAATTAAGTCTTATTGTTTTTCACTCTCTTTCACTAAGGTTTCAGATCATTCAAGCAGGGAGCAAACTGTAGACCCTTAATTTTTTACTCAATCCTATCCAATATGCTTTATTTAGTCCAAAATGATTTTTGTTGTCTAATTGGTCTAACATAATTTTAATTAAATAGTTTTTGCTTTATTATCTAATTTTTATTAATAAAAAAATAAAAATAAACAAATAAAAATAAAAATAAAAATAAAAATCGGAGTCGAAAAAAAATTGGCAGCGAAAAACAGTCGCGCGGGCCCGAGGAGGTTTTGCCCTGCAGGAAAATCCTGCGGGCAAAACCTTCGCCCGCAGGAAATTCCTACCCCGCAGAAAATTCCTGCGGGCAAAATAGCCACCCGCAGGAATTTCCTGCGGGCTGGCACGCCCACACGCCCAGCCACGAGCTTGCTGCCACAGTTTTTGCCAGCGCAAATTTTTTTGGCCCAAAATTTTGAAACCTAATCGAATTAGGTTTTAATTTCTTTTTTTATTAATATTAATTGTTGTATGTAATTAGAAAAAAACAACCTAAAAATGAATATAAATGAGGACCAATAGAACCAAATTGAAGGAGGAAAAAAAAGAGGCAGTAGCTTGATTTTTTGAAACCAAATCAGTGAAGGAAAAGGGAAACTCAATTCAATTGATCTTTAAAGCAGCAGCAGCACGAATTAAGCAATTCAAATGCAACAAAGGCTTGTCTTTGGAGCTAGTTCATCCAAGAAGAATTATTTTTGGAGGAATCAACAAAAGAAGGTATGTTAAATTCTTTTTTATTTATGTTTTCACAGTAGCAAACTTATGAAATTAAGGTTTTTTAAATAAAAAAATTTAGAACTTTAATTTAATTTTTCCAAGATTAAAAACACTAATACATTACTTTATTTTCCAAAAAGATTTAAAATTATTATTTTTTGGTTCTTCAAAAGTCTCAAAATCCTAATTGAACAAATTCTTTAAAAAAACCAAAACTTTATTCTGTTTCTTTCAAAATTTTCAAATAAGTTCTATTTCATTCAAAAAGTCTTCAAAAACATCTTTTCTACTTATAAAAACTTCAATCCATGTGTTTAAATTCATAAAACCTCATGAAATCATCAAATTATCTTTTTAAACCCTAATTCAACAAATCACCCGAGAACCCTAATTTTAAAGCATAAAACCCTAAAATCTAAAATTCAACTTTTAAACCTAAAATAATAAACCCTAATCCTTTTAAAACCTTAAACCCTAATTTTTATGAACTCTAATACTTTTAAAACATTGAAAACCATAAAAAAATAAAAACTCTAAAATTACACAGTAGCTTACATCACTATTTAAAACCATGAATTAAAAAGTATTTCAAAGTGTTCAAAACCCTAGTTTCATGATTTCACCATTCAAATCTTAATTTGTTTAATCAAAGTGTCTTACTGTGAACACTCGAATTTTGAGGCTCAGAAAGCTGATTTTCTCAAACCGCAGACGACTGAGCCGGACCGGAGGTCCACGGTAAAGTTCACCAGAAATATATCAATATGGTACTTGAAATGTCCGGTGCGACGCGAGGATCACGGATATGGTCTCGGAATAATTTTTAGAGGCCCATGGCTCCCGGAAAGTCAGTTTTAGCAGAAATAGCGCGAGTCGCGGTGGGCCAAGACGGCGGCCCGGCCGCCTCCCACGGCGGCCAGCTGCCTTGTTTCCGGCGGCCCGGCCGCCGTAGCGCCGGCTGCTCGGCCGCCGTCCAGCCCGATTTTGCCTATAAATAGGCTTCAGATTTTCAGAAAAAAAAACTTTAGGGACTTCCTACGCCCAAATGCTGACGAAATTTTTATGCTTAAGAATTTCTAATATTGTGTTGTAGAAAGCAAGAATCATACTCAAAAGTGCAAGGAAACAAGATCTGGAACTTAGAAGTGGAAAAATTCTAATCAAGGTAATATCATAATTCATCTTTGGTCAATTCGAGCATATCATAAGCATTCTAATCTTCTTCTTAATTTCTTCTCGGTCAAAGACCTAATCTTTTTAGGTCTGAGGGCCTAACGGACTAATCAATCACCCTTTCGGCATTAAGCCGTAAATAAAATCAACTTTTTTTTTGGCACGGAGCCTAAATTGCATCTCTTTGGTACTAAGTACCTAAACGACACTATTAAAATGAACTTTTGGCATGAAGCCTAAATCAAACTCTTTTGGTACCAAGTACCCGAAATTATACAATTTTTGCACTAAGTGCTAAAACTCACAACTCTGGCAAAATGCCTGAAAAATGCACGAAGCATACACACACACATGCATGAAGCATAAATTTCATCGCCTTTAAATAGGCTTTTCAGAACTACATGGGCTTTGATCTCCCATTCAAACGGGAGTATGTAGGCATATTTGGGATTCATCCCAAATAGCAAGTCCACAACTTACCAACAATCAGTCCTTTTTTCTTTTCTTCATCCTTTTTATATTTACTTCTTTTTATTGTCAAGTTAGTCAAATGCATGACATAGTCCCCGAATCCTCCTTGGGTTCGCAGACTAGAAACCTTTACATTGGACAAGTTATTGGAGTCAAACAAGTGTTTTCTTAGTTTTTCCCTTCGAACAAAATAAACTAAGTGGCGACTCCCGACAACGAGTGAACTTTCGCCCGGATCCTTTTCGGGTGGAAAATCGAGGTTCACAATTTGGCGACTCCACTGGGGAACATAAAAATGATTTATGTGATCCTAGTGGACTACTATTGTTTATTTGGCTAACTGGCCCTTCTTTAGGGTATTTTTATTTATTTTGGCAGGGTACCTTAGCAATGGTTGTCTTTTCTTTAAAGACATTAGTACTGAAAATTGAAAAAAATATATCTTTCTGGGGACCATAAAAAAAATAATAAATAAAATAATGGCTATATATTATAAAAAAATGATAAAAAAATGATAATAATAATGATTTATGGAATTATAGTAGACTGTTATTATTATTCGTTTAACTGATTTGCCCTTCTTTAGGGTATTTTTATTAATTTTGCAGGGTACCCTAGCATTATATATCCTTTCTTTAAGGATGTTGGATTGAAAGTTGACAAAAGGAATCTTTTTCCTTTAATGGTCCCTTATTTGATAAATTGTGCATTTGTTTTGTCATTCAGAGAATCTTTTTCTCTTGCATATATGGGGGAATCCTTTTCCTCCATTGCATAAAAAATTGTTTTCAAATGAATTTCTTCTCTTTCTGTTCAAAGTTCTGAGTCTGGATAGCAAGTAGCGCTGACCGGCAGGTCTCCTTGATTATGCCGGCGGACAGCCAAAGCGTCCTTCCTGTTGTCGCAAACCATTCCAATCCTTTTGGAGTGGCCCATGAGTAATCGTACTGTTGGACCCACGCGAAACTCCTTGTTTCACATGTGGTTAGGTATATCTTACTCAAGACTCAAGGGTCCCTATGATAAGCCGATTCTCTATTTTTCATGTGCCAATAGAACCTTCCCTTAGGTTGTATGTACCCAATGATAGTGCCGCATTCCATTAAAATGAATTGTGATGTGATGAGGTGCATTCACGCAACATAACAACATTGTTTTGGGGAAAAATTTTGATGTACATAAGTGGACCAAGAGTTTTCCTACCCTACACACCACCCTGATTTTTTACCCTTGACCTTTTCAGGTACCCTCTGTCCGTGTGCCTTCACCTACACCAGACACATCAACACCAACTGTGCTATCCCCTACAAATTCTACAACCCCAACTTCACCAACTGCTCCAATTACTGAAATGGCCACAATTGAATAGATTAAGGCTTTGCTGGATGGTCAGGTTAAGGAAATTGAAGCTAGAATGCAAGAAAAAATTGATGAAGCTTTAGCCACCCAAAGGGTAGCCATTCTGGCTGAATTAGAAGGAGCACCAAAGACAGTCCCTATTCCTAGAAATTTGGGGAAGGAACCCATTGTGGGGCAAACTAGTACCCCCGTGACTGCTCAGATTAATACCCCTGTCATCAATTTGGAGGATCCACCCTCCAAGAATGAAACAGATGAACTGAAAAAGGAAACTTGAATTGCTTGAGAGGTCAATCACTGCCATGAAAACTCACAAAGAGGTGGTAGACATGGATTCCTTATCCTTGTTTCCCCAAGCCAGATTACCTCCAAAATTCAAGATGCCGGGGATGGACAGATTTGATGGGACCACTTGCCCTAAAACCCATTTGAAGATGTATGTGGGGGCCTTGAGTCCTTGGGGTTTAAATGATGAGCTCTTTGCTCAACTATTCCAACAATCCCTGACTGGGGCTGCCCTTAAATGGTTTGTGAGTCTAGATCGTTCCAAGATTAAGACATTGGAAGACATCTGCAATGCATTTAACTCTCAATACCACTACAATATTGAGGTGGATGTCACTAGAAGAGAACTTGAGACTACCAAACAAAACAACAATGAACCCTTCTCCTCGTTCCTTACGAGGTGGAGGGCAAAGGCCGCCCAAATGATCAATCGCCCTTCTGAACAAGAGCAGATCGATATCATAATCAGAAATTTAAGACCTACATATCAGGCTCAACTGCAAACCCAATATCTACCTACTTTCAAATCGCTCATTGCGACTGCAACCAAGGTGGAAGATTTGATACAGTTGGGTAAAATAGTGGATGAGGGGGCTGCATCGAAATATAAGAAACAAAGCCAAACTCCTTCCTCAAGCAAGGTCAATCAAGTGGCCAATATTGCCCCTGCGAATCCTTTACGTGTGGGCAATCTTGGGCCGAGAAATCAGCCAAGAAGGCAATATACTGACCTTGGGGTACCCCTTCATTTGGTGTTTAAAAAGGCTGTGGAAGGGAAATATTTGAAGCCTTTGGACCCAAGACCTCCTCCAAACCCATTACCTTCCAGTTATAAAGTTAATGAATACTGTGAATACCATCAAGGGAATGGGCATAAAACAGATGCTTGCTGGACACTCAAAAACCGCATCCAGGATCTGGTGGATAGTGGTGACATCATTCCTCTCAGGAGGCAACCAAACATCAACACTAACCCTTTGCCCAATCATTCCATCCACGCCATTACTGTGGAAGAAGAGCTGTTTGATCCTTTCAAACTTCTCTTGGAAATGAATGAAGTGTGTGTGTTAGATTTGAACGACCTCGCTGAAGAGGTCAGTGCTCCGACAAGAAGTGGAAGACAATATCAGCCACTTGACTTGGGAAAAACCCCTACAACCTCAAATCCCCCCCATAAGAAAACACCAGAGCCAAAAGAAGACCCTGTTCTCACTCAGCTTAAACAAACTCAAGCTAAGGTGTCAATTTGGGAGCTCCTTGCTTCCTCATTCCCACACCGCCAGGCTCTCAGCGAAGCTTTGAGTCAACTTGATACACCTGTGGACACAAGCCCAGAAGCTTTGGTGGCCACTTTGACCCAATCAACCAAGGCATTGAGTATCAGGTTTTTTGATGGGGATTTACCAGAAGACGGTAAGAAACACAATGATGCTCTATACATCACCATACAGACTGGGGGAAAGACTGTGCCCATGGTTCTCATTGATAATGGGTCAGCCTTAAATGTGTGTCCTTTGAAAGTAGCAAGCTGTTTGGGGTTGGAGACTACAGATCTTACACCTTCTGATCAGATTGTGAGAGCATATGATAACACTCGAAGAGAAATTTTGGGTGTTGCCACTCTAGAAATTACTATTGGGCCGGTGAAAATGGGAGTACCATTCCAGGTCATTGATGTACCCGCGAGCTTTAATCTCCTCCTTGGAAGGCCGTGGATTCATCAGATTAATGCTATACCTTCTTCACTACACCAAAAACTTAAATTCCCTTTTGAAGGAAAAATCATCACTATCAAAGGGGACACCTGCGAAATCAACAGGAAAACCATGGATCAGTCTCTCCTTGAGGTTGTTCCTGGTGAAACCGCCATGACCTTGACTGGGTTTCATTACGACACAGTTCAATGCATAGAAGGTGAAAAACCCAGAGGGCCATTTGTCTCATATGACTTTGGGGAGGTCCAAATCAACTGCCTAGTGGGAATGATGCCGAGGGTAGGTCTATTGCCCGGGATGGAAATGATGAAGTCTGGGAGAAAAATACCCATAGTACGGCCATGGGAAGAGCCTGAGAATAAGGGAACTTTTGGCTTGGGGTACAAACCTACAGACGAGGAAATAGAAGAGTTTGAGCGTGGAAGGAAGAAAAAGGGAAATTGGGGGGCAAGAAGCCTCAAAATGCGCCCTTACTTTAGAACTCTGAATGGTCACTTTTGCAAATTTGGAAAGGCAGTTCATCGCCGTGGTTTTCAGGAACCATTCTATTCTCCTATGACCGGAAAGAAGCTACCGGGTTTTGAAATGTTTGCTGATGTTGTGGCCATGAAAGAAGAAGAGCCAGAACCTGAAACTGACCCCCAAATGGAAGATTTCATGCGGCCTTGTCTCTTTGATGAGGTTGCTATGATAACCAATTTTGAAGACAATAGGGATTTCACAAAGCTGATCAAGACTACAGATGGACCGCTGAGAAACTGGTACGCCGAGGAGGGACAAGCTGCTGAGGTTAAACCTAGTCCTGTGTCACACCCTGAACTTGAGACTTGTACCGAGTCTTGTACTAATTCTGAGTCAAAAACCAAGTCAGAGTCTAATTCTGAGTCTTCTGTAATTTCAGATTTAGAAAGCCCTAATGTCAAGTCTAATGTAATCTTGGAGAATGACTCCGCCATTATCAATGAAACTGTTCCGATTCTTGGTTACCCTGTGTCTTTTGCTTTCCAATTATTATCTAGCAAAAATGAAATAAATGAAATAAAAGAAATAAATGAAAAGATAATAATTGGCAAAGAAAATGAACATACATACATTGCATATGATTGTGTGAATAAAGAACAGGTTGTCGATTGCATCAGGAAGTATGTCGACTGCTTCATGTGGAAGGCAAGTGATGTCACGGGAATAGACCCAGCCATAGCAGTGCATAAGATTCCGCTATACCCAGAGGCAAAGCCGGTTAAGCAGAAATTGAGAAGAATGAAGCCTGAATGGTCTTTGAAAATTAAAGAGGAGGTTGCCAAGCAACTGGATAATAGGTTCATAGAACCAATTGCCTACCCTTCCTAGTTAGCAAACATTGTACCGGTCCCGAAGAAAGACGGAAAGGTTAGGATGTGTGTTGACTACAGAGATTTGAATAAGGCCTGTCCTAAGGATGATTTTCCACTACCACACATCGATTTGCTGATAGACAGGATGGTTGGGCATGTGATGGTTTCCATGACTGACCTCGCGGTTGGGTACAATCAGATCCTAGTTCACCCACCAGACAAAGAAAAGACAGCTTTCATCACAGAATGGGGCACTTTCTGCTACAGGATTATGCCTTTTGGGTTGATAAATGCTGGGGCTACCTACCAAAGGATGGCGACAACAGTCTTTCATGACATGATACACAAAGAAGTAGAAGTGTATGTCGATGATATGATTGTCAAGTCAAAATCTTCAGAAGAACACGTTGAAGCACTTGAGAAGTTCTTCCTTAGACTTCGCAAGTAAAATTTGAAGCTTAATCCTGCAAAATGCCTCTTTGGTGCGACATCGGGCTTATTTTTGGGATATCTGGTCAGCAAAAAAGGAATAGAAGTTGATCCAGCAAAGTCAAAGGCTATTCTGAAAATGCCTCCACCAAGAACAGAGAAAGAGATTCGAGGCTTGCTAGGTAGATTACAGTATATCAGTCGATTCATATCACAGTTGGCTGAGACTTGTGGTCCTATCTTTAAGCTACTAAGGAAAGGTGCTTCACAAGAATGGAATGAAGACTGTCAGAAGGCCTTCGACAAGATCAAAGAATACTTGTTAAGTCCGCCAATTCTGCAACCTCCCAGAATGGGAAAACCTCTGCTCTTGTATTTGTCTGTAATAGATGAAGCCATGGGTGCAATGCTAGCTCAAGAAGCCGAAGATACAAAGGTAGAAAATGCAATTTACTACCTCAGCAAAAGGATGCTGGACTATGAGTTAAAGTATAACAGGATTGAGAAGTTGTGTTTAGCGTTGTATTGGGCTTGCACGAAGTTGCAACACTACTTGTCTTCTTACACTACTTATGTCATGGCAGAACAGAGTCCCTTGAAATTCCTTATGGAGAGGCCTGTTTTGGACAGCAAAATGGCTAAGTGGGTGTCAACATTGGCAGCCTTTGACTTGAAATTTGTTCAAAGGAAAGCTGTGAAAGGTGGCGCAATAGCTGACCAATTAGCAGAATTACCCGTGAATGATGAGATGCGAGAAATGGGTTTCCCTGATGAAGACCTCTTGAACGTAGAAAGCAGTGTTTGGGAGATGTATTTTGATGGGGCATCCAATTATCATGGAAACGGAATTGGGATTGTGTTCAAAACTCCTTGTGGAGAATACATTCCATTCGCAGTTAAACTTGACTTTAGCTGCACAAACAACGAAGCAGAATATGAAGCTTGCATCAATGGGCTTGAAGCCGCCCTGGAATTGAGGATTAAGGACCTAAAGGTCTATGGTGATTCTATTTTAATAGTATCACAAGCCTTAAGGAAATGGAAGATAAAAGAAGAGCGTTTGGTTCCTTACCTACAACGCCTTGATCATTTGGCACAACAGTTCAATGATCTGTCCTTCGAATATCTCCCAAGAGCAAAGAATCAGTTTGCTGATGCCTTGGCTACTTTAGCTTCCATGATCAATATCAGGGAGGGGAAAGTCATTCGTCCATTGAAAGTTCAGCTTCAAAAGCAACCCACCCATGTAATGCACTTGGCCGATGGTAAACCATGGTTTTGGGATATCAAGACCTATCTCAAGGATGGAAATTATCCGGAGGGATCATCAAAGGTTGATTAGAGGGCAATAAGGCAGCTTGCCACATGTTACATTCTTAATGGAGATATCCTCTACAAGAGGAGTTGGAATGGAATGCACCTAAGGTGTGTAAATGAAGCAGAGGCTAAGCAGATAATGGAAATGGTACATGGTGGCGAATCAGGACCACACATGTATGGGATCGCCTTGGCTCGAAAAATTGCCAATCTAGGATATTATTGGTCCACCATGAATGCAGACTGCGTGGCATTTGTGCAAGGATGTCATCAATGCCAAGTATTTGCTAAGCTACAGAAGCAACCTCCTGTTGCCCTGAATCCGATCACTTCTCCATGGCCCTTCGCTACTTGGGGAATTGATATAATTGGTAAAATACATCCAAAAGCATCAAATGGACATTAGTTTATCTTGGTAGCAGTGGATTACTTCACAAAGTGGGTTGAAGCAGCTTCCTATGTAGAATTAGACGCCAAAAAGGCAGCACAGTTTGTCCGAACCAACATCCTTTGTCGGTACGGAACACCATTCGAGATTATCACAGATAATGGAACTCATTTCCAAGCAGAATTTGCTAAACTCTTGCAGGATAAGAAAATCCAACAGCATAAGTCCTCTCCTTATAGACCCCAAACAAATGGAGCTGTAGAAGCAGCGAACAAGTCTATAAAGGTGATCGTACAAAAAATGATCAAGGAACATAGGCGTTGGCATGAGAAGTTACCACTGGCTTTGTGGGGATATAGAACATCAATTAGAACTCCTACTGGGGCAACCCCGTATTCACTGGTATACGGAATGGAAGCAGTACTCCCCATTGAACTGGAAGTTCAATCGGCGAGGATAATTCAAGAAAGTCAGATAAATGAAGCTGAATGGATCAGCAATTATCATCATCAGTTGTTGAGTTTGGATGAAAAAAGACTTCAAGCTCTACATCAGATTCAAGGGTATCAAAGGCGAATGGCCAGACATTTCAACAAAAAGATCAAAGATCGAAAGTTGGAAGAAGGTTGTTTGGTTTTGAAGGAGATCAGAACACCTGTTACAGATCCTCGTGGGAAGTTTCGTCCTCATTGGGCGGGACCCTACATTTTGAAGAAAATACTTTCCGGCGGAGCCGTCATCTTGTCTGATTTGGATGGTCTGGAGTTCACAAACCCATGCAATCTGGATCAACTAAAGAAATATTATGCATGATCATGCATTGTAAGGAACTACATTAGACCTGATTCTCGCAAACTAATTCGAGATATGTAGGCAGCTCTCCTTGAGCACGGTCTAAATTTTAATAAAAATCATTCATTCATCTTTCTTTTGCCAAAAGAAAAAACAAATAAAAAAAAAACAAAAGATCCCGCTAAGCCGAAAACCCACAAAGGGCGGCTTAGGCAATAGTGGGGCCCGCTAAGCTAAAAACCCGCAAAGGGCGGCTTAGGCAAGAATGGGTAAGAGCTCGCTAAGTTGAAAATCCGAAAGGACGGCTTAGGCAAAAATAAGAGCAAATAAATAAAGTAGATAATGCTTGGAAAGCAAACAAAAGGGTCATTCATTAAGAATCATTCATTACAAAAAGAGAATCATCTGTTACAAAAAAGAGTCATTCAGAAAGAGTCATTCATCCTATAAAATACACAACTAATCAAAAAGGTCAAGTCATATTCCCCCAAAAACCAAAAAGGTAAAAACAACCCAAAAACAGAAAAGACAATGGAGTCACCCTGGGATCTAAATCCTACACCCCCTCTCCCTCCAACTCCTGCAGCAATGCACACCTCCTCGGTTTCTCAATGGGCCAAACCTCAGCTATAAACCAGGTCCTGTACTCTGGAGTGGGCTGAACGAGGGAAGGCTCTGCACAAGGCCTGATCATCCGATGGTCTCTGACCCAAGTCTGTAGAACAGCCCGAGTAACCCCGGGGGTAATAGGAGAAGCAATGGTAAGCCCGACAGGAAGGGGAACTCTCTGATCAATACCCATCTGCCTGAGGACGCGGGAAGCATTGTACCAAGTACTGTGAGTGAACCCAAGCAGGTAGACATGGTTGTGCATGGCATTTGCCTCCATGAATTGAGGAATCCTATACCAAGGGACGAACCATAATAATTCTTCTGGTCCAAGCTCAAACAGCCAAACAGTCCATTCGGCCATAGAGGGAAAAGAAATCTGAATTTTCCTGGTGCGGTACTGCGAAGGGTTGTAGGTCAAAGGTTGGGGGGCTGCAACCACTCGAAGATGATCTCTCAGCCAAACCTGAAAAAATAGATCCTTTCTATTTTACAATGGAAAAGAAAGATGATGGAATAAGCAAAAAAGAAACAAAAGGTATGACAAAATTACCTGAAGGATGATCGGGGTGACGGTCCAACGTTCAAATCCAAGTGCACATCTGTCGAGACTCTGAATAGTCTCAGCCAGGATCATGCCCCCGATACAGTTGAGCTCTTTCATTTGCCTAACCATTGGGCAAAGTTTCAAATCTCCAAAGCCGGGGTCACGGTTGAAGAGGAACCCAGCTAACAGACAAAAGACGAAGGCTCGCATTCTATGCCTCAATTGAACATCGTCTTCAAAATCGGCGGTCAAGAACTCATCAATTAGGGGAAGCAGCATCGCCTTATCCCCATCTACAATCATAGCTTGGGCTTGGGGTTTTGTGAAGCTAAAAAGCCTCTGAAAAGATCCCACATAGCCGATTTGGACCTCATGCCTCACAAGAGGGGCATTTGGATCGCACCCAATGATCGAGCAGAACTCCTCAAAAAGAGGACACATTTCCTCCATCCGAGCCCCAAATCTGAAAATGTGGGCTTGGGGATCCCAAAACCTGATGCAAGAGTGCAAGAAATCCCAGTCTACAGCTACACCTCTGAGGGTGGCGACAACTTTCAACCTTTACCTCCCCATGTTGATCCTTTCAACATTGTGGAGACTTTTGGTCCAATTATGCATCACGTGATTAAAAAGGGGATTCATTGTTATGTGAAAAAAAAATAATAAGATCTTGCAGTAAGAGGATTGCTTTCTGACCCACAGATGTAAGACAACCTTGAGTTTTATACTGGTCTGGCCCGGGCGGCGGCTCGGCCGCCGTACACAGCAGCTCGCCCGCCGAGAATGGCGGCTCGGCCGCCGCTGCCGACCGTCCTGATTCTTCTTTTTTGGTGTTTTGTAAAATTCTCATGTTTTGGCCCTGTTTAGGCCCTGTTATGTGCTATTTTTTGGGATTGTGTCAGGGATTTATTTTTAAAAGAGATTTCTAAAAAGAAAAAGCATCATGCATACATATGTGCTGTTAATACTAACAAATAAGTGCAGGTTTATAGATAAGTTTAGATAACAGCTGAAAAACATGAAAGGTACAAAGTACAGAAGGGGAATAGTTCAAATACAGCAAGCATAGTTCAAGACAAGTATAAAAAAAAAATCAGTGCCGGCCTCTCCGTCTTTGCGGCCTGCTCTGCCTCTCGTAAGCAGCCTCAGTCCAAGCACCAGACAGTTCATCCGAGAAAGCAGTAATCAGTGCCGCCATTTCCGTGATCAGGCCCTCTGGTGCCTGTAAAAGAGACAAAATCACAATCAATCTCAAGAGAATTTTATGAATCCTTTTCATGAAAAGTTCTATGAGAATATACCTGAGTGACATGAGCAAAGCTCCGATATAATGCACCCTCTGCACTAATTGGTCGGGTCACCCAACCACCAAGTGCATGATAACGAGCAGCATAAGGCAGCCTCAAGTTGGCTAAAATAGGGTCAAATTGGCCGGTAGCTGTAAGGACGGATGCGGGAGGCCTCAAATGAGATGAACTGCTGCTTCCTCCAGTGTGTGATGGTCCAGCCCCGAAAGCGGAAGTCTCAGCCCTAGAGGAAGAGGGTCTGTCAGCTTGCCGGTCGGGAGAAGGATGGTCTCTCGGAGTGCCAGAAGTGGGTGCCGAAGAGTGGGAAGACCGATAAGGAGGTACAGAGTCAAATCGTGTCCCAATGCATGGCATCAGTCGATGAAGGCAGTAGAAGTCATAATCCTCATCCGGGGCATAAGCCGACTCGAAAGGGTCGCCCTCATACTGGGACACAGTAACAGGCAGAAGTGTTGAAGATAGCATATCATCAGGGGGATCCATGGGAACTGCACGGAAACCGGTGATCTGGAAAGTCACCCTCTCAGCGAGATAATACCGTCGAAACTCTGGATGGGGAAGTATGAATCGACGGCGAGTCAGAAACTCTGATCGCCGAAAGCTGTAATCTTGAGCAATCCACTCTGCCAGTCGGTGAGACATCACTTCAGATGCAACCTGTAAAAATTTGTTATATTAGTAAATCATTTTCTCTAATATAATAAAAAAGATGACGATAAAGCATTTACTGAGTCCATTGGGCAGCTGTCGAAGAATGATCTCAGCCCTCTGATAGGAAGTTTCCTCTTTGGTACTTCTACCCTCTCTCTATACCACCTCCAAGCAATGGGGGAAAGAGGATCGGCGGGGGCAGGTATCTCACGAAGAAAAGGGGCGATGCCAGGAAAGTACTCGTAAGCCCAAGTCTGAAAAAAAAAATATCAGAATTGGTGTATGTCAACATATATAAAGATAGGGGAAATGTTCTTTACATTACCTCCCAGAAGTAATACAAGCCACAGGGAGCAATACGGGTATAGCAGAGGTCAGACATGTCGTCATACAACCTACACAGCATCATGCTAGCCCAATAGTACGTATGAAGCCGTGTCAGGTCAAGTAGGCTCTTCAGCACATTGAGACTCACTGCATCTTTCCTGTTTGATAAGAAGGAGCTAGCAAACAGGAGAAGCAAGGTAAACCTGGCCGCCTGGTCAGCAGTAAGGTTGCCTGTCTCGTAACCAGTGTAGATACCTGGCGCTTGCTCCACAAGCCACCTCCGCTGAATGCAGTGAGGAGCCTGATATCGAGGATAGTCAACCCCGATCAAAGTAATCATGTCGGCTGAAGAAATGTCCTGCCGCCAGTCATCATAGGACTCCACCATCTTAATGCCAAAGGGAATCCTAGAAATGATGGAAAAGTCAGTAGGCGTCATTGTCATCTCCCCCCAAGAAAAATGGAAAGTGTCAGTAGTAGGCCACCAGCACTCGGCTAAAGCACAGATCAAATCCCGGTGGATATCTCTGCCCACATCTATAGCCCTCAAATGGTGGAGGAAAGCAGGTCTGATAAGATCCCCCACTGGGTGCCCGGCATCAAAGATGTAAGCTGGAATAGTGACCATCGGACGCTCAGCTATAGATATCTTGATCGTAGAGTCCTAAAAAAAATAATAATAATATTTCAGAAAAGTTGGACAAATTCAGAAAAGATTTAAGTTCTTTCCCCAGCCGGGTGTGGATTCCTAAAGGATTATTTCTAAGTTCTTTACTAGAAATAATTACTGATGGCAGAACATAATGAAGCTTGGTACAGATCCTAATTCATTACTAGTAGATGTAAAGGAAAGGTTCCTAAAATTTATTTCTAAGTTCCTTACTGGAAATAAATAAAATTCCTAAGCATGCATACCAGATGGACAAACGGGAATGTACTCACCTCATAGCAGCCGGTCCGAGAACTGTGCTTCTCCTCCTCAAGTAAAAGATTGCAGGGAGGGAGTGGGATTTTGAGGTCTTCAAAGCCGGTAAAATCCATCGTCGAAAGAAAATTTGAAAGAAGTGAAAGAAGAAGAATGAATGAAAGCAAATGAAGATTGAATGAAATGAGCCTATTTATAGAAAAAAAATGAAAATGCGGGTCTTTTTGCACCTCGCTCAAAATTCGCTCTTCAGAAGACCACTGAGTTCCATAAATCATTTTTATGGACCCCAGTGGGGGGCAATTGTGAACACTCAAATTTTGAGGCTCAGAAAGCCGATTTTCTCAAACCGCAGACGACTGAGCCGGACCGGAGGTCCACGGTAAAGTTCACCAGAAATATATCAATATGGTACTTGAAATGTCCGGTGCGACGCAAGGATCACAGATATGGTCTCGGAATAATTTTTAGAGGCCCATGGCTCCCGGAAAGTCAGTTTTAGCAGAAATAGCGCGAGTCGCGGTGAGCCATGACGGCGGCCCGGCCGCCGTCCAGCCCGATTTTGCCTATAAATAGGCTTCAGATTTTCAGAAAAAAAAAACTTTAGGGACTTCCTACGCCCAGATGCTGACGAAATTTTTATGCTTAAGAATTTCTAATATTGTGTTGTAGAAAGCAAGAATCATACTCAAAAGTGCAAGGAAACAAGATCTGGAACTTAGAAGTGGAAAAATTCTAATCAAGGTAATATCATAATTCATCTTTGGTCAATTCGAGCATATCATAAGCATTCTAATCTTCTTCTTAATTTCTTCTCGGTCAAAGACCTAATCTTTTTAGGTCTGAGGGCCTAACGGACTAATCAATCACCCTTTCGGCATTAAGCCATAAATAAAATCAACTTTTTTTTTTGGCACGGAGCCTAAATTGCATCTCTTTGGTACTAAGTACCTAAACGGCACTATTAAAATGAACTTTTGGCATGAAGCCTAAATCGAACTCTTTTGGTACCAAGTACCCGAAATTATACAATTTTTGCACTAAGTGCTAAAACTCACAACTCTGGCAAAATGCCTGAAAAATGCACGAAGCATACACACACACATGCATGAAGCATAAATTTCATCGCCTTTAAATAGGCTTTTCCGAACTACATGGGCTTTGATCTCCCATTCAAACGGGAGTATGTAGGCATATTTGGGATTCATCCCAAATAGCAAGTCCACAACTTACCGACAATCAGTCCTTTTTTCTTTTCTTCATCCTTTTTATATTTACTTCTTTTTATTGTCAAGTTAGTCAAATGCATGACATAGTCCCCGAATCCTCCTTGGGTTTGCAGACTAGAAACCTTTACATTGGACAAGTTATTGGAGTCAAACAAGGGTTTTCTTAGTTTTTCCCTTCGAACAAAATAAACTAAGTGGCGACTGCCGACAACGAGTGAACTTTCGCCCGTATCCTTTTCGGGTGGAAAACTGAGGTTCACACTTACCAACCTTTAATAAACATAAAACTCTAATCTATTTTAATTCCCTAAAAAGTCACAGTAGCTTAACTTTAGAATTTCCAAAACCTTAACACATGAAATAAAAACCCTAAATGGAAATAGTAGCTATACTTGAACTTTTATTTGCTTTATTCAATTCCATACTTGATTATGCTTTAATTTATTTCTTATGCTTTAATTTATTTGAATTCAATACTTGATTTATTTAATTTATCATGGATGGATGTTTATTTTATATCTTGATATTTAAATACTTTTGATGTATGATTTATTTATGGATGATTATTTACTTTTATCAATTAATTTAGATTTCCAAAAGTTGTAAGAGGTATGTTTCCACTTGGTGGGTACCTCATTAGTTAAACATCATGTAATTTAATTTGCTTTTTCTATTTTAGAACCTATGTAAAGGGCATATTTCTACTTTTTGGTGGGTGTCCTATTTAGGCATGTGATGTAAGGACATGTTTCCATCCTTGGATGGGTGTCCATTTATTTGTTTTGTTTTGTTTGGACATTGCTTTGATTTTAATATAATGATGCTTTCTTTTTATTGTGTGTAGTATGGATAATATTATTATATTTAAGAATTTTATAATATTAAGACCTGTAAAGGAGGCCGGTTCCAATGAACCGGGCGTTGTGGGGGTGCTGGGCCATTTCTCACCTTCCCCACACGTACCCAAATTTCAGAACCCATTAAGGGGTTGGGGATTCCTTAGGAATCGAGTCATCCACCCCTTTCTTTTTTCCCGGCCCGTCCGGATGGCGACTCCATTTTCTCCGGACTTAGGTCCGTGTTCTCTAAGGCCCCGAGCCTAAGCAGTGTTGAAGTCGCAAGAACCATTCCATCGGGAGTGGGGGCGAAAATCCCGCTCACAGTTGGTCTTTATATTATTTTATTCTTTCTTATTATGGTGTTGTCCATTGCATCATTTAGATTGCATTGCATGCATGAGTTAGGATGCCCTTGTTACCATGTTGTGTCATGTAAGAAATACCATGCTTTCACTCAAGGTATGGAGATTGAGCATGTCATAACCACTCATAGCCTTGCACCATTTGGTATATACTTGCTATGGGAACCTAAGCTTTTCAACCTAAGACTTAAGCTCATGTAATTGACCTAGTTACTTTCCTTAGATTTTACCCCAAATGCTTATTGTTTGACTATGATTGATATATCTTGGTTTGAACCACGGTTTTTTTGGTTTGTTCTTTTTCTAATATGACCCACCTATATTGTAATCTCAAAAATAATTATTTTTCTTTAAAATCCAAAAGACCAAAAACTATTTTCAAAATTTTCAAGGTCTTTTGACATTGAAACCTTTCAAGATGGGTCAAAAATCTTTTTACACTTTATGGCCCAAACAAACAAAGTTATTTTATACAACCTTTTCATGAAAAGAGCTTACAAATATTTAGTTCAATTATGAAATATCAAAAATCAATTGTGATCCTAGTTTATGCCAATAATTATTAATCATAGGCTTATTTTTGGCATGAATTGTTAGTTACTTTTTCAAGTGAGAAATCTACTTATAATAAACCTCTTAATTTAGTTTTAAACCAATATAGCATAAAAGCTGCTTCAGTTGATTGGATGGATTAAAACCTAATTAACGAAAATTATCATGAACTAATTTTCATGTTCGAAAATATAACTATTGGTTAAAACATCTGAGGGAATTATTCGAAAACAAGATACCCCATATTGGTATTTTGTTAACCATATACCTAGGAAAAGAGACTCGCCTTCCATGTGTGGAAGTTATAAGGTTGGAAGGGATGTTTGTGAGCGGGGATTTTCACCCCCACTCCCGGTGGAATGGTTCTTGCTACTTCGGCACTGTTTAGGCTCGGGGCCTTAGAGAACACGAACCTAAGTCCGGAGAAAATGGAGTCGCCACTCGGATGGGCAGGGAAAAAAGAAAGGGGTGGATGACTCAATTCCTAAGGAATCCCCAACCCCCTAATGGGTTTAGAAAGTTGGGTACGTATGGGGAAGGTGAGAAATGGCCCAGCACCCCCACAATGCCCGGTTCATTGGAACCGGCCTCCTTTACAGGTCTTAATATTATAAAATTCTTAAATATAACAATATTATCCATATTACACATAATAATTAAAAAGAAAGCATCAATATATTAAAATCAAAGCAATGTCCAGACAAAGCAAATAAATGGACACCCATCCAAGGATGGAAACATGTCCTTACATCACATGCTTAAATAGGACACCCACTGAAAGGTAGAAACATGCCCTTTACATTAGTTCTAAAATAGAAAATCAATTTAAATCACATGATATTCAACTAATGAGGTACCTACCAAGTGGAAACATACCTCTTACAACATTTGGAAATCTAAATAAATTGATAAAAGTAAATAACCATTCATAATAAATAAATCATTTATCAAAGATATTAAATATCAATAGAAAATAAACATCCACCCATGATAAATTAAATAAACCAAGCATTGAACTTAAATAAATTAAAGTATATAAAATAAATCAAAGCATAATCAAATATAGAATTGAATAAAGCAAATAAAAGTCTAAATTATGGCTACTGTGAGTTTTTTAAGAAATTAAAATAGGTTAAAGTTTTATGTTTCAAAAGGTTGATAAAGCTCTTTGATTAACTAAATTAATATTTGAATGGTGAAATCATGAAACTAGGGTTTGGACACTTTAAAACATTTTTGATTTGTGGTTTATGGCTATTCATTGAATTATGGTTTCAAGCTTATTGTGTAAAATTAAATATTTGTGTTTATATGGTTTTTTAAAGTTTTAAAGGATTAGGGTTTAGAAAAAATTAAGGTTTAAGGTTTTAAGGAGGTTAGGGTTCACTATTTTAGGTTTTGGACTTTAATTAGGGTTTTAGGATTTTTTGAATTTAGGGTTTCGGGTATTGAGTTATTTTTAGGATTTGGAAAATCAATTGATAATTTTATGAAGTTTTGTGAAGATAAACAATACAATTTAAAATTTATAAAAGCAAAAAAGATGTTTTTATGTCTTTTGGAAGGAAACAGAATACAATTTAGAGTTTTGATAATTTGGAAAACAAATTTTGGTTTTGAGGTTTTGAAGAAACAAAACTAACAACTTTAAACTTTTTGGAAAACAAAGCAACGAATTAAGGTTTTTAAACTTTAGAAAAACTGAATTGAGGTTCTAAGGTTTTTGAATTAAAAGACACAATTTGATAATTTAGCTACTGTGACCAAATAAAAGAAATTAAGAATTCAAACCTTATTTTCTAAGTTTCACCAAAAATTGCTTCTTGGATGAACAAGGTCAAAGACAAGCCTTTTTGCCTTTGAATTGCTTGAATTGTTTTTCGGCTCTCTCAAAAAATCAGCTTGATCAAAGGTTTTCCTTCTCAGATTTGGTCTCCACTTTTGTTCAAGTTTCAGTTCAATTTTCTTCCTTCTTTCCTCCCTTTTTTTGTGTTGTTTAGTCCATTTTTATAGAAAAATTCTATGGGTAATTCTAATTATTCACGGCATACAATATTCAATAAGAAAAGGAAACCAAAACCTAATTGCATTAGGTTTTGGAAAATTTGCATTGAAAAAATGTGCTGGCAAAAAAAGCTGCCCCAGCCTGCTGCGGCAGCAAGGGCGGAATGGGCCCATAGGCCATTTTGCCCGCAGAAAAATTCTACGGGTGAAATGCCCACGGACCCGCGCTGACTTTCGGCGATGATTTTTTCGTCGCCGATTTTTTTTTGCCGATTTTTTTTTGTTATTTTTTATTTTTTATTATTTTTGAATTTTTATTCATTTCACCATTTTTTACTAAAATAAATATTAAAATTAATCAAGATACCATAAAAATTATTTTGGACTAACTAAAATATGTTGGACAACACAAAAATTATTTTGGACTAATTAAAATATATTGGACCAGACTAGGTCAAAAATTAAGGGTCTATAGTTTGCCCCCTGCTTAAACGATCTAAGACTTAAGTGAAAGAGAGTGAAAAGAAATAAGACTTAATTTTTGAGATGGTTATTTAAATTTGTTTTGGGTACTTAGACTTGAGACTGAACTTGATTTTGGTACTTGGACCCGAGTTTGATTTGGGTACTTGGACCCGAGAATGGATTGAATTTTGGTACTTGGACCCTAGATTGAATTTGATTTGGGTACTTGGACCCGAGATTAGATTTGATTTGGGTACTTGGACCCGAAATTGATTTGATTTGGGTACTTAGACCCGAGATTGATTGAATTTGGGTACTTGGACCTAGGATTGGGTACTTGGACCCGAAATTGATTTGATTTTGGTACTTGGACCCGAGATTGGATTTGATTTGGGTACTTGGACCTGAGATTGGATTGAATTTGATTTGGGTACTTGGACACGAGATTGGGTACTTGGACCCGAGAATGGATGCTTGGACCTGAGATTGGGTGCTTGGACCCGAGATTGGGTACTTGGACCCGAGCTTGAATTGATTTGGGCACTTAGACCCGAGAATGGGTGCTTAGACCCGAGATTAATTTAATTTTGATAATTGGACCCGAAATTTATTTGATTTGGGTACTTGGACCCGAGAATGTGTGCTTGGACCCGAGAATGGGTACTTGGACCCGAGACTGAATTGAATTTGGGTGCTTAGACCCGATATTGAATTGGAATTGGGTACTTGGACCCGAGATTAAATTGAATTTGGGTGCTTGGACCCAAGATTGAATTGAATTTGGGTGCTTGGACCCGAGATTGAGTTTGACTGCCCTTTTATCATTTGAGAAATTTGACTACTCTGGTTACTCTATGCATTGTGGTTTTTCACCCTCAAAATGGATCTTCATCCTTTGAGATCGGGTCTTCATCCTTCAAAATGAATCTTCATCTTTTGACATCGGGTCTTTACCCTTGAAAAATGGATCTTCATCCTTTGAGATCGGGTCTTCAACCTTGAAAATATGGATCTTCATCCTTTGAGATTGGGTCTTCACCCTTGTAAGTGGATCTTCATCCTTTGAGATTGGGTCTTCACCCTTGTAAGTGGATCTTCATCCTTTGAGATTGGGTCTTCACCCTTGTAAGTGGATCTTTATCCATTGGAGGTCGGGTCTTTACCCTGGCTTTAGCTTTTTTAGCTGGACTGATCTTTTGTCTTTTGCATCTTCATTTTTTTGAGAGTTCTAATGTTCCATTCTTTTGTTCTTCCTTTTTGCAAAAATTTAGCTATTTTTAATGGGACCTTATATCCTCTCCTTACCCCCTGCGCGGCTAAATATTTGTAGGTGAGTTTGAAAATATTTTATATATAGAATCAAAAATTGAAAAGGAGAAACTTTGCCCCCTGTGTAGGCTCAAACCCATGATTTTTCTATGCAGGCTCTGATTGACATTTTTGCCGTCTAGTTCTTCGCACAAGCACGTATTTCTTCTCTTTGCAAGATTACTGGAGCTTTCTCAAGCAATGGGCTTTCTATGCCCCCCTGATTTGATATCTTCTTTTGATTCTTTTCTTCGCATGGTGTTTTCTGTTCATTTTGACAAGGAATAGATAGCACAAGACAAGAAAGTGCAATGTGATATGTCATGTATGCATGATATGCATGAATAATACTTACAGTTGTTCTATCGACTCACAGACCGAGGTGATCAGCAGAAGTGTCCTCATTGGTTCCATTTTGATGCTTGTTCAAGTCTTGCATTGGAATGATCGAAAGCTTTTGCATTTGTGGCTTTTATCTTGAAGATTGTTGAAAACATGAGTGGTGGAGACCCTAAGCAGTAGAGTCAGGGATGCATCTATTTCAAACTATATTTCAGCATGTCGGTTGGTAGTTTCTTCATAACTTTACCAATAATAATTTCCTTTGCCCAATGTGTCGTTTGGAGGTTCAACATACTTCCCTTAACTTGAAGGCTTTGTATGACAAAACACTTTTTTTTTTAATTTTGATTTTGAAATCAAATGTTGGCTTTGCCAAATTAATGTCAATGTACCTCAAGACTTGATTTTTCCAAATTAACATATCTATAAAATGACAACCCTAGTTACTGTACTAAACTCGGTAATCAATTCTATTTAAGCAAGAATTGTTGCACTTCAGTTAGGCACATACACATTACTTGGCCAAAGGTCTCATTTGAGTTTAAATATTGTCTATCTCATATGCATGCTTATCCAAACTATCTCCACTAATAGACTCTACCTATCAAGAGAGATCAACAAGTCTTTGATAGGCTTGAAATGGGGTCTATGAGGGACATGGGTTAAATGAAGGCCATTTTGAGATAGGAGCTGATGTGACACAATGGACAAACCCTCGCACTATAAATTTCTTGTTGGAACTTTAGGCAGTTGGGAGCGATCTTGCTAGTCTCTAAATTCTTTCTGTCTTCTTGGCATTAATCTAGATCTTGATAAGGACAGTCTTTGCCCTTGCAAAAAGTTTAAGACCCAAATTCGTTTCTTTCCTTCTTTTCCCTTTTCTTTCCTCTTTATTTTTCTTACTCTTCCCTTTTCTTTCTCTTCCTTACTCTTCCCTTTCTTTTATCATTTTGTCCTTCTTTCTTGTAGGACTATCAGGTACAGAACTTTCAAGAACTGGATGGTCTTTCTCCTTTTCCTTTGATTTTGATCGAATCTTTGGTTGGATTGGACCAATTCAAGTCAATCCATCCTTATAAACCAAATGGAAGCCTTTTGTTGTCTTAGGTAAAAGAGAACTCAGTTGGCTTTTTGAACCGCCTTTTTAGGTTTTCTTTTCTTTTTTCTTTTCTTTTCTTCTTTTCTTTTCTCTTTTTTCCTTTTCCTTTTCCTTTTCTTTTGTCTTTTTTTTTATTTTCTTTTCTTCTCTCTTTTTTTTTTGTTTGGTTTGTTTGTTTTTTTTTATTCTAGCTCTAAAAGAGTTATCTTGTTTGTACTAACTTGAGCTTCCAATAATGGATGAGTGGAGTGACATAAATCTTCTTTAACAGGTATAAATAATTTGTTACTCCGATGTTGATGTTGTCTTGATATATTGGAGATATTAAGGGAACATCAACTACCCTTATGGTATTGAGAACTTCAACCACCCTTATGGTTTTGAGAACTTCAACTATCTTCATGGTCTTGAGAACTTCAACTATCTTTATGATCTTGACTAATCATTGCCTTCTTTGATCTTCTTGCCTCTTCATCTTAGTGATCATAAGACTTGTCAAAAGTATCACAACAACTCAGGGTAGGTTGTTGGGGTTATATGCCAATGAAAAGAAAGCTAAAATTTTATGAAGGCTTAAAGGGACAACTAGGGATTGATAATTAATAGGGTGGATACTAGTTGTTGTCTAACCAAAAAATGACTAGATCATCTCTTCCTTAAATAAGTAGAGTTCAATTTCGCCTCGAAAGTTTGTCAAAGCATGCTCTAAGACTGACTAGGACCTAGACAAAGGTAATTATGTAGGAGCCCTCTCTAAGTAAACATACACAACTCAATGCTATAGAGCAATTCCCTCATCTAGTAAAGTCATTCAAGTCATAATGCCTAGACACATTAATTTATAAATATCAAGCTAGATTCCTCATCGGTTGAGCACCAAAATGAACAAAGACCAAAATTTTTTTTGATAAAAGTAATTTATTCAAACAAATTTAAAAAACACGATTGTTCTAAGTAAATATTAAAGCAAAATTTGAAAAGCAACATTCAAGCTAAGGAAAGTTTGTTGAGTTAAGCCTCTTTGCCTTTCACATCTCCAATATCCCCATCTTGGAAGGATGATAAAATAAAATCTTCTTCCAATCCTTTTCCCACCATGAAGGTTGCTGGTGGAGGTACTCTATTGAACCTTGGAAATGGATTACCTTTGGTATCGAGCTTGTCCGGCTCAGGCAACTTGCCATTATCAATTAAATTCTAGATCTCATGCCTCAACTTCATACAATTGTCCATTTCATGTCCAGGCCTTTGATGGAATTGATAAAATGCATTAGTATCAAAGTTAAGTGGAAGAGGATTAGGCAAAGGACGAGGAGTCAAGAGTTGTAACAATCCCTTCTTTTGTAGCTTATTGAGAACCCAAGACAGTGGCTTCCCTAATTCTAAAAACTGTCTCATTCCTCCTTGAATAATGACATAAGCTTCCTTTTGTGTGCTTTGATTGCCCGACTGGTAGTTCCCTTTCTCATTCCTTTTTATTGAAAAGCGATTCTTCTCCCTTTCCCACTCTTCAATTTGTATACCAGCTTAGAGAAGATCTTTGAAGTCTCTTATAAGGGTGTGAGACAGCCTTTCACGGAGATTGGGCAGAACGCCTCTCACGATCATCCTCATTTGATCGGATTCATCAAGCCTCTTCTTGAGTAAAGCAGCCTTGTTTCTCCATCTCTTCACATAATCTACAAAATTCTCATTTGGCCGTTGCCTAATGGACTCAACTTCCATTAAGGTAACTTCCAACTCAACATTATACCCATATTGCTGGATGAAGGCCTTGTATAGCAAATCCCAACTCTTTTGTGTTCCATCATCTAAGGTATTGAACCAATTTTGGACAGCAGGATCCAATGAGAGCATGAAGTACCTTAGAGTTTGAGCCTTAGTAGCTTGGGCATACTGCATAGCAGTGATATATTGCTTCACATGGAGATGAGGATTTCCATTACCATTGTATCTAGCAAAGGATGGCATCTTGAATTTGTATGGAACTTCTTCATCTAGCTCAAATAATTTGTCAATCTCGGACATTTCTTTGGTCTTTAGTCGCATCTCAAATTTCTTTTCTAAATCTGCGATCATCTTTTCAACATCAGAATTTTCAGTCTTTTCAAAAGTTGCCTTCTCAACAACCTTCGGCTCCTTTTTGTCTTAAAGATCTTGGTAGTATTGAGCCCAATCATCATCATCAATGATCACCTTATCATCATCAAAAGCTACTTCATCAATTTTAGTCTTCCCCTTGACTTTCTTGGTGCTAGCAGATGCTTCGGCATTGTTTCCTAAAATTGTAGCTAGTTGATTCTTTATGGTCTCGGCCATGGCCTCTTTTATTTCTTCCATCTTGGAATTGAGGGCATCATCCACCATTCTTTGAATTTATTCGGGATCCATTATTTTTGGTGTGCAAGTGATTGAGTCGTTGCTAGATTCTTCACTTCCGGCGTAGGTCGGATTATTGTAAGCTTTTGAACTGTCGTAATCCAGGGCTGTGAACCAGAGAGGATCAATGATATGAGATGCAAATGTATGCATGTATGCACAAATAATCAACAAAGAAAGATAATTAGGACGTTCCTTCCAACCTTATAACATCCACACACGAATGGCGAGTCTGTTTTCCTAGGTAAATGGTTAACAAAATACCAACATGGGGTATCTTGTTTTCGAATAATTCCCTCGGACGTTTCAACTAATAGTTATATTTTCGAAAATGGAAATCCATCCATAATAATTCCCATTAATTAGGTTTTAATCCATTCAACCAACTAAAGTAGCTTTTATGCTATATTGGATTAAAACTAAATTAAGAGGTTTATTATAGATAGATTTCTCACTTGAAAAAGTAACTAATGATTCATGCCAAAAAAAGCCCATGATTAATTATTTCTCAGTATAAACTAGGCTCACAATTGATTTTTGGTATTTCGTAATTGACCTAAATATTTTGCAAGCTCTTTGTAAGAAAAGGTTGGATAAAAATAATTTTATTTCTAAGCCCATTGTAAAAAGATTTTATAAAAAACATATTTTGGGCTTAATATTTGGGCCATGAGCAAAAGAGTTTTTGATTTATTTTTAGAAAAAGTCTTATGCCCAAAGTCCATCTTGAAAAATTTTGAAAATAGTTTTGGTCTTTTGGATTTTAAAGAAAATTTTATTTTGAACTTACAATATACTTAGGTCATATTTGAAAAAGAACAAACCAAATAAGCCATGATTTAAGCCAAGATAAATGAACCATAGTCAAACAACATGCATTTGGGGCAAAACCTAAGGAAAGTAACTAGGCGAATTACATGAGCTTTACTCTTTGGGTAAAAAGGCTTAGGTTCCCATAGCAGGTATATACCAAATGGTACGAGGCTATGAGTGGTTATACTATGCTTGATCTCCATACCTTGAGTGAAAGTATGGTATCCCTTACATAACACAACACGGGTAACATGGGCATCTTAACTCACGCACACAATGCAATCTAAGATGATGTAATGGATAATATTATTATAAGAAAGAATAAAATAATATAAAGACCAACGGAATCAACTTCTCTTATCCCCAGTGGAGTCGCCACTGTGAGCGGGGATTTTCGCCCCCACTCCCGGTGGAATGGTTCTTGTGACTTCGGCACTATTTAGGCTCGGGGCCTTAGAGAACACGGACCTAAGTCCGGAGAAAATGGAGTTGCCACCCGGACGGGCCGGCAAAAAAGAAAGGGGTGGATGACTTGATTCCTAAGGAATCCCCAACCCCCTAATGGGTTCGGAAAGTTGGGTACGTGTGGGGAAGGTGAGAAATGGCCCAGCACCCCCACAACGCCCTGTTCATTGGAACCGGCCTCCTTTACAGGTCTTAATATTATAAAATTCTTAAATATAACAATATTATCCATATTACACACAATAATAAAAAGAAAGCATCAATATATTAAAATCAAAACAATGTCCAAACAAAGCAAATAAATGGACACCCATCCAAGGATGGAAACATGTCCTTACATCACATGCCTAAATAGGACACCCACCGAAAGGTAGAAACATGCCCTTTACATTAGTTCTAAAATAGAAAAAGCAATTTAAATTACATGATATTCAACTAATGAGGTACCCACCAAGTGGAAACATACCTCTTACAACATTTGGAAATCTAAATAAATTGATAAAAATAAATAACCATTCATAATAAATAAATCATTCATCAAAGATATTAAATATCAATAGAAAGTAAACATCCACCCATGATAAATTAAATAAACCAAGCATTGAACTTAAATAAATTAAAGTATAAAAAATAAATCAAAGCATAATCAAATATAGAATTGAATAAAGCAAATAAAATTCTAAATTATGGCTACTGTGAGTTTTTTAAGAAATTAAAATAGGTTAAGGTTTTATGTTTCAAAAGGTTGATAAAGCTCTTTGATTAACTAAATTAATATTTGAATGGTGAAATCATGAAACTAGGGTTTGGACACTTTAAAACATTTTTTATTTGTGGTTTATGGCTATTCATTGAATTATGGTTTCAAGCTTACTGTGAAAAATTAAATATTTGTGTTTATATGATTTTTTAAAGTTTTAAAGGATTAGGGTTTAGAAAAAAAATTAAGGTTTAAGGTTTTAAGGAGGTTAGGGTTCACTATTTTAGGTTTTGGAGTTGAATTAGGGTTTTAGGATTTTTTTAATTTAGGGTTTCGGGTAATGAGTTATTTTTAGGATTTGGAAAATCAATTGATAATTTTATGAAGTTTTATGAAGATAAACAACACGATTTAAAATTTATAAAAGCAAAAAAGATGTTTTTAAGTCTTTTGGAAGGAAACAGAATACAATTTAGAGTTTTGAAATTTTGGAAAACAAATTTTTGTTTTGGGGTTTTGAAGAAACAAAACTAACAACTTTAAACTTTTTGGAAAACAAAGCAATGAATTAAGGCTTTTAAACTTTAGAAAAACTGAATTGAGGTTCTAAGGTTTTTGAATTAAAAGACACAATTTGATAATTTAGCTACTGTGACCAAATAAAAGAAATTAAGAATTCAAACCTTATTTTGTAAGTTTCACCGAAAATTGCTTCTTGGATGAACAAGGTCAAAGACAAGCCTTTTTGCCTTTGTATTGCTTGAATTGTTTTTCGGCTCTCTCAAAAAATCAGCTTGGTCCAAGGTTTTCCTTCACAGATTCGGTCTCCACTTTTGTTCAAGTTTCTGTCCAATTTTCTTCCTTCTTTCCTCCCTTTTTTTGTGTTGTTTAGTCCATATTTATAGAAGAATTCTATGGGTAATTCTAATTATTCACGGCATACAATATTCAATAAGAAAAGGAAACCAAAACCTAATTGCATTAGGTTTCGAAAAATTTGCGTTGGAAAAATTTTGCTGGCAAAAAAAACTACTGTGGAAAAACTGCGCTGACAAAAAAAGCTGCCCCAGCCTGCTGTGGCAGTGAGCGTAGAACGGGCCCGTAGGCCATTTCGCCTGCAGAAAAATTCTGCGGGCAAAATGCCCACGGGCTCGCGCTATCTTTCTGCGATGATTTTTTCGTCGCCGATTTTTCTGTCGCTAATTTTTTTGTTATTTTTTATTTTTTATTATTTTTGAATTTTTATTCATTTCACCATTTTTTACTCAAATAAATATTAAAATTAATTAAGATACCGTAAAAATTATTTTGGACTAACTAAAATATGTTGGATAACACAAAAATTATTTTGGACTAATTAAAATATATTGGACCTGACTAGATAAAAAATTAAGGGTCTATAATGTTCTACCTATCTTTGTTTGTTGTTTGTGCATACATGCATACATACATTTACATATCATATCATTGATCCTTTTTGGCTCACAGCCCTGGATTACAATAGTTCAAAAGCCTACGACAATCCAACCTACGCTGGTGATGAAGAATCCAACAGTAATTCAATTAACTTCTCACTAAAAGGAATGAAACCTGAGTAGATTCAAAAGATATTGGATGATGCCTTTGAAGTCAAGATGGAAGAATTAAAGGGGGGCCCTAGCTGAGATCATGAAGAGTCAAATGTCTACAATATTTGGGAACACTATTGAAGCATTTGTAAGCACCAAGAAAGATAAAGGGAAGGCTAAGGTTGGTGAAGTGGCTTTTGATGATGACAATGTAGTCATTGATGATGATGATGATTGGGCTCAATTATTTCAAGATCCTCAAGACAAGAAGAAAGAGCCGAAGGTTGTTGAAAGATCAACTGTGGAAAAGACTGATACTTGTTATGTCGAGAACCTAATTGCCAATTTGGAAAAAAAGTTTGAAAAGAAGCTAAAAACTAAAGAAATGTCGGAGGTCAACAAACTATTCGAACAAGATGAGGAGGTCCCTTATAAGTTCAAGATGCCTTCCTTTGCTAGGTACAACGGTACAGGAAATCCTCACTTGTATGTTAAGCAGTACATCACCGCCATGCAGTTTGCTAGAGCTACTAAGGCCTAAACTTTAAGGTACTTCATGCTCTTATTGGATCTTGTTATCCAAAATTGGTTCAATACCTTAGATGATGGCACTCAAAAGAGCTGGGATCTACTATACAAGGCCTTCATCCAACAATATGGGTATAATGATAAATTGGAAGTTACCTTAATGGAGGTGGAGTCCATTAGACAAAGGCCAAATGAGAACTTCGCGGACTATGTGAAGAGGTGGAGGAATAAGGCTGCATTGCTCAAGAGAAGGCCTGATCAATCCGATCAAATTTGAATGATTGTGAGAGGGGTGTTGCCTAGCCTTCACAAAAGGATATCTCATACACTCATCCAAGATTTCAAGGACCTTTTGCAAGCTGGTCGACAAATTGAAGAGTGGGAAAGGGAGAAGAATCGTGCTTTAGCAAGAAGAAATGAGAAAGGGAGCTACCAGTTGGGTAATCAAAGCACGCAAAAGGAAGTTGATGTTAATGCGACTGGTCAAGAAAATAGAAGATAATTCTCAGAATTGGGAAAACCTCTATCTTGAGTTTTCAACAAGATACAGAAGAAGGGGTTGTTACAACCATTGGCCTCTCGACCTTTGCCAAATCCTTTACCCCCAAAATTTGATACTAAGGCTTTTTGTCAATATCATTAGACTCAAGGACATGAGATTGATAGATGTACTTGATTAAACCATGAGATCCAAGATCTAATCAACAGTGGTAAGCTACCTGAGCTGGAAAAACCCAATACCAAGAATAATCCTTTGCCTAAATTTGGAAGAGTACCTCCACCGGCAACCTTCATGGTAGGAAAAGGATTGGAGAAAAATTTTATCTTATCCTCTTTTCAAGATGGGAGTATTGAAGATGTGGAATAAGGAGAAATTTTATTCAATAAACTTCCATTAGCTTGGAGTGTTGCTCTATTTATTTTGCTTTCTTTAATATTTAATTGGAACAATTATGTTTTTCAAATTATGTTTGTTTGAATAAATTATTTTCATCAAATTTTTCATGGTCTTTATTCATTATGGTGGTCAACCGATGATGAATTTAGCTTGTTCTTAATATATCTATGCATTATAATTCAAATGACTTTACTAGGTGAAGGAATTGCTCTATAGCATTGAGTTGTGTATGCTTACTGCATAATTACATTTGTCTTGGTCCTAGTTAGTCTTAGAATATGCTTTGACGGACTTTTGAGGAGAAATTAAACTCTGCTTATTTAAGGGAGAGATGATCTAGGCATTGTTTGATCAAGCCAACAACTAGTATCCACCCAATAAAATATTAATCCCTAGTTGTCCCGTTAAGCCTTCATGAAATTTTAGCTTTCTTTTTATTAGTTTACAAACCCCAATAACCTAAAAAGAAAAAAGAAAAAAAGAAGAAAAAGAAAATAAAATAAAACCTAAAATAGTTCAGAAAGCCAACCAAGTCCTCTTTTACCTAAAGTAACAAAAGATTTCCATTTGGTTTATAAGGATAGTTTGACTTGAATTGGTCTAACCCAACCAATGATTCAATCAAAATTAGAGAAAAAGGAGAAAGACCATCTAGTTTTTAAAAGTCATATACTTGACAATGCTATAGAGAAAAAGGGCATAATGATGAAATGTCAAAAGCAAAAAAGGGAAAGCAAAAAAAGGGAAAGGAATGTGGATATCAACCTTTTTGTAAGGAAAAAGACTATCCCAATCAAAATCCAGATTAATGCCAAGAAGATGGGAGAACATTTAAAGCTCTATCTTTTCATGCTCCCAACTGCCTAAAGTTCAAATAAGAAATTTGTAGTGTGAGGGCTTGTCCATAGTATCACATCAGCTCCAATCTCAAAGTGACCTTCATTTATACCATGTCCCTTATAGACCCCATTTCAAGCCTATCAAAGACCTATTGATCTCTCTTGATAGGCAGAGTCTGTTAGTGGAGATAGTTTGAATAAGCATGCATATGAGATAAACAATATTCAAACTCAATGAGATGTTTGGCCAAGTAATGTGTATGTGCCTATCTGAAGTGCAACAGTTCTTGCTTAAATAGAAATGATTCCCGAGTTTAGTATAGTAACTAGGGTTTTCATGTTATAGATATGTTAATTTGGAAGATCAAGTCCTGAGATAAATTGATATTAATTTGGCAACGCCAACATTTGATTTCAAAATCAAAATTCAAAATTGAAAATTTAAAAAAAAATTTAAAGCCTTCAAGTTAAGGGGAGTATGTCGAACCATCAAACCTCAAAGGGCACATTGGGCAAAGGAAATGATTATCGGCAAGGTTATGAAGAAGCTACCAATTGACATGCTCGATCATAGTTTGAAATGAATGTATCTCTGACTCTGCCTTGGGGTCTCCAACATTCATGTCCTCAACATCTTGAAGATGAAAGCCATAAATGCAAAGCCTTTTGTCATTCCAATGCAAAACTTGAACGAGCATTTGGAAGGGATAAAATGAGAACACTTCAGCTCATCACCCCGGTCTGTGAGTCAATGGAACCACTGTAAGTATTATTTATGCAAACCATGCATACATAAGCATATCATATTACCTATTATTTGTCAAAGTGAAGAGCAAACACCCTATGAAGTAAAGAATCAAAAGAAGATATTGAATCAGGGGGCATGAAAAGGCCCATTACTTTAAAAAACTCCAATCATTTTGCAAAAGAAAGAAAAAATGCATGCTTGTGCAAAAAACCAAACAAAATACAAACACCAATCAGAGCCTGCATGGGAAAAACAGATGGTTTGAGCCTACACAGGGGGCAAAATTTCTTCTTTCAGTTTTTGAGTTTATGCGTGTATAAAAAATTTACAGACTCACTTTCAATATTTTTGCCACACAAGGGGCAAGGAGAAGATATAGCTAAAAAATGGTTGATTTTTTGCAAAAAGTGCAAAAGAATGGAACATTAGAATTATCAAAAGAGTGAAGATGCAAAAGACAAAAAATTATTCCAGCTAGAAGAGCTGAAGCCAATATAGGATAAAAGTTGAAAAGGATGAAGATCTAATTTAAAGGGTGAAGATCCGAAGTCCAAAGGATGAAGATCTATTTTCAAGGGTGAAGACTCGATGTCAAGGATGAAGATCCATTTTGAAGGATGAAGACTCGATGCCAAGGATGAAGATCCAATTTCAAAGGATGAAGACCCGAAGTCCAAAGGATGAAGATCCATTTTGAAGGGTAAAAACCCTGCCAAGGATAAAGATCCAACTTAAATGATGAAGATCCACTTTTAAAGGTGAAGACTCGATCTCCAAGGATGAAGATCCATTTTCAAGGGTAAAGACCCGATGCCAAGGATGAAGATCCACTTTCAAGGGTGAAGACCCGATTTCCAAGGATAAAGATCCATTTTCAAAGGTGAATACCCAATGCCAAGGATGAAGATCCACTTACAAGGGTGAAGACCCAATCTCCAAGGATGAAGATCCATTTTCAAGGGTGAAGACCTGATGCCAAGGATGAAGATCCAAGGTCTAAGGATGAAGATCTATTTTGAGGGTGAAGGCCCACAATCCATTAAAGAATGGAATAGCCAGAGTAGCCAGAATTCTCAATTGATAAAAGGTAAATCAAATTTAGTCTCGGGTCCAAGTACCCAAATCAAATTCAGTCTTGGGTCCAAGTACCAAGTCTCGGGTCCAAGTATCCCATTCAATCTCTAATCCAAGTACCTAGTTTAAGGTCCAAGTACCAGTTCAGTGTCGGGTCCAAACCTAAACTAACTCCAACCTCGAGTCGAGAACCCATCCTAATCGAAAATTTGCTCAAAGTCATGTTGCTTTTCACTCTCTTCAACTGAAAGTCTCAGATCATTCAAGTAGGGGGCAAACTGTAGACCCTTAATTTTTTATCCAATCCAGTCCAAAGATTTTAAAACAGTCCAAAATAATTTTTGTGGTATATATTATTTATTTTAATATTTATTATTTGTTTTAATAATATAATATGTATTTTACTTATTACTTATTATTCATTTTATTTGAATAATATTGATTATTTATATTTATTTTTTTAAAAAAATATATAAATAAAAATAAAAAATCAAATGGATCGGCGAGCGACGTGCGGCAGTGTTGCCGCATGGCAAGCAGCTTTGTTGAAGGCGCTGCTTGCGGTGAACCGGACTGCCCAGTTCGCCACAGGCAAGTGCTTGCGGCGAACTAGACTGCCCAGTTCACCGCAATTGTTGCCATTAGCAAGCTACCCAGTTTGCCCCGCACGCTAGCAAGCTCTTTCCTCACCAGCCCACAGCAATCCTCGCAGGCCCAACAACATGCTTACACACCAATCCTTGCAGCACGCAAGCCCAGCGCCCCAGAATGCTATTTCCTTAATAGTTTTTAATTTCCTTAACATACTAGGTTTTTAATTTTAATTGCCTATAAATATCACATTTAAACACGCAAAAAAGAAAAAGAAAATTTTATTCAGCCAGGACGGAGAGATTATTCAGGACTGGACTTTTAGACTTTTGATTTTCTAAAATCTTTTGCAAATATTCTGACTTTGGAATTTTTAGGGGACGATGGAGCAAACTTTTAGTCAAATTATAAACAGAACAACTTCAAACAAAATAGGATAATCTTATAAAGGTAGTAGCATATTGCCTTTGTCTCACTCAACCAGAATTCCAACAAAAAATTATGGTGGAGCCAACAAACGACGGTAAACTCTAAACCAATTCAATATAACATGTTTCAATTGTCTTAAATACTGAATAACACGCTTTGATGATTTATTCCTAGGTTAGATTAATTTTAAGTTAATTACACTTGCCTCATATTTTTAAAGTTATGATAATAGTATTAGTTTTGTAAATCTAAACCATAAAACCTCGAGTAACTCCACTTTTTCAAAATCTTTACGGTAGCCTAAATATTCTAAATAATATTTATATTAATTCCAAAACCCTAGTTTAATATGTAAACTCTAGATTTATATTTTTATTGCTTTATTTAGTTCTAGATTTAATTATGTAGTTTATTATATGTATTGATGATTGATTTATTTAATTTTGATGTTTGGTTTATTTATTTATCATGGATGAATAATTTTTTAGTTATTATTTATTTATAAAAATTGTAAGAGGCATGTTTCCATGATTGGGTACCTCATTAATTAGTCCTTATGTAATTTAAATTATTTTCATATTTTGGGATTAATGTAAAGGACATGTTTCCACCTTTTGGTGGGTATCCTATTTAGTTTTAGATATTGGACTATGTAAGGACACGTTTCCATCCTCGGATGGGTGTCCATTTATTTATTTTGTTTGAGCACTGCTTTGATTTTAATATAATGATGCTTTATTTTAATTATCACATGTAGTATGGATTATATCATAATAACTAAGAATTTTATAATATTAAGACCTGAAAAGGAGGCCAGTTCCAATGAACCAGGCATTGTGGGTGTGTTGGGCCATTTCTCTCCTTCCCCACACATACCTAACTTTTTGAACCCATTAAGGGGTTGGGGATTCCTTAGGAATTGAGTCATCCACTTTTTTCTTTTTTCTAGCCCGTCCGAGTGGCGACTTCATTTTCTCCGGGCTCAAGGCCTTAGGAGTGGGGGCAAAAATCCCTACTCAAATCATAGAAGCTATCTTTAGTTGATCTAATGGATTAAGACCTAATTAATAGGGGTTATCATGGACTGACTTCTATAATTGAAAATATAACTATTGGTTAAACTGTCGGAGTGAATTCTTTCAAAATTAAGATATCCCATGTTCACATTTTATTGACCATATACCTAGGAAAAAAGACCCGCCATTCGTGTGTGGCTGATATAAGGTTGGAAGGGATGTCTTTACTCTTGTTATTTATTTTTTATTTGTGCATCCATGCATACATGCATACATGCATTGCATCTTATATCATTGATCCTCTCTAGCTCACAGCCCTGGATTATAGCAGTTCAAGAGCCTACGACAACCTAACATATGCCAGTGATGTAGAATGCAACAATGACTCAATTAGCTTCTCACTAAGAATAATAGAACCTGAACAGATTCAGAAGATGATAGACAATGCAGTCAACACCAAGATGGAAAAGCTAAAGGGGTTTCTGGCTGAGACCATGAAAAGCCAACTAGCTGCAATGTTTGGGAATACTGCTGAAGCATCTGCTAGTACCAAGAAGCAGAATGACAAAGGGAAGACTAAGGTTGGTGAAGTAGCCTTCGATTATGACAAGATGGTTATGGATGATGATAAATACTGGGCTCAGTACTTTCAAGATCATCAAGATAAGAAGAAGGAGCCTAAGGTTGTGGAAAAGCCAACTATTGAGAAGACTAAAACTTCTGATGTCGAGGAGATGATTGCTGATCTAGAGAAAAAGTTTGAGAAGAAACTGAAGGCCGAAGAGGTGTCAGAAGTTACCAAGTTATTTGAAGATGATGAAAGAATCCCTCACAAATTCAAAATGCCTACTTTTGCTATGTACAGTGGCATAGGGAATCCTCACTTGCATGTAAAGCAGCATATCACTGCTATGCAGTCTACCCTAGCTACTACAGCTCAAACTGTAAGGTACTTCATGCTTTCACTGGATTCTGTTGTGCAAGACTAGTTCAACACCTTAGAGGAAAGTACTCAAAAGAATGGAAATTTCCTGTAGAAAGCCTTTATTCAATAGTATGGGTATAATGTGGAATTGGAAGTTACCCTAATGGAGGTAGAGTCAATCAAACAGAAGTTGAATGAGAATTTTGTTGACTATATAAAAAGGTGAAAAAGTAAGGCTGCTCTTCTTAAAAAAAGGCCTGATGAGTCTGACCAGATCAGAATGATAGTGATAGGCATCCTGCCCAACCTTCGTGAAAGGATGTCCCACACCCTTATCAAAGATTTCAAAGACCTTCTTGAAGCTGGACTACAAATAGAAGAATGGGAAAGAGAGAGGAATTATTTTTCTGGAAGAAGAAATGATAGAAAAAGTTATCAGTCTGGTGGTCAGGGTATACAAAAGTCAGTGGATGTCAATATAATAACTGGTCAAGCAAATAGAAGACAGTTTTCAGAGTTGGAAAAACCTCTATCTTGGGTTTTGAACAAGTTACAGAAGAAAGGACTATTACAGCCATTGGCTCCTTGACCGCTACATGATCCTTTTCCACCAAACTTTGATGCCAAGGCCTTTGTTGCGCTCAACTAATTACTACTACAAGCGACACTCGCAAGTATACAAGATAATTGTAGCAACAATGATCGCCCCAAGGTCGTCTCACAAGGAAGAAATTGGTTTGCAATAGGTTGATTAGCAAGAAATTTTAAAATAAGAGTGTGATGTTTGAAGTAGTGGTGAAAAGCAAGTAAGATTAAAAGTAATGTACGTAATGGTTGTACAAGATTAATACAATTCTAGGAATGGTGCCTAGGGTTGTAGATCAATTTAATCAAAGCTTAATTCTCAAATTATCCATTAAAATGACCTTATTTTTTAATTTATTCCTTGAGTTTAATTAGTAATTACCAATTTATTAGTTTTCACATTCAGTAATTAACAACAACTAATTATTTTGACATTGTAAATTAATAAAACCCTATAACTTATATTTCTAATTCATTCTTAGGGTAGTTGAATGCATAATTTCAATATCAAATTTCACCTCTCGGTCCTTCATTTAATATCTAGAGATCAATAGGTAGCTAATCTATCAACCTAACATTCAATCCAATGCAATCAACTAATAACAAGGTATATTAATGAAAATATCAAATCAAGTCATTCAATCAAATCTACTACAAACCCTAGGCATGAGTCATTTAGCTCGTCATCATCAATTTAAAATAAATATTCATCTCAATATAAATCAAATCACAATTGTACATTGAAATATTAGAGTTCTTAACAAACAATAACAATCTAGAAATGAATTAAAAGAGAGAATATAAAAATCCCTTTGAAGATGATAAGAGTTGAACTTCTAGTCTTCCTCCTAGCTCCACCTTGAATATGATGAAGAACTAACAAGCCTTCTTCAATCAATGGCTCTCCTCTTGAAAGATGGAATGGTCACTCTCTCAAGCCCCCAACTCCTCAATCAAACTTTCTTCAAACCCTAACCTTCACAAGAGCTTGCTCACCCAATTTTATCCCCAACAATGTTAAGAATCTTATTTATGGAAGATGAAGATGAACGTGATGTTCATAGTCTCTCTCAAGAACAAGAACAAGAAGATGAATCAAGGAAGTACCATTTGAAGTTGCTCCAACGTGTATATATATCTCACTCTTTCCTTTCTTTTTAATTTCTTAAGACACAAAGCATGCCTTGCCAACTCACACACTTCACTTTGTCTCCCACTTATTTCATTATTTATATTTTTCCCATATATTAGACAACCTTTTTATTCTTTTATTATTTCTTTTTAAAAGATATAACTTGATGTCCCCCATTTTGTCCCCTATTTTGTGTAAAATGATTGAAAGAATCTTCATAAGACACATCCAAGACATGAGTGTCTTGGTTGTGTCACTCATTTTCTTATGGACACGACCAAGTCATGTGGCCGTGTCAATGGCTGCCCCAATTTCATCTTTCTTTTCCAAGTGGGACATGACCAAGGCCTTGGCCGTGTCTCTTGAGTGTGTTATCCACTGTTCTCTATCTTTGGTTTGATCTTCAGATGGGACACGGCCAAGGCTTTGGCCGTTTCATGTCACACGGCCAATGGCTTGGCCATGTCTCTTGGGTGTGTTCACTTCTGCCTTTGCTTCTTTGGTTTTTCTTTATTTTGTTTATTTGGTGAGACACGGCTAGAGGCTTGGCCATGTCTCTTGAGAGTGTTCATCTCTGCCAAAATTTCCTGGCTCTTTCCTTAGATGAGGGACACGGCCAAGCCATGAAGTGTCATGGCCATGTCTCATGTTTTTCCACCTTAAGAATCCATCAAATTGAATTAAAGCTCCATTGTTTTGTTCTTCAACCTAGATCAATTTCTTTAAACAAACTTTAAACAAAAATTAAAAGAAATGTCAATCAAAAGCCAACAAAATTACACAAAAAATAAATACACAAATGACGAAAATAGCCTTCTATCAATTACATCAAATGCAAGGGCATCATATAGATAATTGTGCTCAATTAAGGCACGAGATCCAAGATTTGATTGATAGTGGCAAGCTATCCGAGCCTGATAAACCCAATACTAAAAGTAATCCATTGCCTAAGTTTGGAAGAGCGCCACCACTAGCAACCTTCATGATAGAAGGAGGATTGATGGAAAGTTTTATCTTATCGTCCTTTCAAAATGTAGATGGAGGGATAATGAATGAGGATGTGATCACCATTGCCCATGACATGTTCAAGTAGATAAAGCACCATCCATTATAATTCAACAAACTTCCTTAGGCTTGAATGCTACTTATTTTATTTCTTTAATATTTTTGGAACAATTATGTTTTTTAAACTAAGATTGTTTGAATGAATTACTTTCATCAAATTTTTTACTTATGTTGGTCTTTATCATTTTTGTGCTCAACCGATGATGAGTCTGCCTTGATATTCATAAATTATTGTATCTATACATTATGATTCAAATGACTTTACTAGATGAGGGAATTGTTTTATAGCATTGAGCTGTGTATGCTTACTTAGAGAGGGCTCCCGAATAATTACCTTTATCTAGGTCCTAGTCAATCTTAGAATATGCTTAGACAAACTTTTGAGGCAAAATTGAACTTTACTTATTTAAGGGAGAAATGATCTAGGCATTTTTTGGTTAGCCAACAACTAGTATCCATCCTGTTAAATATCAATCCCTAGTTTATCCCTTTAAGCCTTCATGAAATTTTTAGCATGCATTTATTGGATTGTAAACCCCAACAATCTATCCTGAGCTATTATGATACTTATGGCAAGCCTGATGATCACTAAAGAATAAATGAGAAAGAGGATTAAAAGGATGTATAGTGAAGACCACAAAGATAGTTCTCATTGAAGGAGACTTACTCTAATCCACTCATCCATAGTCAGAAACATAGAATGGTGCAAATAATACAACTCTCTTAGGACAAACAAAAACAATAAAAAGAAAAAAAAGAAAGAGAAAGAGAAAAAATAAAAAGGAAAGGAAAGAAAAAAAAAGAAAAAAAAGAAAAAAAAGAAAAAAAAGAAGAAAAAAAAGAAAAAGAGAAAAAGAGAAAAAGAAAATAAAATCCCAAAAGAGTGGTTTAGAAAGCCAATAGAGTTCTTCTTACCTGAAGCATCAAAAGACTTCAACTTAGGTTATGAGCCCAACCAAAGAAAATTAGTGAAATAAGGGAAATACCGTCTTTCATTTTAACAATCTTATCACAGTTATAAGTCCACAACCTCAAAAGTCTTAGATTGGATATTCTAAAAAGAAAAGATAGGATGATGGTCATGAGTTTTTTGTAAAAGGAAAAGATCAAGAATTCTACCAGATGATGGAAGAACATTTAAGCTCTATTCATAAAGTAAGATAACAAGATGCCTAGAAGAAGGAAATGATGCCCAAAATTTGAAAATGCTTCCAACAGCATACAATTCCAATAAGGATGTTTATAGTGTGAGGGTTTGCCAGTAGTATCACATTAGCTCCAACACAAAAATGGCCTTCACTTACCCATGTCCTTGTAGACCTCATTTCAAGCCTGCTAAAGACCTATTGATCTCTCTTGGTAGGTAGAGTCTATTAGTGGAGATTGTTTGAATAAGCATGCCTATGAGATAAATAATATTTAAACTTAATGAGACCTTTAGCCAAGTAATGTGCATGTGCCTATCAAAATTGCAACAGTTCTTTCTCAAATGGAAATGATTCCCAAGTTTAGTATGGTAACTAGGGTTACCATGTTGTAGATATATTGATTTAAGAAAGTCAAGTCCTGAGTTAAATTGATACTAATTTGAAAAAGTCAACATTTGATTTTAAAAAAAATTATTTTCTTGTTATATAAACCTTCAAGTTAAGGGAAGTATGTTGCCCCATCGAATCTCAAAGGATAAATGAGACAAAATAAATAATCATTTTCAAGGTTATGAAGAAGCTTCCAATTGATGTGCTGAATCATAGTTTATAATGAATGTATCTCTATGCTGCTTGGGCCAAACCACTCATGTTTTCTATATCTTGAAAGCCATAAAATTAAAGTATTATGCCATTTCAATGCAAAGACCTAAATGAGCATCTAAAAGGAATCCATGGAGGCACTTCAGCTAATCTATGAGTCAATAGAACCACTGTAAGTATTATTCATCATATCATGCATACATGAGCATATCACATTACATTGTCTATTCTTTGTCAAAATGAACAACAAATACTCTATGAAGTAAACATGAATTAGATATGGAATTAGGGGACATAGAAGGTCCATTGCTTGAGGAAGATCCAGTCACATTGCAGGAATGAAGATGCATGCTTGTGCAAGGAACCAAACAAAATGTGAACATTAATTGGAGCTTGCATGGGGACAAGTAGATAATTTTTTTGATCCTACACAGGGTGCAAAACTTCCTCTTTTCAATTCTTGATTTTTTGTGCGTACAAAATATTTTAGACTCACTTTTAATATTTTGCCATGCAATGGGCAAAGAGAGGACATGAGGGCTAGCTAAAAAATAGTTGAATTTTTTTACAAAAGGAATAACAAAAGAAGAAAGCCAAAATTCTTAAAAGATCAATCAAACTATAAGAGCTATTTGGTTTTCCTTGAATCTTTGGAAAATCTAGTCTCGGCTCAAGTATCCTAAACCAGTTTTGGGTTGAGAACCCTAATCCAGTCTTGGATTAAGCACTCTAATCCAGTTTTGGGTCAAGCACCCTAATCTAATCATGGGTCGAGTACCATAATCTAGTTTTAGGTCGAGCACTCTAATCTAGTTTCTGATCAAGCACCCAAATCTTGTCTTGTGCCAAGCAACCTAATCAAGTTTTGGGTCGATTACTCTAATCCAGTTTTTGGTCAAGCACCCTAATCCAAGTTTGGGTCTAGCACCCTAATCTCATTTTAGGTCAAGCACTCTAATCCAGTTTCTGGTCAAGTACCCTAATCTAGTTTTGGATCGAGTACCCTAATCCAGTTTTGGGTCGAGCACCCTAATCTAGTTTCAAATCGAGCACCCAAATTTGGCTTTGGGTCGAGAATCCTAATCCAGTTTCAGGTTGAGAACCCTTATTTAATTTTGGGTTGACAATCCAAATTTAGTCTCGGGTCTAGAATCTAAGTCCTAGATCTAGTCTTGGGCCGAGAATCCAAATTCAATTATCAGGTCCAAAATCCATCCATATAAAAAATTAGATTAAAAGTCTTATTGCCTTTCGCTCTCTTATACTGAAGTATCTGATCACTCAAGCATGGGGCAAATTGTAGACTCTTAATTTTGGCCCCAAGCTAATCCGATCCCAATTAAAGAAGGGCAAGCTAAATTTGGTTCAATTTTGAAAGCTTCAACCTAGTTTATAGGTTTGACATAGGCTAGTCAACTTTTAACAGGCCTAAATAATGTTGGTTTAATTTTTAAAAGTCCAAACCATGTCCAATTCAATTTTAAAAGCCCAAATCAAGCCCAAACCCAATTAAAAAGCCAAAACCAATTATGGTTTGATTTTACAAGCTTAACCGACCAGAAAATATGACAATTGGCCATTTTTTAGGGCCAAATTCATCATAAGCATTTCTCATAACGAATTGGCCATGCCAAGTCATTATGAGCAATAATCATAATGATTTGGGCAAGCCAAGAAATTATGAGCCTTGCTCATAACTATTTGAGCATGCCAAATTATTATGAGCCATGGTTTTGGGCCTAATTTGTTGCTTAAGTGTAATTCAATTCAAATTCTGAAGGATTCAAATAAACAAGTGGATTTCCTATTTTAATTAGGATTTCTTTAAATAAAAGAGGCTAGGCGTTGCCCTAATGTTGTATATAAAAATCCAATTAAATAGAGAAAAGGGAGTGGCCAGAAGGATCTAAACAATAAGAAATTAATAAAGCTCTGAGCCAGGATTTGGAGAAACAGAAAAGTAAGCAAAGAAAAGTAGAGACAGTGATTACAACCAAAGCAGTAGCTAGGCAATTGCCAAATTGCTTTGTTCATCCAAGATAAAGGTTGGTCAAGTAGTAAGTACGGGTTTGATTCAAACTTGTATTGGTGGAAGCAATGAACGCATGATTTTTTTCTAATTTCTATCTGTTTAAATATCTATTAACTATACTCTGCTTTTAAATATTGAAAATTGATAATTATTTTGTTCTGTAGCTAATTTATTTAGGTTATAATTTTGTACAAATACATACAACAATCACCCAAATATTACATTATTTCACAGTAGCTTAGAATTATCAAAACCCTAGTTACACGTTTTATAAAACCAAGATTGAAACTATTTGTTTTATTCCATTAGTGTGAGTGGGGATTTTCACCCCCACTCCCGGTGTAATGGTACTTATGACTTCAACACTGTTTAGGCTCGGGGCCTTAGAGAACACGGGCCTAAGCCCTAAAAAAATGGAGTCGCTACCCGAATGAGTCAGGGAAAAAGAAAGGGGTAGATGACTCGATTCCTAAGGAATCCCCAACCCCTTAATGGGTTTGGAAAGTTGGGTATGCATGGGGAAGGTGAGAAATGGCCCAGCACCCCCACAATGCCCAGTTTATTGGAACCGGCATCCTTTGCAGGTCTTAATATTATAAAATTCTTAAATATAATGAAATTATCCATACTACATGCGATCATAAGAATAAATAAATACTTTATTAAAATCACAATAATGCCCAAACAAAACAAAAAAATGGACACCCATCCGAGGATGGAAAAATATCCTTACATCGTCTATGTCTAAAACTAAATAGGACACCCACCGAAAGGTCAAAACATATCCTTTACATTAATTCTAAAATATGAAAATAAATTAAATTGCATAAAGATTAATTAATGAGGTACCCAATCATGGAAACATACCTTTTACAATTTTAACAAATAATAATAATAATAAAGAAATCATCCATCCATGATAAACAAATCAAATATCAAAATTAAATAAATCAATCAACAAAACATATAATAAACTACATAATCAAATCTAAAACTTAAATAAAGTAAATAAAGATACATATTTAGGTTTACATCTTGAATTAGGGAGTATAGGGTTTTTAGATAGGAAATTAGGGTTTCAAACATGAAATATGATTTTATGGGTATTTGGAATCAAACTAGGGTTTTGACTTGTAAAAGAATTATTATTATTATTATTTTAAAAATATTAAACTATTGTGAAGGTATGGAGGATAGAATTAATTATGATTTTAGGTTTTAAGAAAAAAAAATTTAGGGTTGGAAGTTTTAAGAAGTGATTAGGGTTTGAGAAAATAGATTATGGTTTTGAGGTATTAAAGAAAATACAATTAGGGTTTTGATTAATTAAATTAGGGTTTGGATTATTTGGAAAATAAGTTTAGGGTTTGGAAAAGATTAGGTTACTGTAAAAAAGGATCATGGTTTATGAAAATAGGGTTTTGTAGTTCGAAGAGAATAATAGGGTTTAGGGTAATTAAATTAGGGTTTTAGATGATTGGATGATGAGTCTATAAGTAATTATAAAAATTGTTGTAAAATCCTATCAATGAATTATTAACACAGTAAGTTAAATGATTTAGTGAATTAATGAAGATGTACCTGCGTCGTAGGCTCCCTCAATTTGAATGTGTTGAATCAAACTCAATATTTATCAACTGCTTGAATCAACTTGTAATTGGTGGAGGGAAATAATTGCCTGGGACAATTGTTATGTTCTTGTTATTGCTCAATTGCTTTTTGAGGATTTTAATCAAACTGCTCTCGTCTCTGCCAATTTATTAATCAAAGTTGCTCCTTATGCTCCTCTCCGTCTTTTACTACCAATTAATTCCAGTCTTGCCGATATGTACCTCTTAGTTTTCCTCCTCCATTCCGTGTGTTTAATACTATTATTTAAACACAGATAGCGATGAATTGGGCAGTGCCTAATTCGCTGCAGACAATAGTTGTGACGAACTGGGCAAGCCCAGTTGGCCCGCTCTGAGGCACATCTCTCGCCAATCCGTCTAATTTTTATTTATTTTTATTTTTTAAAATAACTATTAAATATTATAAATATAAATATAAATATTATAAATAGTAAATAAAATAAATACCATAAAAAATTTTTAAACTATTTAAAACATCGGACTGGACTAGGTCAAAAGTTAAGGGTCTACAAGTAGCTCACTTCATATTTATTTCAACCTTATAGTAGCCTAATATTTAGTTTAAAATCGTTAATTGAATTAATCAAACCCTAATCTGTCATCCAAAATACCATAATCCAAACCTTAATTTCCTAAATCCTAGCTTCAGAAACCCTAAATTTCCTAAACTTTTAAACTCTGACCCTAATTCTGTAAACCACCAAAACCTTTTATCCCATAACCCTATTTTCTAAATTTCCTAGCCTTAATCTAGTAACCCAAAATATATTTTCATCTAGTAGCACCAAAATCCTATTGTTCAACCAAAAACCATAATTTCCAAAATAAAACCCCAAAACCGTAATTTTTATCCCATAAACTCTAATTATGTACATTTACTACTTTAAACCCTAGTTTTTGTTATTAAATTTGTTACATACTATTGTAAAGGATGCTTTCTTTTATTTCGTTATAATGGATGTTTTATGTTTAATTATTATATTTGAATGATTTAATTTGTCTAATTAATTACTTATTCGATTTCTTGAATTATAAAAGGCATGCTTCTACTTTGTGGGTGCCTTAATATTTTTTAATTATGTAATTTAGTTTATCATTTAAAGTGTTGGATTAATGTAAAAGGATATGTGTAGACCCTTAATTTTTGACCCAGTCCGGTCCGTTATTTTATTTAGTCCAAAATAATTTGTGTTATCGTAATTGAATAATATTTATTTTATTATTTATTTGTTATAATTTTTAAAAAATTAATATAAAAATAAATAAATAAAAATAAAAATCGGCGACGAAAAAATTCATCGCCGAAAAGGTTGGAAGAAATGGCCTTGGGCCATTTTTTTATTCAAGTGTCCTCTGGCGGCCCAGCTCGCAAGTTTCCACGGCAATCCTTCGCAGCAACCCGCAACAATTTTTTTGCCAGCGAAATTTTTTTCGACGTAATTTTTTTTAAAACCAAATTCTATTTGGTTTCGATTTCCTTTTCCTATTTAATGATAATTTGCTTAAACAATTAAAATTAATCATCAAAATTTTCTGTAAATAAGAGAAAAAAACAACACAGAAAGGAGAAAATTTTAGAGGAAAAACTTTGGACCGAGGAATAAAAGAAAACTAGGAGATTAACGATCGGACTTTTGAGAGAAATAAGCAAGCAATCAATCCATCAAAGGCAACCATCTTGCCTTTGTCCTTGTTCATCCAAGAAGTAATTTTTGGCGGAACCAATAAACGAAGGTATGAATATCTAATCTCTTTTTTCTTTATAGTAGCTTGAATCATTAAATTGTTTCTTTTGATTCTAAAAACCTTAGAACCCTAATTTACTTTTTCTAAATCTTAAAACCTTAAATCGTCTCCTCTATTTTCAAAAACCCTAAAATTACTTTTCTGTTTCTTCTAAAATCTAAGAACCCTAATTTATTTCCTCAAAATCATAAAACCCAAATCTACTTTCCAACTTTCCAAAACCTTAAATCATTTTATTAATTTTCCAAAACCCTAAATTGATCCTTCTATTTCCAAAAACCCTAAAAAATACATTCTGTTTCCAAAAACCTTAAATCGTCTTTCCTATTTCTATAAAGCTTTATAAAACTATAAATTGTTTTTCCAAATTCTAAAGTCAAATACATTCTCCGAAACACTAAAAACCCTAATTTAACTTTAACACCAAGACAGTAACCCTAAACTAGTTGACCTTAAACCCTAGTTTTCTTAAACCCTAATCTTTAAAACCTTATAAACCTAAATATTAAAATTCAACACAGTAAGCCTAGAAACAACAATCCAGTACCTAATAATCATAAACCTAATGTTTTAATATTTTAAAACCCTAATTTCACACTACTACCCATAAACCCTAGTTTGATTCATGAAACCTTAATCCGTTTTAATTTTCTTAAACCTTTATAGTAGCTAAGAATTATAAACCTTAATATACTAAAATCCCAAAATTCGTAAAATATTAATTAAAGAACTTTAAACAGAAACAGTAACCCTAATTTGTATCTTTACTTGCTTTATTTTTAGATTTAATTATGTAGTTTATTATGTACTTTGATTTATTTGCAATGCTTTATTTAGTTTATCATGGATGAATGTTTACTTTCTATTGATATTTAATATCTTTGATGAATGATTTATTTATGATGAATGGTTATTTACTTTTATCAATTTATTTTGATTTTCAAATATTGTAAGAGGTATGTTTCCACTTTGTGGGTACCTCATTAGTTAAATATCATGTAATTTAAATTGCTTTTATATTTTGGACCAATGTAAAGGACATTTTTCTACCTTTCGGTGGGTGTCCTATTAGTTTAGACATGGATTATGTAAGGGCATGTTTCCATCTTCGGATGGTGTCCATTTATTCGTTTTTCTTGGACATTGCTTTGATTTTAATATAATGATGCTTTCTTTTAATTGTTGTGTGTAATATGAATAATATTATTTTATTTAAGAATTTTATAATATTAAGACCTGCAAAGGAGGCCGGTTCTAATGAATTGGGCATTGTGGGGGTGCTGGGCCATTTCTCACCTTCCCCACACATACCTAACTTTTCGAACCCATTAGGGGGTTTGGGATTTCTTAGGAATTGAGTCATCCACTCCTTTCTTTTTTCCTGCCCGTCTGGGTGGCGACTCCATTTTCTCTAGACCTAGGTGGCCCCGAGCCTAAACAGTGCCGAAGTCGCAAGAACCATTGCACCGGGAGTGAGGGGAAAAATCTCCGCTCACAGTGGCGACTCCACTGGGGAAAAGAGAAGTTGATTCAGTTGGTCTTTATATTATTCTATTTTTTCTTATAATGATATTATCCATTGCATCATATTAGATTACATTATATGCGTGAGTTAGGAAGTCCGTGTTGTGTTATATAATGGATACCATACTTTCACTCAAGGTATGGAGATCGAGCATGGCATAACCACTCTTAGCCTTGTACCATTGGGTATATACTTGCTATGGGAACCCGAGCCTTTTTATCCAAAGACTAAAGCTCATGTAATTGGCCTAGTTACTTTCCTGAGGTTTTACCCCAAATGCATGTTGTTTGACTATGGTTAATTTATGTTGGTTTAAATCATGGCTTATTTGGTTTGTTCTTTTCCTAATATGACGCAAGTACATTTGTAAGCTTAAATAAATTTTTCTTTAAAATCCAAAAGACCAAAGCTATTTTCAAAACATTTCAAAATGGTCTTTGGATATAAGACTTGTATAAAAATAAATCAAAAATTCTGTAATATCCTCATTTATGCCCTAGAAGTTTTGCATATTGTTGTTGTTGTTATTGTTATATATTGGATTGAATATATGTGTTAAATTGTAAGAGAAAAGAAATTGAGAAGAGAAAGTATATGTATATGTATTTTGGGAAGAAATAGGGTTTAGAGACAAATTTATATGTTGTGTATATGTTAATATATATGACATATAAAGTGGTCAAAAGGCTTGGTCAATGCAAGAGAAGATATTTATTTGAGATTGGTAAATTACTTAATTGGGCACATATAAGACAAAAAGATAATTATGTGAATAAGGGCACTTTGGTAATTGCTTGGATAAAATCACATGATGGATATTTAAAGAAGGTTTGACTTGTGTTTTCTTCATCATTTCTTCTTCTTCTTCTTGTTGATGGCCGGCCCTCCATAGCCAAAGAGAAAGAAAGAGACAAGTGATGGTTTTGATGATTTCAAGCTTAAATTGAAGAAAGATTAAGTGTTCAAGTGTTGATTTAAGAAGTTTTTAACTAAGGTAAGATCTTTTCTCTAATTTCTTCAATTCTTTTGAAGTGGTATGATTAAGTTGCTTATGGTATGATTGTAAGTATTGATTTTGCTTGATAGATGAGAAGTTGGGTTGGTGTTGGTGATGGAAGAGTAAGATTGGTGTTTAGTGAAATTGTTTCTGTTTTAGGATTAGTAAAGGCTGTGACTTGTATGATTTTTAATTAATTTTAGAAAAATGTTCTTGAAGTGAATTTTTGATATGTTGTGCCTCTATGAGTCTAGAATGACTGAAAAATATGTTGATTCGATTTTGGAATGGTTATGAGTTTAGAAAGATTATTTTCATTAAACCTGTTCCAGCAAGTACCTTAACTGGGACAGCTATATTTCGGGATTTTTAATAAAATGTAGAAAAATCATATCCAATCGAATTTTGGATATGTTGTTGCTTAGTGAGTTTAGTATTTGAGAAAAATAATTTGGAATCACGTTGATTGAATTTGATTTATGGAATTCACAAAGTTCAGAACTGCTGCCAGGATGCAGGGCAATTGGGGCAGTCTGGTTAGGTGAACTATTTGACCAAGATTTTGTGTTCAGTTTGATCTGAAATTTTAAAGGGATGATTTTAAGATATAAAACTAAATTCTGTAAAAATTTTAGAATTTTTAGTCAAGTAGATTATTTTATACAATTTTTCAAAATAAGGATAAAATGGAGTTTAAAAACCAGAATGTACTATTTATGGTTAGGGTTTTAATTCTTTGTTCTTCTTGCATTGCTTTGGTTCTCCAAAGGTAGGTTGGTCCTTAAACCTAACCCTAAACACTTTAAACACACTTGAATCAATGAATGTTATAATCAATTGTTCTTTGCCCTAATTGCATTGTTGAGATTGAACAATGTTATGTTGTGCATTGTGAATGGTAATGTGTTTCATGAGTAATGTGGAATGAAATGTTGATATTTATGAATGATGCTATGTGAAATATAATGTGATCATGGATGAGATATATATATATATATATATACTTGAATAATGAGATGTTATATTGTGAAATGAAATGTGAAGCCATTGTTATTGGCTAAGATGATGTAATTGAAAGAAAGAAGGCATGTTTGCCTAAATGTGATGAGAATTGAGAATGGAAATGAATTGTTTGTTTAATATGTTATTCAGTTTCAGAGTTCTGGATTTGGGTGGCATGCCTAAGAAATGATGAAAGGTAACAGTCTTGCCGGGTTGAGGACCTCCTCATAGGTGTTGAGTTGATGGTCCAAGAGACTGGGTCTGTTACACTATGAGATATATGATTTGTAACAGTCTTGCCGGGTTGAGGATCTCCTCATATGTGTTGAGTTGATGATCCAAGAGACTGGGTCTGTTACACTATCCATGGATAGAGATACATGTATATACATTGCCTACGGGCGTGATTATTGTGACTATGAACCAAAGCAGTAACTCTGAACTCTGAATATCGTATTAAATACTTGTTGGGCCCATAGGTGTCAAGGTTATATGAATGTCCTAAATAATGTTATGAGTTTAATGAAATGAGATGTTGGTTATGGAGTATGATTGATTAATGTTGAATGTGAAAAGATGTTGAAATGTGGTATGCTCATATGACTATGATTTGTGAAATGCATAATTGTGTGGTTAACTTTATATTTATGATGTTGATCTTATCAATAACATATGTGGCATTGCATTTCATTAAAGCATACCGTTAGCATGTTTTATCTTACTAAGCCGTTGGCTTAGCGCGATAGTGTTTAATCGCGCAGGTAGTAGAGTGGATAGAGTTGAACCCGAGAGTTCATCAAGACCTAGCGAGAGTAGACCTTGAAGAATCCATTTTGGGAGCTTAAAGATCAGAGCAGACTTGCCAATCATGTATAAATTTTATGTGTTGTAAAACTTGAGTTTTGATGTATATGAATTTGTAAATATGTAAATATTTTATAACTTCCGCTGTGTAATATTTAAATATGGGGGTTGTCACAAAACCTTTATTTTATGTTGTACTAGAAGTGTAAATCCTTTTTGCAGGTTGTAGTTGAGGTTACAAGGGGGATTTATTGGGAGTGTACTGAGAATGATTTTGTTTGCATTGGTTTGTGTAAAATGTTTTTGAAAATAAGAAAAAAACCGGTTTTGTCGACACTTGGGACTCAATTTTTAGGCGAAACTATGGCAAAAATTTTGTAAAAATCGGAACTAAAATTTGACTAAGTAAAATTGGTAGCAACATTAGGTTAGTGTGGCGCCTCTACTCAGCTTACATATGTAGGTTGGGAAGGGGTGTTATAATTGTTTTGGTATCAGAGCCTAGGTTTGAGATTCTCAACCTAGGTAAAATGTAAGAAAAAGACTATTTTTACTTAAAAAGTGAGTTTTTGAACAAAAATACATGTTTGGGATTGGCAGTCTCTGATCTTTAATAAGAGGTATTCTGTTGTGTTTGCAGACTTAGGTTGTGATGGATTCTCACTCACGTCAGTCGATTGAGGGTAGTGCCGAGAGTATTGCTCCTGCTGAGGGAGCTAGGGTTGATAGTGTTGAGGAGGCACCTGCTTCGGTGTCGGGTAGACCAGCTGGGGAGGAGGTTCCGCCAGCCTGGTTTAGGCCTATGATGGAAGCTATGAGACAAGCACCTATGCAACCACAGCCACCGCCACCACCCCCTCAGCCTTCAGTACCAGTAAGGCACTATGATAAGCTAAGGAAATATGGAGCAGAGGATTTCTTTGGTACAGTTGATCCGGCTGTAGCAGAACAGTGGCTTGATAGAGTTCAGAGGGTATTTGTGCAGTTGCAAGCCGCTTCAGAGGAGAAGTTTGACTATGCAAGATCTTTGCTACAGAAGGATGCCTACGACTTGTGGAAGACAGTGCCCCATTCTATGGATGATCCTCCAACACTGTCTTACACTAACTTTCTGAGGGAATTTGAGTTGAAGTATACTCCTAGGGAGTATAAAGATGGGAAGAAAAGAGAGTTTCTAGATTTGAAGCAAGATCATCGGACCGTAACTGAGTATGAGGTTGAGTTTATTCGACTGAGTCAGTATGCTGGGGGCATCATTGCTGATGAGATTGATAGATGTCGGCGATTTGAGGAGGGATTGAGGCCCTCGATCATGTGCTTAGTGGCTGGATCCAGATATCAGGATTTTTCACAGCTTGTGGCAGCAGCTCGAAGTGTAGAGTGAGCTCAAGTTATTGCGGCTGCTTCAGAGGAAGAGGTTAGGGTTAGGAGGCCCCAGTTTGAGGCAGGGTCTTCTTCTGCGAAGAGGGGTAGAGGAAGTTTTGTTCCTCGGAGTAGTAGGAGCCAGAGACCAGCGGGTAGGTCAGTGCAGTTCCAGAGGCAGAGATTTAGACCTGCAGCTTCAGTAGCGAGTGCTCCTACTCCTGGAGTTCAGAGATCCACCTTACCTGTGTGTAATCAGTGTGGTGGAAGACATGGGGGCGTTTGTTGGAGGCATAGTAGATCAGGGGTATGCTTCAGGTGTGGATCACCTGACCACTTTGTGAGAGATTGTCCTGAGAGGCAGGAGCAGATGCCAGTTGATTCTGCTGCTTCTCGAGCTAGTGTGACGGGAGGCAGAGGAGGCAGAGGTGCCAGCCGGGGAGGTAGACCAGGATTCAGTTCTAGAGGAGGTGCTACATCCAGGGAGGGTAGACCAGAGGAGGTTGGATCTTCCCAAAGGATGTATGTTATGCAGAGGCAGCCAGATGCATCAGCAGTCATAGCTGGTACTTTTTCTTTATTTAATACTCCAGTACTTGCTTTGATTGATCCGGGTTCCACCCATTCATATATTAGTGCATCTGTTTTGCCTGTATCTGATTTGCATGCTGAGTCCCTAGGATTTGATGTGTTGGTAACAAATCCGTTAGGGCATAGTGTGGTTGTGAGTAAGGTGCATAGAGATAGTGCAGTAGTGGTGCAGGGTGAGGAGTTCCTTGGGGATTTGATTGAGATGCCATTTAAGGATTATGATGTGATCTTAGGTATGGATTGGCTATCTCGACATGGAGCTGTGGTGGATTGTAAAAAGAAAATTGTTTCTTTGAGAACGGGTGATGGTAGAGAGGTGATAGTATCTAATGAGCAGGAACAGCTAGCCTCCTTATTTGTTTCAGCTGTTGCAGCCAGGAGGTTGATTAGAAAGGGGTGTGAAGCCTATCTTGCTCATGTGGTAGATACTAGAGTAAGAAGTTCTCCCATTGATAGCATTGCCACAGTTGCAGAGTTCCCAGATGTGTTTCCAGAGGAGTTGCCAGGGTTACCTCCTGAGAGAGAGGTGGAGTTCGGTATTGAATTGTTGCCTGGTACCACTCCTATCTCTATTACTCCTTATAGAATGGCACCAGCAGAATTGAGGGAGTTGAAAGTGCAATTATAGGAGTTGTTGGACAAAGGATTTATTCGCCCCAGTGTTTCTCCTTGGGGAGCTCCTGTGCTTTTTGTGAAGAAGAAAGATGGTACTATAAGGTTGTGTATCGATTATAGGCAATTGAACAAGGTGACCATTAAGAATAAATATCCTTTGCCTAGAATCGATGATCTCTTTGATCAGTTGAAGGGAGCGTCAGTGTTCTCCAAAATTGATTTGAGATCTGGGTACCATCAGCTGAGGGTAAGAAGTGAAGATGTTCCTAAGACTGCTTTTCGGACCAGGTATGGGCATTATGAATTTCTAGTTATGCCTTTTGGTCTGACGAATGCACCTGCAGCTTTTATGGATTTGATGAATAGGGTGTTCAGGCCCTATCTAGATCAGTTTGTAGTGGTCTTCATCGATGACATTCTGGTGTATTCGCGGAATGAAGAGGAACATGATATGCATCTGCGGATTGTGTTGTAGATTTTGAGAGAAAAGCAGTTATTTGCCAAATTGTCGAAATGTGAGTTCTGGTTGGATCAAGTAGCTTTTCTCGGACATATAGTTTCAGCAGAGGGTATTAGAGTTGATCCGAGCAAAGTTGAAGCTATATTGAATTGGAGTCCACCCAAGTCTGTGACTGAGATTAGAAGTTTTCTGGGTTTGGCAGGCTATTACAGGCGGTTTGTGAAAGGGTTTTCTTTGATAGCTACTCCACTCACCAGATTGCTTCGTAAGGGAGTGAGATTTGTGTGGACGGATCAGTGTCAGGCGAGTTTTGAGCAGTTGAGAGAATTGTTAACTCAAGCGCCTATTCTTACTTTACCTGTTGAAGGTAAACCTTATGTGATCTACAGTGATGCTTCACATAGAGGTTTGGGGTGTGTATTGATGCAGGAAGGGAAAGTTATAGCTTATGCATCTCGACAGTTGAAACCGCATGAGCTTAACTATCCGACCCATGATTTGGAGTTGGCTGCCATTGTGTTTGCATTGAAGATTTGGCGCCACTATCTGTTTGGGGAGAAATGTTTTATCTACACTGATCACAAGAGTTTGAAGAATTTGGGTGTCCAGAAAGAACTCAATCTTCGTCAGAGGAGATGGTTAGAATTGATTAAAGACTACGACTGCTTGATTGACTATCATCCAGGTAAAGCAAATGTTGTTGCTGATGCCTTGAGTCGGAAGTCTTTAGCTGGTTTAACTGTTTACTCGCTCTCGTTGCTTGTTGAGTTGAGAGCTTTGCATGCCAGTTTTGTAGCTTGTGACGATGGTGCATTGTTAGCACAGTTGCTTTTGAAACCAGTTTTGTTAGATCAGATCAAAGAGGCTCAGTTGATTGATATGAAGATTCAGAAGATTATTTCAGATTGCAAGAATGGGAAGACTAGAGATTTTGTTGTGAAAGATGATGGGAGTCTCTGGTTTAAGAACCGATTGTGTGTACCCGATGATGCTGATTTGAAAAGAGTCATTTTAGAAGAAGCTCATCAGTCAATGTTTGCTATGCATCCGGGTAATACGAAGATGTATCATGATTTGAGACAGCATTATTGGTGGATTGGTTTGAAGAGAGACATTGCTGAGTTTGTATCGAAATGTCTCACTTGTCAGAAGGTTAAAGCAGAGCATCAAGTCCCAACCGGATTGCTTCAACCATTGTCAGTGCCAGAATGGAAGTGGGAAAGAGTGACAATGGATTTTGTGTCTGGTTTGCCATTGACACAAAAGAAGCATGATGCTATATGGGTGATTGTGGATAGATTGACTAAAACAGCTCATTTCCTTCCGGTTCGAATGGATTACTCTTTGGAGAGATTGGCTGAGCTGTATATCCATGAGATTGTGAAACTGCATGGTGTTCCAACTTCTTTAGTGTTTGATCGAGATCCCAGGTTTACTTCCAGATTTTGGAAGAGTTTGCATAGTGCTTTGGGTTCTCGACTGCACTTCAGCACTGCTTTTCATCCACAGACGGATGGACAGTCAGAGAGGGTGATACAAATTATTGAGGACATGTTGAGAAGCTGTGTCATCGATTTCTCTGGAAGTTGGGATAGGTTTTTACCTCTTGTGGAGTTTGCTTACAACAACAGTCACCAATCCAGCATTGGTATGGCACCGTTTGAAGCATTGTATGGCAGACGGTGTAGGACACCTCTTTGTTGGAATGAGCTTGGAGATGATAAGTTGGTTGGTCCTGATTTGATTCAAGAAACTGAGGAAAAAGTAAAGTTGATTCGAGGTAGGTTAAAAGCAGCTTCAGACCGACAGAAGTCTTATGCAGATCTGAAGAGGAGAGACATTCAGTTTGATGTTGGAGATAAGGTGTTTTTGAAAGTATCTCCTTGGAAGAAGATTTTGAGGTTCGGTCGGAAAGGAAAATTGAGTCCTCGTTTCATTGGGCCGTATGAAGTGTTAGAAAGAGTTGGGCCAGTTGCATATCGACTTGCTTTGCCACCTGAGTTGGATCGTATTCATAATGTATTCCATGTTTCTATGTTGAGGAGGTACAGGTCAGATCCATCTCATGTGTTGCCATTTGAGTCTATCGAAGTGAGCCCAGATTTGACATTTGAAGAAGAACCAGTTGCTATCTTGGCACGTGATGTGAAAGAATTAAGGAACAAGAAAGTGCCATTGGTGAAGATTCTTTGGAAGAATCATGCAAAAGAAGAAGCAACTTGGGAAAGTGAGCAAACTATGCAAGAGCAATATCCTCTGTTGTTTCAGACTTGATATCAGGTAATTTCGAGGACGAAATTTTTTTTTAGAGGGGGAGAATTGTAATATCCTCATTTATGCCCTAGAAGTTTTGCATATTGTTGTTGTTGTTATTGTTATATATTGGATTGAATATATGTGTTAAATTGTAAGAGAAAAGAAATTGAGAAGAGAAAGTATATGTATATGTATTTTGGGAAGAAATAGGGTTTAGAGACAAATTTATATGTTGTGTATATGTTAATATATATGACATATAAAGTGGTCAAAAGGCTTGGTCAATGCAAGAGAAGATATTTATTTGAGATTGGTAAATTACTTAATTGGGCACATATAAGACAAAAAGATAATTATGTGAATAAGGGCACTTTGGTAATTGCTTGGATAAAATCACATGATGGATATTTAAAGAAGGTTTGACTTGTGTTTTCTTCATCATTTCTTCTTCTTCTTCTTGTTGATGGCCGGCCCTCCATAGCCAAAGAGAAAGAAAGAGACAAGTGATGGTTTTGATGATTTCAAGCTTAAATTGAAGAAAGATTAAGTGTTCAAGTGTTGATTTAAGAAGTTTTTAACTAAGGTAAGATCTTTTCTCTAATTTCTTCAATTCTTTTGAAGTGGTATGATTAAGTTGCTTATGGTATGATTGTAAGTATTGATTTTGCTTGATAGATGAGAAGTTGGGTTGGTGTTGGTGATGGAAGAGTAAGATTGGTGTTTAGTGAAATTGTTTCTGTTTTAGGATTAGTAAAGGCTGTGACTTGTATGATTTTTAATTAATTTTAGAAAAGTGTTCTTGAAGTGAATTTTTGATATGTTGTGCCTCTATGAGTCTAGAATGACTGAAAAATATGTTGATTCGATTTTGGAATGGTTATGAGTTTAGAAAGATTATTTTCATTAAACCTGTTCCAGCAAGTACCTTAACTGGGACAGCTATATTTCGGGATTTTTAATAAAATGTAGAAAAATCATATCCAATCGAATTTTGGATATGTTGTTGCTTAGTGAGTTTAGTATTTGAGAAAAATAATTTGGAATCACGTTGATTGAATTTGATTTATGGAATTCACAAAGTTCAGAACTGCTGCCAGGATGCAGGGCAATTGGGGCAGTCTGGTTAGGTGAACTATTTGACCAAGATTTTGTGTTCAGTTTGATCTGAAATTTTAAAGGGATGATTATAAGATATAAAACTAAATTCTGTAAAAATTTTAGAATTTTTAGTCAAGTAGATTATTTTATACAATTTTTCAAAATAAGGATAAAATGGAGTTTAAAAACCAGAATGTACTATTTATGGTTAGGGTTTTAATTCTTTGTTCTTCTTGCATTGCTTTGGTTCTCCAAAGGTAGGTTGGTCCTTAAACCTAACCCTAAACACTTTAAACACACTTGAATCAATGAATGTTATAATCAATTGTTCTTTGCCCTAATTGCATTGTTGAGATTGAACAATGTTATGTTGTGCATTGTGAATGGTAATGTGTTTCATGAGTAATGTGGAATGAAATGTTGATATTTATGAATGATGCTATGTGAAATATAATGTGATCATGGATGAGATATATATATATATATATATACTTGAATAATGAGATGTTATATTGTGAAATGAAATGTGAAGCCATTGTTATTGGCTAAGATGATGTAATTGAAAGAAAGAAGGCATGTTTGCCTAAATGTGATGAGAATTGAGAATGGAAATGAATTGTTTGTTTAATATGTTATTCAGTTTCAGAGTTCTGGATTTGGGTGGCATGCCTAAGAAATGATGAAAGGTAACAGTCTTGCCGGGTTGAGGACCTCCTCATAGGTGTTGAGTTGATGGTCCAAGAGACTGGGTCTGTTACACTATGAGATATATGATTTGTAACAGTCTTGCCGGGTTGAGGATCTCCTCATATGTGTTGAGTTGATGATCCAAGAGACTGGGTCTGTTACACTATCCATGGATAGAGATACATGTATATACATTGCCTACGGGCGTGATTATTGTGACTATGAACCAAAGCAGTAACTCTGAACTCTGAATATCGTATTAAATACTTGTTGGGCCCATAGGTGTCAAGGTTATATGAATGTCCTAAATAATGTTATGAGTTTAATGAAATGAGATGTTGGTTATGGAGTATGATTGATTAATGTTGAATGTGAAAAGATGTTGAAATGTGGTATGCTCATATGACTATGATTTGTGAAATGCATAATTGTGTGGTTAACTTTATATTTATGATGTTGATCTTATCAATAACATATGTGGCATTGCATTTCATTAAAGCATACCGTTAGCATGTTTTATCTTACTAAGCCGTTGGCTTAGCGCGATAGTGTTTAATCGCGCAGGTAGTAGAGTGGATAGAGTTGAACCCGAGAGTTCATCAAGACCTAGCGAGAGTAGACCTTGAAGAATCCATTTTGGGAGCTTAAAGATCAGAGCAGACTTGCCAATCATGTATAAATTTTATGTGTTGTAAAACTTGAGTTTTGATGTATATGAATTTGTAAATATGTAAATATTTTATAACTTCCGCTGTGTAATATTTAAATATGGGGGTTGTCACAAAACCTTTATTTTATGTTGTACTAGAAGTGTAAATCCTTTTTGCAGGTTGTAGTTGAGGTTACAAGGGGGATTTATTGGGAGTGTACTGAGAATGATTTTGTTTGCATTGGTTTGTGTAAAATGTTTTTGAAAATAAGAAAAAAACCGGTTTTGTCGACACTTGGGACTCAATTTTTAGGCGAAACTATGGCAAAAATTTTGTAAAAATCGGAACTAAAATTTGACTAAGTAAAATTGGTAGCAACATTAGGTTAGTGTGGCGCCTCTACTCAGCTTACATATGTAGGTTGGGAAGGGGTGTTACAATTGTTTTGGTATCAGAGCCTAGGTTTGAGATTCTCAACCTAGGTAAAATGTAAGAAAAAGACTATTTTTACTTAAAAAGTGAGTTTTTGAACAAAAATACATGTTTGGGATTGGCAGTCTCTGATCTTTAATAAGAGGTATTCTGTTGTGTTTGCAGACTTAGGTTGTGATGGATTCTCACTCACGTCAGTCGATTGAGGGTAGTGCCGAGAGTATTGCTCCTGCTGAGGGAGCTAGGGTTGATAGTGTTGAGGAGGCACCTGCTTCGGTGTCGGGTAGACCAGCTGGGGAGGAGGTTCCGCCAGCCTGGTTTAGGCCTATGATGGAAGCTATGAGACAAGCACCTATGCAACCACAGCCACCGCCACCACCACCTCAGCCTTCAATACCAGTAAGGCACTATGATAAGCTAAGGAAATATGGAGCAGAGGATTTCTTTGGTACAGTTGATCCGGCTGTAGCAGAACAGTGGCTTGATAGAGTTCAGAGGGTATTTGTACAGTTGCAAGCCGCTTCAGAGGAGAAGTTTGACTATGCAAGATCTTTGCTACAGAAGGATGCCTACGACTTGTGGAAGACAGTGCCCCATTCTATGGATGATCCTCCAACACTGTCTTACACTAACTTTCTGAGGGAATTTGAGTTGAAGTATACTCCTAGGGAGTATAAAGATGGGAAGAAAAGAGAGTTTCTAGATTTGAAGCAAGATCATCGGACCGTAACTGAGTATGAGGTTGAGTTTATTCGACTGAGTCAGTATGCTGGGGGCATCATTGCTGATGAGATTGATAGATGTCGGCGATTTGAGGAGGGATTGAGGCCCTCGATCATGTGCTTAGTGGCTGGATCCAGATATCAGGATTTTTCACAGCTTGTGGCAGCAGCTCGAAGTGTAGAGTGAGCTCAAGTTATTGCGGCTGCTTCAGAGGAAGAGGTTAGGGTTAGGAGGCCCCAGTTTGAGGCAGGGTCTTCTTCTGCGAAGAGGGGTAGAGGAAGTTTTGTTCCTCGGAGTAGTAGGAGCCAGAGACCAGCGGGTAGGTCAGTGCAGTTCCAGAGGCAGAGATTTAGACCTGCAGCTTCAGTAGCGAGTGCTCCTACTCCTGGAGTTCAGAGATCCACCTTACCTGTGTGTAATCAGTGTGGTGGAAGACATGGGGGCGTTTGTTGGAGGCATAGTAGATCAGGGGTATGCTTCAGGTGTGGATCACCTGACCACTTTGTGAGAGATTGTCCTGAGAGGCAGGAGCAGATGCCAGTTGATTCTGCTGCTTCTCGAGCTAGTGTGACGGGAGGCAGAGGAGGCAGAGGTGCCAGCCGGGGAGGTAGACCAGGATTCAGTTCTAGAGGAGGTGCTACATCCAGGGAGGGTAGACCAGAGGAGGTTGGATCTTCCCAAAGGATGTATGTTATGCAGAGGCAGCCAGATGCATCAGCAGTCATAGCTGGTACTTTTTCTTTATTTAATACTCCAGTACTTGCTTTGATTGATCCGGGTTCCACCCATTCATATATTAGTGCATCTGTTTTGCCTGTATCTGATTTGCATGCTGAGTCCCTAGGATTTGATGTGTTGGTAACAAATCCGTTAGGGCATAGTGTGGTTGTGAGTAAGGTGCATAGAGATAGTGCAGTAGTGGTGCAGGGTGAGGAGTTCCTTGGGGATTTGATTGAGATGCCATTTAAGGATTATGATGTGATCTTAGGTATGGATTGGCTATCTCGACATGGAGCTGTGGTGGATTGTAAAAAGAAAATTGTTTCTTTGAGAACGGGTGATGGTAGAGAGGTGATAGTATCTAATGAGCAGGAACAGCTAGCCTCCTTATTTGTTTCAGCTGTTGCAGCCAGGAGGTTGATTAGAAAGGGGTGTGAAGCCTATCTTGCTCATGTGGTAGATACTAGAGTAAGAAGTTCTCCCATTGATAGCATTGCCACAGTTGCAGAGTTCCCAGATGTGTTTCCAGAGGAGTTGCCAGGGTTACCTCCTGAGAGAGAGGTGGAGTTCGGTATTGAATTGTTGCCTGGTACCACTCCTATCTCTATTACTCCTTATAGAATGGCACCAGCAGAATTGAGGGAGTTGAAAGTGCAATTATAGGAGTTGTTGGACAAAGGATTTATTCGCCCCAGTGTTTCTCCTTGGGGAGCTCCTGTGCTTTTTATGAAGAAGAAAGATGGTACTATGAGGTTGTGTATCGATTATAGGCAATTGAACAAGGTGACCATTAAGAATAAATATCCTTTGCCTAGAATCGATGATCTCTTTGATCAGTTGAAGGGAGCGTCAATGTTCTCCAAAATTGATTTGAGATCTGGGTACCATCAGCTGAGGGTAAGAAGTGAAGATGTTCCTAAGACTGCTTTTCGGACCAGGTATGGGCATTATGAATTTCTAGTTATGCCTTTTGGTCTGACGAATGCACCTGCAGCTTTTATGGATTTGATGAATAGGGTGTTCAGGCCCTATCTAGATCAGTTTGTAGTGGTCTTCATCGATGACATTCTGGTGTATTCGCGGAATGAAGAGGAACATGATATGCATCTGCGGATTGTGTTGTAGATTTTGAGAGAAAAGCAGTTATTTGCCAAATTGTCGAAATGTGAGTTCTGGTTGGATCAAGTAGCTTTTCTCGGACATATAGTTTCAGCAGAGGGTATTAGAGTTGATCCGAGCAAAGTTGAAGCTATATTGAATTGGAGTCCACCCAAGTCTGTGACTGAAATTAGAAGTTTTCTGGGTTTGGCAGGCTATTACAGGCGGTTTGTGAAAGGGTTTTCTTTGATAGCTACTCCACTCACCAGATTGCTTCGTAAGGGAGTGAGATTTGTGTGGACGGATCAGTGTCAGGCGAGTTTTGAGCAGTTGAGAGAATTGTTAACTCAAGCGCCTATTCTTACTTTACCTGTTGAAGGTAAACCTTATGTGATCTACAGTGATGCTTCACATAGAGGTTTGGGGTGTGTATTGATGCAGGAAGGGAAAGTTATAGCTTATGCATCTCGACAGTTGAAACCGCATGAGCTTAACTATCCGACCCATGATTTGGAGTTGGCTGCCATTGTGTTTGCATTGAAGATTTGGCGCCACTATCTGTTTGGGGAGAAATGTTTTATCTACACTGATCACAAGAGTTTGAAGAATTTGGGTGTCCAGAAAGAACTCAATCTTCGTCAGAGGAGATGGTTAGAATTGATTAAAGACTACGACTGCTTGATTGACTATCATCCAGGTAAAGCAAATGTTGTTGCTGATGCCTTGAGTCGGAAGTCTTTAGCTGGTTTAACTGTTTACTCGCTCTCGTTGCTTGTTGAGTTGAGAGCTTTGCATGCCAGTTTTGTAGCTTGTGACGATGGTGCATTGTTAGCACAGTTGCTTTTGAAACCAGTTTTGTTAGATCAGATCAAAGAGGCTCAGTTGATTGATATGAAGATTCAGAAGATTATTTCAGATTGCAAGAATGGGAAGACTAGAGATGTTGTTGTGAAAGATGATGGGAGTCTCTGGTTTAAGAACCGATTGTGTGTACCCGATGATGCTGATTTGAAAAGAGTCATTTTAGAAGAAGCTCATCAGTCAATGTTTGCTATGCATCCGGGTAATACGAAGATGTATCATGATTTGAGACAGCATTATTGGTGGATTGGTTTGAAGAGAGACATTGCTGAGTTTGTATCGAAATGTCTCACTTGTCAGAAGGTTAAAGCAGAGCATCAAGTCCCAACCGGATTGCTTCAACCATTGTCAGTGCCAGAATGGAAGTGGGAAAGAGTGACAATGGATTTTGTGTCTGGTTTGCCATTGACACAAAAGAAGCATGATGCTATATGGGTGATTGTGGATAGATTGACTAAAACAGCTCATTTCCTTCCGGTTCGAATGGATTACTCTTTGGAGAGATTGGCTGAGCTGTATATCCATGAGATTGTGAAACTGCATGGTGTTCCAACTTCTTTAGTGTCTGATCGAGATCCCAGGTTTACTTCCAGATTTTGGAAGAGTTTGCATAGTGCTTTGGGTTCTCGACTGCACTTCAGCACTGCTTTTCATCCACAGACGGATGGACAGTCAGAGAGGGTGATACAAATTATTGAGGACATGTTGAGAAGCTGTGTCATCGATTTCTCTGGAAGTTGGGATAGGTTTTTACCTCTTGTGGAGTTTGCTTACAACAACAGTCACCAATCCAGCATTGGTATGGCACCGTTTGAAGCATTGTATGGCAGACGGTGTAGGACACCTCTTTGTTGGAATGAGCTTGGAGATGATAAGTTGGTTGGTCCTGATTTGATTCAAGAAACTGAGGAAAAAGTAAAGTTGATTCGAGGTAGGTTAAAAGCAGCTTCAGACCGACAGAAGTCTTATGCAGATCTGAAGAGGAGAGACATTCAGTTTGATGTTGGAGATAAGGTGTTTTTGAAAGTATCTCCTTGGAAGAAGATTTTGAGGTTCGGTCGGAAAGGAAAATTGAGTCCTCGTTTCATTGGGCCGTATGAAGTGTTAGAAAGAGTTGGGCCAGTTGCATATCGACTTGCTTTGCCACCTGAGTTGGATCGTATTCATAATGTATTCCATGTTTCTATGTTGAGGAGGTACAGGTCAGATCCATCTCATGTGTTGCCATTTGAGTCTATCGAAGTGAGCCCAGATTTGACATTTGAAGAAGAACCAGTTGCTATCTTGGCACGTGATGTGAAAGAATTAAGGAACAAGAAAGTGCCATTGGTGAAGATTCTTTGGAAGAATCATGCAAAAGAAGAAGCAACTTGGGAAAGTGAGCAAACTATGCAAGAGCAATATCCTCTGTTGTTTCAGACTTGATATCAGGTAATTTCGAGGACGAAATTTTTTTTTAGAGGGGGAGAATTGTAATATCCTCATTTATGCCCTAGAAGTTTTGCATATTGTTGTTGTTGTTATTGTTATATATTGGATTGAATATATGTGTTAAATTGTAAGAGAAAAGAAATTGAGAAGAGAAAGTATATGTATATGTATTTTGGGAAGAAATAGGGTTTAGAGACAAATTTATATGTTGTGTATATGTTAATATATATGACATATAAAGTGGTCAAAAGGCTTGGTCAATGCAAGAGAAGATATTTATTTGAGATTGGTAAATTACTTAATTGGGCACATATAAGACAAAAAGATAATTATGTGAATAAGGGCACTTTGGTAATTGCTTGGATAAAATCACATGATGGATATTTAAAGAAGGTTTGACTTGTGTTTTCTTCATCATTTCTTCTTCTTCTTCTTGTTGATGGCCGGCCCTCCATAGCCAAAGAGAAAGAAAGAGACAAGTGATGGTTTTGATGATTTCAAGCTTAAATTGAAGAAAGATTAAGTGTTCAAGTGTTGATTTAAGAAGTTTTTAACTAAGGTAAGATCTTTTCTCTAATTTCTTCAATTCTTTTGAAGTGGTATGATTAAGTTGCTTATGGTATGATTGTAAGTATTGATTTTGCTTGATAGATGAGAAGTTGGGTTGGTGTTGGTGATGGAAGAGTAAGATTGGTGTTTAGTGAAATTGTTTCTGTTTTAGGATTAGTAAAGGCTGTGACTTGTATGATTTTTAATTAATTTTAGAAAAGTGTTCTTGAAGTGAATTTTTGATATGTTGTGCCTCTATGAGTCTAGAATGACTGAAAAATATGTTGATTCGATTTTGGAATGGTTATGAGTTTAGAAAGATTATTTTCATTAAACCTGTTCCAGCAAGTACCTTAACTGGGACAGCTATATTTCGGGATTTTTAATAAAATGTAGAAAAATCATATCCAATCGAATTTTGGATATGTTGTTGCTTAGTGAGTTTAGTATTTGAGAAAAATAATTTGGAATCACGTTGATTGAATTTGATTTATGGAATTCACAAAGTTCAGAACTGCTGCCAGGATGCAGGGCAATTGGGGCAGTCTGGTTAGGTGAACTATTTGACCAAGATTTTGTGTTCAGTTTGATCTGAAATTTTAAAGGGATGATTATAAGATATAAAACTAAATTCTGTAAAAATTTTAGAATTTTTAGTCAAGTAGATTATTTTATACAATTTTTCAAAATAAGGATAAAATGGAGTTTAAAAACCAGAATGTACTATTTATGGTTAGGGTTTTAATTCTTTGTTCTTCTTGCATTGCTTTGGTTCTCCAAAGGTAGGTTGGTCCTTAAACCTAACCCTAAACACTTTAAACACACTTGAATCAATGAATGTTATAATCAATTGTTCTTTGCCCTAATTGCATTGTTGAGATTGAACAATGTTATGTTGTGCATTGTGAATGGTAATGTGTTTCATGAGTAATGTGGAATGAAATGTTGATATTTATGAATGATGCTATGTGAAATATAATGTGATCATGGATGAGATATATATATATATATATATATACTTGAATAATGAGATGTTATATTGTGAAATGAAATGTGAAGCCATTGTTATTGGCTAAGATGATGTAATTGAAAGAAAGAAGGCATGTTTGCCTAAATGTGATGAGAATTGAGAATGGAAATGAATTGTTTGTTTAATATGTTATTCAGTTTCAGAGTTCTGGATTTGGGTGGCATGCCTAAGAAATGATGAAAGGTAACAGTCTTGCCGGGTTGAGGACCTCCTCATAGGTGTTGAGTTGATGGTCCAAGAGACTGGGTCTGTTACACTATGAGATATATGATTTGTAACAGTCTTGCCGGGTTGAGGATCTCCTCATATGTGTTGAGTTGATGATCCAAGAGACTGGGTCTGTTACACTATCCATGGATAGAGATACATGTATATACATTGCCTACGGGCGTGATTATTGTGACTATGAACCAAAGCAGTAACTCTGAACTCTGAATATCGTATTAAATACTTGTTGGGCCCATAGGTGTCAAGGTTATATGAATGTCCTAAATAATGTTATGAGTTTAATGAAATGAGATGTTGGTTATGGAGTATGATTGATTAATGTTGAATGTGAAAAGATGTTGAAATGTGGTATGCTCATATGACTATGATTTGTGAAATGCATAATTGTGTGGTTAACTTTATATTTATGATGTTGATCTTATCAATAACATATGTGGCATTGCATTTCATTAAAGCATACCGTTAGCATGTTTTATCTTACTAAGCCGTTGGCTTAGCGCGATAGTGTTTAATCGCGCAGGTAGTAGAGTGGATAGAGTTGAACCCGAGAGTTCATCAAGACCTAGCGAGAGTAGACCTTGAAGAATCCATTTTGGGAGCTTAAAGATCAGAGCAGACTTGCCAATCATGTATAAATTTTATGTGTTGTAAAACTTGAGTTTTGATGTATATGAATTTGTAAATATGTAAATATTTTATAACTTCCGCTGTGTAATATTTAAATATGGGGGTTGTCACAAAACCTTTATTTTATGTTGTACTAGAAGTGTAAATCCTTTTTGCAGGTTGTAGTTGAGGTTACAAGGGGGATTTATTGGGAGTGTACTGAGAATGATTTTGTTTGCATTGGTTTGTGTAAAATGTTTTTGAAAATAAGAAAAAAACCGGTTTTGTCGACACTTGGGACTCAATTTTTAGGCGAAACTATGGCAAAAATTTTGTAAAAATCGGAACTAAAATTTGACTAAGTAAAATTGGTAGCAACATTAGGTTAGTGTGGCGCCTCTACTCAGCTTACATATGTAGGTTGGGAAGGGGTGTTACAAATTCTTTTGCTCATAACCCAAATACTAAGCCCAAAATCCATTTTTTTTCTAAAATCTTTTTACAATGCGCTTAGAAATAAAATTATTTTCATCTAACCTTTTCTTACAAAGAGCTTGCAAATTATTTAGGTCAATTACGAAATATCAAAAATCAATTGTGAGCCTAGTTTATACTAAAAAATAATTGATCATGGACTTATTTTTGGCATGAATCATTAGTTACTTTTTCAAGTCAGAAATCTATCTATAATAAACCTCTGAATTTAGTTTTAATCTAATATAGCATAAAAGCTACATTAGTTGGTTAAATGGATTAAAACCCAATTAATGGGAATTATTATGAGTTGATTTCCATTTTTGAAAATATAACTATTGGTTGAAACGTCCGAGGAAAATATTCAAAAACAAGGTGCCCCATGTTGGTATTTTGTTAACCATATACCTAGGACAAGAGACTCGCCATTCATGTGTGGAAGTTATAAGGTTGGAAGGAATGTCTTATTTGTCCTTGTTTGTTGTTTGTGCATACATGCATACATTTGCATCTCATATCATTGATCCTTTCTGGCTCACAGCCCTGGATTACGATAGTTCAAAAGCTTATGACAATCCGACCTACACCGAAAGCGAAGAATCTAGCAACGACTCAATCACTTGCTCACCAAAAGCAATGGAGCCTGAACAAATTCAAAGAATGGTGGACGATGCCCTCAATGCCAAGATGGAAGAAATAAAAGAGGCCATGGCCGAGACCATAAAGAATCAACTAGCTGCAATTTTAGGAGACAATGCCAAAGCATCTGCTAGCACCAAGAAAGACAAGGGGAAGGTTAAAGTTGGTGAAGCGGCTTTTGATGATGATAAGGTGATCATTGATGATGATGATTGTGCTCAATACTACCAAGATCCTTAAGACAAAAAGGAGCCAAAGGTTGTTGAGAAGGCAACTGTTGAAAAGACCGAGACATCTGATGTCGAGAAGATGATTGCTGATTTAGAAAAGAAATTTGAGAAGAAACAAAAAACCGAAGAAATATCCGAAGTTGGCAAATTATTTGAACAAGATAGGGAGGTTCCTTATAAATTCAAGATGCCATATTTTGCGAAGTTTGATGGAATTGGAAATCCCCATCTCCATTTGAAGTAGTATATCATTGCCATGCAGTCTGCCCGAGCTACTAAAGCTCAAACTCTAAGATATTTCATGCTCTCATTGGACCCTATTGTCCAAAATTGGTTCAACGCCTTGGAGGAAAGTACTCAAAAAGATTGGGACATGTTGTACAAGGCTTTCATCCATCAATATGGATACAACATCGAGATGGAAGTTACCTTAATGGAAGTTGAGTCCATTAGACAAAGGCCAAATGAGAATTTTGTGGACTATGTGAAAAGGTGGAGAAATAAAGCTGCTTTGCTCAAGAAAAGACCCGATGAATCTGATCAAATAAGGATGATTGTGAGAGGGGTGTTGCCTAGTCTTCGTGAAAGGATGTTTCATACACTCATCCGTGATTTCTAAGATATACTCCAAGCTGGTCTACAAATTGAAGAGTGTGAAAGAGAGAAGAATCGCTTTTCGGCAAGAAGGAATGAGAAAGGGAACTACCAGTCTAAAAATCAAAGCACGCAAAAAGAAGTTGATGTCAATACAACTGGTCAAGCAAATAGAAGGCAGTTTTCAAATCTGGGGAAGCCTTTGTCTTGGGTCCTCAACAAGCTACAAAAGAAGGGACTATTACAGCCATTGGCCCCATGACCTTTGCCAAATCCTTTACCCCCAAAATTTGATACTGAAGCCTTTTGTGAATTTCATCAAACATAAGGATATGAGACAAATAAATGCTTGAGACTAAAACATAAGATCCAAATTTTGATTGACAGTGGTACACTACCCAAACAGGATAAGCCCAATGCCAAAAGCAATCCTTTGCTAAAATTCAACAGAGTGCCACCACCAGCAACCTTCATGATAGGAAAAGGATTGGAAGAAGATTTTGTTTTATCATCCTTTCAAGATGGGGATATTGAAGATGTGAAAGGAGAAGAAGCTTAACTCAACAAACTTCCCTTGGCTTGTTTATTTTTCTTGTTTTATTTTCTTTCTTTAATATTTAATTGAAACAATCTTGTTTTTCAAATTTAAATTTATTTGAATAAATTACTTTCATCAAAAATCTTATTGGTCTTTGTTTATTTTGGTGCTCAACCAATGAGGAATCTAGCTTGATATTCATAAATTAATGCATCTAGGCATCATGACTTGAATGACTTTACTAGATGAGGGAATTGCTCTATAGCATTGAGTTGTGTATGCTTACTTAGAGAGGGCTCCTGCATAATTACCTTTGTCTAGGTCCTAGTCAGTCTCAAAACATGCTTCAACAAACTTTTGAGGTGAAATTGAACTCTACTTGTTTAAGGGAGAGATGGTCTAGGCATTGTTTGGTTAGCCAACAACTTGTATCCACCCTATTAAATATCAATCCCTAGTTGTCCCTTTGAGCCTTCATAAAATTTTAGCTTTCTTTTTCATTGGCTTACAAATCCCAACAACCTACCCTGAGCTATTGTGATACTTTTGACAAGTCTTATGATCACTAAGATGAAGAGACAAGAAGATCAAAGAATGGAATGCATAGTCAAGACCATGAGGATAGTTGAAGTTCTCAATACCATAAGGGTAGTTGAATTTTTTTCTAATATCTCCAATATATCAAGACAATATCAGATAAACAAATGATTTATCCCTATTAAAGGAGATTTATGTCACTCCACTCATCCATTATTGGAAGCCCAAGTTAGTACAAACAAGACAACTCTTTTAGAGCTAGAACCAAACAAAAAAAAACAAAAAAGAAAAGAGAAGAAAGAAGAAAAAGAAAAGAAAAAAGGACACAAAAAAAAGACAAAAGAAAAAAAAGAAAAGAAAAAAGGAAAATAAAACCTAAAAAGGCAGTTCAAAAAGCCAATTGAGTTCTCTTTTACCTAAGATAACAAAAGGCTTCCAATTGATTTATAAGGACAGTTTGGCTTGAATCGGTCCAACCCAACCAAAGATTCAATCAAAATCAGAGAAAAAAGAGAAAGATCATCCAGTTCTTGAAAGTTTTGTACTTGATAGTCCTACAATGAAGAAGGACAAAATGATAAAATGCTCAAAGAAAGGGAGGAGTAAGAAAGAAAAGGGAGAAGAAGAAAAGAAATGAATTTGGGTACCAAATGTTATGCAAAAAAACAAAGATTGTCCTAATCAAGATCCAGATTAATGCCAAGAAGATATAGAAGGAATTTGGAGTCTAGCAAGATTGCTCCAATCTACCTAAAGTTCAAATAAGACGTTTATAGTGTGAGAGTTTGTCCATTTTGTCACATTATCTCCTATCTCAAAATGGCCTTCACTTTAACCCATGTCCCTTATAGACATTTCAAGCCTATCAAAGACCTGTTGATCTCTCTTAGTAGGTAGAGTCAATTAGTGGAGATAGTTTGGATGAGTATTGTAACACCCCTATACCCCGTATACATACATAGCATGATAATACGATCGTAATATATGTATACTGAATATAGAAATGACACGGTTTACAAAACACACAAACCATCCCTTTAATATAATATGAACAATTTTAAAACATTTAAGGAAATTTAGAAAACACAATAGACAAAATGTTTATTCAAAACGCAGCGAAAAATATAATAAATATTTCCAAATACATATACATCAAAACTCGAGTTTTATAAAACATAAAAAATATATATATATACATGTTTGGCAGTATGTCTTTGATCTTTAAGCTCCACTATCAACACCTCAAAATCTAGACTCGACTCGGCCTAGAGGAACTCTCCAGTTCTTCCCTGTTACCTGCGAGATGAACCACAATCGCGCTAAGCCAACAGCTTAGTGGTACAAACTGCAATAGTATTATGCTTTGATGCAATGCCAATATCATACAATCAAGTTTCATGAAGTAATATTCACAATTCCACATCCATACACATATTACACATCATATTATATTTTCGTAGTTTCATTACTCAACAAAGACAAACATGTATCTCATTATTCATTTGTTTCACCATTCAAGAATCACATTTAAACAAACACAAGCATGGGCCTAAAAGAATCTAATATGTTATTCAAAGTTCAGAGTTACTGCTTTGGTCCATAATCACAATCATCAAGCCAGTAGGCGATATATATATATCTCTATCCATGGATAGCGTAACAGACCCAGTCTTTTGGACCTCAACCGGGCTAAACTCGAGGAAATTCTCAACCCGACTAGACTGTTACTGTTTTTGAGGCTTACGACCCAGTCTTTTCACCCCAAAAACATCACATTTCACATTTTTCACATTTTTCAACTGGAATCGGCTTACGACCCGGTCTTTTCACCTATCCAGTGATTCATAGGCATGCCGCCAAACTCAGAATTCTGAAAATTGAATAACCTATTAATCACACAATTATTTCACTTATCTCTTTATCAATCTCTTTCTCAATTCATTTCTCATTTCATATTCCATAATCAATAGGCAACCATGCCCCAATTATTTCATTTACATTGTCATAGCCAACCACAATGGCTTCATGTCACATCATAACACAATTCACATTAAGGCAATTCATCATTAAAGTATTCATAATCAATTGCATTGAACATACATTTCATATTTCATCATATCATCATATCTTTCACATTTTCAACATACATTCCACAAAGTTCACTTTATGCAAAACATAACATTATTAATATGCATCAACAATGCAATAGATTACTTAACACATTTACAATCAAATGTGTTAAGTCTCAAGATCATATAAAGGTATGCAATAATGTAGGGTTTGTACTTACCTTAAGATAACTCACACCAATATATAACCTTCCTCTTCTAAGAATTCTTCACCACTTAGATTAGGGCAATTCAACTTCTTCACAACCTAATCCAAAAGAATAACACACTTACTCAAAGATACACAAGAGATAATAAGACTACAATCTAATTAGGGCAAACTCTAACCATGACACACTCAACAACACGGGCATGTCCCTGACCATGCCCTAAACTCACAACACAGAAGTTTTGACACGCTCAGAACCACGAGCGTTTCACTGAACGTGTAATACATTCTACCTCACAGAAACATTGACACGTCCAACAACATGAGAGTGCTCATGGCCGTGTCAATTCTCCAACATCACAGTAGCTATGACACGTTGTTTTATTAGTTTTTGTTATAGTTTTGTGTCTTGTTTATTATGTTAATTATTGTTTTATTTAGGTATTTCGTTAGTTTTTATCGGTTTGTCTAGTGTTTTCTTTAATTGTGTAGTTTTAGTTTATTTTTAGTTTTATGTCGTTTTTGATCTAGTTTTTAGTTTGTGTTTATGTTTTATCGGTTATTGTTTATTTACTTCGTGTTTTAAGTTTGTTTTGAGTTTTGTGTTAGGTTAAAACAGGCAAGGAAATGAATTGAAGATGAAATGGGCAGTAGCTGGCACAGGCAGAGGACACGGCCAAGTCACTGGCCGTGTCCCATACCAAGATTAAATTGAAGACCAAGTCCCAGTAGCAGACACATGCAAGGGACACGACCAAGTCACCTGGCCGTGTCCCTCCAAAGAAGCCCAACACGGCCAAGTCACCTTAACTTGGCCGTGTCTCACTTGATTCCAAAGGCAAAGACGAAGGAAATTTCACAGAGGCAGACATAGGCAAGGGACACGGCCAAGTCATGTGGCCGTGTCCCTCAAACATGGTGCAACACGGCCAAGTCAAGCTCCACTTGGCCGTGTCACTCAACAAGAAGAAAAGAAGATCAAAAGGTAGGCAGTAGCGAACACTGGCAAGGGACACGGCCGTGTCACCTGGCCGTGTCCCTCCAAAAGACACTCACACGGCCAAGTCACTTCTGACTTGGCCGTGTCCCTCATGTTCCAAGCCCGCATCAGATTTTTAACGCGTACGATTCATATAAAAGGAAAAGAAGAGTTAGGGTTTGGGGGTGACGATTTTTAGAGAGCAAAATTCAGCCGTCTGAGAGAGATCTTAGGGTTTAAACATTTGTTTTCTTGGATTTTGACTTTACTTTGGATTAAACTAGTTTAGATTAGATTGTTCATGCCATTGTTTCATCCTTCTTGCAAGATTCGATCAAGAGATTCATCAAAAACTTCAAGGAGTTTGTAACTTGGTTTTATTCTTAAACTTTGTCTCTTTAGTTTCATTGAAATTGTGTTTATGAACATTATCATGTCTAAATTGATTTCTTTGATTATTAATGAGATGAGTATGCTTGATAACATCATGAACTAATTTAATCTAGTCTAGGGTTTGTACGAAATTGCTATGATTGTATGAATTGGTTATTCTCTTATCTAATGATTTCTTTAGCCTTTATTGAATGAAATAATGTTAACATATAATTGATTGGCCACCAATTGTGTTTTTTAGGAATTAGATGATGATTTGAGAGATGAAATCTAATGCTGGAACAATTCAATTAAGGACTTAGGTGAATTAGAGATATAACCTATTAAAAAAGATTGTTTCAATTATAACAAGATTAGTTGTAAGAGGTTTGAATGCGAAAGCTTATTTCCTTGACTCAATTAATTAAGTTGTTTGATATTTAATCTTAGAAATTAAATTAGTTAAGTGGAATAACCGTTCATACATATGAGTAGTAAAGAAGTACAAACCCTAGACTCTTTTTATCAAGTGAATCAAAACATCAGCTTTTAGTTACTTTTATCGTTTTAAACTTCAATTAAACCTCTTCATTACTTTGCAATTTAAATTATTTCAATTACTTGTTACTTTTACTTTGATAATCAATTAACCAATTTAGCTTCCTTGAGAGAATGACCTTGGGGCGATCACCTTTGCTACAGCTACCTCGTATACTTGCGAGTGACGCTTTGTGGTAGAGTTAATTCGAGCGCAACAAGTTTTTGGCGCCGCTGCCGGGGAAGCTAATTGGCGTAATTGTTTTAAAAAAAATTATAATAATAATAATAAAAATAAAAAAAAATATTTCAGATTCTTTTCATTGCTTTTCATTTTATTTTATTTGTCTTTTGCTTTTGATATTTCTTTTTCTAGAAATTTTTGTTTATGCAAGGCAGGAGATCACTTGAAGGAGAACTGCATCCATTCATTCTAGAAATTCAGAGAGTAAAAAGGAGTAGAGAGGAGTTTGAGCTCTTCACAGGATTTGATACTTCAGAGGAAGACATTTTGGATTTTGAGTTAGAATCTGAAAAATCTATAAAGATGGCTGAAGAAAGGCAAAGAACCATGAGAGATTTTGCTAGACCTGTAATTGGGACTTCCACTTCTTGCATAAGACTGACAGATGCAGTAAGGAACTATGAGTTGAAGAACATTCACTACAACATGCTTCCATCATTCTATGGAGTTCCAAATGAAGATCCTTTGAACTTTATTCGGGATTTCTACTCCACCCTCAACACTTTTCCTTTGGGAGGACTAACAGAAGATCAGTTGAGGATGAGATGTTTCCCTTATACTTTGAAGGATAGGGTAAAGAGCTGGCTCATGATGTTGCCTGAGAATTCACTGACAACTTGGGAACAAGTTTATAACAAGTTCATGGGCAAGTTCTATTCACACCAAAAGACATCTGAGTTGAGAGGGAAGATTGCTACATTCTCTCAGTTTGAAGGAGAGCCATTTCATGAGGCTTGGGACAGATTCAAGATGTTATTGATCCAGTGTCCACATCATCACTACCCACTTCAACTCCTTAATCAGTTTTTCTATGATGGTCTCACCCAGCAATTTTAGAACACTGTTGATAATGCAGCTGGGGGAGCCATGGGAGAAAAGACAGCTGATGAGACTTATGAGATTTTTGAGATGTTGGGAGCTAATTCTCAACAAAAGAGTGTAAGGGGAAGAAGCAAGGGGGTGAATCAACTGGAAGCCAGTACTGAAATGGTAAGTCAAATAGCTGAGTTGACAAGACAGGTTCAGATGCTAAACATGAAGAACAATGTTTCTTCATATACTCAAGAAGTGTGTGGAATCTGTGGGACATTTGGGCATGGAGCAAATATATGTCCCTCTGCATATGAGACTTTTGGGAATGAAGCTGAGCAAGTTAATGCTATGGGGGGATTTCAACCAAGAGCTAGGAATGATCCTTACTCCAACACTTACAATCCTGGTTGGAGGAGTCACCCCAAATTTTCCTGGACAACAAATAATGCTCAACAGCCTTTCCATTTGCTCCAGAGACAGAACCAGCAGCAGGGCCAATCCTCAAATCAAAATGAAGGTCAGCCTAAAAGAGAGAGTTTGGAAGACAGTTTACAGGCTTTTATCAAAGTCAGTGCTCAAAACCAAGAGATGAACAACAAGAGGCTGGATTCCTTGGAAGCATCTTTTAAGAAGGTGGAGACCCAAGTGGGGCAACTTGCACAACAGATGCAGATTCAACAAAAGGGGAAGTTCCCAAGTCAACTTGAGCAGGCACAAGCAGTGACTGTTCTTAGGAGTGGCAAGGTAATTAATAACAATGTTGAAAATAATTCTATGAATGCAGGTGAGCAAGAGAATAAAAAGGAAGGAGATCAAGAGAACAAAGGTGCTGAAGAAAGATCAGTGGAGAAGACCCCTACAGCAGATTTGCACAAGGCAAGCAATCCATACCGGCCACCTATACCATTTCCTAGCAGGTTGAAGGATGATAAAAAAGATAAGCAGTTTTCAGATATCTTCAACATGCTATCTAAGGTAAGTATTAATTTACCCTTACTTGAAGCAATTAAGAACATGCCGGCTTATGCTAAATTCTTTAAAGAACTGAATACTAAGAAAAAAAGGTATGAGCCGAATGAAAAGGTGATAGTTTCTGAGGTAGCTAGTGCTGTTTTGCAGCATAAACTGCCTCCTAAGCTAAAGGATCCTAGAAGCTTTATTATTCAAATTGCTATGGGGAATGGAAAATGTACTGATGGCATGTGTGATTTGGGAGCTAGTGTAAATTTAATGCCTTACTCTGTGTACCTTGACTTAGAATTAGGGGAACTTAAGCCAACAAAAATGGTGTTGCAATTAGCTGATAGATCTCTTAGATTCCCGAAAGGGGTTATAGAAGATGTGTTAGTTAAAGTTAGTGGTTTAATAGTACCTGTGGATTTCATTGTTCTTGACATGGAGGTAAGTAATTCTTCACCATCTGCACACACCATTTTGCTGGGTAGGCCTTTTATGGCGACTACCAATACTTTGATAGATGTTAAGAATGAAAAATTATCAATGACTGTTTTGGGACAAACTGTGGAATTTTCTATTTTTAACACTTCTCCTATTCCTACAACTGCTTTATATGACGATTGTTCTTTCATTGATTGTGTTGATGCAGTTGTTTCAGATGTTTTCTTGCAGACAGGTTCCTCTGATAAATTGGAGCTGGCATTGACTTTGGATAGTGATTTGGAAATTTTTGATGCAGAAATAGCCAGTTGTCTTGAGACTTTAGAGGATGCTGAAATAGAGGAGCTTAAGGAGAACCCAATTTTTGAACCTTCCCCCATTGAAAAAGAAGAGAAGAACCCCTCACTAGAGTTAGAGCTGAAAGAGTTACCTAAGAACCTGAAATATGTGTTTTTGGGAGATCACAATACTTTACCTGTGATAATATCTAGTGAACTTAGTGAAGGGGAGGAGATGAGGTTAGTGAGTGAGCTTAAAAGATTGAAGAGAGCAATAGGATGGGGATTGAGTGACATCAAGGGTATTAGCCCTTCTATATGCATGCATAGAATCACTTTAGAAGAAGGAGCTAAACCTGTGAGGGAGATCCAAAGGCGACTTAACCCAAATATGAGTGAAGTGGTTAAGAAGGAAGTGCTCAAATTGCTGGATGAAGGAGTAATATATCCAATTGCTAATAGTGAATGGGTGAGCCCAGTACATGTAGTTCCTAAGAAATATGGAATCACTGTGGTGAAAAATGAGAATAATGAGTTGGTTCCTACTAGGACTACTACTGGGTGGAGAATGTGCATTGATTATAGGAAGTTGAACAATGCTACAAAGAAAGATCATTTCCCTCTTCCTTTTATTGATCAGATGTTAGATAAACTTTCTGGGCACTCACATTATTGTTTTCTGGATGGCCTTTCAGGTTACAATCAGGTGCCAATAGCTCCAGAGGATCAGTCCAAGACAACCTTTACTTGCCCTTTTGGGACTTATGCATTTCGATGTATGCCCTTTGGCTTGTGCAATGCACCTGCAACTTTTCAGAGATGCATGATGTCTGTCTTCTCAGATATGATCGACGATTTTATTGAGGTATTTATGGATGATTTTTCTGTTTTTGGTAATTCTTTTGATAATTGCCTCAATAAACTTGTTCGTGTGCTTGAGAGATGCATTGAATGTAACCTCACTTTAAGTTGGGAAAAGAGTCATTTTATGGTTACTCAGGGCATTGTCTTAGGTCATGTGGTGTCGAGTAAAGGGATTGAGGTGGATAAGGCTAAAATTGAATTGATTGCTAAGTTACCCCCACCTACCTCCGTTAAGGGAATAAGAAGTTTTTTAGGGCATGCAGGATTTTACAGGAGGTTTATTAAAGATTTTTTTCAAAATAAGCCAACCATTGTGCCATTTGTTGGGAAAAGATGTTCCATTTGAATTTACAGCACAATGCATGCAAGCTTTTAATTCCCTTAAGGAAAAATTGACTAGTGCACCTGTGATTGTAGCTCCTGTCTGGTCTTTACCTTTTGAAATCATGTGTGATGCTTCTAATCATGCAGTAGGAGCTGTTCTTGGGCAAAGGGTTGATAAATACTTGAGAGTAATTTATTATGCTAGTTTAACCCTGAATAGTGCACAAATGAACTACACCACAACTGAGAAGGAAATGCTAGCTGTTGTTTTTGCTTTAGACAAATTTAGAGCTTATTTAATTGGGTCAAAAATTATTGTTCATTCTGACCATGCAGCTCTTAAATATCTTTTAACAAAACAGCATGCTAAACCGCGCTTAATTAGATGGGTGTTGTTATTGCAAGAATTTGATTTCCAAATCAAGGATACTAAGGGTAGTGAGAATGTTGTTGCTGATCATTTATCCAGATTACCCTACTTTAGTGAAAATCTTGCATCTGATAGCATTCATAAAAATTTAGAAGCATTTCCTGATGAGCATTTATTTGTGGTAATTAATGCACCTTGGTTTGCAGATATTGCTAACTATCTTGCCTGTGGTATTTTGTGATCTAACATGTCTTTTCAGGAAAAGAAAAGGTTTCTACACTTGAGTAAGTTTTATTTTTGGGATGAACCTTATCTATTCCGGATTTGCAAAGATGAGATAGTTCGCAGGTGCGTTTCTGAGGAAGAACAACTGAGTGTTCTTCAATTTTGTCATGACCTTCACTGTGGGGGTCATTTTGGAGGAAGAAAAACTGCAGAAAAGGTGCTTCAAAGTGGTTTTTACTGGCCTACTTTATTTAAAGATGCTCAAGACTATTGTAAGCACTGTGATCGTTGCCAAAGAGTAGGTAACATTGGAAGGAGGAATGAAATGCCCCTTCAGTCATATATTGTTGTTGAACTGTTTGATGTGTGGGGAATAGACTTCATGGGTCCTTTCCCCAAGTCCTTTGGTTATGAATACATTTTAGTTGCTGTTGATTATGTTTCCAAATGAGTGGAGGCAATCCCCACCCGTACTAATGATGCTAATGTTGTTGTTAAATTTGTGAAGGAAAACATTCTTAGCAGGTTTGGCACACCAAGGGTGATAGTCAGTGATGGGGGGAGCCATTTTTGCAACAGGCTTTTTGAGAAGTTAATGCATAAATCCGGTGTGAAGAACAAGGTGGCAACCCCATACCATCCACAGACCTCTGGACAAGTGGAAACATCCAACAAGCAGCTAAAAGGAATCCTGGAGAAAACAGTCAATACATCCAGGAAGGATTGGGCAAGCAGATTGCACGATGCACTATGGGCATATCGGACTGCTTTCAAAACTCCTCTAGGTATGAGTCCATATCGATTGGTGTTTGGAAAAGCTTGTCACTTACCAGTGGAGTTGGAGCACAGAGCATATTGGGCAATCAAGACTCTGAATTTGGACTTGGACAAAGCGAAGAGAGAAAGATTTCTACAAATTTCAGAGTTAGATGAGCTGCGGAATGAGGCTTATGAGAGCTCGAGAATTTACAAGGATCGCACTAAAGCACTTCATGATAAAATTATAGTGCGAAAGACATTGAGTCCAGGTGAGACTTTCAAAGTGAATGGACAGAGAGTTAAGCCATACAATGAAGGATTTCAGGAAGTGAGGGTCATTGACAGTACTTTGATTCATGATCCCTAGGCTTTGCATGATGTCCAGCTATATGACATTAAAGAAGCGCTAAATGGGAGGCAACCCATCGGTTTGCATTTATTTTTCATAGTTGTAATTTTAAGTTTAACAAGTTTTGATTTATGTTCGGTTTTAATAAATGGACTGTGCTTTGATCAGTTTTTCTTTACTTTGTGTTTCAGGGTGTTTAATGAAGAAGGGTTGCAAAAATAAAAAAAAATGTTTAAAGTTTATAAAAAGGCAGTAGGTGACACGGCCAAAGGACTTGGCCGTGTCCCTTGGCCGTGTCACACACTGGACATGGCCAAAACTCCTTCAAATATTTGAACAATTTTGCAATTCCATACAGACACGGCCGCGTCCCCCAAAAACTATGAGACACGGCCATGTGAGTGTTCACTTGGCCGTGTCCTTCACTTTCACACACAGACACGGCCAGGTCAGCACTCACACGGCCGTGTCCTCCAATTTTTGCCTTTTAAAAGCTCGATTTTGCCTAGTTTTATTTCATAAATCCCTAACTTTTCTATCTTCTTCTCTCTCGCTCTCTCGTTCTCTGCAACACCAAAACCCTTGATTTTTATTTTCAAAACTCCATCTCTTCCGTTAAAACTTCGAATTACTCCAACAAAACTTGAGATTATCACTTAAAACTTGCTCTTTACTCATATTATTTTGATTTAATTCAGTTTTGGGTGTTAATTTCTCAGATTTCATGTTGCCAAGAACTAAAATTGTACCACACCGCAAGAAGAAGAAATCTGGAGCCGAAGGAGCTTCGTCATCTTCCTCAATTTTATCTCATAAGAGGGCAAGTCTTTTGGCTCGGGGTTTTTTCCCGACAAGGTATGTGAATGACGAATCTTTAGATGCCTTGCAAATGAGAACTGCTTTTTATAGATATGTGTAATATCTTGGGTGGGAGACTTTTGTCTCATTGAGACCCTTGCAGTTTGAGGAGCTCACCCTAGAATTTTTGACAACTCTTAAAGTGGAATGAGATGATAACAAAATTTGCAGGAGATTGATGTTTAAATTAATGGGTCATTCGTTTGTGCTTACTATTGATCAGTTGAATGATATCTATGGATTTCATCAGCATGGGGAAAGATCGATACACAAAGATTTTAGACAACAATTTGCTTGGGGTGCCTTAGGCTCGAGTACTTATGTGGCCAAATCGGCCAAAGCATCAAAATTACGGAACCCTACTTTGAGATATTTGCACAGGTTTATGTCATGTGGGTTCTTTGCTCGGAAGGAGAGCCCGGGTGTGGTTGAGTCGAGTGAGTTATTTTTCTTGGACTGTGTTTTGAATGAAATGAATATTAGTGCCGGCTATTGGTTAGCCGATATTTTTGACACTGTAGCTAATAAAAGGAGGGGGGCTATTTGTGTTGGGGGATTGATCACTACATTAGCAGTAGCCCTGGTTGAGGATTTTGACCCGAGTACTACTCGGATGACCTGAATTTTGGGTAATGATTCCTTGGATTTAGCTACCCTTGAGAAGATGCACATGGTGGTGCATAGGAGAGGGACTTTTGTGATGCCTGCAACTGAGCCTGAAGCACCGGGGGATAGGCAAAAGAGAGCCCGGGTTGAAGAGGAGTCCGACTCGGATTCTTTAGGTCTAGATGAGGATGCTCCGATCTCGGAACATCAAGAGATACTTCGGAAGATTGAAGCCCTGGAGGGCAAGGTAGATCGATTGGAGGAAAAGGTAGATGGACTGGGAGGCACGGTAGACCGCAATCATATTGAGATGTTGCAATAGATGGATCAGATTAACAGTAACCTTGCCAAAATCCTGAGTCTTCATCCCTCGGCTGCATCATCTTCCCGCTCGCCTTTTCCTTAGACTTTGTGTTCCTTGCTTTATTTTGTTTAATGTATTTTTGTTCTTATTGTTCGTTTTTTTTTTGTTTCCATGTTAACCTTTATATTTGGATATTTTTATTGTATTTTTGTTATAAAACTTTTGTGTTTGTGATGGAAAGCTAGGGTTTTTGCCTCACCAGGTACATGGAAGACAGGTGGTCCTTTACCTCTTTTTTATTTATTATACTTGTTTTCCATTGAGGACAATGTCAATTTTAAGTGTGGGGTACTTTTTAAGCTTTTCTTTTATTCGTGTTTTGTTTGTCGCTGTGTGTTGTATTGTGTTATGCATGGCATAATTGTTGAAAATTTATCGATCTTTTCTTTGATTCTAGCTTTGTAGTTGAGACTTTGGTATCAGCATAGAAATGAACATTTGAATTCATTCGGGATTAATTTTCGCATTCTGCAATTCATGACATATAGATCTTTGTGAACCCACCTGTGTGAGTTTTGAGCCTCAGAAAATTTGACATTTTTGTCAATTGATTTTCTTTTCTTAAGTGTGCACCTTCATGATGTTGCATCTCTAGAGTTTGCTTTTGCATACTTATTGAACTCACATTATGATTTAATCTCAAGTTTTAAGATGATGAAGGCAAATTAGGTTAGCCCCTTTAGCTTAAAGAGACTTCCCTTTATATTGATTTCCTTAGTGAGCCAAGTTGAGCCATTGACCGTTTCTTGTTTGATTAACACAATTCTCAACTTAACATGTTCTTATTATCATCATACCTATGCATTAAGGAATGGAGTTTTATGATTTGACAATAGGGTAGTTTATTTCAAGTGTGGGGTAAGTAAGTAAAAAAAAAAAACTACTAAAAATATATGGAATTCTTAATTGAGGGTTGAAATGCATACTTTGCATATTGTATTTGATTAAGAGTCATTATTCTTTTCCTCTACATTTTAAGCTAGATGTTCCATGTAATTTATACTTTGTATATATATATATATTAAAAAAAATAATAAACTAAAATAAACTAAAAAAAAAAGAGGAAAAAGAAAAAGTGAAAAAAAAGAAGAAATTTATATATACAAAGTTCATATATTTTCTAGCCTTAGAGGAATTTTGACTCATGTACTTTTCTTTTAGTGTGCAAGTATGTAAGATTATTAAGGGTTGGTGAGTATGCTATTTGTAGGAGTTATGAATTTCTTAGCAAGAGTAGTGTCTAATTTAGATACTCCATTTCTTGATGCTCCAGCTTAAATGTCTTTTCTCACACCTTACCTTAGCCCCATTACATCCAAATAAAAGACCTTCGAATTATTTCTTGAGAAAAATCAGTGAGGGAGATTGGATAATTAAGCAAGTTTATGGCAGTATGCACTCATGAGTGGTATGAGTGATTAACCTTTGAAATCGAGTGAAACACTTAGATGAGAGATAAGATTTGTATGTCGGGATTAATGAATGAGTTAAGAAATTCTTGATTGAAGGAAAGTGTGATTATTTATGCTGTCTCTTTAAGTATTTTACCTATATGCTGGAATTTTAGTTAAGGTTGTTTGAGTTTTTAATTTATGCCATGTGATTTTGCTTGAGGACAAGCAAAGTTTTAAGTGTGGGGTAGTTGTTTTATTAGTTTTTGTTATAGTTTTGTGTCTTGTTTATTATGTTAATTATTGTTTTATTTAGGTATTTCGTTAGTTTTTATCGGTTTGTCTAGTGTTTTCTTTAATTGTGTAGTTTTAGTTTATTTTTAGTTTTATGTCGTTTTTGATCTAGTTTTTAGTTTGTGTTTATGTTTTATCGGTTATTGTTTATTTACTTCGTGTTTTAAGTTTGTTTTGAGTTTTGTGTTAGGTTAAAACAATCAAGGAAATGAATTGAAGATGAAATGGGCAGTAGCTGGCACAGGCAGAGGACACGGCCAAGTCACTGGCCGTGTCCCATACCAAGATTAAATTGAAGACCAAGTCCCAGTAGCAGACACATGCAAGGGACACGGCCAAGTCACCTGGCCGTGTCCCTCCAAAGAAGCCCAACACGGCCAAGTCACCTTGACTTGGCCGTGTCTCACTTGATTCCAAAGGCAAAGACGAAGCAAATTTCACAGAGGCAGACACAGGCAAGGGACACGGCCAAGTCATGTGGCCGTGTCCCTCAAACATGGTGCAACACGGCCAAGTCAAGCTCCACTTGGCCGTGTCACTCAACAAGAAGAAAAGAAGATCAAAAGGCAGGCAGTAGCGAACACTGGCAAGGGACACGGCCGTGTCACCTGGCCGTGTCCCTCCAAAAGACACTCACACGGCCAAGTCACTTCTGACTTGGCCATGTCCCTCATGTTCCAAGCCCGCATCAGATTTTTAACGCGTACGATTCATATAAAAGGAAAAGAAGAGTTAGGGTTTGGGGGTGACGATTTTTAGAGAGCAAAATTCAGCCGTCTGAGAGAGATCTTAGGGTTTAAACATTTGTTTTCTTGGATTTTGACTTTACTTTGGATTAAACTAGTTTAGATTAGATTGTTCATGCCATTGTTTCATCCTTCTTGCAAGATTCGATCAAGAGATTCATCAAAAACTTCAAGGAGTTTGTAACTTGGTTTTATTCTTAAACTTTGTCTCTTTAGTTTCATTGAAATTGTGTTTATGAACATTATCATGTCTAAATTGATTTCTTTGATTATTAATGAGATGAGTATGCTTGATAACATCATGAACTAATTTAATCTAGTCTAGGGTTTGTACGGAATTGCTATGATTGTATGAATTGGTTATTCTCTTATCTAATGATTTCTTTAGCCTTTATTGAATGAAATAATGTTAACATATAATTGATTGGCCACCAATTGTGTTTTTTAGGAATTAGATGATGATTTGAGAGATGAAATCTAATGCTGGAACAATTCAATTAAGGACTTAGGTGAATTAGAGATATAACCTGTTAAAAAAGATTGTTTCAATTGTAACAAGATTAGTTGTAAGAGGTTTGAATGCAAAAGCTTATTTCCTTGACTCAATTAATTAAGTTGTTTGATATTTAATCTTAGAAATTAAATTAGTTAAGTGGAATAACCGTTCATACATATGAGTAGTAAAGAAGTGCAAACCCTAGACTCTTTTTATCAAGTGAATCAAAACATCAGCTTTTAGTTACTTTTATCGTTTTAAACTTCAATTAAACCTCTTCATTACTTTGCAATTTAAATTATTTCAATTACTTGTTACTTTTACTTTGATAATCAATTAATCAATTTAGCTTCCTTGAGAGAACGACCTTGGGGCGATCACCTTTGCTACAGCTACCTCGTATACTTGCGAGTGACGCTTTGTGGTAGAGTTAATTCGAGTGCAACACACGTCCAATAACACGGGCGTGTTAATGATCGTGTCACCCATCCAAAACACAGAACCATCGACACGTCCAAAGATCTGGCTGTGCTCAAGGGCGTGTCAGGCCAAAAATATAGATTCCGGCCACAACAACATTTTATCCAACAAATCACTTCCTTTCACCAAAATCCACTTCAAACAAACTTAGCTCAACATACCCAAGAACCATAAAAAACTTGCAAAAACACCAAAACAACTCAAAACATACATCCAACACAAATCAAAATCATCACCACAAACCCAAAACACAGCCACAACACTTTCTCTTCCAACAAACTTTCTCTTTCCTTCAAACCAACCCCAAAATCCAAAATCAATAGAATCCAAACACTCATAAACACACCACAATCAAACACACTCCTACTATCAACAATAATCCATCATACTCAAACACAACTCCAAATAAAACAAAGGAAATCAAGAGAGAACTTACCAACAATGATGAAACTTCTTGAATTTCCAACTTGGTTACTTGAATCACCTTTCAACTTTGAGCTTGGAACACAAAACTCTCTCTTGCTTTCTTGTCTTGATGATGCTCGGCCAACAAAGGAAAAGAAAAGGAAATTGAGAAGAAATGAAGACAACAAGTCAAACACTTATCTCTTTAAACCTCCACCAAGTCATTTTAATATTAAAATAATCCAAATTAATCTCATCCATTCATAATTTCCTTATTAATTAATTCCATAAATCATAACATAAATATCTCCTTCCATTAACTTTCTTTGACTTTGGCTTGGGTATATGTTGTATATATTTTCATATACACAACATATACACTCTCTCTATAATTCTTTTCTCTTTCCAAAGAAACATATACATTAAATCCAATTATAACAATAAATATGCCAAAACTTCTAGGGCACATTTTGGGATATTACAAGTATGCATATGAGATAGATAATATTTAAACTCAATGAGACCTTTGGTCAAGTAATGTGTATGTGCCTATCTGAAGTGCAACAATTCGTACTTAAATAGAAATGATTCCTGAGTTTAGTACGGTAACTGGGGTTGTCATGTTATAGATATGTTAATTTGGAAAATCAAGTCCTGAGGTACATTAACATTAATTTGGCAAAGCCAACATTTGATTTCAAATTTTAAAAAAAAATTACAAAGACTTCAAGTTAAGGGGAGTATGTTGAACTATCAAACCTTGAAGAACACATTGGGCAAAGGAAATGATTACTAGCAAGGTCATGAAGAAACTACCAACTGACTTGCTGAATCATAATGGATGTATCTCTGCTGTTTGGGGCCTCAATTATTCACATTTTCAACATCTTAAAGATAAAAGCCACAAATGCAAAGCTTTCGATCATTCCAATACAACACTTGAAAGAGTGTCAAAGAGGAACCAATGAGAACACTTCTGCTAAACACCTCGGTCTGTGGGTCAATGGAACGACTGTAACTATCATTCATGCATATCATGCATACATGAGCATATCACATCGCACTAGAAAGGTGTAATTAGGATTTTAGATTTGAAAAACATTTTTTAAGGCTATTAATGTTTTAGGGTTTTATAGTTTGAAATCTCAATTCTATGGATGATGATTTTGAATTTAGAATTTGATGCTTTTATGTAATCAAAATTGAGTGTGCTTTTAATATTGACTATGTCAATTACTTATGTATTTTTTAGTAAAAACAAATATAGAAAGCCAAATTTATCGTTGAAAGATTAAAATAACTCACTGAATAAAGTTATAACAAAATAGCTACTCTGAAAGTTTAGAAATGAAATTAATTAAGATTTAGGGTTTGAATAACTTAGGGTTTATGAAACTAGATTCGTGTTGAATGATTATATTATTTACTTTAATTAATATTTTAAGTATTGTACGAATTAATTCATGCTACTGCCTAAACTAAATTGAAGGAAGAATTAAATAACTAAGGCAGTGTGATGTTGCTTAGAAGATGAAGATGATTAATGATTGAATAAACTAAAATTAGAGCAATTTACCTACGTTTGAAGGCTCCACCAAATTTAAAGAGATTGAACCAAGCTGTTGCCTGCTTCAGATTTGATTTTGGTTGATCAAAGCAATCTGGAGATGATTACTGTCTCTTGACTTTCTCCTTGCTTGCTAAGTTTTTCTTTTGGCCGAAAGAATTTTAGGGTCCCAAGTTTGGTTCTATGTTTCATCCTCCAAAGTCAGAAGTCCAAAGTCCCGATCCCTTCTGAAGTGTTTTAATGTGGTATTTATAAAAAAAAATCCAAACCTAATTCTAATTGTCTAAGGAAATTAAAATCGTTTAGGAAAAGAAATCAAATCCAAATAGAATTCGGTTTCGAAAAAAAATGCGCTGCAAAAAATTACGCTGGCAAAAAATTGCTGTGGGATAAAAAAATTAAGAGAGCTGGGACGGGCCATCCAATTCATCCCAGGAATTTAATGCGGTAAATTGGCCCAAGGCCATTTTGTCGCAAGAAATTCCTGCGGCGAATTGGCCCAAGCCAATTTACTTTCGGCGTCGAAAATTTTTCATCGTCGATTTTTCCATCTCCGATTTTTATTTACTTATTTATATATTTTTTTAACTTTACTAATATTACCTTTTTTATTTTATTAAAAATTATAAATTATAAATATTAAAATAAATATTATTTAATTAAAATACCACAAAAATTATTTTGGACTATAAAAAATATTAGATCAAACCGGGTAAAAAATTAAGGGTCTACGGTTTGCCCCCTGTTTGAGCGATCTGAGACTATGGCAAAAGAGAGAAAAACAATGTGATTTTTGACTGGGATTCGAGCCATGTTGGACTTTCAAGGTTGGTTTGAGCTCTGGACTCAAAAATAATTTGAGTTCTAGACCCGAGCTAGATTTAGGATTTGGGTTCTGGACCCGGGGTAAATTCTGGACTTAAGGGTAATTTGGGTTCTGGACCATAACTAAGTTCTGGACTTAAGGGTAATTTGGGTTTTGGACCTGAACTAAGTTATAGACTTAAGAGAGATTTGGGTCTGGACCCGAGCTAAGTTCTGGACTTAAGGGTAATTTGGGTTCTGGACCCGAGTTAAGTTTTGGACTTAAAAATAATTTGGGTTTTGGACCCGAGCTAAGTTCTGGACTTAAGAGGGAATTTAGGTTATGAACCTAAGCTAAGAGAGATTTAATTGTTTGCAAAAAATAATTGTAGTCAGTAGGATACTAAAGGAATTTACTAAAAAATTAGCTAATTTTTACCATGCCCATATCTTCTTGCCCCCTGTGTGTAAAAATATTTTAAAGATGCAAAAATATTTATATACTCACAAGTATCTGAATGATTGAATTGAATAATTGAGTTTCCTATTTATTTACTGTGTAGTTACTATTTATGCACTATTCACCAACTATTCATTTACTATTTGTAAATAGTTATTTACTATTTATCAATAGTAACATTTACTTTTTTTTCTTTTTTTTCATGAGAATACTGTTTTTCTCTTTTCATTTTTGTCTTTTTCCCTTGCAACTTTTCTATATAAACGTTGGCTCATTTCTTCATTTCATCCATACTTATATATTTTTTATATTAGAGAGTTTAGAGAGTTTAGCATAGACTTGAGGAGAAAACGCATGCTTCAAGATCAGAAACTCGATCTAATGCTGAGTTATTAGAGTTTATTTGGCAGCATGAAAATGGAAATATAAGTCTACTAGCCGGGATGCAGCTTCATCGCAATTCAAATCAAAAGACCAAGGTAATAATTCAATTATTTATTTTTAACAGCAAATTATTTTTCATTATTTTTCATTTTTTCTGTTATTATTATTATTATTTGTTTTTTTTGTGTGTGTTTTTTGTTTTATTGTTTTTTCTTTGTTTTTTTTTTGTTGTTTTTGTTGTTTTTTCTTTTTTCTTAAGATTTAGGAAAGATAAATTAATTAGATGAACATATTTAAGAATTTAATAAATAAGTAAATAGAAAAAATAGAAAATGAATAAATTTAGCCTAAAAATCAATGGTATTGATATGATGATATACTTACCTTGTATTAAATTACTTAGCTCCATGTTAGCGTGATCATTTCATTATCCGGGGCGCAGGGTATGTCTATAAAGTCTGACAATGGTATGATGTAGCACCTTCTTGGGTAAAACGGATTATCCAAGATTGCGGTTTTGAAAGCTTTATCTTGTAATTACCATCCGAGGAGTGCCTGAAAGACAGGAGTGTAGTTCAAGCATTGTCATAACGGTGGATGGACATGACCCATACTTTTCACCTACCTATAGGAGAAATGACCATTGGCCTGATCAATTATATAGCCATAACTGGTATCCGGTACTATGGCCTTCCGGTCCCTCTTACCAATGATATTCTAACATTCGAAGAAGTCTAACAGTTACTCGGTATGGAACCATCATTTAAAGGGCCTTTCAAGATAAAAATTGAGCCGATTCGGAGTTATTGGATGAACTACGAAGGACGGGTTCATAGAGAAACAACCAAACAATATGCTAGAGGATTTTTACTATATTTGCTCGGGTCGACCATTTTAGGCAGCACCAAATCTGCCATCCATTTGTCAGTGTTGAGGGCCCTTACTGATATGAGTATGGTATCGTTTTACAGCTAGGGTGAAGCTGGCCTTTCCTGTCTTTACCATGGACTTGACAAAATTTGCAGAAATAAGAAGTCTTTTGTTGGCTTTATGGCGGTTGTCGAGATACTCTTCTTCCACCAATGTCAATTCCATTCTTATTCTTACATGAATTTGATTTTTAATATTGTTGTAGATATGGGCATATAAGCACAATCTTGTGAGGGTGCCTGGAATTTCACGAGAGAGAATCGGATATCCGAGATTAAATTTTTAGTTGTCAGATCGTGTAGAAGTTCCAGGCTCTCACCATGTGCACATCCAATGCTATCTCTTGAGTTGTTTAACTTGGGACCATGTAAAATAGCATTAGTATACTTTAAAATTTATATAAAAGTTCGCTTACCTTATGTCATTTTGTAGGTCAATTTTTTCCTGGTGGAACACAAAACACTGGACGAACTGGACTTTCTCTATGAATGCCACACTGCCTTTTTATACTCTCTCCCCGAGTCATTGCCGACCCTGTGTCAAGTGGCCAATTTCTCAAGGAGAGAGTATATGAGTGGTTTCTTGGTCCCGAGCAGTGAAGGATCCCGATGCATTGCTCGAAGTATACTTTAAATATCACATCAATGCCAGAGAATGCATGGTGGTTGGCTCGGCACGGTTATGATGTTGAAACCTTTCTCTATCCACCGGGTGCATCTTATACCCAGTTTATTCACATAGGGCTCTTGAACTTTGATGTGTCCCCTGTTGGTGTACAGGGGATTCCTAACAAAAATGAGGATAGAGATGAGGAGGAGTATCACGCAGAGGGAAGAGAGTCTGTCTCACATCTTGGGGCTAGCACTTCTCAGGTAAACTTTTATCATTTTTTCATTGCAATTGCTTCTTTCTTAATTTTTTTGACTTTTTTTCAATGATTATTGCAGGCTGCTGGCTCATTTGGTCATGAGGCTGGACCATCTTTTACTGCTCCTCCATTTGTTCATTCTAATCAACTGGAGATGCCATCTCATCCACAGGGCATTGAAATGAATTACCTCGTAGGTTTTCTTATTCCATGATAATTTATGCTATATGTATGCATGATTATGTATGCTCTCACTCTTTTCCTCTCTGGCTCGCAGTGGATGCTTGAGGAACAAAAGAAGAAACTTCAAGAAGAGTTGGCTGCTAGTCATCAACAGGTTTCTTATTTTGAAAAATTGTATCACCAGTCAGAGCAAGATTTTTGAGACTTCTGGTTTCAGGGGATGAGAGATCCTGGTGCTTCTTCATCTAGAGGCCCCCAAGCTGATGACCATGAGATCCTTTCATCTACTTTGGATGAGGACCGTTATAGATCTAAATTTCAAGGTAATAGAGATTCAGGTACTCCTACTTCTGGCGGACTCGGGATGGGTGATGTGCCTCCTTCTTCAATAGGCGATGACTTTTTTAAAGCTTTGATTGATCATGATCCACCACCCCATTCTTAGTGATATATGAGTATTTATATGAATTGAGGAAATATTGTATAATAAGGATAATAAAATAATAATGACGATATATAATTTTTATTTTTACTGCAACCCTTTTTTTCCTTTTCTTTCATTTTATCATTATTACTACGATGCAATTATTAAACTTTCCTCTTCACATTTAATATTTCCATAGTATCACTAACCTACAAAACCAAAGGCAATGAGGAAATTTAAGATCCTTTCATCGCCAATTCCTTATCCTTGCACATCTCGATCTCACACTTTTCCTTATCAATTTTGGAATAGCCCAATTATCCCATATAAATATCTTTTCATGCCACGATTTCATACAAAAGCCAGGAGATTTTCTACTTCAACATAAAAATTCCTTTTATCTATTCCAATTTTCCTTCAGTCGTCAACAGTGACCGAACTCCATTTTAAGAAAACAAAAGTTCTATTTAAAAATATGAATGACATTCATCGAAAATAAATATCTTAGTCAAAAATTGATACTTTGAAGTGTTTTTAAAATGTTAAATTGGACCATTCTTTTTTACATGCCATGGCTTCTTTTTGGAATGTGAATTCTAGGACATTAAAATTAATGGCTTTGAAATATGTCCCTTGATTGAAGATTTTGAGGCCATACTTGGATATACGAGCAATTAACAAATGGCGTTACCTATATTAAATTTTCAAGAATCAACAAAAAATATAGATGTTATTTCAACTTTCAAAGCCCAAAGTTATACAGTTGATGAGAGGTGAGAAAATTCTGCTTGGTCCCTTAATTGACTTTTACCTTTCTCATTTGGCTCCTACTAAAGCATGGGGACGTATGCTTTGTCTATGCTTGCTTGGCCAATTCTTGCTTGTTTCTTCTGATGGCGATATTGATCCATGAGTATTGGATATCATGGACTAAATGGAAGGAGGCTTGTCACCGATACCAGTGATCTTAGCTGAGACTTTAGTTGGATTAGACCAACTTAAATCAGGATTATCAAAGAAATTGTCCGGGAGTCCATTATTGCTTCAGGTAATTACCTAAACTACCCTTTCGATTTTCAATTTAGGTTTTTTCTTCTTTCTTCTTTTTTTTTGTATATATATCATTTATTGCTCTAATTTTTGCCTAGTCCGCCCATGCGAGTTTTCGGAACTAGCAAGTTGTCCTAATTTTTGCCTAAGCTGCCCTTGCGGATTTTCAACTTAGCAAACCCTCCTTTTTTTTTTGCTCTAATTTTGCCTAGTCCATCCTTGTGTGTTTTCAAAACTAGCAAGATGTCCTAATTTTTGCCTAAGCCTCCCTTATGGGTTTTCGACTTAGCGGACCTTCCTTTTTTAATTAATAATTTTTTTTCTTACAGATTTGGCTTCAGGAGCGTCTCTGCTTGCTCAATACTCCATCTATTACTTTTACTAGATATTTGCCATGACATCATTCTACTAGGAAACTACTCCATCCTGCTTCTTCGTATGTTGACTGGGTTAATTGGATCCACTCACGCGCTGAAGTCAACATCTGTTGGTTATTACCTTGGTGGAAGATTTCTCATATTACCATGCGAACATACTTGATGTATGTTCCTCTTGCTACTCTTCATCGAGGTACTTGCTATGATCCTCGTCGGCTTGACCATCAGTATAGAGCTGAGCCTAGAGGTTTTGAATTTACTCCCAATTTAGACATGCCTTGTCTGACTGAAGCCTACTTAGATCGGCTGAAGCAAAGCTAGCCTGCACGTTACACTTATTATCTGCCATAGATTTTACATTTGTCAATTTCTTTAGAAAGTGTATTGTTAGGATGAAAAAATAATAAAAGTAATAATAAGAGATGCTTCTTTTCCTTTTATAATTTGACATCACCTTTTGCTATTGTGTTTATTTATTTCATCCATATCTGGTCAAATACTTATAACAGTGCATATAGAATAATTTTTGCCTAGGCCTTTCCAGTTGATGATGATACAGTGCTGCCAACTAGAACAACCAAACATAAAGCCAGCATACACAAGATCACTCCTGCTGCCAACTAGCCCTTTCGAGTTTTCTAATTATTAATTTTCTCTCATTTAGCCCTAATTGTTGCCTAGCCTGCCCTTTCGGGTTTTCAGAATTAGCGGACTGCAATAACTTTTGCCTAGGCCGCCCTTTTTGGGACCTAGCGAGCTTTTTTCTTTCTTTTTTTTATACATAAAACTTCTTCAACCTGTCAATGTTCACTGACTCACTAAACTCATTCTTGTCCATGTCTAATAACTTCACTGCACCCTTGTTTATGACTTGTTTCACTACATATGGCCCTTCCCAGCTAAGCCTAAATTTTCCTCTTGGATCAGGCACATTAGGCTTACATTATTTCAACACTAAATCCCCGACTCTGAGTTTTCTGACCTTAACCCTTCTATTGTAGGCTCGAGCTATCTTCCATTGATACAGTTGATGATGATACAGTGCTTTTTACCTTCTCTCTTCTAGTAAAGCTAAATGTGTGTATCTGCTCACTACCCATTCTGTTTCAGGCAGTTTAGCTTCCAAGACCACTCTTAATGACTTGATCTCAATTTCAATTGGCAACACTACTTCCATCCCATAAACCAAAGAGAATAGTGTCATTTCAGTCGGTGTTTGTACACTTGTTCTATATCCCCACAAAGCAAAAGGAAGCATCTCTGACCAATCCCTGTAGGTCTTGGTCATCTTAGATAGAATTTGCTTAATTGTCTTGTTTGTTGCTTCTACTGCACCATTAGCCTTTGGTCTATAAGGAGAGGATCGGTGATGATGGATTTAGTACTTCAAGAATAAGTCTTTAGCTGCTCCACACTGTGAGAATATGATGGAGTCGCCACTGTGAACAGGAATTTTCGCTCCCACACCCGGTGGAATGGTTCTTGTGACTTCGGCACTGTTTAGGCTCGGGGCCTTAGAGAACACGGGCCTAAGCCCAAAGAAAATGGAGTCGCCACCTGGTCAGGCCAGGAAAAAGAAAGGGATGGATGACTTGATTCCTAAGGAATCCCCAACTCCCTAATGGATTTGAAAAGTTGGGTATGTGTGGGGAAGATGAGAAACGGCCCAGCACCCCCACAACGCCCGGTTTGTTGGAACTGGCCTCCTTTGCAGGTCTTAATATTATAAAATTCTTAAGTATAACAATATTATTCATATTACATGTAATAATTAAAATAAAGCATCATTATATTAAAATCAAAGCAATGTCCAAACAAAATAAATGGACACCCATTCGAGGATGGAAACATGTCCGTACATCGTCCATGTCTAAACTAAATAGGACACCCATCAAAAGGTGGAAACATGTCCTTTAAATTGTTTTAAAATATAAAAGCAATTTAAATTACATAAAATTTAACTAATGAGGTATCCACAAAGTGGAAACATTTATAATTTTAATACCAAAACAAACAAATAATAATCATAATAATAAAGAAAATATCCATCCATGATAAATTAAATAAATCAAGCATTGAAATTAAATAAAACAACCATCAAAATGTATAATAAACTACATAATCAAATCTAAAATTAAATAAAGCAAATAAAGATACAAATTTAGATTTATGTCTCAATTTAGGGTTCTTTAATTAACATTTAGGGTTTTAGGATTTTGGAATTGTTATTATTATTATTATTTAGGATACTATGACGGTTTTTAGAAAAATAAAATTATTTAGGGTTTTATAATTTTAAGAGAGTAGTAACGTTTTTGGTTAATCAAATTAGGGTTTAGGGTTAACATCATGAAATTAGGGTTTTGGAACCTTAAGACATTTAGGGTTTCGCAAAATTAAGGAATTAAGACACTGGGTTTTAGGTTCACTGGATTATGGTTACTGAGTTAGGAATTAGGATTTTAGATTTACTAGATTGGGTTTTAGGTTCACTGGAATAGGGCTTTAGGGTGTTGATGAACTTGTCATAAAGTTTTGATGTTTTAAGAATTATGGTTTAGAAAAACTAGGGTTTACTTGATTGGGTTTTAAGAAAATTAGGGTTTAGGAAAATTAAGGAATTAAGACACTGGGGTTAAGGTTTTAAGAATTAATAAGATAGTTTAGGGCTTTTAGAAAGGTGTAATTAGGATTTTAGATTTGAAAAACATGTTTTAAGTCTATTAATGTTTTAGGGTTTTACAGTTAAGATATTAGGGTTTTATAGTTTGAAATCTTAATTCTATGGATGATGATTTTGAATTTTGAATTTGATGCTTTTCTGTAATCAAAATTGAGTGTGCTTTTAATATTGACTATATCAACTACTTATGTATTTTTGAGTAAAAAAAAATATAGAAAGCCAAATTTATCGTTGAAAGATTAAAATAACTCACTGAATAAAGTTATAACAAAATAGCTACTGTGAAAGTTTGGAAATGAAATTAATTAAGATTTAGGGTTTGAATAACTTAGGGCTTATGAAATTAGATTCATGTTGAATGATTATATTATTTACTTTAATTAAGATCTTAAGTATTGTATGAATTAATTCATACTACTGCTTAAACTAAATTGAAGGAAGAATTAAATAACCAAGGCAGTGTGATGTGGCTTAGAAGATGAAGATGATTAATGATTGAATAAACTAAAGTTAGAGCAATTTACCTACATTTGAAGGCTCCACCTAATTTGAAGAGATTGAACCAAGTTGTTGCCTGCTTTAGATTTGATTTTGGTTGAGAAAAGCAATCTGGAGATGATTGCTATCTCTTGAATTTCTCCTTACTTGCTAGGGTTTTCTTTTGGCCTAAAGAATTTTAAGGTCCCAAGTTTGGTTCTAGGTTTCGTCCTCCAAAGTCAGAAGTCCAAAGTCCCGATCCCTTCTGAAGTGTTTTAATGTGGTATTTATAGGAAAAAATCCTAACCTAATTCTAATTGTCTAAGAAAATTAAAATCATTTAGGAAAAGAAATCAAACCAAATAGAATTCGGTTTCAGAAAAAACTGCGTTGGAAAAAATTACGCTGGCAAAAAATTACTGTGGGCTACGAAAATTGAGAGAGCTAGGACAGGCCAACCAATTCGCCACAGGAATTTCCTGCGGTGAATTGGCCCAAGTCAATTCACTTTTTATTTACTTATTTATATATATATATATTTAACTTTACTAAAATTACCTTTTTTTATTTTTATTAAAAATTAAAAATAATAAATATTAAAATAAATATTATTTAATTAAAATACCACAAAAATTATTTTGGACTATAAAAAATATTGGATCAGGCTGGGTCAAAAATTAAAGGTCTACATCAACCAAGGGTCTAATAATACAAGAATTGAAGTACCAAATAATGTAAAAGTACCGGCAATAACAGCTGAAGCATTTGGCTGCCTCTGCATCACATAAACCCGCTGTGATGGTCTTGCCTAATCTGGTCTACTGTAATATCCCAAAAATGTTAAGATAAATATTAATTGTTGAAAATGAATTAAATGATTTAAAGTATATTTATAATTAAGTGAAAAGAAAAGAGAGAAAGGGAAGTGAGTATGTGTTGTATATATGTAGATATATACAACATATACAAGTCAACATTTCATAAGGTCAAATGATATTTAATTATTTATATTGTAATTAATTAAAGATAGTGGATGTGGATATTTGGTTTAATTTTATAATAATATAAATGCTTGGTGGAGATTAAAAGAGGGATTTGTGTGATTTTAGGGGTTATTTGGTAAAAAGAGGAGTTGACTTTCTTCTTCATCTTCATCTTCTTCCTTCTTTGATCTGGCTACCATCACCATCAAAGGGAAAGAGGTTTTGTTCTTCCTAACTCAAGAAATTGAAGGATTTCAAGTGATCAAGTTGGAGTTTTAAGGATTTTTCTTCTTATTTGGTAAGTTTCCAACTTGTTTCTTTGTTTTCCTTTGAGAGTGTGTTTGTGAGTTTGTTGGATGTTTGATGTAGTTGTGTATATGGTTGATTTTGGTATATTTGAAGTTCTTTTCTCTAGTTTGTTATGAATTTGGGGTTGGATTGATGAAAAGTGTTAAGTTTGGTGAAAAGAATAAGAGTTGTGGATTGTGTGATTGTTGAGTTGTGAAGTACGGTTGTGATTGTGTATTTTTGTGTTTAATGGAGTTGTGTTGATGTTTATGCAAGTATTATGTGGAATAATGATGGTTTTGGTTGAGTTGTGTGGAGTTGAAAAGGGTGATGGAAGATGTTTGTTGGTTGTGGCATTTTTTTATGTCGATATCAGGTTTGTTGGCCTGACACGCTCGGTGACATGGCCATGCCTTTGGGCATGTCGATGGTTCTATTTTCAGTGTTGGTGACATGATCAGTGACATGCCCATATCACTGAGCATGTCATAGCTACTATGATGTTGTGATATTGACACGACCAGTGACACGCCCATGTCATTGAGCGTGTCACAACTTCTGTATTGAAGTACAATTGACACGTAAAGTGACACACCCATGTCACTGAGTGTGCCATAGCTACTGTGTTGTGGGAGAATTGACACGTACAGTGATACACCCATGTTATTGAGCTTGTCAAAGTTTCTGTGTTGTGAGTTTAGGGCACGGTCATGGACACGCCCGTGTTGTTGAGCGTGTCATGTGTAGAGTTTGCCCTAGATGGTTCTTTTCCTTATTTCCTTTGTGTATTACTTAGTGATTTGTTATAATCACATTTGGTATAGGATTGGAAGAGACTTGAGAGCCCTAAACCAAGTGTTGAGAGATATTTTGGCAGAGGAGGTTGAAGTGGTGTGCTTTTAGAAGTAAGTACAAACTTTGAATATTTGACTATATTTACATGACATTGGGACTTAAGGCATTTGGTTAGAAAATGTGTTAAGTTACTACATAGTTGGTGCATAGATTCTATGCTATGATTGGTATGATGTCACAAATGTATTATGGATAATGTGAGCTATGTGCAATATATGTTAATGATTTAAAACATATGGATAATGCAAATTGAGATGTGTACATTAAAGATGGTATGTAAAGCCTTTGTAATAGCTATAATGATATAATGAGATATTTGAGACATTATACCTAATGTGAACATGAGAAAATGAGAAAGGATTTGATAATGAAATGAAATATGTGGAAACATAATACAATAAATTGATATGGAAATAAAAGAGAAATAAGAACAAATTGTGTGCCTAATATGTTATTCAATTTTCAGAGTTCTAGGTTTGGCGGCATGCTTATGGGCTAAACGTTGGGCTGGTGAAAAGACTGGGTCGTAAGCCAGGCCCAGCTGATAAATCTAATATTTTTAGGGTGAAAAGACCGAGTCGTAAGCCTTAAAAACAAATCCTTGAAGCTAAACTGAGTGAAAAGACCTGGTCGTAAGCTCAGATCTAGTTGGATTATCCATGGATATATTGCCTACGGGACTAGACACAAGGTGTCATTATGGACCAAAGCAGTAACTCTGAAATTTGAATAGCATATTTGATCCTTTTTGGGCCCATGCTTGTCTTTGATTATATGTGAATTATGAATTGCGAAACAATTGAGTAATTTATCAAGGTATGATGGTATAATGTTGTAAGATGTGATATTTTTATGTATGGTGCATTGGCATTGCATTTGAATTACATTGTTATCAAATTTTGTACCACTAAGCTTTGGCTTAGCGTGATTGTGGTTCATCGTGCAGGTGACAGGGTAGATCCGGTTGAGCCGGAGATTTTAGCTAGACCGAGTCAAGTCTAAGCTTGTGTTTCTTGTGAGTGGATTTGTTTTGGGACATCAAGATCAGAGACTAATTGCCAGCATGTATATATTTTATATTTTTGTATATATTGATTTTGATGTATATATATATTTACATCCCGCTTCCGCAAACTATTGAAAATGTTTTGGATAAATCTTTGAAAATGAAGTTATATATATATATGTTTTATCAAGTAATATCTCTACTATTATTTGTATGATATGAGTTAAATGTTTTAAGATTATACGGATTTTATAAATGATGATTTGATTGTTTAAAATGGTTGTGACATTCTTGTATTCTTTATACGTATATTACATATGTTGGGTATATGTAGTGTACATATATTGGGTATAAGGGTGTTACATCTACTACCTCCAACTGTAGAATCTCCTCTCTGACTAGACCCAGATCGACCACCTCTACCAAAACCTCTGCCACCATGACCCCCTCTGACACTAGGTGGAGAAGCTACAATATCTGCCTGTCTATCCTCTGGTGGCTCAGGACAATCTCTAATAAAATGGTCTGGAGACCACATCTAAAACACACACCCGAAGCACCTCTCTACCAACAAACACCTCCGGGTGCTCTACCATAATGAACACAAGTAAGTGGAGCAGGTCTCTGAGCCACTGGGGTCAGAGCACTAGGCGCTGAAACTACAGGTCTCTATCTCTGTCTCTGCTGTTGTGCTGACCTACCAAACTGCCCATGACTCCTACTAAACCTCTGAAATTATCCCCCTTGGCCTCTCTTCACTGATGAAGACCCTGCCTCACTCTGGGGTCTCCTAGCTCTGGTCTCCTCAACCCTGGCAACTGCTACAAGACCCTGTGCTCTCTCTACACTCCTAGCAGCTGCAACTAACTGGGAAAAATCTTGATACCGGGAGCCTACGATAATGCACATGATAGAGGGTCTCAGTCCCTCCTGAAACCTCCTGCACCTGTCAAACTAGTCAGAAATGATCCCACCAGCATAGTGACTCAACTGGATAAACTCGATCTCATACTCGGTCACTGTCCTAGTATCCTGTCTCAGACATAGAAACTCCATCTTCTTTGCATCTTTATACTCTCTCGAAATATACTTCTACTCAAATTCCCGCAGAAAATGATCATAGGTCAGGACTGGTGAATCATCCAGAGCATGTAGAACCGTCTTCCACCAGTCACATGCATCCCTCTGCAGAAGAGATCTGGCATAATCAAACTTCTCTTCCGGACTAGCCTGCAATTTAATGAATATCCTCTAAACCCTGCCTAGCCACTGCTTTGCTACAGCAGGGTTAGTATTACCAACAAAGTCCTCAGCTTCATACTTTCTCAGTTTATTATACTACCTCATCGGCAACTGCGGCTTTGGCTGTGGCTGTGGCTGTGGCTATGGCGGCTGTGGAACTGGAGCCTGCCTCAACAACTCTACCATATGCCATACCTAGCCAGGCGAAATCTCATCAGCTGCTGGCCTCACAGGCACAGAAACAAATGCCTCACCAGCAGACACAACTCTAGCTCCATCTCTACCCTCATCCGGAGCCACTCTCTCTGCACTATCCTCAACAGCCTGATGCGTCCGAGATGCCATAACTACCTATATCTGTTAACATAACAGAAAATACTATATCAGAGATCAGAAACTGCCAGTGCCAATGCATGTATTACAATTAAAAAAACTATTTTCAAATCCTCCATTTTCTCTCTCTATCAATCCACCTAGGTCGAGAACCTCAAACCTAGGCTCTGATACCAAAACAAATGTAACACCTTTATACCCTATATACGTACAATACATATTTCCAGCATATCTAAAATATGCATATACGGTATAAAAATTTCACATACCAATTTAATAAAAAAAATTTACATTTCAAATTTAAAATTTCAAATTATAAATATATAAAATTAAATAGCATATAAATATTCTTTACTTGTTATAAAAACCCAAAATAAATATTATATATGAAAATCTCTGGGAAAATTTTTTCAGAGTTTTGTCTGTAATTTAGACATATCAAAATTCAGCAAATCACAACCTGCGAAAAGAAAACACTCCCAAATAGTTTCAAATCACCATCTCAGCCATACTCCTCATTCACCAAGTTTCTCAAACATTTATATATAGATATATATAATTTAAAACACATTTACTCTCCCATTTCAAATACATTGATCCAAACATTCTTTATAATATACAATACATAATATATTATGCATAATACTCAAAATGTACAATAACATAAAAAATATATACCTGCTGCTAACAGTGTTTCTGATCTCGATAACAACTCAACAAGTTCAACTACAAGTCTAGACCTGACCTAGTCTAGAAGAACTCTATGGCTCAGCTAAGTCTACCCTATCACCTGCGCGATGGAAACAATCGCACTAAGCCGAAGCCTAGTGGTACAAACTTTAATAATAACAGTAAAACTCGATGCAATGTCAATGCACAATGCATATAGATGTCACATCATTCCATTTTCTTATATTTTTCAAATATTTCATAATCACAATTCACATATAAACAAACACAAACATGGACCCAAATATAACTAACATGCTATTCAAATTCTAGAGTTACTTTTTTGGTCTATAATGACACCATGTGTCTAGCCCCATAGGTAATATATCAATGGAATATTCCAACTAGGCATGAGCTTACGACCCAGTCTTTTCACTCATCCTAGCTTTAAATATTTATTTTTGAGGCTTAAAATCTGGTCTTTTCACCTCAAAAATTTCACAATGACGCCTAGCGTCTAGCCCGTAGGCAATCATAGGCATGCCGCCAATCACAGAACTCTGAAAATTGAATAACATATTAGACACATAATATTATTCATATTTCTCATTATTAATCTCTTTCTCATTTTCACATATTCAATCTAGGCACATTGCCTTATTTTCATATTTTTTTTCTCACTTTTCTCATTTTTCACATCTTTCTCATTTTTCTCACTTTTCTCACTTTTCTCATTTTTATCAATATCAATTTATTTCATTATACCACATATCTCATTTTTGTATTCACAATACATTACCCAATTACTTTGGGTATTTCCACATAATATACATATTTCACATTTTACATAATTTAGCCATTATCAATGGCTTTTCACAATGCATTTAACACATATATGACATTACAAATGTCATAGCACATTATTCATACACAATCAATGTACCGAGTAGCTTAACACATTTTCCAACCAAAATGTGCTAAGCCCAAATGTCATGCAAATATAAACAATATATTCAAAGTTTGTACATACCTCCACTAGCAACCCAAAGCAAGCTTAAAACAACCTCCAATCCTATCTTTCCAACTTGTCCTTCACCTCTTGGATGAAGCAAATCAACCTCCCTTAATGCCTAAATCAAATGTGATAGCCAATAATCATTTAGTATCACATTTAATGGCATTTTCAATATTTAACCATAATTAAACATCACTCTTACAAATTTCTAAAAATTTAGCCTTTCCTTACTTTAACGTTAGAATTCCATTCTACTACAATTAAATTAGTGTTTTAAGTTTATTTATATTATTAAAAACATATTTTAATACATTTAAATCATTTACATTATAAAAATACACTCTTATACACAAAATCTCAAAAATGGCATAACCTTCCCCCATTGAAGGTTTTCCATTCCAACACAATCCATTACTCATTTCAAGCTTATATTTATCACTTTTAACACTAAAAAACATGCTTGAACAAATAAAATCACACAATCCAACCACTTTGGAAAATCACTTTTCGAAAACCCTAAATCTCCACTTCTATTCTCAAACTCCAACCAAACACATTCAAATCCAATATTTGACTTTAAAATACTTGTTTATGAATCAAAACAGCACATTTAGAACCAATTTGCACAATTAAAGCTCATGTTTTCAAAACCCCAAAAATCCATAACCCTAAATTCTCTCTCTTCACCATTCTTTATCCAAACTCCATCATCTCTTCAATCTAACCTTAAAATCATTTTTAACTACCCAAAATAACATCATACACACTAATTCCAACAATTATAGCATACTACTTCAAAAGTCCAAAACTCACACAAATCAATTTTCCATGGAATTCAAAGAAAAGAGTTGGCAACTTACTAAATTTGGTGGAAATCACCAAAAATCCACTTAAAACTTGTTAAATTCTTCAATTTATGGAGTATGGAAGAATAAAAATCTTGCTTCAAGCTCCCATGGGATTTCGGCCCTTGTGGAGAAGAAGAAGAAGAAGAAGAATAAGAAGAAGAAGAAGAAGAAGACTTTCTAATTTTCTTTTTTCTTTCATCTTTATTTTAAACTATATATATATTAAAATAATTTAATAATTAATTATTTAATAATTTATTAAATAAATTAAAAGTCCTAATTTCCCTCTTCCATTAAAAAATAATCTATTTTTGAATTATTTTATTAATTTTAAATTTTTAAAATTTATTTATAAAAATGCCATTGGACTTTGACTTTTCTTTTTAAAAAGTGTTGACTTTTATATGTTATGTATATTTTGCATATATATCACATATATATTCCACTTTTTCATTTAAAATCCCTTCATTTTTCATTTAAAACCATTAATTTAATTTATCCTTTTAAATTATAATTATTTTATCAAAATTTTCAAAAATTTTGGGATATTACATTAAGCTACTTGATACATCGGTTATATATGAATAATGTGCTATGACATTTGTAATGTCATATATGTGTTAAGTGCATTGTTAAAAAGTCATTAGTATTGGCTAGATTACATTACATGTGATTAATATGTGAGTTATGTGGAAATATCCAAAGTAATTGGGTAATGTGTTATAAATGCAAAAATGTGATGTAATGTAATGAGATATGAGAAAACATAATGAAATGAATTGATATCGATATAAATGAGAAATATGAATAAATTGTGTGCCTAGTATGTTATTCAATTTTTAGAGTTCTGTGTTTGGCGCATGCCTATGATTTGCCTACGGGCTAGACGCTGGGCGTCACTGTGAAAATATTTTTGAGGTTAAATGACCGGGTCGTAAGCCTCAAAAACAAGTCCTTGAAGCTGGGCTGGATGAACTGACTGGGTCATAAGCTCAGACCTAGTTGGACTATTACATTGATATTTTACCTACAGGGCTAGACACAAGGTGTCATTATAGACCAAAATAGTAACTCTAGAATTTGAATAGCATATTAGTTATCTTTGGGCCCATGCTTGTGTTTTTTTTATGCGAATTGTGGATTGTGAAATATTTGAAAAGTATGACAAAATGGAATGATGTGATATCCATATGCATTATGCATCGGCATTGCATTTGAGTTTTATTGTTATCAAGTTTGTATTACTAGGCTTTAGGCTTAGCGCGATTGTTTATATCGAATAGGTGATAGGATAGATTCGGCTGAGCCGGAGAGTTCTTCTATACCAGGTCGGGTCTAGACTTGTGGTTGTGCTTGTAGAGTTGATATTAAGATCAGAAACACTATCAACAGCATGTATATATTTTATGTTATTGTATATTTTGGGTATTATGCATATTATATCATGTTTTTGGTTTTTCTGTATTGTAAACTATAAAGAATGTTTGGGTTAAGTTATTTAAAATGGGAGTTTAAATGTGTTCTAAATTATATATATATATATCTATATATAAATGTTTTGAGAAAATTGTGGAAAAATTTAGAAGTTAAGGTGAAGATGTGGTTTATTGTTTATTGGAAGTGTTCTTTTTGCAGGTTGTGTAATTGATAAATTTTGGGATGTCTAAATTACATACAAAACTCTGGCAAATTTTTTCCAGAGATTTTCATATAAAATATTTATTTTGGGTTCCTATAATAAAGTAAAGAATATTTATATACTATTTAATTTTATAAATTTAGTATTTGAAATTTTAAATCAGAATTGTAAAATTTTTTATTAAATCGGTCTGTGATATTTTTGTACCGTATATGCATATTTTACATGTGCTAAAAATATATATTGTACGTGTATAGGGTATAAGGGTGTTACAAACAAAACAAAACCTGGTATAAGGGTTTACATAGAGAAATTATCCAAATTTTTCATGGGGAAACCAAAACAACCAAAAAGCTCCATATCAACCTCCATACATGAAAAACCAAAATCAAGGATCCACCTCTTCAAAAAAACCAGGTTATGAATCAGCTTTAGAAAAATTTATAGGAGCGACATCAGAGAGATTTGATAAAATTGAAAAGTCATATGATAAACTTGAGCAGAAAATTGAACATCTTTCAACACAATATAGAAATCTTGAAACTCAAGTAGGTCAAATTGCAAGATTACTTAATACATAATTAAGGAGACCTTCCCAACCAAATGGAGATTAATCTAAGGGAACATTGTAAAGCTGTTACTTTGAGGAGTGGTTTACAACTTAAAGAACCTCAACCAAATGAAACTCCATACTTAGATAAGGATAGGAAAAAGAAAAAGAAGAAGAAATTATATAAGCATAAAAAGAAACTATTAAAACTTATGTGCCTCCAATTCCTTTTTCTCAAAGATTAAAGAAATAAAAATTAGAAAAGCAATATGAAAATTTTAGAAGTTTTTAAACAACTTCACATTAATATTCCTTTTGCAGAACCTCTCGCGTAGATGTCGATATTTATGAAGTTTCTTAAAGAATTGCTTTCTAATAAAAGAAAGCTGGAGGACAACGCAAAAATTGCATTAATAGAAAAATGCAGTGCATTAATTTAGAATAATCTTCCATTAAAATTAAAAGATCCAGATAGTTTTTCTATACCTTGCACCATTGGTGAAGTTGATTTTCATAAAGCATTGCGTGATTTAGGAGCTTTTAGGAGCTAGTGTTAGTCTCATGCATTGTTCTATTTATAGAAAACTTGGCTTCACGCAATTACAACCAATAAGAATGTCTCTTCAATTAGGTAATCATTCAATAAAATATCCCATTGGCATTGTTGAAGATGTTCTTGTGAAAGTGGATAAGCTTTGCATTCGAGTAGATTTTGTGATTTTGGAAATGGACGAGGACATTGAAATACAACTTATTTTAGGAAGGCCATTTTTTGTTACAGCAGGAGCCATAATTGATGTTCAAGGAGGAAAACTTAGTTTTCAAGTAGGAGAGGACAAAGTAGAATTTAACCTGACAAAAGCAGCCAAACATCTGGTATTTCTTGATGATTATTTTCTAATTGATGTTGTAGATGATTGTGTGCAGCAAATATGTGAACAAACAAATAATGATTCTTTGGAAACATGTCTTGTACAAGGTTCTATAGCAGAAGATGAAAATGAGGAAGTAGTTGCTTATGCTTTAGCTTTTCAACAAACTCCAATCATGTCCTTTCAAAAATTTGAGCCTCTTGGAAAAGTTAAGACTTTACCGCTACCTTCTATTGAAAAAGCACCAGATCTATAATTAAAACCTCTTCTAAATCATATCAGGTATGCGTATCTTGAATCAAATAATACTTTGATTATTATTACCAGTGCTAATTTTTCTGAAATTCAATTAAGTCAAACCTTGGATTTAATTAAAAAAAATAAGAAAGCAATAAGTTGGACTATATTTGATATTAAAGGAATTAGCCCTTCAATTTGTATGCATAGAATTTTATTGGAAGAAAATTTTAAACCTGTGATAGATCAACAAAGAAGATTAAATACGAATATGAAAGAGGTAGTAAAGGTTGAAGTGAATAAGCTTTTAGATGCAAGGATTATTTATCCTATCTCCGATAGTTCTTGGGTAAGTCATGTACATGTGGTTCAAAAGAAGGGAGGAATGGCTGTTATTAAAAATGAAAAATAATGAATTAATTCCTTCAAGAACAGTCACTGGATAACGTGTTTGTATAAACTATAGGAAATTAAATAAAGCTACTCACAAGGATCACTTTCCCTTACCATTTATTGATCAATTGCTTGAGAGACTTGCAGGTATTGCTTATTTTTGTTTATTAAATGGATATTCAAGATATTTTCAAATTCCTATAGTGCCAGAAGATTAAGGAAAGATAACATTCACATATCCATATGGCACTTTCGCTTATCAAAGAATGCCTTTTGGATTATGTAATGCGCCAACAACCTTTCAAAGATGCATGATGGCCATATTTTCAGATATTGTGGAATTTATTATTGAAATATTCATAGACGATTTTACTATTTATGGTACCACTTTTGATATTTGTTTACAACATTTGGAATAGGTACTTAAACATTGTGAAGAGATGAATCTAGTTTTTAACTGGGAGAAATGTCATTTCATGATGGAAGAAGTATTATTCTTGGACACAAAGTTTCAAAAAGAGGAATTGAAGTAGATAGAGCAAATATCAAAGTTATTGAATGACTACCACCATCAACTAATGTTAAGGGAGTTCATAGTTTCTTAGGGCATGCAGGATTTTATAGGCATTTTATGAAAGTTTTTTCAAAAATTACTAAGCCTCTGTGTCAATTATTAAATAAAGATGTTATTTTTAAATTTTCTAATGAATGTTTAATTGCCTTTAATATGTTAAAAGTAGCATTGGCAACAACTCCTATTATTTCACCTCCAGATTGGTCATTACCTTTCAAGGTCATGTGTGATGTAAGTGATTTTGCTATTAGAGTTGTGTTGAGTCAAAAGAAAGCTAAGAAAAGTCATGTCATTTATTATGTAAGTCGAACCCTTGATGATACTAAATCAATTATGCTACAACAGAAAAAGAAATGCTTGCTATAGTTTTTGCTCTTGATAAATTCAGATCTTATCTTCTAGGCAATAAAGTTGTTGTTTATACCGACCATGCAACAATAACATATCTTATGAGCAAGAAAGAAGTCAAACCAAGGTTAATTAGGTGGATTTTACTTTTTCAAGAATTTGATCTTGAAATCAAAGATAAAAGGGAAGCTGAAAATTTAGTAGCAGATCATTTGTCAAGATTAGAGAAGCACACAAATTAGGACATTTTGCCTATTAATGAATCATTCCCTGATGAATAACATTTCTCTGCTAAAACATACATTCCTTAGTATGTTGATTTTGTGAATTATTTGACAGGTGGTGTCCTTCCATCCGAATTGACTTATGCTCAATAGAAAAAATTTATTACTGATGTTAAACATTACATGTGGTAGGAACCTTTATTGTTCAAACATTATGGGGATGGAATGATTCGTAAATGCATCTCTAAAGAAGAAATAAAAAAGTATTTTAGAATTTTATCATTCAAAAGAATGTGGAGGTCATTCTAGCACATCTAAGACAGTTGCTAAAATTTGACAATCCTAATTTTTCTTGCCAACTATGTATAAAGATGCCAAAAATTTTGTTCAGTCTTGTGATAGATGTCAACGGGTAGGTAATATATCCAAAAGGCAAGATATGCCACTTAACACAATTTTAGAGGTTGAATTGTTTGATGTTTGGGGAATTGATTTTATGAGACCATTTCCTTCATTGTTTAATAATCAATACATTTTAGTGGTTGTAGATAATGTTTTAAAATGGGTAGAAGCATTAGCAAGTCCAACAAATGATTCTAAGGTCAAAACAAGGTTTATTAAGAAAAACATTTTCATGAGATTTGGAGTTCCTAGGGCTATAATAAGTGATGGAGATACTCATTTTTGTAATAAAAATTTTGATGCTATTCTTTAGAAATATGGAGTACGCCATAAGGTGGCAACACCTTATCACCCTCAAACTAGTGGACAAGTGGAAATTTATAATAGGGAACTTAAATGGATCTTGGTAAAAACAGTGAACAATTCAAGAAAATACTGGTCGATTAAGTTGGACAATGCTCTTTGGGCTTATAAAATAGTATATAAGACTCCAATTGGTATGTTACCATATAGACTTGATTTTGGAAAGGCATGTCATTTACCTATTGAACTAGAACATAAGGCATATTGGGCTATTAAGCAACTGAACATGGATTTGAATAAGGCTGACCAAAAGCTTTTGTTATAATTAAATAAGTTAGATGAGATTAGGATTCAAGCTTATGAGAATGCCAAAATCTATAAAGAAAGGACCAAAATGTGGAATGATAAATTTATCAAATTTAAGAAATTCCAAGAAGGACAATAAGTTTTATTACACATTTCTAGATTAAGACTCTTTCCTGGAAAACTTAAGTCTCGTTGGTCGGGACCATTTAAAGTTGTGAAGGATTATCCTTAAGGTGCAATCGATATACAAAATAAAAGTGGAGAAATCTTCAAAGTAAATGGCCAACGATTGAAACCTTATTTCATTGGTGATCCAATAGATGCCAGGACCATCTATCACTTAAATTTATGAGCATTCAGTTGAAGAATGTCAGGCTATCAACAATAAACCTAGCGCTTGTTGGGAGGCAACCCAGCTTTTTTTTTTATTCTTTTTCATTGATTTTCCTTTTAACATTTTGAATAATAATGTTTGATTTTTTTTGTAGGTAATTAAAAATGCTCAATCATAAGATTTTGAAGGAACAAAGGTGCCACGACCATGGTCAATCATCCTCATGGTCGTAGGAATCAATTTGAAGCTATAAAATTGGAAATGGGCAAAAATTTTTGAAGAAATAGAAAAGAAAAGAACTCCATGACCGTGGCCTTCAAAAGGCCGCTACCGTGGGATCACTGCTAACATAAAAACATAAAGGAAAATAAGGAGGCAGAGGCAAAACCAATCTCATGACCGTGGCCTCCCAAAGGTCACGACCATGGGATTATAATCAAGGTGCTAAGGGAGGAGAGTACGAGAAAATGAAGTGGCAGATTGAAATAAAAAGACACGACCGTGGCCTTCCAAGGGCCACAACCATAGTAAACCATCCAAAATTGCTTTTGACCAGTCAAACAGAAGGCCATGACCGTGGCACTTATAGGCCACGACCTTGGCACACCTGAACTATATAAACATCTTATTTTTCTCTCTCCTTTCACTTTTTAAAGCCCTGGCCGCTTAAGTTTAAAACCCATGCCCAAAACCTTTCAACCCACAACCTAAACTCCATTTTTCACTCAATTTTCTTCAAATCTTCATTATTTTCAACAAATCCAACCAAAAAATGGTTAGAAGCAAGACATTTGCCATGAAATCAAAAGCAAGCAGATCAGAAAGGTAGTGGATCTAAAAGAAAACACCAAGATAAATCATCATCTTCATCAACACCTTCTCTACCATCATCTCCAACACCTCAAGTACCATGCATGTACCCCAAAATTCATTTCTGTGATGAGAAGCAATGACAAAGGTACCAAAACCTCTAATCATGAAAAATTATTCCTTCTAGGTTCATAGATGGAATTTTTATTAGGAAATTGAGATGGAACGATGCATTGCTTACGATATTAACCTTTAAATTCTTGAGCAGTTTTTGATTTATTCCACCAGATAGTAATACTGCCCATAATAGAAATGTAGAATTTAAATTAGCCAGTCAAAATTATAATTGTTACATTGGTGATTTTTGGCATGCTTTAGGATTAGTTGGATTGCAATAAACATTTGGGAGAACTAAAGGTTTTGATGAAAATGACATTTGGACTAGACTAAGAGGCGTGAGAGGGTTTAATGGTGGTCATGGTAGTCCTTCTAATCATCCTGGATCTTTTGCCTGGGTGTATTCTCTTTAAGTCACTATTTTTCTTCTACTTATCAATGATGCTATTACCAACCCAATTTCTGGTATGCCCTACACTAAGACTGTAAGATATCATTCGCCAACACCGATGGTGCCTCCTAGTGCATCTTATCATCTTTCTTTTTTTTTATGCCCACTAGCTTCATATAGGGTGCACTAGAGGTTGCATTTCATCCTTTCTTCCCTTATTATTGAGCCCATGAGCTTCTAGCCATGAAGACGGTGCTGCCTATGAGAAGCTTTGTAGCTCTGACTCCTCTAATGCAACTCATATGAGTTTCTCTTATCATTGTAACTCTATATTTGTAAGACCCCTCTTACCCTATAGTTTGTTTAGCTTTTATTCCTGCATTAGGTTCTGTGGGATATTTATCAAGAGCTTTATCAACTATTTTTTAGTGCCGCTGGATGAATGACTACCCTGTAATATCCTCATTTATGCCCTAGAAGTTTTGCTTGTTGTTGTTGTTGTTGTTGTTGTTGTTGTTGTATTGTTGGTCTAATTTGAGAAAAGAAAAGTATAAGTGTTTTGGGAAAGAATTTAGGGTTTAGAGACAAGTTTATATGTTGTGTATATTGTGATATATATAACATATACATTGGTCAAAAGAGTTGGTCAAGGTGTTGGTTAGTGGAAGGAGATATTTTGTATGGCATGTGAAAGTTCATTTATGGGCTCATATAAGACAAAAGGTTAGTGATATGTTTGAGGGCATTTTAGTAATTGCTTGGATGAATTGCATGGTGGAGATTAAAAGAAGGAAAGAGAGGTTGACTTGTGCATTTTCTTTTCTTCTCATGTTTGTGCCGGCCATTGAAGAAGACAAAGGCAAAGAGAAGTGTTTTTGATACTTGAATCAAGATTGAAGGGAGAATTGAAGAATCAAGTTGAAGAATTGTGGAATTTCTTCACTTTAGGTAAGTTCTCTTTTGGATTATTGCTTGTTTTAAATGATATGTGAAATTGATAGATGATCTAAGAGTGTGTTGCTTGATTTTGTTTTAATCAAGTATATTTGATTAGCTTGATCTTGAATTTTATGAATGAATTGATGAAAGAAGTGAGTTGATTTTTGAAAGATGGAGAAAAATGTTAGTTTTAGGGTTTTGAGGGGATATGTGTTACATGTGATGTTAATGTTTTGGTTGATGTGTTTTAATAAAGAATATTGTGATAAACATGTAGAATTTGTGTTTAAAACATTGATTCCATTCATTTGAAACATGTTATATGGGGTTTGATGAGTTTGAGTGCAATTAGAGGAAAGTTGTGCATATTAGGGTTTGGGTTTTGGAAGACACGGCCAAAGGCCATGTGAGACACGGCCAAGTCATATGATTTTGGACGTGTTGGATTAAATTTTTGGGTGACACAGCCGTGTTCCCAAGCCGTGTGAGCTACTGTGAGTTTTGGTTGAAGAGACACGGCCGTGTCCCTAAGCCGTGTTGCCTACTGTCTAGTTGAATTGAGAGACACGGCCACAAGCTTGGCCGTGTCCCTCATGTGTGCTGCCCGTGTCCATCAAATGAGTTGGTTAGGGTTTTGTTTCTTTGTTCTTTTTGCATTGTTTTGGTTCTTCAAAGGTGGGTTGGTTCTTAAACCTAACCCTAAAACACTTTAAACACACTTGAATCAATGAATGAACTAATCAAATGCATATGGAAGATCCTAAAGCTATGAATCATATAAGTTGTTCTTTGCCCTAATTGCATTGTTGAGATTTAAACAAGGTTATGTTATGCATTGTGAAAGGTATTGTATTTTATGAGTAATGTACCTTGAAATGTTGTATCAAAGATGAAATGATAATTCAAATAAGATATGATGAATGATGCTATATGAGATATAATGTGATCATGGATGAGATAAGTATACACTTGATTAATGAAGTGTTATATTGTGAAATGAAAGGTGAGGCCATTGTTATTGGCTATGATAATATTATTGAGAGAATGAAGGCATGTTTGCCTAAATGTTGATGAGAATTGAGAATGGAAATGATAATTGATATGAAAATGAATTGTGTGGCTAATGTGTTATTCCATTTTCAGAGTATGTTATTGGTGGCATGCCTAATGATAGTAACAATCTCTTGAAGTTAGGTTGGATTGAATCCTTGAAGCCTAATTGAGATGTTACCACCCTTGAAGCTAGGTTGGGTTAGTTCTTGAAGCCAAGTTGGGTAGAAGCTTAGCATGCTTTGCTCCCCTTGAAGCTTGGTTGAACTTAATCCTTGAAGCCTAGTTGGGTCTATGATATTGATATTGATAAATGTGATGATAGAACCAAAACATTAACTCTGAAAATTGAATGGCATATTAGTGTGTCTTGGGCCCATGCTTGTCTATGGTTAATGTGAGTCATGAATGATGTTTGTTTTGCTTTGTATTGATGATTAAATGAATACTAATGAGGTATATGAAAAGATAATAAAATGTGATATGTAATGTGAAAGTATATTGTTAATTTTGCATATATGATGTTACATATATATTATGGTTTGAGAAATGACATTGCATTGCATGAAGTCATATCATTAGCATGATTATCTTACTAAGCCCTTGGCTTAGCGCGATAGTGTTTAATCGCGCAGGTGATAGAACTGTTAGAATCGAACCCGAGAGCTCTTCGAGACCGAGTGAGGGTAGACATTGAAGAGTTGATTTTTGGAGACTTAAAGATCAAAGGAGATTTGCCAATCATGTATAACTCTTTTTTATATTTTGTAAAGTATTGATTAAATGTAAATATTTTATGACTTCCGCTGTGAAATAACTATATGTATGTATATATATATCTAATGTGTTTTATTTTAAAAGTAAATGATCTACTTTTCTATATTATATAATGATAATAGTATTGTATCTATTTAAATGTTTTGAATGTTGAAGAAAACCGTAGCATCCCTATGTTTGGTGCACTTATGCTACATGGTTGTAGTTGTAGTGTGTGTGCATTGGATGTGGGGGTGTTACAATTGTTTTGGTATCAGAGCCTAGGTTTGAGATTCTCAACCTAGGTAATATGTTATAAAAAGAATATTTTGAATTAAAAAGTGAGTTTTTGAAAGAAAATACATGTTTGGGATTGGCAATCTTTGATCTTTAATAAGGTGTGTCTTGTTGTGTTTGCAGTATTAGGTGTTGATGGATCCTCATTTGAGACAGTCAGTTGAGGGCAGTGAGGAGAGTGTTGCTCCTGATGAGGGAGTTAGAGTTGAGAGTGCTGGGGAGGCACCTGCTTCGGTGTCGGGGAGACCAACTGGTGAGGAGGTTCCACCAGCTTGGTTTGTGCATATGATGGAGACTTTCAGGCAAGCGCCAGTACAACCAGTGCCACCACCCCCTCAGTCTTTGGTACCAGTAAGGCATTATGATAAACTGAGGAAATATGGAGCTGAGGATTTTATTGGTACCACTGATCCAGCTGTGGCAGAACAGTGGCTTGACAGAGTCCAGAGAGTATTTGTTCAGTTGCAAGCCACCTCAGAGGAAAAGTTTGACTATGCAAGATCTTTGCTACAGAAAGATGCCTACGATTGGTGGAAGACGGTGCCCCATTCTATGGATGATCCTCCAACACTGTCTTACACTGATTTCTTGAGAGAATTTGAGTTGAAGTATACTCCTAGGGAGTATAAGGATATGAAGAAGATGGAGTTCTTGAGCTTGAAGCAAGATAACAAGACTGTTACTGAGTATGAAGTTGAGTTTATTCGACTGAGTCAGTATGCTGGGGGCATCATTGCTGATGAGATTGATAGATGCCGGCGATTTCAGGAGGGATTGAGGCCCTCGATCATGTGTTTAGTGGCTGGATCTCGATATCATGATTTCTCCCAGCTAGTGGAAGCAGCTCGAAGTGTGGAGCGAGCTCAAGTGATTGCAGCTGCTTCAGAGGAAGAGGTCAGAGTGAGAAGGCCTCAGTTTGAGGCAGGGTCTTCTTCAGTGAAGAGGGGTAGAGGAAGCTTTGTTCCTCGGAGTAGTAGGAGCCAGAGACCAGCAGGTAGATCAGTGCAGTTCCAGAGGCAAAGATTCAGACCTGCAGCTTCAGTGGCAAGTGCTCCAACCCCTATGGTTCAGAGATCCACCTTACCTATTTGCATCCATTGTGGGAGGCCCCATGGTGGTCCATGTTGGAAAGCTGGTGTTGCTGGGGTATGTTTCAGGTGTGGGTCACCGGATCACTTTGTGAGAGATTGCCCTGAGAGGCAGAGGCAGATGTCAGTTGATTCTGCCGCTTCTCGAGCCAATGTGAGGGGAGGCAGAGGTGCCAGCCGAGGTGGTAGAGCAGGGTTCAGTTCTAGAGGTGGTGCTGCATCCAGGGAGACTAGACCGGAGGAGGTTGGTTCTTCCCAGAGGATGTATGTTATGCAGAGACAGCCGGATGCATCGGCGGTCATAGCTGGTACTTTTTCTTTATTTGATACTGCAGTACTTGCTTTGATTGATCCGGGTTCCACCCATTCTTATATTAGTGCATCTGTATTGCCTGTGTCTGATATGCATGCTGAGTCCCTAGGGTTTGATGTTTTGGTGACAAATCCGATAGGGCATAGTGTGATTGTGAGTAAAGTGCATCGAGATAGTGCAGTGAGGGTGCAGGGTGAGGAGTTCCTTGGAGATTTGATTGAGATGCCATTTAAGGAATATGATGTGATTTTAGGCATGGATTGGCTATCTCGACATGGAGCTGTGGTGGATTGTAAAAAGAAGATTGTTTCTTTGAGAACCGGTGATGGTAGAGAGGTGATAGTATCTAATGAGCAGGAACAGTTAGCCTCCTTATTTGTTTCAGCTGTTGCAGCCCGGAGGTTGATTAGGAAGGGGTGTGAAGCTTATCTTGCTCATGTGGTAGATACTAGAGTGAAGGGTTCTCCTATTGATAGCATTGCCACAGTTGCAGAGTTCCCTGATGTTTTTCCTGAGGAGTTGCCAGGATTGCCACCTGAGAGAGAGGTGGAGTTTGGTATTGAATTGTTGCCTGGTACCACTCCTATCTCCATTACTCCTTACAGAATGGCACCAGCAGAATTGAGGGAGTTGAAAGTGCAATTACAGGAGCTGTTGGATAAAGGATTTATTCGCCCCAGTGTTTCTCCTTGGGGAGCTCCTGTGCTCTTTGTAAAGAAGAAAGATGGTACCATGAGGTTATGTATCGATTATAGGCAATTGAACAAAGTGACAATTAAGAATAAATATCCTTTGCCTAGAATCGATGATCTCTTTGATCAATTGAAGGATGCAGCTGTGTTTTCTAAAATTGATCTGAGATCTGGGTACCATCAGCTGAGAGTCAGAGCTGAAGATGTTCCGAAGACAGCTTTCAGGACCAGGTATGGGCACTATGAATTTTTAGTTATGCCTTTTGGTCTGACGAATGCACCTGCAGCTTTTATGGATTTGATGAATAGGGTGTTTAGGCCCTATTTGGATCAGTTTGTTGTGGTCTTCATCGATGATATTCTGGTGTATTCGAGGAATGAAGAGGAACATGATATGCATCTGCGGATTGTGTTGCAGATTTTGAGAGAAAAGCAGTTATTTGCCAAATTGTCGAAGTGTGAGTTCTGGTTGGATCAGGTAGCTTTTCTCGGACATATTGTTTCAGCAGAAGGCATTAGAGTTGATCCGAGTAAAGTTGAAGCCATTTTGAATTGGAATCCACCCAAGTCAGTGACAGAGGTTAGAAGTTTTCTGGGTTTGGCAGGCTATTACCGGCGGTTTGTGAAAGGGTTTTCTTTGATAGCTACTCCACTCACCAGATTGCTTCGCAAGGGAGTGAAGTTTGTGTGGACAGATCAGTGTCAGGCTAGCTTTGAACAGTTGAGAGATTTGTTGACTCAAGCGCCTGTTCTTACTTTACCTGTAGAAGGCCAACCCTATGTGATCTACAGTGATGCTTCACATAGAGGTTTGGGGTGTGTATTGATGCAGGAAGGGAAAGTTATAGCTTATGCATCTCGACAGTTGAAACCGCATGAGCTTAACTATCCTACCCATGATTTGGAGTTGGCTGCCATTGTTTTTGCATTAAAGATTTGGCGCCATTATCTGTTTGGGGAGAAATGTTTCATTTACACTGATCACAAAAGTTTGAAGTATTTGGGTGTTCAGAAAGAACTCAACCTTCGGCAGAGGAGATGGTTAGAATTGATAAAAGACTACGACTGCTTGATTGATTATCATCCAGGTAAAGCAAATGTGGTTGCTGATGCCTTAAGTCGGAAGTCTTTAGCTGGTTTAACAGTTTATTCGCTCTCATTGCTTGTTGAGTTGAGAGCTTTGCGTGCCAGTTTTGTACTTTGTGATGATGGTGCATTATTGGCACAGTTGCAATTGAAGCCTGTTTTGTTGGATCAGATCAAAGAGGCTCAGTTAGCTGATAAGAAGATTCAGAAGATTGTTTTAGATTGTCAGAGTAGAGAGAGTAGAGATTTTGTTGTGAGGAATGATGGGAGCCTATGGTTCAAGAACAGATTGTGTGTACCCGATAATGCTGATTTGAAGAGGGTCATTTTGGAAGAGGCACATCAGTCGATGTTTTCTATGCATCCGGGCAACACCAAGATGTATCATGATTTGAGACAGCATTATTGGTGGATTGGGTTGAAGAGAGACATTGCTGAATTTGTATCTAAATGTCTCACTTGTCAGAAGGTTAAAGCAGAGCATCAAGTTCCAACTGGGTTGCTTCAACCGTTGTCAGTGCCAGAATGGAAGTGGGATAGAGTGACCATGGACTTTGTGTCTAGTTTGCCATTGACACAAAGGAAACATGATGCCATATGGGTGATTGTGGATAGATTGACTAAGACAGCTCATTTCCTTCCGGTTCGGATGGATTACTCTTTGGAGAGGTTAGCTGAGCTGTATATCCATGAGATTGTGAGATTGCATGGTGTTCCAACTTCTTTAGTGTCTGATCGAGATCCCAGGTTTACTTCGAGATTTTGGAAGAGTTTGCACAGAGCTTTGGGTTCTCGACTACACTTCAGTACTGCTTTTCATCCACAGACGGATGGACAGTCTGAGAGGGTGATTCAGATCATTGAGGATATGTTGAGAAGCTGTGTCATCGATTTCTCTGGAAGTTGGGATAGATTCTTACCTCTTGTGGAGTTTGCTTACAATAACAGTCACCAGTCCAGCATCGGAATGGCCCCATTCGAGGCATTGTATGGCAGACGGTGTAGGACACCTCTTTGTTGGAGTGAACTTGGTGATAGCAAGTTGATTGGGCCTGATTTGATTCAAGAAACTGAAGAGAAAGTGAAGTTGATTCGAGGCAGATTGAAAGCAGCTTCGGACCGACAGAAGTCTTATGCAGATCTGAAGAGGAGAGACATTCAGTTTGATGTTGGGGATAAGGTATTTTTGAAAGTATCTCCTTGGAAGAAGATTTTGAGGTTCGGTCGAAAAGGAAAATTGAGTCCTCGTTTCATCGGACCGTATGAAGTGTTAGAAAGAGTTGGGCCAGTGGCTTATCGGCTTGCTTTGCCACTTGAGTTGGATCGTATTCATAATGTGTTCCATGTATCTATGTTGAGGAGGTACAGGTCAGATCCATCTCATGTGTTACCATTTGAATCTATTGAAGTGAGCCCAGACTTGTCATTTGAAGAGGAACCAGTTGCTATCTTGGCACGGGAAGTGAAAGAATTGAGGAACAAGAGAGTACCATTGGTGAAGATTCTTTGGAAGAATCATGCAAAAGAAGAAGCAACATGGGAAAGTGAGCAGACCATGCGAGAGCAATATCCTCAATTGTTTCAGAATTGATTTCAGGTAATTTCGAGGACGAAATTTCTTTTTAGAGGGGGAGAATTGTAAAATCCTCATTTATGCCCTAGAAGTTTTGCTTGTTGTTGTTGTTGTTGTTGTTGTTGTATTGTTGGTCTAATTTGAGAAAAGAAAAGTATAAGTGTTTTGGGAAAGAATTTAGGGTTTAGAGACAAGTTTATATGTTGTGTATATTGTGATATATATAACATATACATTGGTCAAAAGAGTTGGTCAAGGTGTTGGTTAGTGGAAGGAGATATTTTGTATGGCATGTGAAAGTTCATTTATGGGCTCATATAAGACAAAAGGTTAGTGATATGTTTGAGGGCATTTTAGTAATTGCTTGGATGAATTGCATGGTGGAGATTAAAAGAAGGAAAAAGAGGTTGACTTGTGCATTTTCTTTTCTTCTCATGTTTGTGCCGGCCATTGAAGAAGACAAAGGCAAAGAGAAGTGTTTTTGATACTTGAATCAAGATTGAAGGGAGAATTGAAGAATCAAGTTGAAGAATTGTGGAATTTCTTCACTTTAGGTAAGTTCTCTTTTGGATTATTGCTTGTTTTAAATGATATGTGAAATTGATAGATGATCTAAGAGTGTGTTGCTTGATTTTGTTTTAATCAAGTATATTTGATTAGCTTGATCTTGAATTTTATGAATGAATTGATGAAAGAAGTGAGTTGATTTTTGAAAGATGGAGAAAAATGTTAGTTTTAGGGTTTTGAGGGGATATGTGTTACATGTGATGTTAATGTTTTGGTTGATGTGTTTTAATAAAGAATATTGTGATAAACATGTAGAATTTGTGTTTAAAACATTGATTCCATTCATTTGAAACATGTTATATGGGGTTTGATGAGTTTGAGTGCAATTAGAGGAAAGTTGTGCATATTAGGGTTTGGGTTTTGGAAGACACGGCCAAAGGCCATGTGAGACACGGCCAAGTCATATGATTTTGGACGTGTTGGATTAAATTTTTGGGTGACACAGCCGTGTTCCCAAGCCGTGTGAGCTACTGTGAGTTTTGGTTGAAGAGACACGGCCGTGTCCCTAAGCCGTGTTGCCTACTGTCTAGTTGAATTGAGAGACACGGCCACAAGCTTGGCCGTGTCCCTCATGTGTGCTGCCCGTGTCCATCAAATGAGTTGGTTAGGGTTTTGTTTCTTTGTTCTTTTTGCATTGTTTTGGTTCTTCAAAGGTGGGTTGGTTCTTAAACCTAACCCTAAAACACTTTAAACACACTTGAATCAATGAATGAACTAATCAAATGCATATGGAAGATCCTAAAGCTATGAATCATATAAGTTGTTCTTTGCCCTAATTGCATTGTTGAGATTTAAACAAGGTTATGTTATGCATTGTGAAAGGTATTGTATTTTATGAGTAATGTACCTTGAAATGTTGTATCAAAGATGAAATGATAATTCAAATAAGATATGATGAATGATGCTATATGAGATATAATGTGATCATGGATGAGATAAGTATACACTTGATTAATGAAGTGTTATATTGTGAAATGAAAGGTGAGGCCATTGTTATTGGCTATGATAATATTATTGAGAGAATGAAGGCATGTTTGCCTAAATGTTGATGAGAATTGAGAATGGAAATGATAATTGATATGAAAATGAATTGTGTGGCTAATGTGTTATTCCATTTTCAGAGTATGTTATTGGTGGCATGCCTAATGATAGTAACAATCTCTTGAAGTTAGGTTGGATTGAATCCTTGAAGCCTAATTGAGATGTTACCACCCTTGAAGCTAGGTTGGGTTAGTTCTTGAAGCCAAGTTGGGTAGAAGCTTAGCATGCTTTGCTCCCCTTGAAGCTTGGTTGAACTTAATCCTTGAAGCCTAGTTGGGTCTATGATATTGATATTGATAAATGTGATGATAGAACCAAAACATTAACTCTGAAAATTGAATGGCATATTAGTGTGTCTTGGGCCCATGCTTGTCTATGGTTAATGTGAGTCATGAATGATGTTTGTTTTGCTTTGTATTGATGATTAAATGAATACTAATGAGGTATATGAAAAGATAATAAAATGTGATATGTAATGTGAAAGTATATTGTTAATTTTGCATATATGATGTTACATATATATTATGGTTTGAGAAATGACATTGCATTGCATGAAGTCATATCATTAGCATGATTATCTTACTAAGCCCTTGGCTTAGCGCGATAGTGTTTAATCGCGCAGGTGATAGAACTGTTAGAATCGAACCCGAGAGCTCTTCGAGACCGAGTGAGGGTAGACATTGAAGAGTTGATTTTTGGAGACTTAAAGATCAAAGGAGATTTGCCAATCATGTATAACTCTTTTTTATATTTTGTAAAGTATTGATTAAATGTAAATATTTTATGACTTCCGCTGTGAAATAACTATATGTATGTATATATATATCTAATGTGTTTTATTTTAAAAGTAAATGATCTACTTTTCTATATTATATAATGATAATAGTATTGTATCTATTTAAATGTTTTGAATGTTGAAGAAAACCGTAGCATCCCTATGTTTGGTGCACTTATGCTACATGGTTGTAGTTGTAGTGTGTGTGCATTGGATGTGGGGGTGTTACATACCCTTTCCAATAGCTCTCAATATGTACCTAAAATTAAACAATAGTGCTAATATTAGTTTTTAAAAAGTTATTTTTATTATAGTTATGTTTCATTTGCTCTTATTTCATGTTATAAGTGGTCATCTCATCTCGTGATGTCTCAATCACACGTTTAGAGGTTTGGGTATTTCCTAAAATGTATAATAATGATAAGATGACAATGAAAATGCTAATGAAATGTTTCATTTTCTTATTTTAAAGACTGAGGTAGAATTGTTAAAGGAGAAGTTGAAGACTGGGCAAGAAATTTTCCTAGAGAAGCTGAACAAAATGATGAAGAACCTAAGGAGGGATGTAAAGCATTATCAGCAGAATTTAGGTAAGATACCTCCTCTTACTGTGGCACCTATCCCATAGTAAGATGTGGATGATGGTTCTTATGATGATGATGATGATGATGATGATGATGATAATGGATCTGATCATGATATAAAGGATATAGGTTGCTCTGACAGTGATACGTATGAAAAGTATGGTATGGGTGGTGATATTGGCTTGAGGGATGAAGGAGCTTTCTCCGGAGATGCTGACATGAGTAGTGGGGACTGCTCTGGCAATATCATCATTCCTTCTATGAAGGAGAAGAAGGCCACCTCATTGTGTTATGAGGCAAATGTAGATCAATCTAGTCATTACACTCAGGGGATTGATTCCTTTATTAATGACATTCCTATTAGCCATACCCCTATCAGCTCCTCTTTCAGTGCACCATATGTTTAGCGTTCATCTTCTACTCCCTTAAAAAAATGTTGAGCTTGACATTTTCCATTTTTCATGCTTTTATAACAATGTTCTCTTGCCTCCTGTTAGGGCCTAGCCTAGCTACGTATATGTGCACAAATCATAATCAACTAATAAAGTGGTGAGTGAGTATCATTCCCACTAGAAAGGGTATTCTAAGTATTAAATAATGAAATTATTTATTATTTGGATGATAAATTGGTGTGAGAAAAACTAAATTAAATAAGATCAAAGATAAACTAATCTATTATTTTTGGCATTAGGGTTAAAAATATTCTTATTGATTAACTATGGATTTTCTAAAGTTTTGACTCAATTTTAATCTACTCTTGATTATTGGTTGGATTCTCATAAATTAAGACTTCGTCTTTCTTGAGTACTAAACTTAATATTGAGCTTAATGTTGTGTCTACTCTCATGGTCTTAAGTGAATTAAGCTAACTCATTAAGATTTGTGAGTGATTTTTTGTAGACCCTTAATTTTTGACCCAATCTGGTCCGATATTTTTCATATAGTCCAAAATAATTTCTGTGGTATTTTAATTAAATAAAATTTATTTTAATATTTATTATTTATAATTTTTAATAAAAATAAAAATGGTAAAGTTAAATAAAAATAAATAAATAAATAAAAATTGGCGACAGAAAAATCGACGATGAAAAAATTCATCGTCAAAGGTGAATTGGCCATAGGCCATTTCGCAGCAGGAAATTCCTAAGACGAATTGGCACCCGCCCAGCGCTGGCCCACTAGCTCTCATAGTTTTCACCCGCAGCAATTTTTTTTTGCCAGCGCAATTTTTCAATGCAGTTTTTTTTTTTCTGAAATCAAATTCTATTTGGTTTTGGTTTCTTTTCCTAATTAGTTTTAGTTTCCTTAGACAATTAGAAGTAGGTTTATGATTTTTCCTATTAATACCACATTAAAACACAGAATTAAGGATCAGAAATATTAGTTTTTACTGGAGGAAAAAAAGAGACAAAAACCCTAGCACAACATACATTAGCAACAAGAAGTAATCAACAATCCATTCAAAGGCAGCAACACTGCCTTTGTCATTGTTCATCCAGAAATCAATTTTGGTGGAACCCATGAATGGAGGTTTGATTATAAATCTTTGTTTCGATTATATTTACAATGTTATGGCCCTATTTTCTTTTAAGTACATCTATCATTGATTTTTGTTTCAGTAACCTAAATCATTAAACTTGGTAATATCTTCATCCAGTAACCTTAATCGGTGATCAAAACTTCAAAACCCTAAAACTATTCTTCTCTTTTCAGAAACCTTAAAATCCTAAAGTATTTCTCCTATTTTTGAAACATCAAAAACCCTAAACTACTCTTCTGTTTCCAAAAACCTTAAAACCCTAAAATTATTTCTCTCCTGTTTCCAAAAACTTTAAAACCCTAAATTGTTTTTCCCAAACTATTTTCATCTAAACCCTAACTTTTTGTCCAAATTTTCCAAATTTTTTCTTAAATCTTCAAACCCTAATCTTCTTTACAGTTTCTAAAAATCATAATTATTTTTATAAAACTCTAAACTGTTTTCTTAAATCCTAAAATCAAATATGTTTTCCAAAATACCAAAAACCCTAATTCTCTCAAAACCAAATACAGTAAACCCTAGTTTTCCTAAAGCATCAAAACTTTATGACAAAATTCAACAACACCCTAAACCCTAATCCAGTGAACTTAAAAACTCAAACTAGTAAGTCTAAACCCTAAAGCCATGATCCAGCAAAACTAAAATCACAATTCAGTAACCATGAATTATAAACCCTAATGTTTTAAAATTCCAAAACCCTAATTTCATAATGTTACCCTAAAACCCTAATTTGATTAACCAAAGAACCTTACTACTTCTTAAATGTATAAAACCCTAATTCATTCCAATTTTCCAAAATCTTTATGGTAGCCTAAATAAAAACAATAATAATTCTAAAATCCCAAAACCCTAAATGATAATTGAAGAACCCTAAATTGAGACATAAACCTAAATTTCTATCTTTACTTGCCTTATTTAATTTTTTATTTGATTATGTAGTTTATTTTATGTTTTGATGGTTGATTTATTTAATTTCAATGCTTGATTAATTTAATTTATCATGGATGGATATTTTCTTTATTATTATGATTATTATTTGTTTATTTTGGTATTAAAATTATAAGAGGTATGTTTCCACTTTGTACGTACCTCGTTAGTTAAATATTATGTAATTTAAATTGCTTTATATTTTGGACCAATGTAAAGGACATGTTTCTACCTTGCGGTGGGTGTCCTATTTAGTCTAGACAAGAACGATGTAAGGACATGTTTCCATCCTCGGATGGGTGTCCATTTATTTGCTTTGTTTGGATATTGCTTTGATTATAATATTGTGAGCGGGGATTTTTGCCCAGTGGAATGGTTCTTCCGACTTCTGCACTATTTAGGCTCGGGGCCTTAGAGAACACGGACTTAAGCCTAGAGAAATGGAGTTGCCACCTGGACGGGCCGAAAAAAAGAAAGGGGTGGATGACTCGATTCCTAAGGAATCCCCAACCCCCTAATGGGTTCGGAAAGTTGGGTACATGTGGGGAAGGTGAGAAATGGCCTAGCACCCCCACAACGCCCGGTTCATTGGAACTGGCCTCCTTTGCAGGTCTTAATATTAAAAAATTTTTAAGTATAACAATATTATCCATATTACATGCAACAATTAAATTAAAACATAATTATATTAAAATCAACATAATGTCCAAGCAAAGCAAATAAATGGACACCCATCCTAAGATGGAAACATGCCCTTACATCATCCATGTCTAAGCTAAATAGGACACCCACCAAAAAGTAGAAACCCATAAAGTGGAAACATACCTCTTACAGCATTTGGAAATCAAAATAAATCGATAAAAGTAAATAAACATTCATCATAAATAAATCATTCATCAAGGATATTAAAATCAATCAAAATATACAATAAACATTCTTCCATGATAAATTAAATAAAACAAGCATTGAAATTAAATAAATCAACCATCAAAGCATATAATAAACTAAATTAAATCTAAAAATAAAGCAAGTAAAGGTACAAATTAGGATTTATTGTTTCTATTTAAATTTCTTTAATTAACATTTAGGGTTTTGGGATTTTAGTATTATTATTGTTATTTGTTTAGCCTACTATAAAGGTTTTGGAAAATTGGAATGGATTAGGGTTTCATGAATCAAATTAGGGTTTAGGGGTAACATTATGAAATTAGGGTTTTAGCATCTTGAGACATTTGGTTTATAGCTCTTGGTTACTGGATTGTTGTTTTGGATTTACTGTATTGAGTTTGAATGTTTAGGTTTATATGGTTTTAAGGTTTTAAGGATTTGAGAAAACAGTTTAGAGTTTTATAAAGTTTTTGGAAATAGGCAAAACAATTTAATGTTTTTGGAAACAAAAAAGCTTTTTTTGGGTTTTTGAAAATAGAAGGAACAATTAAGGGCTTTAAGGTTTAGAAGAAATAAATTAGGGTTCTTAAGTTTTAGAAGAAATAAATTAGGGTTCTTAAGTTATAGAAGAAATAGAAAAGTAATTTTTAGGGTTTTTGGAAATAGATGGAACAATTTAAGGTTTTTGGAAACAAAAGAAATGAATTAGGGTTTTTAAGGTTTTTGGAAACAGAAGAAGTCATTTAAGGTTTTTGGAAATAAAAGAAATGAATTAGGATTTTTAAGGGTTTTGGAAACAAAAAAAATTCATTTATGTTATTGAAATGAAGATCAATGTTACTACATATTTATAGATCAATATTTTGTGTGTATATTCTTATGAATCAATGAAACAAAGCTACTGTGATCATGAGCAATGTATAATTAAGGATCAAACTTGCATAGTTGGTTCCACCAAAAAGTTGCTTTCTGAATGAGCAAAGACAAAGGCAAGGTTGCTGCCTTTGATGAATTCTTGATTGCTTCTTCTTGCTCCTTTCAAATATGAAATTCCACTATCCGATCCAAGTCCAAAATTCTCTCCCCAAGTTTTTTCTCTTCCCCCAAGTTTCTTTTTTTTTTCTCTCCTTTTCTCCGTGTTTAAAAGTGTTATTTATAGGAAAATTTATAAGATTAATTCTAATTGTTTAAGGAAACTAAGATTAATTAGGAAAAGAAAATCGAAACCAAATAGAATTTGGTTTCGAAAAAAATTGCGTTGGAAAAATTTCGCTGGAGAAAACTGCAACGGGCTGCGAGGAAATTGCGAGCTACGAGTGAGAATAGGCACGGCCAGCCAATTTCGCCCGCAGGAACTTCCTGCGGGCGAAATTAGCCTTGGCCAATTACTTTCGGCGACGAATTTTTTCGTCGCAAATTTTTTCATCATCGATTTTTATTTTTATTTATTTATTTTTTCTTTCATTATTTTTATTTTTTAAAAAATTATAAAAATAAATACTAAAATAAATATTATTTAATTAAATTAACAAAAAATTATTTTAGACTATATAAAATATATTTGACCGGATTTGGTCAAAAATTAAGGGTCTACAGTTTTGCCCCCTGCTTGAATGATCTAAGACTTTAGTGAAAGAGAGTGAAAACAATAAGACTTAATTTTTTTAAGATGGTTGAGGTTTTGGGTTCTGGACCCGGTTCGAGTTCTGGACTCAAGGATAATTTTAGGTTTTGGACCTATGAGTAATTTTGGGTTCTGGACCCGAACTAAGTTCTGGACTTAAAAGAGATTTTAGGTTCTGGACCTAAGGATAATTTGGGTTCTGGACCCAAGCTAAATTCTTAACTTAAAAGAGATTTTAGGTACTGGACCTAAGGATAATTTGGGTTCTCGACCCGAGCTAAGTTCTGAACTTAAAAGAGATTTTAGCTCCTGGACCTAAGGATAATTTGAATTCTGGACCCGAGCTAAGTTCTGGACTTAAAAGAGATTTTAGGTTCTGGACCTAAAGATAATTTGAGTTCTGGACCCGAGCTAAGTTCTGGACTTAAAAGAGATTTTAGGTTCTAGACCTAAGGATAATTTGGGTTCTGGACTCGGGCTAAGTTCTAGACTTAAAAGAGATTTTAGGTTCTTGACCTAAGGATAATTTGGGTTCTGGACCCGAGCTATGTTATGGACTTAAAAGGGATTTTAGGTTCTGGACATAAGGGTAATTTTGGATTTTGGACCTGAGCTAAGTTCTAGACTTAGAAGAGATTTTAGGTTCTGGACCTAAGGATAATTTGGGTACTGGAGTCGATCTAAGTTCTGGACTTAAAAGAGATTTTAGGTTCTAGACGTAAAGATAATTTGGGTTCTGGACCCGAGCTAAGTTAGTGACTTAAAAGAGATTTTAGGTTCTGGATCTAAGGATAATTTGGGTTCTGGACCCGAGTCAATAGAGATTTAATTATCTGCAAAAAATAATTATAGTCAGTAACATATAAATTTTTTTTGCTAAAAATTTAGCTAATTTTGCAAAACATTTAGCTAATTTTTATGCACATATCTTCTCCTTGCCCCCTGCGTGTAAAAATATTATTAAAATTAAAAAAAATATTTATATACACGTAAGTATTTGAATGATTAAATTGAATGATTGAGTTTACTGTTTATTTACGGTGCAGTTACTGTTCATACACTATTTACTATTCGTAAATAATAACCTACAATTTATAAATAGTATCCTACTATTATCAATAGTAACTTACTATTTGCAAATATCCTACTATTTATAAATAGTAGCCTACTATTCATCAATAGTAATTTACTATTTATCAATAGTAAAATTTACTTTTTGAATTTTGTTTTTTCCTTTGCCATTCTTCTATATAAACGAATAATTTCTTGATTTCATTCATAGCAAGATCGTCAATTTCGGTCATTCACTACTATAATTCTTTCAAATTTAGCATATAGTTTTGAAAAAAAAATACATGCTTCAAGATCAGGAACTCATTCTAATGCTGAGTTATTGGAGTTTATTCGGCATCATGAAGATGGAAATATAGGTCTACTAGCTGGGATGCAGCTTCATCGTAGTTCAAATCAAAAGAGCAAGGTAATTATTTTTTCTTCTTTTCTTTGTTTTTTCTGTTATTTTTTCTTTTTGATTAATTTTGTTGTTTTTTATTTTTATTTTCCTTTCTTTTGTTCATAGTTTTATTTTTTCCTTTTATTTTTATTTGTTTGTTTATTTTTATTATGTTTGTCTTTATTTTTTATTTTTATTTTGTTTTTTAGAAAATTTAGAAAAAATATATTAATTTAAGAATTTAAGTAGATAGACTAATGATATACTTACCTGGTATTAACTTACCTGGCTCCGTGTTAGCATGATCATTGCGTTATTTGGGCCGGAGGGTATATCTATAAAGCCCGACAATGGTATGATGTAGCATCTTCTCGGGTAAGGCAGATTATCCGAGATTGCGGCTTTGAGACCTTCATCTTACAATTACCATCCGAGGAGTATCTGATAGACTGGAGCATAGTCCAGACACTTGAAGAACGATGGTTGGACACAACTCATACCTTTCACTTGCCTATTGGAGAGATGACAATTGGTCCGGTCGACTTGCTGCTATAACCGGCATTCGGTATGATGGTGTTCCGGTTCCTCTTACTAATGATATTTTGACATTTAAAGAAATTCAGTAATTAATTGGTATGGAACAATCATATAAAGGGCCTTTTAAGATAAAATCGAGCCAATTCATAGTTATTGGATGAACTATGAATGACGGGTTCACAGAGACACGGCCCAACAGTATGCTCGAGGATTTTTATTATATTTGCTTGGGTCGACCATCTTAGGCAGCACTGAATCCGCCATCCATTTGTTAGTGTTGAGGGCCCTTTCTTAATTTAGGATGGTACCACTTTATGGCTGGGGTGAAGCTAGTCTCACCTGTCTTTACTATGGTCTTGACAAAATTTGCCAAAATAAGAAGTCTTTTGTTGGCTTTATGGTGGTTGTCGAGGTACTCTTCTTCCACTAATGTCAATTCCATTCTTTTCTTATATGAATTTGATTATTATTATTATTGTATGCATAGGCATATGAGCACAACCTTTTGAGGGTGCATGGTATTTTTCTAGAGAGAGTCAGGTATCCGAGATTAAATTTCTGGTTGTCAGATTGCGTGGAAGTTCCCGGCTCTCACCATGTGCATACCCAACGCTTCGTGTTGAGCCGCTTTACTTGGGACAGATAAAATAGCATTAGTATGCTTTAAAATTTATATGAAAGTTTACTTACCTTATGTCATTTTGCAGGTGAATTTGCCCTAGTGGAACCTAGAAGAGCGGACAAACTAGACTCCCTCCATGAATGCTACACTATCTTTCCAACATACTCGCCAAGTCATCGCTGGCCCTGTGTCTAGTGGCTAATTTCTCGAAGAGAGAGTATATGAGTGCTTTCTTGGTTTAGAGTAGCGGAGGGTCCCAATGCATTGCTTGGAATATACTTTAAATATTACATCAATGTCAGAGGATGCATGGTGGTTGGCCCAGCATGGTTATGACGTTGAAACATTTCTCTATCCGTTGGCTGCATCTTATGCCCATTTTATTCAAATAAGGCTCTTGAACTTTGATGTATTTCTTATTCATGTACGAGAAATTCCTGAAGAAAATGAGGGTAGAGATGAAGAGGAGCATCATGGAGAGTCAGGAGAATTCATTCTACATCTCGGGGCTAGCACTTCTCAGGTAAAAGTTTTACCATTTTTCCATTGCAATCGCTTCTTTCTTATCTTATTTTGATTCTTTAATGATTGTTGTAGGCTGTTGGCTCTTTTAAAAATGAGGCTGGACCTTCTTTTACTGCTCCTTCATTTTCTCATTCTAGTCCGCCAGATATGCCATCTCATTCTCAGGGCATTGATTTGAATTACCTGGTAAGTTGTCTTGTTTCATGGTAATTTATGCTATATGTATACATGATTATGTATGCTCTTACCTTTTTCCTTTCTAGCTCACAGTGGATGCTTGAAGAACAAAATAAGAAACTTCAAGACGAGTTGGCCTTTAGTCGTCAGCAGGCTTCTCATTTTGAAAATTTATATCATTAATCAGAATAAAATTTTCGAGACTTCCAATTTCAGGAGATGAGGGATCCTGGTGCTTCTTCATCTAGAGGCCCCCAAACTGATGACCATGAGATCCTTTCGTCCACTTATGATGAGGACCATGATAGATCGGAACTCCAAAGTAATAGGGATTTTGGTGCTCCTGCTTCTGGCGGACTCGGGACAAGTAATTTGCCTGTTCCTCTAACAGGCGATGATTTTTTTAGGGATTTATTTGATGACCTACCACCACCTTCTTAGTGATGTATAAATATTGTATCAATTGTATAAACATTGTACAATAAAAATAATAATGACAATATATAATTTCTATCTTTATTGTAACTTTTTTTTTCTTTTTTTTTCATTTCATTTTTTTATCATCATTACTGCGCTATAATTATTATACTTTCCTCTTCATATTTTAACATTTACACAGTATCACTACAAAGCCAAATGCAATGCGGCATTAAAAAACTTTCGTCGCCAATTCCTTTCCTCATGCAACACGGTATCACTCTTTTCCTATCATCTTTTCCTTATCAATTTGGAAACGCTTGTTTCCTCTATATAAATCACCTTTCATGCCATAATTTCATACAAAAACCAAGAGATTTTCCAATTCATTGTAAAAACTCCTTTTTAACAATTTTGATTTTCCTTCATTCATCAACAATGACCGAACTTCATTTAAAGAAGATAAAAAATTCTATTTAAGAATATGGATGCCATTCACTGGAAGCAAATGCCTTGGTCAAAGATTGATATTTTAAAGTGTTTTCAAAATGTTAAATTGGACTATTCCTTTTTACATGCCATGGCTTCTTTTTGGACTGTGGATTCTAGGACATTTAAAATTAATGGCTTTGAAATATGTCCCTTGATTGAAGAATTTGAGGCCATCCTCGAATATCCAAATAATCAATAAATGGCTTTACCCACATTGATTTCCAAGACTCAACAGAAGATGCAGATGTTATTTCAAATTTCAAAGCCCAAAGTTCTTCAGTTGATGAGAGGTGAGAAAATTCTACTTGCTCCCTTGATTGATTTTTGTCTCTCTCATTTAGCTCCTACTGCATGGGAACGTATGCTTTGTCTTTGCCTTCTTGGCCAATTCTTGCTTGTTTCTTCTGATGGTGATATTGATCCATGAGTATTGGATATCATGGACCAAATGGAAGGAGGCTTGTCACCGATACCCGTGATCTTAGTCGAAACTTTAGTTGGATTGGACCGACTTAAATCAAGATCACCAAAGAGGCTGACTGGGAGTCCGTTGTTGCTTCAGGTAATTACCTAAACTGCCCTTTTGGGTTTTCAATTTAGGTTTTCTTTTTCTTCTTTTCTTTTTTTTATTTCTCTAATTTTGCCTAGTCTGCCCATACATGCTTTAGGAACAAGCGAGTTGTCCTAATTTTTGCCTAAGCGGCCCTTGCGGGTTTTCAACTTAGCGGATCTCTTTTATTTTATTTTTTTATATTGCTCTAATTTTTGCCTAGTCTGCCCATGTGGGTTTTCAAAACTAGCGAGCTGTCCTAATTTTTACCTAAGCTACCCTTGCAGGTTTTCAACTTAGTGGACCTCTTTTATTATTTTTTTTATATTACTCTAATTTTTGCCTAGTCTGCCCATATGGGTTTTTAGAACTAGCGAGCTGTCCTAATTTTTGCCTAGTCTTCCCTTGTGGGTTTTCAACTTAGCAGGCTCTTTTTCTCTCTTCTTTTTTATTTTATTATTTTTTTCCTCATAGATTTGCTTCAGGAGCGTCTATGCTTGCTTGATACTCCATCCATGGATTTTTCTAGATATCTGCCACGACATCATTCTGCTAGGAAACTATTCCATCCTGCTTCTTCATATACTGACTGGCTTGACTAGATCCACTCATGCACTGAAGTCAACATCCGTTGGTTGGTACCTTGGTGGAAGATTTATCGTATAACCATGTGGACATACTTGATGTATGTTCCTCTTACTGCTCTTCATCGAGGTACTTGCTATGATCCTCGCCGGCTTAGCCGTCAGTACGGAGCTGGGCCTCGCGACTCTAAACTCTCTCCTGATTTGGACATGCCTTGCTTGTCTGAAGCCTACTTGGATCTGCTGAGGCAAAGCTGGCCTGCACATTACACTTATCTTTTGCCATAGATTTTACATTTGTCAATTCAAAAATTGTATTATTAGGATGAAAAAATAATTAAAGTAATAAAAGATGCTTCTTTTCCTTATATAATTTGTCATCACCTTTTGCTATTGTGTTTATTTATTTTATCCATATCTGGTCAAATACTTATAACAGTGTGTATAGAACAATTTTAACATTAATTCTATTTTATTAAATTGGAGAACAACCAAACATAAAGCCAACATACACAAGATCACTCCTGTTGCCAACTAGCCCTTTTGGATTTTCTAATTGATGATTTTCTTTCATTTAGCCCTAATTGTTGCCTAGCCCACCCTTTCGGGTTTTTGAAACTAGCGGACTGCTCTAACTTTTGCCTAGGCGGCCCTTTTGGGTTTTCAACCTAGCGAGCTCTCTCTTTTTTTATTTTATTTTATACAAAAAACCTCTTCAACCTGTCAATGTTTACTGGCTCACTAAACTCGTTCTCATCCATGTGCGATAGCTTCACTGCTCCCTTGTTCATGACTTGTTTCATGACATATGGTCCTTCCCAACTAGGCCTAAACTTCCCTCTTGGATCAGATACATTAGGCTTACATTATTTCAACACCAAATCCCTGACTCTAAGTTTTCTAATCTTAACCCTTCTATTATAGGCCCGAGCTATCTTCTTTTGATACAGTTGATGATGATATAGTGCCTTTAACCTTCTCTCTTCTAGCAAAGCTAACTGCGTGTATCTGCTCACTACCCATTTTGTTTCAGGCAGCTCAGCTTCCAAGACTACTCTTAATGACTTGATCTCAATTTCAATTGGCAACACTGCTTCCATTTCATAAACCAAGGAGAACGGTGTCATTCCGGCCGGTGTTCGCACACCTGTTCTATATCCCTACAAAGCAAAGGGAAGAATCTCTGACCAATCCCTGTAATTCTTGGTTATTTTGGATAGAATTTGCTTAATTGTCTTGTTTGTTGCTTCTACCCCACCATTAGTCTTTGTTCTATAAGGAGAGAATCTGTGATGATGGATTCGGTACTTTGAGAATAAATCCTTAACTACTCCTTGAAAATGTACCCCATTGTCTGATATCACACAGTGTGGGACTCCATACCTACAGATGAGGTTCTTTTCAATAAATCTAACCATTTGACTTGTGCCCAGTTTGTTGAAGGATTCAACTTTGACCCATTTTGAAAAATAATCTACCGCTACTACAATGAAACGGTGACCGTTTGAGGCTCTCGGATGTATCTCTCCTATAATGTCGATAACCCAAGTGGCAAAGGGCCAGGGTGAAGACATAGAATGCAATTATTCAGGAGGCATGTGATTCAAGTTACCATACATCTGACATTGTTGGCACTTCTTTACAAACTCAATACAATCTCTCTCCATGGTCAACCAGTAGTAACCTTATCGAATAATCTTCTTAACTAGGGCCAAACCACTCATATGCAGTCCGCAACTTCCCGCATGTATTTCTAACATGATATGCTCCACTTCAGGCTTCCTTAAACATCTCAAATGCACCTCATCATGCCATCTTCAATATAACTCCCCATGGAATGTGATGTATTGCAAAGACCACCGCCTTATGGCTCTTCTTTCTTTCTTTGTTGCCCCCGACGGGTATTTCCTTTCCTCCAAAAATCATCTTATAGTATCATACCATGCATCATGGTCTGTATCAGTTTCCATGATTGTCTCATATTCATAACAAGGAGTTGATGAACTGGACAAAAGCAGAGGCTTAAGGAATAAACTGACAGGATTTCCCACACCAAAGCCAATGTGGCTAGGGCATTAGCCATCTTCTTCTCTTGATAGGTGTATAAATCTACACTCCTTAAAGTTCTTCTTCATTATGGTCAAGTAATGGTGGCATGGTTTTAATTTTTCTTCTTTCAACTCCCACTCTCCATTTACTTGGGATACTACTAGCAATGATTCGCCAAAAACTTTGACCTTATCCATCTTTATAATCATTAGGGTTTCCAAACCAAAAATACAAGCTTCGTACTCCACCATATTATTGGTTGCCCTGAATTTCAACTTTTTGGCTAAAGGGATAAGTTCCCCTTCAGGTTATTCTAGTATGACTCCCAAACCTGCTCCTTTCCTGTTTACTGCTCCATCAAAATACATTTTCCACCCTTGTACTTCAATTGCCTTTAAATGTTCATCCGGAAATTCCAAGACTACCTCTTCGCTATCTGGTAGTGGTTGTTGGGCCAGGAATTCTGCCACTGCTCTACCTTTGATTGTTTTCCTGGTTACATACTCAATCTCAAATTCTTCTAATATTATTAACCATCGACCATACTTCCCAATTAAAGAGGCTGTCTCCCTTAAGTATTTCATTGGATCCAACCTGGAAATTGCTTGCACACTATAAGATTGAAAGTAATGCCGCAACTTCTTAAAAGACCAAACCACAGATATACAAGTCTTTTCAATGATACTATACTTAATTTCATAAGCTAGGAGCTTTCTACTCAAATAGTAAATTGCATGCTCAATCCCTAACTCATCTGCCTGGGCTAGCATGGCTCCTATTGACTCTTCTTCTACTGCTAAGTATAGTAATAGAGGTTTGCCGGGTTTAAGTGGTTTTAAAATAGGTGGATTCAGCAAATACTCTTTTATTCGTTCAAAGGCCCTTTGACACTCTTTATTCCATATGACCGGTTGATTCTTTTTAAGCAATTTGAAGATAAGCTCACAGACTGTTGTGAGCTTTGCTATAAATCTGCTAACGTATTGTAATTTACCAATAAATCCCTAAACTTCTCTATCCGTCTTAGGGGCTGACATATCCCTAATTGCCTTAATCTTGTCAGGATCAATCTCAATGCCATTTGGACCAATCACATGTCCCAATAATTTACCTGAGGTAACCCCGAACACACACTTCTTCAGGTTTAATCTTAGCTTATATTTCAATGCTCTATCGAAGAATAATTCTAAGTTTAGGAAGTGTTGTTCCCTTGTATCCGATTTCACTATCATATCATCAACATATACTTCAACTTCTTTGTGCATCATGTCATGAAATAGTGTGGTGGCCATCCTTTGGTAGGTTGCTCCAGCATTCTTTAAGCCGAACGGCATCACCCTATAACAAAATATACCCTATGTAGTAATAAAAGCAGTTTTGGCTTTATCCTCTTGGGCCATTAACACTTGATTGTATTCGAAAAATCCATCTACAAATGAGTGTAGCACGCTAGAGGCTGCACTATCAATGAGAACATCTATATGAGGTAAAGGAAAATCATCTTTAGGGAAAGCCTTGTTCAAATCTCTATAGTCCACACAGACCCTTATTCTTTCATCTTTCTTTGGCACGGGTACTATGTTGGCTAGCCAATCTGGATATTCTATCACTTCAAGGAACTTTACTTTTATCTGTTTAGTGACCTCTTCTTTAACCAATTCAGCCCACTCAGGTCTTAATCACCTAAGCTTTTGTTTGACAGGTTTCATGTGAGTGTATGTAGGAATAAGATGTTTGGCTATGTCTCGATCTATTCCAGGCATATCCTCATAAGACCAAGCAAATACTTCATATTTTTTGAATATTTTTTCAAATCCCTCTCTCTCGTCAGGAGTAAGGTCAAGTGCTATGCTAATGTTTTTAGGATTTTCAATTGTTCCCAAATTTAATGATTGTGTGTTAACAAAATTAATATTAAAGATGTTCATGTAACTACTATTTGAATGTATGCAACCATCAGGAGAAACATCACACAAGTAAGCAAAATCAGACTTTATTGCATTCATTTTGGAAAAGAAAACATCATCATCCTCATACAAAGCAGATAAATTAAAATCAAAATCAAAATCAAAATCATTGTTCTTAAAATCATAAGGCAGGATGTCTTCAAACTCTTCTTCAACCAGAGCAGCAATCTCCTCTGGAGTCTTCTCGACTTTCTTCTCTTTTGGATTGGATTCTTTGTTGGTTGGCAGGGTGAGCTCTTTCTTCACTTGCTCCACTAGCTCAGCAACATCTGTAAAAATTTCAAAACCTGGGATCAACTTTCCTATGAACATGATTGGCTCGGGCTTTCCTTGTAGTGGTCCCATGTCTGGAGCTTTGACAAAGATCTCTTCAAGTGGTGGGAAGCTCATCTTCTCATTCTTCTTTGGCTGGACATTGTTGGCTTCATCATATCCCAACCCCTTCTTGGAAGTTTGAGTTCTAAAATCTTACGGCTTTATCAAACTGGCCTTACCCTTTCCAAGACCAGCTCCGGGAAGGTAGTTCATGCTCTTCATCATATTCAAGACTTTGGAGCCCACTACTTCATCATCAGAAATTGCAGCTACTTGGAAACCATTGAGAGGTCTCTCAATCATTAGAGCATTAACAATCTCATTATCTTCGGCCTCGATGACCATTGTCTCATTTCCATTAGGGAACTTGATCTTTTGATGAAGGGTGGAAGGAACTACACTGAGAGGGTGAAACCATGGACGTCCCATGAGTAAGGCAAAGGTCACAGGTATGTCCAAAACAACAAATTCAATAATAGATTCAATTGGACCAACCTTGACAATAGCTTTGAAATTTCCTTCGGCATGTATCTTAGTGTTGTCATAAGCCCGAATGGTTACCTCGGTCGGGTTTAGATCCCTTGTTGACATGGCTAGCTTTGGCAATATTTTAAGTGGAGAAACATTTATGGCAGACCCATCATCAACCATTACACATGGAGTCCTTTTCCCTTTGATTTCTATTTTGATAAAGAGAGAGCGGATGTGATCTCTCCCCTCCTCTGGTAAGTCCGCATCTGAGAAAGAAACCACTCCCATATTAACTTCACTCTTCTCTTGAACATCTTCACATTTCATTACTCCTCCAATTTTTATGAAGTTGATCAGCTCCTCCTGTGTTATGAAGGTAGAAATTGGTATGCTAGCTAAGGCCTTGGCCATAGTGTCTCGGTGCTTTTTAGAAGTAGCCAATAAGTCCCAAATGCTAACACTTGCTTGGGCTCTTTTCAATTGCTTGAGCACAGCATCATCTTCCTCTTCTTTATTCCCTACTTCAACTTCCTTTCCCTTATTAGTTTCTACCTGCTTAGGTGGTGGCCTTGCATAAGGCTTACCAGATCTAGTGTTCATTACATCATCTTCTTCGGGCTCAAACCAAGTCCATTCCTCCTTCTTGGACACAAGATCATTATCACTATCGCTTGAATCCCAAGACCCATTGACAACATAAATTGCTACTTCTTTACCCACCATAGCTTGTTTAATTTCGCCAAATACCTCTTCTTCTTTGGTTGCTTCTCCACCCACATCTTGAAAAGAAGACATGACAAAATCTTCATGCAAACCCCCTCCAATCACGAAGGTTGCTGGTGGTGGTACTCTATTGAACTTTAATAATGGATTGTCTTTGGTGTTTGGCTTGTTGGGCTCGGGTAGCTTCCCACTATCAATTAAATTTTGGATCTCGTGTCTCAACCTCACACATTTATCCGTGTCATGCTTTGCATTTGATGAAATTGACAAAATGCTTTGGTGTCAAAATTAGGTAGGAGAGGGTTAGGCAAAGGACGAAGATTTAAGGGTTGTAACAATCCCTTTCTTTAAAGCTTATTAAGAACCCAAGACATCGGTTTCCCTAATTTTGAAAACTGTGTCCTTGAGCCTTAGCTAGTAGCGTTAACACCGACCGCCTTTTGCATGCTTTGGCTACCAGACTGATAGTTTCCTTTCTCGTTCCTTCTCATTGAAGAACGGTTCTTCTCTCTTTCCCATTCTTCAATTTGCAGACCAGCTTGGAGGAGATCTTTGAAATCACGAATGAGTGTGTGAGACATCCTCTCACGAAGACTAGGCAATACCCCTCTCACAATCATCCTTATTTGATCGGATTCATCGGGCCTTTTCTAGAGCAAGGAGGCCTTATTTCTCCATCATTTCACATAGTCCACAAAATTCTCATTTGGCCTTTGTCTAATGGACTCCACTTCCATTAAGGCAACTTCCATCTCGACATTATATCCATATTGCTAGATGAAGGCCTTGTATAGCAAATCCCAACTCTTTTGTGTTCCATTATCTAAGGTATTGAACCAATTTTGAATAATAGGGTCCAATGAGAGCATCAAGTACCTTAGTGTTTGAGCCTTAGTAGCTCGGGTAGACTGCATAGTAGTGATATACTGCTTTACATAGAGATGAGGATTTTCGGTTCCATCAAACTTAGCAAAAGATGGCGTTTTGAACTTGTACGAAATTTCTTCATCTTGCTCAAATAATTTGTCAACTTCGGACATTTCTTCGGTTTTTAGCCTCTTATCAAATTTCTTTTTCAAATTAGCAATCATCTTTTCAACATCAGAAGTTTTGGTTTTCTCCATAGCTGATCTTTCAATAATCTTTGGTTCTTTCTTCTTGTCTTGAGGATCTTGGTAGTATTGAGCCCAATCATCATCATCATCAATGATCACCTTTTCATCATTGAAAACCACTTTACCAACTTTAGACTTCCCTTTGTCCTTTGACTTCTTAGTGCTAGCAGATGCTTCGGCATGATTTTCTAAAATTGCAGTCAATTGGTTCTTCATGGTCTCAGCTAGGGCCTCTTTTATTTCTTCCATTTTAGCATTGAGGGCTTCATCCACCATTTTTTGAATTTGTTCGGGCTCCATTGCTTTTGTGAGCAAGTGATTGAGTCGTTGCTAGCTTCTTCGCTTCCGGCGTAGGTCAGATTGTCATAAGCTTTTGAACTGTCATAATCCAGGGTTGTGAGCCAAAGAGGATCAATGATATGAGATGCAAATGTATACATGCATGTATGCACAAACAATAGACAAAGAAAAATAGAATGTTTCTTCCAACTTTATAACATCCACACACGAATGGCGAGTCTCTTTTCCTAGGTATATGGTTAACAAAATACCAACATGGGGCACCTTATTTTCGAATATTTGCCTCGGACGTTTCAACCAATATTTATATTTTCATAAATGGAAATCAACTCATAATAATTCCCATTAATTGGGTTTTAATCAATTTAACCAACTAATGTAGCTTTTATATTACATTGGATTAAAACGAACTTAAGAGGTTTATTATAGATAGATTTCTCACTTGAAAAAGGTAACTAATGATTCATGCCAAAAACAAGCCCATGGTTAATTTATTCTTAGTATAAACTAGGCTCACAATTGATTTTTGGTATTTCGTAATTGGCCTAAATAATTTGCAAGCTCTTTGTAAGAAGGTTGGATGAAAATAATTTTGTTTCTATGCCCATTATAAAAAGATTTTTAAAAAAATGTATTTTGGGCTTAGTATTTGGATTATGAGCAAAAGGAATTTTTGATTTCTTTTTTAGAAAAGTTTTATGTCCAAACACCATTTTGAAAAGTTTTGAAAATAGTTTTGGTCTTTTGGACTTTAAAGAAAAATTTGTTTTGAGTTTACAATGTACTTAGGTCATATTAGAAAAAGAACAAACCAAATAATCCATGATTTAAGCCAAGCTAAATTAACCATAGTCAAACAACATGCATTTGGGGTAAAACCTAAGGAAAGTAACTAAGCCAATTACATGAGCTTTAGTCTTTGGGATAAAAGGTTTAGGTTCCCATAGCAAGTATATACCAAATGGTACGAGGCTATGAGTGGTTATGCTATGCTCGATCTCCATACCTTGAGTGAAAGTATGGTATCCCTTACAAACACAACACCAGTAACACGGGCATCCTAACTCACGCACACAATGCAATCTAAATGATGCAATGGATAATATCATTATAAGAAAGAATAGAATAATATAAAGGCCAACGAAATCAACTTCTTTTATTCTTATGGAGTCGCCACTGTGAGTAGGGATTTTTGCCCCCACTCTCGGTGGAATGGTTCTTGTGACTTCGGCACTGTTTAGGCCGGGGCCTTAGAGAACATGGGCCTAAGCTCGGAGAAAATGGATTTGCCACCCAGACGGACTGGGAAAAAGAAAGGGGTGGATGACTTGATTCCTATGGAATCCTCAACCCCCTATTGGGTTCAGAAAGTTAGGTATGTGTGAGGAAGGTGAGAAATGGCCCAGCACCCCCAAAACGCTCGGTTCATTGGAACCGACCTCTTTTGCAGGTCTTAATATTATAAAATTCTTAAGTATTACAATATTATCCATATAACATGCAACAATTAAAATAAAGCATAATTCTATTAAAATCAAAGCAATGTCCAAACAAAACAAATAAATGGACACCCATCCGAAGATGGAAATATGCCCTTACATCGTCCATGCCTAAGCTAAATAGGACACCCACCAAAAGGTAGAAACATATCCTTTACATTGGTCCAAAATATAAAAGCAATTTAAATTGCATAGAACTTAATTAATAAGGTACCCACAAAGTGGAAACATACCTCTTACAACATTTGGAAATCAAAATAAATCGATAAAAGTAAATAAACATTCATCATAAATAAATCATTCATCAAAGATATTAAACATCAATCAAAATATATAATAAACCTTCATCCATGATAAATTAAATAAATCAAGCATTGAAATTAAATAAATCAACCATCAAAGCATATAATAAACTACATAATTAAATCTAGAAATAAAGCAAGTAAAGGTACAAATTAGGGTTTATTGTTTCTATTTAAAGTTCTTTAATTAATATTTAGGGTTTTGGGATTTTAGTATTATTATTGTTATTTGTTTAGCCTACTATAAAGGTTTTGAAAAATTGGAATGGATTAGGTTTTCATGAATCAAATTAGGGTTTAGGGGTAACATTATGAAATTAGGGTTTTAGCATCTTGAGACATTGAGTTTATAGCTCTTGGTTACTGGATTGTTGTTTTTGATTTACTGTATTGAGTTTGAATGTTTAGGTTTATAAGGTTTTAAGGTTTTAAGGATTTGAGAAAACAGTTTAGAGTTTTATAAAGTTTTTGGATATAGGCAAAATGATTTAATGTTTTTGGAAACAGAAAAGCATTTTTTAGGGTTTTTGGCAATAGAAGGAACAATTTAGGGTTTTAAGTTTTAGAAGAAATAAATTAGGGTTCTTAAGTTTTAGAAGAAATAAATTAGGGTTCTTAAGTTTTAGAAGAAACAGAAAAGTAATTTTTAGGGTTTTTGGAAATAGATGGAACGATTTAAGGTTTTTGGAAACAAAAGAAACGAATTAGGGTTTTTAAGGTATTTGGAAACAGAAGAAGTCATTTAAGGTTTTTTAAAAATAAAAGAAACGAATTAGGGTTTTTAAGGTATTTGGAAACAAAAGAAATTATTTATGTTATTGAAACGAAGATCAATATATTTATAGATCAAGGTTTTGTGTGTATATTCTTATGAATAAAAAAACAACGCTACTGTGATCATGAGCAATGTATAATTAAGGATCAAACCTGTGTAGTTGGTTCCACCAAAAAGTTGCTTTCTGGATGAATAAAGACAAAGGCAAGGTTGCTACCTTTGATGAATTCTTGATTGCTTCTTCTTGCCACTTTCGAATCTAAAATTCTACTATCCAATCAAAGTCCAAAATTCTCTCCCCAGGTTTTTTCTCTTCCCCCAAGTTTCTTTTTTTTTTTCTCTCCCTTTTCTTCGTGTTTCAAAGTGTTATTTATAGGAAAATTTATAAGATTAATTATAATTTTTTAAGGAAACTAAGATTAATTAGGAAAAGAAAATCAAAACCAAATAGAATTTGGTTTCGAAAAAAATTACGTTGGAAAAATTTTGCTAGCGAAAACTGAGACGGGCTGCAAGAAAATTGCGAGCTGCGAGTGAGAATGGGCACGGCCAGCCAATTTCCCCGCAGGAATTTCCTGCGACGAAATGGCTTTGGCCAATTACTCCAATTTTTTATTCGCTCATTTTTATTTTTATTTATTCATTTATTATTACTTTTTATTATTTTTATTATTTTAAAAATTATAAAAAATAAATACTAAAATAAATATTATTTAATTAAAATAACACAAAAATTATTTTGGACTATATAAAATATATTGGACCGGACTGGGTAAAAAATTAAGGGTCTACAAATATAATGATGCTTTATTTTAATTGTTGCATGTAATATGGATAATATTGCCATATTTATGAATTTTATAATATTAAACCTGCAAAGGAGGCCGGTTCCAATGAACAGGGCGTTGTGGGGGTGCTGGGCCATTTCTCACCTTCCCCACACGTACCCAACTTTTCGAACCCATTAGGGGGTTGGGGATTCCTTAGGAATTGAGTCATCCACCCCTTTCTTTTTCCTGGCCCATCCAGGTGGCAACTTCATTTTCTCCGTGCTTAGGCCCATGTTCTCTAAGGCCCCGAGCCTAAATAGTGCCGAAGTCACAAGAACCATTCCACCGGGAGGGGGGCGAAAATTCCGGCTCACACTTTTGTATCAACCTCTTAAGTTAAGTGTTTATCCTATCTCTAGGCACAAACTTAAACCTAAGATTGTTACCTCCTTAAACTAATATTATGCTTCCACTCTCATTCCATCACATAATACCTTAGATTAATCAATTATTGGCTAGATAATTAATGCATTAATATTAAAGATAACAAAATAATCAAGAGCAAACTTAAATTAAATCAAATTAAAAATAATTACTCCATTGAAAAATCAAATAAGAAATGTTTAACCCTAATAGGGTTTTTAGTTACTCATGATTGAAATAAAAACTTAAAAGAAAGAGTAGAAGATAGAAGACATAATTGGAATTGAAATTAAAAGAAAATAAAAGAAAATAAACAAGAAAGATCAAACTTTAGAAAGAAGGGATCCTTTTGAACTTGAATGGATCTTGAACAAAAGTCTCTTTTCTCTACAAAGCTAACTCTAACCTAAAATCAGGAAAATCACTCTCTAAATTGATGTACAAGCTGTAAGGATGATCTAGAGTATTTTTAGAGACTTGGGGAACTTCTTTTTCAAGTAGGAAAAGTTTAGGATAGGTTTTGAAGAGTTCCAATTGAAAAAGAAGTGAAATTTTATTGAAGAAAAAACAAATCCTAACAAAATAAGGAAGCTATAAATTTCATATAGAAATTTTGAAGCAATTTTCCCATTTGAAAAAGCCCAAATATGGGCTTGATATCTTTAAATAATTGTATCCCTCAAAGTCTAAATGAATTTAAGTTTTCGACTCACTCAATATGGACTTCAAAAGCTCAATTATGGATCTTTTGGATTACCTTCCAATTAATTAAGTCAAGCTCCTTTCCTTGATGATCAATATTTTTTCCATAGCCAGTGCTTACTTAATATAGCTTGCTTCTTCATGCTTGATGCGCTTGGGTTGAGAGTATAAACTTGGTTCTGATTTTACTTATATATATTTATTCTTTTTTTTATTTACTCACATTACATACAATGAACAAAAATCAATGGATTTCCCCCAAATTTGAAACTTGACAAGGAGTCCAACTAAATAGGAGATGGGAAATTATATTTGAGCATAAATAGAAGAAAGGTAAAATCGGAGATAATTGACTTACTTTATGGCTTACTTTAATCAAAAGAACCTGAAAGCTAAAAATTGATTCAATTTGGCTCATTAGGGAAAACTAGAGACAATGTTCATATTTTGGTGGATACAAGATTGTGGCCCATCAAATAATGCATAAATCATCTTTTCCCATACTAAAAAAGTTTAATTTTACCTCAAAAATTTATTTAAACATGTTCTAGGCCTAGGCAAAACAAATCCTAAAATCAATCAGAAAAAAAAAGTAGGAGCCCTCTCTAGTATAATCACTTTCAACTAAACTTCAAGAGCTTAATTGGATCAAAATCCATGAACTATGGTACTTCATCAAATCTTAGACCAAAATTTCAAAAATTTTAATAGAAAAAATTCAAGCATATCAAATATTAGGTAACATCATAGAATTGCATATAAATTTTGGCTCTTTGCAAAGATAGCTACTCGAGTGCTAGATTTCAAGTGAAAATTTAAAAATTTTCTCACCGTGTCGTAAACATTTTTAGTAGGTATGCTATGTCCCAACATTTATGAAAGAGTAAATAAATTTAAAAGGGAAAAGAATACTTTACTGAATTTAGGGCTAAACTAAACTCCCCCAAAACATGAAGCTTGCCACTATCCTTAGTGGTTTAGGCATTGGGTGGTGGAGAAATTTTGCATATTCAGTCTTGATTTTTCATCTTACAAGAAGAATCTCTTTAAGAGTGCACATTAATCAAAGTTTGACCTAAAACAAAAATAAAAATAAAAACACAAACAAAAACAAAAAACAAAAACAAAAACAAAAATAAAAATAAAACCAAAACCAAAACCAAAACCAAAACAAAAACCAATACCAAAACAAATACCAAAACCAAAAAGAAAAATAAAAACAAAAATAAAAATAAAAATAAAATGAATATGAAAAATTAGGTTGCCTCCTAACTTATAGTCTATAGCTCAACTTCCATGGGTTGAGTGTTAGTTTGAAGTTGTCGACATTCCCATTATGCACCGAATTTCCAAAAAAGTAGGGCTTTAAATGATGGCCATTAAACTTGAAAGTCTCCCTTGAATCATTCTAAATTTTAATATCTCCATAAGGTTACACTTTCATGACCTTGAACAAACCAAACCATTGAGACTTAAGCTTTCCTAATAAGAGCTTTAATCATGAATTGTATAGTAGAAATAATTGTCATTCATGGAATTGCTTTGGTTGGATGTATCTATCATGTCATGCTTTTGTTCTTTTCTTGTAGATCTTGGCATTCTCATAAGTGTGAAGTACAATCTCATTCAACTCACCTAGTTGCAATAACCTTCTTTGTCTCATGCTTTTCAAATCCATGTTTAATTGCTTAATTTCCCAGTAAGCTTTTTGTTCAAGTTCTACTGGTAGATGACATGCTTTTCCAAACATAAGTTAATAAAATGACATGCCAATAGGAGTTTTGAAAATAGAGCAATAAGCCCATAATCCATCATCATGTTTAAGTGACTAATGCTTCCTTAAGGGGATAATTGTCTTATACAAGATCCACTTGAGCTCCCTATTTGAAATTTCAACTTGGCCACTAGTTTGAGGATGATAAGGTGTGGCCACTTTATGGCGTACTCCATACTTCTTTATAATCTAAACTGCTATTACAAAAATAGGTAACCCCATCACTTATTATGCCCTTAAATCATTTTTAAGACTTTCTATTGTTTCCACCAACTTTGATACATAATCTACTACCACCAAAATGTATTGATTATTGAAAGAAGATGGAAAAGGGCCTATGAAGTCGATCCCCAAACATCAAATAGTTCAACTTCAATAATGTAGTTAAATAGCATCTCTTGCTTCCTTGAGATGTTTGTAGTTCATTGATAATGATCACAGGCTTGAACAAAAGCTCTTGCATCTTTGTATATGGTAGGCCAAAAGAATCTGGAATGCCAAATTTTAGCAATTCTTTTTGAAGTGCTTGAATAACCTCCACATTCTCTTGAGTGACAAAACTCCTAGAAGTTTTTGAATTCATCTTCTGATACAATCTTTGAACCATGCCATCCTCAAAAAACTTGAATAATAAGGGCTCCTCCCATATGTAGTGCTTAACATCTTTAAGGAATTTCTTCCTTTGATTTGATGAAATTTTAGGTAGGAGAATACCCTTTGCTAAGTAATTGGAAAGGTCCACATACCATGGGTGTAATCTTTATATGTGTACAATTGTTCATATGGGAATGATTCATTGATTGGTAGCTTATCTTCTTCGCTCTTATTTTTCTAATCTCAAAGGTGGTCAGTTATTAGATTTTCTGCTCCCTTCTCATCTTTGATCTTCAAATTAAACTCTTAGAAGAGAAGGATCCACCAAATTAACCTTTGCTTCGCATCCTTCTTGTTCATAAGATACTTGATTGTTACATGGTCAATGTATACAATAACCTTGTAGCATAAAATATAAGATCTGAATTTGTCCAATGCAAATACAATTCCAAGCATCTCTTTCTCTATTATTGCATAGTTAATTTGAGCATTATCAAGGGTGCGACCAATATGGTAGATCACATGGCTATTCTTATCTTTCTTTTGACTCAACATACCTCCAATTGCATAATCACTTATATCGCACAAACATGTATAAACTTTATGTTTTGTAAAAATTGATTTTGATGTTTATATATATGTAAATACCGCTACATTTTTTGCTGCTTAATAAATAAATGTTTATCTAGTATATTTTATAATATAATTTGAATATTTTAAGCTTTCTTATATTTTTGTTAAATTGAAAGATTGGGTTGTTTAATATAAATCGTGGCACTTTTGTTTCCGGTATATGTATATTACAGATGTAGTAGTATGTAGTGTGCGTATATGGGGTATAGGGTTGTTACACCAATATAGGCTTGAAATGGGGTCAATAAGGGATATAAGTTATATAAAGGCCATTTTTATATTGAAGCTGATGTAACACTATGAACAAACCTTCACACTATAAATTTCTTATTAGAACCATATGCTATTAGAGGTATTCGTTAACTCTATACATCACTTCCATCTTCTAGGTGCCTTGCTTCATGAAAAGATAGAGCTCATCTTCTTGACAAAAATTTGGTTGGATCAACATCGCCTTTGCTTTGGAAAAATATTTGAAACCTTATTATTCTTCCCCTTTTTTCTCCTTTTCTCCTTTTTATCTTTTTTTCTCTTTTTTCTTCTCTTTATTTTTTTGGTTTTTCTTTCATTTTTTTTTACTTCGTTTCTCTTCTTTTTTTATTTTGTTTTTTAGGACCTAGCTCTAAAAGAGTTTTATTATTTTGCACCATCTTATACTTCTGATAAAGGATGAGTGGAGTGGCATAACTCTGCTTCAATGAAGATGAATCCTTTATTACCCTGACGTTATCTAAATGATGAAATAGATATGAGATATTAGGTCTAGTTTAGGTAACAATCAACTATCTTTATAATCTTGGCTATGCAACCTTTTCCTTGATCTTCTTTCATCCTTAGTACCTTTGTAATCATCAGACTTGTCATAAATATCACAATGTTTTGGGTATTTTCCTCTAAGATGTTGAACCAATTTTGCACAACGGGATCTAATAAGAGCATGAAATACCTTAGAATTTGAACCTTAGTAGCTCTGGCAGATTGCATGGCAGTGATATACTTCTTGACAAGCAGATGTGGATTCCCAGTTCCATCAAACTTAGTGAAGGAAGGCATCTTAAAATTGTAGGAAACTTCTTCATCTTACTCAAATATCTTCTCCACCTCTGACACTTCTTTAGCTTTTAGCTTCTTCTCAAACTTTTTCTTCAAATTAGTAATTAATTTTTCCAATTCCTCTATCTTAGTCTTCTCCACAAGCTTCATTTCTTCTTTTGATTGAAAGTAAGCATCCCAATCATCATCATCATCATCATTTACCACTTTGTCTTCATTAAAAGTTACCTCAGCTACATTAGCATTCCCCTTATACTTTTGCTTCTTGTTACTAGTAGATGCTTCAACATTATTATCCTCCAATAGTGAAAGTACCTAACTCCTTATAGTCTTAGCCAAAGCCTTCTTTAATTCTTCCATCTTGGAGTTGAGGGAATCATTCACCATCTTCTGAACTTGCTCAGGTTCCATTACTTTATGATGTGAAATTGAATGAATTCTCATTGGATTCTAAACCATAGGTCAAGTTGTCATAGGCTCTTGAACTGTTGTACTATGTCTATAAACTAGAAAGGATCAATGCTATGTAACGTAATGCATTTATGCATATATGTGCATGTAGCAAACAAATAAAGAGAGTAAAGACATTTCTTCCAACCTTATATCACCCACAAATGAATGACAAATCTCTTTTCCTATGTATATAGTCAATAAAACATCAACATGGGATATTTTATTTTTGAGAAATCCACTCAAATGGATTAACCAATAATTGTCTTTTCAAATAGAGAAATCAATCTATAATAATTTCCACTAATTAAGGCTTAATCCATTGGACCAACTAAAATAGCTTTTATGCTATATCTTGGATTAAAACTCAATTAAAGGGTGTATCATAAATAGATTTCTCATTTTCAAAAGCATCTAAAGATTCATGTTGAAACAAGCCCATGAATAATAAGTCTTGGTATAAATTAGGACCACAATTAATTTTAATATTCCATAAATGACCCAAATAGTTGTAAGTCTTTTAAGAAAAAGTTGTAATTTGAATTTAGGTTATAAAATAATGTTTTAAAGTCGATTATAAAAAGGTTTTTTTAAAAAATAAAATTTGCATTTTGAACTTGGACATAAAGTGGAAAATAGATTTTTGACCTATCTTGAAAAGGTTTTATGTCTAAAGGACCATCATGGAAAAAGCGTTCGAAAATAATTTGGTCTTTAAGGCTTTAATTCTGGGTTTATAATGGGTAAAACTGTTTTGGGCTTTAAAATTGCTTTGGGCTTGCACTATAATTAGGTCATATTAGGAAAAAGCAAACCAAATAGACCATAACTCAAACCAAGATATGTTAACCATAGTCAAATAACATGCATTTAAAGTAAGCTTAAGGAAAGTTACTAGGCTAACTACACGGGCTTTAGTCTTTCAGTTGAAAAGCTTAGATTCCCATAACAAGTATATACACAAAGGTATGAGGCTATGAGTGGTTATGTCATGCTCGATCTCCATACCTTGAGTGAAAATATGGTACCTGTGAGCGGGGATTTTTGCCCCCACTTCCGGTGGAATAGTTCTTATGACTTCAGCACTGTTTAGGCTCGGGGCCTTAGAGAACACGAACCTAAGCCTAGAGAAAATAGAGTTGCCACCCGGACGGGCTGGGAAAAAAGAAAGGGGTGGATGCCTTGATTCCTAAGGAATCCCTAACCCCCTAATGGGTTCGAAAAGTTGGGTACATGTGTGCAAGATGAGAAATGGCCCAGCACCCCCACAACGCCCGGTTCATTGGAACCGACCTCCTTTGCAGGTCTTAATATTATAAAATTCATAAATATAATAATATTATCCATATTATATGCAACAATTAAAATAAAGCATCAATATATTAAAATCAAAGTAATGTCCAAACAAAGCAAACAAATGGAAGCCCATCCGAGAATGAAAACATGTCCTTACATCATTCATGTCTAAACTAAATAGAACACCCACCGAAACGGTTGAAACATGTCCTTTACATTGGTCCAAAATATAAAAGCAATTTAAATTACATGATATTTAACTAATGAGGTACCTATAAAGTGGAAACATACCTCTTACAATTTTAATACTAAAATAAACAAATTAAAATCATAACAATAAAGAAAATATCCTTCCATGATAAATTAAATAAATCAAGCATTGAAATTAAATAAATCAACCATCAAAACATATAATAAACTACATAATCAAATCTAAAATTAAATAAAGCGATAAATATATAAGTTTAGGGTTTTAAAGAATTTAGGGTTTTTTGGAGCTTAGGGTTTTGAATTAGGGTTTTGAGGGTTTTTGAAACTAGGGCTTTGGAATTCAGAGTTTGGAATTAGGGTTTTAAAATTAGGGTTTTTAAAACTAGAGTTTTGGAATTCAGAATTTGGAATTAGGGTTTTGGGTTTAACTCACTGCCTTAAAAACATAATTTTGCATTTGGAAAGATAAATCACGGTTTTGGAAAAATTATCAATATTTTGGAGTTTAATAATGAAATGGTTTAAGCTTTTGGATAAAAATAGTTTAAGGTTTTGTGTTTTAATAAAATAATTTACTGTTCTTAAAGTAAAGTAAACAAAATAGATTCTAACATTTAATTTAAATCCTCGAAGGCTACTGGATAGTTTTATGTTTTTTATGAAACATGGATGTGGGGTTATGAATACCAACTGATCATTGTGTTAAATAAACCAAACAATTAAAGTTATTAAAACAAAGATAAATTTACTGCATGTTCAAAGATCGAGTTATTGCACGTTCAAGAATCATGTTACTGCATGCATGCTCTTATTAATCAAAGAAACGAAGCTACTATGAGCATGAATAATTTATGATTAAAGATCAAACCTCCATTGTTGGTTCCACCAAAAAAATTGATTTCTGGATGAACAATGTGAAGACAACATGGATTTTGCCTTCTTCTTCGGTTGTTTTGATTTTTCTGCTTGTGGTTTCCTTTGCTCTCCAAAAAGATGCTGATGTTCTTCTCTCTTTGTTGCCGTCTCTTCTGTTTTGTGGTTTTAATCTCTCTTAATATTCATTGCCGACCCTCTTTAATGTTCCTTCATCTCTTAAATTTTGAAGCGTTGTTATTTATAGGCCCTAACCTCACTCAAAATCCTTAACCTAATATAAATCAATCCTTAAAACAAATTCTAGTTGAATTAGGAAAGTTATTGAACCCATGTTGACCTGGTTGCCCTAGGTCAACATGAGACCAACCTCATGTCAACCTTGGGCTGCCCAGGTCTACATGAAGCATGCTCATCTCGACCTAGCTTGCCCAGGTCAACATGAGTCCAACCTCATGTCAATCTAGGCTGCCAGATCGACATGAGGCATGCTCATGTCTCCCTGGCCAGCCTCAGTCATATTATTTTGGCCTTTTTTAACTTATGGACCGAAAAGTTTTAATTTAGGCCAATTTCACTTGATTTTAGGGTTTTATAATTGAATTTATGCCTCTTTAATCCAAACCGACTCCTTTAAAAATTATAAACTAGGTTTAAATATTTAAAGTCGGATCAAATTTATTTTGGCATCCTTTAATTAGGACCGTATCAATTTGGGATAAAAAATTAAGGGTCTACAATTTGCCCCCTACTTGAACGGTCTGAGACTATGGCAGAAGAGAGTGAAAAGAAATATAATTTTTGACTAATTTTGGATGAGGATGGGTACTTTGATTTGATTTGGGTACTTGGACCCGAGATTAGGTACTTGGACCTGAGATTGAATTTGATTTGGGTACTTGGACCTGAGATTGGATACTTGACCCGAGATTAAATTTGATTTGGGTAATTGGACCCAAGATTGAATTTGATTTGGGTACTTGGACCCGAGATTGGATTTAATTTGGGTACATGGACCCGAGATTGGGTACTTGGACCTAAGATTAAATTTTATTTGGGTACTTAGATCAAGATTGGGTACTTGGAACCGAGATTGGGTACTTGGACCCTTGATTTAATTTGATTTGGGTACTTGGGCACGAGATTGAATTTGATTTGGGTACTTGGACCCGAGATTAAATTTGATTTGTGTACTTGGACCCGTTATTGGGTAATTGGACCCAAAACTGGATTGGATTTGGGTACTTGGACCTGAGATTAAATTTGGTTTGGGTACTGAGACCCAAGATTGGGTACTTGAACCCGAGACTCAATTTGATTTGGGTACTTGGACCCAAGATTGGATACTTGGACCGGAGATTGAATTTGATTTGGGTACCTGGACCCGAGATTGGGTACTTAGACCCGAGATTGAATTTGATTTGGGTACTTGGACCAGAGATTGAATTTGATTTGGGTACTTGGACCCGAGATTGATTTGATTTGAATTTGGGTTCTTGGACCAGAGATTGAGTTTGACTGGCCTTTTATTAGTTGAGAAGTTTGACTGCTCCGGCTGTTCTATTCTTTAACGCATTGTGGTTCTTCACCCTCAAAATGGATCTTCATCGTTGGACCTTGGATCTTCATCCTTAGCATAAGATCTTCACCCTTGTAAATGGATCTTCATCCTTGGAGATCGGGTCTTCACCCTTGTAAATGGATCTTCATCCTTGGAGATCGGGTCTTCACCCTTGTAAATGGATCTTCATCCTTGGAGATCAGGTCTTCACCCTTGTAAATGGATCTTCATCCTTGGAGATCAGGTCTTCACCCTTGAAAATGGATCTTCATCCTTTAAGATCGGGTCTTCACCCTTAAAAATGGATCTTCATCCTTTGGACATCGTGTACACCCTTATACCCTATATACGTATAATACATATTTTCATCATATGTAAAATATGCATATACGGTATAAAAATGTTACAGACCGATTTAATAAAAAATTTTACATTTATGTTTTAAGATTTCAAATACTAATATATAAAATAAATAGTATATAAATATTCTTTGCTTGTTATAGGAATCCAAAATAAATATCTTATATGAAAATATCTTGAAAAAATTTGCCAGAGTTTTGTTTGTAATTTGAGCGTTTTCAAAATTCAACAAAACACAACCTGCATAAAACAAACACTCCAAATAAAATCAATTCACCAATTCACCAATACTTTTCAATTTCTCCATATTTTCTCAAAATACTTATATATAGGTGTGTATATATATATATATCAACATTATATATAAAATCTCATCTTAAACAAAATTATTCAAATTATTCTTTACAATTTACAATATATGCTTCAAAAACATATCATAACATACATAATATAAAAAATGTACATGCTGGAAACTGGCTCTGATCTTGATGTACCCAAAACAACTCTTCAAGCTCAAAAAATACAAACCTAGATCCGACCAGGTCTAGTAAAACTCTCTGGCTCTACCAAAACGTCCATGACACCTACGCGACGAATTATAATCGCGCTAAGTCGAAGCCTAGTGATACAAACTTTGATAATAATAAAAATGTAAAGTAATGCCAATGCACAATGCATATAGAGGTCACGTCATTTCACTTTATTATTTTTCAAATATTTCATACTCACAACTCATAACATTATATTGCTCAATTGTATCACAATTCATAATTCACATTAAAGCAAAGACAAACATGGGCCCAAAAAGGATCTAATATGCTATTCAAATTTCAGAGTTACTGCTTTGGTCCATAATGACACCATGTGTCTATCCCGTAGGTAATATATATATCCATGGATAATGTGACAGCCCCAGTCTCTTGTACCTCAACCCAGCTAGACCATTAGACCCCAGTATCTTGGTCCTCAACCCGGCTAGACTGCTACGGTTTTTGAGGCTTACGACCCAGTCTTTTCACCCCAAAAACATCATATTTATCTTTTATCAGCTGGGCTCGGCTTACGACCCGGTCTTTTCACTTGCCCAGCAATTCATAGGCATGCCGCCAAACCCAAAATCAAACTAGGCTCATTATCAATTACTTTCACAATTCATTTCTCATTTTATTTCTCATAATCAAACTAGGCTCATTGCCTTATTTTCACTTTTTTTTTCTCATTTTTCTCATTTTTCATATCTTTCTCATTTTTCTCACTTTTCTCATTTTTTCTCATTTTTATCAATATCAATTCATTTCATTATTCCACATCTCTCATTTTTGCTTTCACAACACATTACCCAATTACTTTGGGTATTTTCACATAATATGCATATTTCACACTTTACACAATTTAGCCATTATCAATGGCTTTTCACAATGCATTTAACACATATATGACATTACAAATGTCATAGCACATTATTCATACTCAATCAATGAAACAAGTAGCTTAACACATTTTTCAACCAAAATGTGTTAAGTCCAAATGTCATGCAAATATAAACATTATACTCAAAGTTTGTACATACCTCTACTAGCAACCCAAAGCAAGCTTAATACAACCTCCAATCCTATCCTTCCAACTTGCCTTTCACCACTTGGATGAAGCAAATCAACCTCCCTCAATGCCTATACCAAATGTGATCATACATAATCATTTAATATCATATTCTAAGGTATTCTCAACATCAAACCATAATTAAACATCACTCTAAACCAAATCCCAAAATTAAGCTTCACCTCACTTTAACTTTGAAAAACCATATGAAGCCATTTAAATTAGTGTTTTAAGTTTATTAATATCATTAAAAATATATTTTAATACATTTAAATCATTTACATTATAACAATACACTCTTATACATAAAATCTCAAAAATGGCATAACCTTCCCCCATTGAAGGTTTTCCATTCCAACACAATCCATTACTCATTTCAAGCTTATATTCATAACTTTTAACACTAAACAACATGCTTAAACAAATAAAATCACACAATTCAACCACTTTTGAAAATCACTTTTCCAAAACCCTAAATCTCCACTTCCATTCTCAAACTCCAACCAAACACAACCAAATCCAATATTTGACTTTATAATACTTGTTTATGTATCAAAACAACTCATTTGGAATCAATTTACACAATTAAAAACCATGATTTCAAAACCCCAAAAATTACATAACCCTAAATTCTCTCTCTTCACCAATCTTACCCCAACTCAACCATTTCTTTAATGCAACCTTAAAATCATTAATAACCAATCAAAACAACTTCATTCATATCCAATTAAGCAATTAAATCATGCTACTATAGAATTCTAAAATTTACATAACACACTTTTTCATAGAATTTGAAATTTTGGTAAGAAAGCTTACCAATTGAAGAAGAAACTTCTAAAACTCCACTTGAATCCTTAAAATCTCTTCAATTTTTGGAGTATGGAAGAAGCAAATCCCTCTCTTGAAGCCATGAAATTTGGCCTTGAAGGAAAGAAGAAGAAGAAGATTTTGTTTTTTTTTTTTTATTTCTCTTTCCTTTCACCCTTTAATTTTAAACCACATATATATATTAAAATAATTTAATAATTATTTATTTAATTATTTATTTAATAAATTAAAAGTCCTAAATTCCCTCTTCCATTCAAAAATAATTTATTTTTGAATTATTTTATTAATTTTAAATTTCTAAGATTGAATTACCAAAATACCCTTTTACTTTGACTTTTCTTTTAAAAAGTGTTGATTTTTATATGTTATGTATATTTTACATATATATCACATATATTATCCACTTTTTCATTTAAAACCCCTTCATTTTTTATTTAAAACCATTAATTTAATTTATCCATTTAAATTATAATTTATGTTATCAAATTTTCAAAAATTAGATCTTTTCAAAAATTTTGGATATTACACATATGCACAAGTAATGTGTATCTTATATACACATCAAATGTACCTTATATGTGTATTAAATATTAAGTATGTAATGTATTAATCCAACATATACAATTAATATACCATATGTATATGTTATATATACTCTAGATATATATATATATATTGAGCATATACAATTTATATCTCCAAATACTTATTTAATTTCTCTAAAATCACGGATGTTACAATTTTCTCCCCCTTAAATAATTTCATCCTTGAAATTATCCAGCATACTAATAAATAATCCAAATCATATTTTTCCAAATTAAATAATTCCTATTCTCCCCTTTAGGTTCATTCTTAATTTCCTTTTTACCATTCCCTAACACATAATTATACTGTCTATTTACTCAAGCAGTCAGAACATATTATTATATCTTCAATCGAACTGTCATTAGACAAAATTAGTTCATCTCCTTAATATATATACACCAGACACCTATTGCACTCAAGATATCTGATCACTTCATTATCTTAAAAATATACTCTCATCACCTTAAATTCAAATGTTAATAACTTTTATCTTAACACAATAATTTACACATCTTCACTTTGATCCTACTCTTTATACAATTACCACATATTAATTTAATATCACCATTATACAACAACAAAATCTTATTTCCTTATTAAAATTCATTCCAATTATACTATAACTAACACTTTTCTCTTATAATTATTTGAAACTAATATAACTTATCTCCTTGCATATGCATATACATATCAAAACGCTGTATTATGCACATTATCATATAGCTTGCATATTCTTAATACAACTACACACATTGAATTTTAATAAATACTTATAAACTTATTACATTTCGGATCAATTGATCTAACTATCACAATATGACCATCACAACATTATTCTATTCTGACCAACCTTTAGTCTATTATAAATTCATCAATCTGTTTTCAATTCATGACCTAATTCTATTAGGTCAAATTTATTCTCAAATTTTAATTCTCTTCGAATTTATCATTACAGATAATATTCACTTCCCCTAGTCTCGTTTACTTTACACATCATTTTCATCAACTTATTCATTTTATACCACTTTCAAACACATTTATTATAACTCTTACTCACATTTCATAATTCCTTTCATTTACCATTTTCTCACATTTCTTATAGTTACCCTATTTACACAAATCACTTTTCTTACTCATCATTTGAAGATCATCATATTTTCACAATTCTCTTATGTTTTCACACTTTCTATAATTATAAACAAATTTCTAGTATAAAATTATAAGATACAACTATGCAAACCATAAGTATTGACCATGTTCCTTGAAGCATAACTATCAATCTCAGCAAAACTATCCAACGGTCATGCCATAATAATGGTCACTTCCGTGGCTTATAAATAAATACTAACCTTCTATCATTCTTCTTCAAATATTTCCAATCACAATGTTAAGTTCGTATCGCAAAAATCACATATTCATTTTCTAATCTTTTGATACACAAAAAGTTAACATGTTTCAGCTCTGTTTCAGTTCGGGTCTTTACCCTGTCTTCAGCTCTTTTAGCTGGACTGATCTTTTGTCTTTTACATCTTCATTCTTTTGAGAATTCTAATTTTCTTCTTTTTTTTCATTCTTTTTTGTTCTTCCTTTACACTTTTGAAAAAAAATTCAACCCTTTTTATCTAGCCTTCATATCCTCTCCTTGCCCCCCTACGTGGTAAAATATTAGAAGTGAGTCTCAAAATGTTTTGTTCATGCATAAACTCAAAAATTGAAAAGGAGAAATTTTGCCCCCTGTGTAGGCTCAAACCCATGATTTTTCTATGCGGGCTCTGATGGATGTAATTGTTGTCTAGTTCTTCACAAAAGTACGCATTTCTTCTCTTTGCAAGATTACTGGAACTTTCTCAAGCAATGGGCTTTCCATGCCCCACTGATTTGATATCTTCTTTTGATTGTTTACTTCACAGGGTGTTTGCTGTTTACTTTGATAAAGAATAGACAAGAAAGTACGATGTGATATGCTCATGTATGCATGATATGCATGAATAATACTTACAATGGTTCCATCAACCCACAAACCGAGGTGATCAGCAGAAGTGTTCTCATTGACTCCTTTGAGATGCCCATTCAGGTCTTGCACTGGAATGATAGGATGCTTCACATTTATGGCTTTTATCTTCAAGATGTTAAAAAAATGATTGGTGGAGACCCCAAACTGCAGAGTTAGGGATACATCCATTTCAAACTATGTTTCAGCATGTCACTCGGTAGCTTCTTCATGACCTTGCCAATAATTATTTCCTTTGCCCGATGTGTCCTTTGAGGTTTGATTGTTCAACATACTCCTCTTAACTTGAAGGCTTTGCAAAATTTCTTTTTTCTTTTTTTTTTTGAATTTTGATTTTGAAATAAAATGTTGGCTTTGCCAAATCAATGTCAATGTACCTCAGGACTCGATTTTCAAATTAGTATATCTATAACATGACAACCCTAGTTACCATACTAAACTCGGGAATCATTTCTATTTAAGCAAGAATTGTTGTGTGAGCGGGGATTTTTGCCCCCACTCCTGGTGGAATAGTTCTTGCGACTTCGGTACTGTTTAGGCTCGGGGCCTTAGAGAACATGGACCTAGATCCGGAGAAAATGGAGTCGTCACCTGGACAGGCCGGGAAAAAGAAAGGGGTGGATGACTCAATTCCTAAGGAAACCCTAACCCCCTAATGGGTTCGAAAAGTTGGGTACATGTGGGGAAGGTGAGAAATGACCCAGCACCCCCACAATGCCCGGTTCATTGGAACCGGACTCCTTTATAGGTCTTAATATTATAAAATTCTTAAATATAGCAACATTATCTATATTACACACAATAATTAAAATAAAGCATCGATATATTGAAAATCAAAACAATGTCCAAGCAAAACAAATAAATGGACACCCATCCGAAGATGGAAACATGCCCTTACATAATTCATGCCTAAATAGGACACCCACCGAAAGGTAGAAACATGCCCTTTACATTGGTTTTAAAATAGAAAAGCAATTTAAATTGCATGATATTTAACTAATGAGGTATCCACCAAGTGGAAACATACCTCTTACAACTTTTGGAAATCTAAATAAATCGATAAAAGTAAATAACCATTCATCATAAATAAATCATACATCAAAGGTATTAATCAAAATATAAAATAAACATTCATCCATGATAAACTAAAATAATCAAGCATTGAACTTTATTCAATTTTATATTTGATTATGCTTTAATTTATTTTCAATGCTTTATATTTGATTGCCTTTGATGGATTGAATTGCTTGTTTGCTTCTCTCAAAAGGCTGATTGATTTCGCTGCCAAAGATTTCTCTCGATTCAAAGTTTTCTTCTAAATTTCGATCCTAAATTTCACCCCCTCTTTCTGTGTTGTTTTACTCCTTATTTATAGAAGATTTTTATGATTAATTTTAATTATTCATGGAATCTAACATTAATTAAGAAAAGAAAACCGAAACCTAATTTTATTTGGTTTCGAAAAAATTTGCGTCGAAAAAATTTCGCTGGAGAAAAAAAACTACTGCGGAAAAATTGAGCTGGCGAAAAAAACTGCTGCTGAAAAATTGTGCTGGTGAAAAAGCTGCCGCAGCTGGCTGCGGGCTGCGACCCTTTTCGGCGATGAAATTTTTCGTAGCGAATTTTCCGTCGTCGATTTTTATTTTTATTTTTTTGTTTATTATTATTATTTTTTATTTTTTATTAATAAAAATTAGATACTAAAGCAAATATTATTTAATTAAGATAACAAAAATTATTTTGGACTAATTAAAATATATTGGACTGGACTCGGTAAAAAATTAAGGGTCTACAGTTTGCCCCCTGCTTGAACGATCTGAGACTTTAGGGAGTGAAAAGCAATAAGACTTAATTTTTGATGAGATGATTACTTGAATTTGTTTTGGGTACTTGGACCTGAGATTGAATTTGATTTGACTGACCTTTTATCAGTTGAGAATTTTGGCATAACTAGTTGTTCCATTTTTATGAATTGTAGGTCTTTACCCACCAAAAATAGATCTTTATCTATTGGAAATTGGGTCCTTAACCTAGGAAGATGGATCTTTATCCATTGGAAATCGGGTCTTTACCTTGAAATATGGATCTTTATCCATTTGAAATCGGGTCTTTACCCTTGAAATTAGGATCTTTATCCTTCGGACTTCGGGTCTTTACCCTTGAAACATGGATCTTTATCCATTGGAAATCGGGCCTTTACCCTTGAAATATGGATCTTTATCCATTTGAAATCGGGTCTTTACCCTTGAAACAAGCATCTTTATCCTTTGGACTTTGGGCCTTTACCCTTTTATATATGGATCTTTATCCATTTGAAATTGGGTCTTTACCCTTGAAATATGGATCTTTATCCATGAAAATCGGGTCTTTACCCTTGAAACATGGATCTTTATCCATTGGAAATCGGGTCTTTACCCTTGAAACATGGATCTTTATCCATTGGAAATTGGGTCTTTACCCTTGAAACATGGATCTTTATCCATTAGAGATCAGGTCTTTACCCTTGAAACATTAATCTTTATCCATTGGAAATCGGGTCTTTACCCTGGCTTCAGCTCTTTTAGCTGGACTGAACTTTTGTCTTTTGCATTTTCATTCTAATTTTTTTCTTTTGATTGATGATGATTTTTTATTCTTTTGAGAATTCTTTTTCTTGTTCATTAATTAAACATGAAAAAAAAAATTTAGCCTTTTTAGCTAGCCTTCATATCTTCTCCTTGCCCCCTGCGTGGCAAGATATTCAAAATATTTTGTTTATGCATAAACTCAAAAATTGAAAAGGAGAAGCGTTGCTCCCTATGTAGGCTTAAACCCATGATTTTTATATGCAGGCTCTGATTGATGTTTTTGCCGTCTAGTTCTTTGCACAAGCACATATTTCTTCTTTTGCAAAATGACTGGAGCTTCCACAAGCAAATATCTTCTTTTGATTCTTTAGTTCGCAGGGTATTTGATGTTCACTTTGAAAAGGAATAGACAATACAAGATAAGAAAGTGCGATGTGATATGCTCATGTATGCATGATATGCATGAATGATACTTATAGTCATTCCATCGACTCACAGACTGAGGTGTTCAGCAGAAGTGTTCTCATTGGTTCCTTTCATATACTCGTTCAGGTCTTGCATTGGAATAAAGGAATGCTTTCCATTTATGACTTTTATCTTTGAGATATTGAAAACATGAATAATGGAGGCCCCAAGTAGCACAGTCAGGGATTCATCTATTTCGAACTATGTTTCAGCATGTCAGTTGATAGCTTCTTCATGACCTTGCCAATAATCATTTCCTTTGCCCAATGTGTCCTTTGGAGGTTTAACATACTTCCCTTAACTTGAAGACTTTGTATGACAAAACATTTTTTTTTGAATTTTAATTTTTAAATCAAATGTTGAATTTGCCAAATTAATGTCAATGTACCTCAGGACTTGATTTTTCCAAATTAACATATACAACCCTAGTTACCATACTAAACTCGAGAATCATTTCTATTTAAGCAAGAATTGTTGCACTTCAGATAGGCACATACACATTACTTGGCCAAAGGTCTTATTTGAGTTTAAATATTGTCTATCTCATATGCATGCTTATCCAAACTATCTCCACTAATAGACTCTACCTGCCAAGAGAGATCAACAGGTCTTTGATAGGCTTGAAATGGGGTCTATAAGGGACATGGGTTTAAGTGAAGGCCATTTTGAGATTGGAGCTAGTGTGACACAATGGACAAACCTTCACACTACAAATTTCTTGTTTGAACTTTAGGCAGTTGGGAGCAAACTTGCTAGACTCTAAATTCTTTCTGTCTTCTTGGCATTAATCTGGATCTTGATTAGGACAGTCTTTGCCCTTGAAAAAAATTTAAGTCCCAAATTCATTTCTTTTCTTCTTTTCCCTTTTCTTTCCTCTTTATTTTTCTTACTCTTCCCTTTTCTTTCTCTTTCCTTACTGTTCCCTTTCTTTTATCATTTTGTCCTTCTTTCTTGTAGGACTATCAAGTACAGAACTTTCAAGAACTGGATGGCCTTCCTCATTTTTCTCCAATTTTGATTGAATCTTTGGTTGGGTTGGACCAATTCAAGTAAAAATTTCCTTATGAACCAAATAGAAGCCTTTTGTTGCTTTAGATAAAAGAGAACTCAGTTGGCTTTCTGAACCGCCTTTTACGTTTTATCTTTTTTCTTTTTTCCTTTTGTCCTTTTTTCTTTTCTTTTTCTTTCTTTCTTTTTTTTTCTTCTTTTTTTTTCTTTTTTTTTTGGTTTGGTTCTATCTCAAATAGAGTTGTCTTGTTTTTACCAACTTGGGTTTCTAATAATGGATGAGTGGAGTGACATAAATCTTCTTTAGCAGGGATAAATCATTTGTTACTCTGATGTTGTCTTGATATATTAGAGATATTAATGAACTTCAACTTCCCTTATGGTCTTAAAAACTTCAATTACCCTTATAGTCTTGAAAACATCAACTATCCTTATGGTCTTGAGAACTTCAACTATCTTCATGGTCTTGAGAACTTTAACTATCCTCATGATCTTGACTAATCATTGCTTTATTTGATCTTCTTGTCTCTTTATCTTAGTAATCATAAGACTTGTCAAAAGTATCACAACAGCTCAGGGTAGGTTATTAGGGTTTGTAAGCCAATGAAAAGAAAGCTAAAATTTTATAAAGGCTCAAAGGGACAACTAGGGATTAATATCTAATTGGGTGAATACTAGTTGTTGGTTAACCAAACAATGCCTAGATCATTTCTTCCTTAAATAAGCAGAGTTCAATTTTGCCTTGAAAGTTTGTCAAAGCAAGTTCTAAGACTGACTAAGACCTAGACAAAGGTAATTATGCAGGAGCCCTCTCTAAGCAAGCATACACTACTCAATGTTATAAAGCAATTCCCTCACCTAGTAAAGTCATTCGAGTCATGTTGCATAAATATATTAATTCATGAATTATCAAGCTAGATTCCTCATCGATTGAGCACCAAAATGAACAAAGACCAACAAAATTTTTGATAAAAGTAATTTATTCAAACAAATTTAAATTTGAAAAACACAATAGTTCCAATTAAATATTAAAGAAAGTAAAATTGAAAAGCAACATTCAAGCTAAGGAAAGTTTGTTGGTTTAAGCTTCTTTTCCTTTCACATCTTCAATATCCCCATCTTAAAAGTATGATATAACAAAATCTTCTTCCAATCCTTTTCCCACCATGAAGGTTGCTGGTGGAGGTACTCTTCCAAACTTAGGCAAAGGATTGTCTTTTGTGCTGGTCTTATTAGGCTCAGGCAGCTTACCACTGTCAATTAAATTTTGGATCTCATGTTTTAATCACAAGCATTTGTCTGTCTCATGTCCTTGTGTTTGATGAAACTCACAAAAGGCTTTAGTATTAAATTTTGGGGGTAAAAGATTCGGCAAAGGTCGAGGGGCCAATGGCTGTAATAGTCTCTTCTTTTGTAGCTTGTTGAAGACCCAAGACAAAGGCTTCCCCTGATCTGAAAACTGCCTTCTATTTGCTTGACCAGTTGTATTGACATCAACTTCTTTTTGCGTGCTTTAATTTCCAGACTGGTAATTCCCTTTCTCATTCCTTCTTATTGAAAAGCGATTTTTCTCGCTTTCCAACTCTTTAATTTGTAGACCAGCTTGGAGAAGATCTTTGAAATCACGGATGAGTATATGAGACATCTTTTCACGAAGACTAGGCAGGACGCCTCTCACGATCATCCTTATTTGATTAGATTCATCGGGCCTTTTCTTGAGCAAAGCAGCCTTATTTCTCCACCTTTTCACATAGTCCACAAAATTCTCATTTGGCCTTTGTCTAATGGACTCCACTTCCATTAAGGTAACTTCCATTTCAACATTATATCCATATTGCTGGATGAAGGCCTTGTATAGAAAATCCCAACTCTTTTGTGTTCCATCATCTAAGGTATTAAACCAATTTTGGACAACAGGGTCCAATGAGAGCATGAAATATCTCAGAGTTTGAGCTTTAGTAGCTTAGGCAGACTGCATGGCAGTGATGTACTGCTTCACATGGAAATGAGGATTTCCAGTACCATTGTATCTAGCAAAGCATGGCATCTTGAATTTGTATGGAACTTCTTCGTCTAGCTCAAATAATTTGTCAACTTCGGACATTTCTTCGGTATTCAACTTCTTCTCAAATTTCTTTTCTAAATCAGCAATCATCTTTTCAACATCAGATGTCTCAGTCTTTTCAATAGTTATCTTCTCAACAACCTTAGGCTCCTTTTTGTCTTGAGGATCTTGGTAGTATTGAGCCCAATCATCATCATCAATGATCACCTTATCATCATCAAAAGCTACTTCATCAACTTTAGCCTTCCCCTTGACTTTCTTGGTGCTAGCAGATGCTTTGGCATTGTTTCCTAAAATTGCTGCTAGTTGATTCTTTATGGTCTCGGCCATGGCCTCTTTTATTTCTTCCATCTTGGCATTGAGGGCATCATCCACCATTCTTTGAATTTGTTCGGGATCCATTATTTTTGGTGAGCAAGTGATTGAGTCGTTGCTAGATTCTTCGTCTCCGCCGTAGGTCGGATTGTTGTAAGCTTTTAAACTATCGTAATCCAGGGCTGTGAGCCAAAGAGGATCAATGATATGAGATACAAATGTGTGCATGTATGCACAAACAATCAACGAAGAAAGATAATTAGGACGTTTCTTCCAACCTTATAACATCCACACACGAATGGCAAGTCTCTTTTCCTAGGTAAATGGTTAACAAAATACCAGCATGGGGTATCTTATTTTTGAATAATTCCCTCGAACGTTTCAACCAATAGTTATATTTTCAAAAATGGAAATCAGTTCATAATAATTCCCGTTAATTAGGTTTTAATCCATTTAACCAACTATAGTAGCTTTTATGCTATATTGGATTAAAACTAAATTAAGAATTTTATTCTAAATAGATTTCTCATTTGAAAAAAAAAGTAACTAATGACTCATGCCAAAAACAAGCCCATGATTAATTATTCTTAGTATAAACTAGGCTCACAATTGATTTTTGGTATTTCGTAATTGACCTAAAGATTTTTGCAAGCTCTTTGTAAGAAAAGGTTGGATGAAAATAATTTTGTTTCTAAGCCCATTGTAAAAAGATTTTAGAAAAAATGTATTTTGGGCTTTACATTTGGGTTATGAGCAAAAGAATTTTTGATTTGTTTTTAGAAAAGTCTTATGTCCAAAGACCATTTTGAAAATGTTTTGAAAATAGCTTTGGTCTTTTGGACTTTAAAGAAAAATTTATTTTGAGCTTACAGTGTACATAGGTCATATTAGAAAAAGAACAAACCAAATAAGCCATGATTTAAGCCAAGATAAATTAACCATAGTCAAACAACATACATTTGGGGTAAAAACCTAAGGAAAGTAACTAGGGCAATTACATGAGCTTTAGTCTTTGGGTTAAAAGGCTTAGGCTCCCATAGCAAGTATATACCAAATGGTACAAGGCTATGAGTGGTTATGCCATGCTCAATCTCCATACCTTGAGTGAAAGTATGGTATCCCTTACATAACATAACACGGGTAACACGGGCATCCTAACTCACTCATACGATACAATCTAATATGATGCAATGTATAATATCATTATAAGAAAGAATAGAATAATATAAAGACCAACGGAATCAACTTCTCTTATCCCCAGTGGAGTCGCCGCTATGAGCGGGGATTTTCGCCCCCACTCCCAGTGGAATGGTTCTTATGACTTCGGCACTGTTTAGGCTCGGGGCCTTAGAGAACACGGACCTAGATCCGGAGAAAATGGAGTCACCACGCGGACGGGCCGGGAAAAAGAAGGGTGGATGACTCAATTCCTAAGGAATCCCTAAACCCCTAATGGGTTTGGAAAGTTGGGTACGTGTGGGGAAGGTGAGAAATGGCCCAGCACCCCCACAACGTCCGGTTCATTGGAACCGGCCTCCTTTACAGGTCTTAATATTACAAAATTCTTAAATATAACAACATTATCCATATTACACACAATAATTAAAATAAATCATCGATATATTGAAAATATAAACAATGTCTAAGCAAAATATATAAATGGACACCCATCCGAAGATGGAAATATGCCCTAACATAATCCATGCCTAAATAGGACACCCACCGAAAGGTAGAAACATTTCCTTTACATTAGTTCTAAAATAGAAAAGCAATTTAAATTACATGATATTTAACTAATGAGGTACCCACCAAGTGAAAACATACCTCTTACAACATTTGGAAATATAAATAAATCGATAAAAGTAAATAATCATTCATCATAAATAAGTCATTCATCAAAGGTATTAATCAAAAAATAAAATAAACATTCATACATGATAAACTAAAATAATCAAGCATTGAACTTAAATAAATCAACAAAGTATTGAAAATAAATTAAAGCATAATCAAATATAAAATTGAATAAAGTATGTAAAGATTCAAATTAGGGCTACTGTTTCTATTTAAGATTCATTATTTAATGTGTTTAGGGTTTTGGAATTTATGTGTTTAAGCTACTATGAGCTTTAATGGAATTGAAATGTATTAAAGTTTTATAATTTAAGAGGTTGATAAAATTCTTTGATTAACCAAATTAGTGTTTGAGAAGTGAAATTATGAAATTAGGGTTTGAATACTTTAAAACATTTAGATTTATGATTTACGGTTACTGGATCATTATTTTGGATTTACTGTGTTGAATTTTAACATTTAAATTTATATGGTTTTAAGGTTTTAAAGATTAGAAAAAAATAGGGTTTAAGGTTTTAAGGGAATTAGGGTTTAAGAAAACTAGGGTTTAGAATAATTTGGTTTGAGGTTACTGTCTTGATTCTAAAGTTGAGTTAGGGTTTAGTGTTTTAGGAGAATATATTTTATTTTAGAATTTGGAGAAACAATTTATAGTTTTATGAAGTTTTATGAAAATAAACAAAACGATTTAAGGTTTATAGAAACAAAAAAGATATTTTTAAGGGTTTGTGGAAAGAAACATATTCACTTTAAGGGTTTGAAAAGAAACAGATTCCAATTAGGGTTTTGGTAAATTTTGAAGCAATAAAAACAACTATTTTATGATTTTTGAAAAAACAAAGAGATGAATTAATGTTTTTAAGCTTTAGAAAAGGTAAATTAAGGTTCTAGGGTTTTTGTATTTTGAAGAAACAAAAACAACAATTTTTTATCTTGAGTGATGAAGCTACTGCAAATTAATGAAACAAATAAAGAAATTCATACCTTCGTTTGTTGGTTCCACCAAAAATCACTTCTTGGCTGAACAAGAACAAAGGCAAGATGGTTGCCTTTGATGGATTGAATTACTTGTTTGCTTCTCTCAAAAGTCCAATTTATTTCACTGCCAATGATTTCTCTCGATTCAAAGTTTTCTCCTAAATTTCGATCTTAAATTTTACCCGAAGTGTTGTTTTAGTCCTTATTTATAGAAGATTTTTATGATTAATTATAGTTAGTCACGTAATCTAACATTAATTAAGAAAAGGAAACCGAAACCTAATTGTATTTGGTTTTGAAAAAATTTGCGTCGGAAAAATTTCGCTAGCGAAAAAAAACTGCTGCGGAAAAATTGCTCCGACAAAAAAAACTGCTGCGGAAAAATTGCGTTGGCAAAAAAGCTGCGGCAGCTGGCTGCAGGCTGCGGGGTGAAAATTGGCCTGTGGGCCATTTCGCCTCAACCCTTTTTGGCGACGAAATTTTTCATCGCCTTTTTTTATTTTTTTGTTTACTATTATTATTTTTTATTTTTTATTAATAAAAATTAGATACTAAAGCAAATATTATTTAATTAAGATAAAATAATTATTTTGGACTAATTAAAATATATTAGACTGGACTGGGTAAAAAATTAAGGGTCTACATGTTGCACTTCAGATAGGCACATGCACATTACTTGGTCAAAGATCTCATTTGAGTTTAAATATTGTCTATCTCATATGCAAACTTATTCAAACTATCTCCACTAATAGACTCTACCTACCAAGAGAGATCAACATGTCTTTGATAGGCTTGAAATGGGGTTCTATAAGGGACATAGGTTAAATGAAGGCCATTTGTAAGTTGGAGCCGATGTGACACAATGGACAAACCTTCACACTACAAATTTCTTGTTTCAACTTTAGGCAGCTGGGAGCAATCTTGCAAGACTCTAAATTCTTTCTATCTTCTTGGCATTAATCTGGATCTTGATTAGGACTGTCTTTGCCTTTGCAAAAAGTTTATTACCCAAATTTTTTTCTTTTCTTCTTCTCCCTTTTCTTTCCTTTTATTTTTCTTACTCTTCCCTTTCTTTGAGCATTTTATCATTTTTTCCTTCTTCCTTGTAGGACTGTCAAGTACAAAATATTCAAGAACTGAATAGTCTTTCTCCTTTTTCTATGATTTTGATAGAATATTTGGTTGGGTTGGGCCAATTGAAGTCAAACTGTCCTTATAAACCAAGTGGAAGCCTTTAGTTGTCTTAGGTAAAAGAGAACTCAGTTGGCTTTTTGAACTGCCTTTTTTTGGTTTTCTCTTTTTTTTCATTTTGTTTTTCCCTTTTTTTCTTTTGTCCCTTTTTTTTCTTTTCTTTTCTTTTTTTCTTCTTCTTTTCTTTTCTTTTTCTTTTTTTTGTTCTATCTCTAAAAGAGTTGTCCTATTTGTACCAACTTGAGTTTCTAATAATGGATGAGTGGAGTGGTATAAATCTCCTTTAATAAGGATAAATCATTTGTTACTCTGATGCCATCTTGATAGATTGGAGATATTAGGAGAACTTCAACTACCCTTATGGTCTTGACTATGCATTCCATTCTTTGATCTTCTTGCCTCTTCATCTTAGTGATCATAAGACTTGTCAAAAGTATCACAACTACTCAGGGTAGGTTGTTGGGGTTTGTAAGATATTGAAAAGAAAGCTAAAATTTCATGAAGGCTCAAAAGGACAACTAGGGATTGATATTTAATAGGGTGGATACTAGTTGTTGGCTAACCAAACAATGCCTACATCATCTCTCCCTTAAATAAGCAGAGTTCAATTTCGCCTCGAAAGTTTGTCAAAGCATGTTCTAAGACTGACTAGGACCTAGACAAAGGTAATTATGCAAAAGCCCTCTCTAAGTAAGCATACACAACTCAATGCTATAGAGTAATTCCCTCACCTAGTAAAGTCATTCGAGTCATGATGCATAAATATATTAGTTCATGAATCATCAAGCTAGATTCCTCATTGGTTGAGCATCAACATGAACAAAGACCAACAAAAATTTTGATGAAAGTAATTTATTCAAATAAATTTAAATTTGAAAATCATGATTGTTCCAATTAAATATTGAAGCAAAATTTGAAAAGTAACATTCAAGCTAAGGAAAGTTTGTTGAGTTAAGCTTCTCTTCCTTTCACATCTACAATATCCCCAACCTGAAAGGATGATAAAATAAAATCTTCTTCCAATCCTTTTCCTACCATGTAGTTTGCTGGTGGTGGCACTCTGTTGAATTTGGCAAAGGATTGTCTTTTGTGCTGGTCTTATTAGGCTCAAGTAGCTTACCACTGTCAATTAAATTTTGGATCTCATGTTTTAGTCACAAGCATTTATCTGTCTCATGTCCTTGTGTCTGATAAAACTCACAAAAGGCTTTAGTATTAAATTTTGGGGGTAAAGGATTTGACAAAGGGCTGTAATAGTCCCTTTTTTTGTAGTTTGTTGAAGACCCAAGACAAAGGCTTTCCTAGATATGAAAACTGCCTTTTATTTGCTTGACTAGTTGTATTAACATCAACTACCTTTTGTATGCTTTGATTACCAGACTGATAGTTTTCTTTCTCGTTCCTTCTTGTTAAAAAATAGTTCTTCTCTAATTCCCATTCTTCAATTTACAGACCAACTTGGATTAGATCTTTGAATCACGGATGAGTGTATAAGACATCCTTTCATGAAAACTAGGCAACACCCCTCTCACAATCATCCTTATTTGATTAGATTCATTAGGCCTCTTCTTGAGCAAAGCAGCCTTATTTTTCCACCTTTTCATATAGTCCACAAAATTCTCATTTGGCCTTTGTCTAATGGACTCAACTTCTATTAAGGTAACTTCCAACTCGATATTGTACCCATATTGCTGAATGAAAGCCTTGTACAACATGTCTGAATCTTTTTTAGTACTTTCCTCTAAGGTGTTGAACCAATTTTTGACAACAGGGTCCAATGAGAGCATGAAATATCTTAGAGTTTGAGTCTTAGTAGCTCGGGCAGACTGCATAGCAGTGATGTACTGCTTCACGTGGAGATGAGGATTTGTAGTACCATTCTACCTAGCGAAGGAAGGCATTTTGAACTTATAAGGGACATCCTCATCTTGTTCAAACATTTTGTCGATCTCAAACATCTCTTCGATTTTCAGCTTCTTTTCAAATTTTTTTTCTAGGTCAACAATCATCTTCTCAACATCAAAATTTTCAGTCTTTTCAAAAGTTATCTTCTCAATAACCTTCGGCTCCTTTTTGTCTTGAGGATCTTGGAAGTATTGAGCACAGTCGTCATCATCATCAACGACTATCTTGTCATCATCATAAACTACTTCACCAACTTTAGCCTTCCCCTTGTCTTTCTTGGTGCTAGCAGATACTTCGGTATTGTTTCCTAAAATTGCAGCTAGTTGATTCTTTATGGTCTCAGCCATGGCCTCTTTTATTTCTTCCATCTTGGCATTGAGGGCATCGTCCACCATTCTTTGAATTTGTTCGAGCTCCATTGCTTTTGGTGAGCAAGTGATTGAGTTGTTGCTAGATTCTTCATCTCCGGCATAGGTCGGATTGTCGTAAGCTTTTGAACTATCGTAATCCAGGGCTGTGAGCCAAAGAGGATCAATGATATGAGATGCAAATGTATGTATGCATGTATGCACAAACAATAGGCAAAGAAAGGCAATTAGGATGTTCCTTCCAACTTTATAACATCCACACACGAATGGTGAGTCTCTTTTCCTAGGTAATATCGTTAACAAAATACCAACATGGTGTATCTTATTTTTTGAATAATTTCCTCGGGTGTTTCAACCAATAGTTATATTTTCGAAAATAAAAATCAGTTCATGATAATTCCCATTAATTAGGTTTTAATCCACTTAACCAACTAAAGAAGCCTTTAAGCTTTATTAGATTAAAACTAAATTAAGAGGTTTATTATAAATAGATTTCTCACTTAAAAAAGTAACTAATGATTCATGCCAAAAACAAGCCCATGATTAATTATTTCTTAGTATAAACTAGGCTCACAATTGATTTTTGGTATTTCGTAATTGACCTAAATATTTTGCAAGCTCTTTGTAAGAATAGGTTGGATGAAAATAATTTTGTTTCTAAGCCCATTGTAAAAAGATTTTAGAAAAAATGGATTTTGGGCTTAGTATTTAGGTTATGAGCAAAAGAATTATTTATTTATTTTTAGAAAAGTTTTATGTCCAAAGACCATCTTGAACAGTATTGAAAATAGCTTTGGTCTTTTGGACTTTAAAGAAAAAATTATTTGAGCTCACAATTTAATTAGGTCATATAAGAAAAAGAACAAACCAAATAAGCCATGATTTAAGCCAAGACAAATTAACCATAGTCAAACAACAAGCATTTGGGGTAAAATCCTAAGGAAAGTAACTAGGCCAACTACATGAGCTTTAGTCTTTGGGTTAAAAGGCATAGGTTCTCATAGCAAGTATATACCAAATGGTATGAGGCTATGAATGGTTATGCTATGCTCGATCTCCATACCTTGAGTGAAAGTATGGTATCCCTTACATAACTCAACACGGCTAACACGGGCGTCCTTACTCACGCACACGATGCAATCTAATATGATGCATTAGATAATATCATTATAAGAAAGAATAGAATAATAAAAATACCAACGGAATCAACTTCTCTTATCCCTAGTGGAGTCGCCGCTATGAGTGGGGATTTTTACCCCCACTTCCGGTGGAATGGTTCTTGCGACTTCGGCACTGTTTAGGCTCGGGGCCTTAGAGAAACAGACCAAAGCCCGGAGAAAATAGAGTCGCCACTCGTACGGGATGGGAAAAAGAAAGGGGTGGATGACTCGATTCCTAAGGAATCCCCAACCCCCCTAATGGGTTTAGAAAGTTGGGTACATGTGGGGAAGGTGAGAAATGGCCCAGCACCCCCACAACTCTCGGTTCATTGAAACCCAACTCCTTTGCAGGTCTTAATATTATGAAATTCTTAAATATAATAATATTATCCATATTACATGCAACAGTTAAAATAAAGCATCATTATATTAAAATCAAAGCAATTTCCAAACAAAGCAAATAAATGGACACCCATCCGAGGATGAAAACATGTCCTTACATCTTTCATGTCTAAACTAAATAGGACACCCACTGAAACTGTGGAAACATGTCCTTTACATTGGTCCAAAATATAAAGGCAATTTAAATTACATGATATTTAACTAATGACGTACCCATAAAGTGGAAACATACCTCTTACAATTTTAATACTAAAATAAACAAATAATAATAATAATAAAGAAAATATCCATCCATGATAAATTAAATAAATCAAGCATTGAAATTAAATAAATCAACCATCAAAACATATGATAAACTACATAATCAAATCTAAAATTAAATAAAGCGATAAATATATAAGTTTAGGGTTTTAAAGAATTTAGGGTTTTTTGGAACTTAGGGTTTTGAATTAGGATTTTGAGGGTTTTTGAAACTAGAGTTATGGAATTCAGAGTTTGGAATTAGGATTTTAAAATTAGGGTTTTTAAAAGTAGAGTTTTGGAATTCAGAATTTGGAATTAGGGTTTTTGTGTTTAACTTACTGCCTTAAAAACATAATTTTGGGTTTGGAAAGATAAATCACGGTTTTGGAAAAATTATCAATATTTTGGAGTTTAATAATGAAATGGTTTAAGCTTTTGGATAAAAATAGTTTAAGGTTTTGAGTTTTAATAAAATAATTTACTGTTCTTGAAGTAAAGTAATCAAAATAGATTCTAACATTTAATTTAAATCCTCGAAGGCTACTGGATAGTTTTATGTTTTTTATGAAACATGCATGTGGGTTATGAATACCAATTGATCATTGTGTTAAATAAACCAAACTATTAAAGTTATTGAAACAAAGATAAATTTACTGCATGTTCAAAGATCGAGTTACTGCATGTTCAAGGATCATGTTACTGCATGCATGCTCTTATTAATCAAAGAAACGAAGCTACTGTGAGCATGAATAATTTATGATTAAAGATCAAACCTCCGTTGTTGGTTTCACCAAAAAAATTGATTTCTAGATGAACAATGTGAAGACATTATGGATTCTACCTTCTTCTTTGGTTGTTTTGATTTTTCTGTTTGTGGCTTCCTTCGCTCTCCAAAAAGCTACTGCTGTTCTTCTCTCTTTGTTGCCGTCTCTTCTGTTTTGTGATTTTAATCTCTCCTAATATTTATTGCCGACCCTCTTAAATGCTCCTCCATCTCTTAAATTCTGAAATGTTATTATTTATAGGCCCTAACCTCACTCAGAATCATTAACCTAATATTAATCAGTCCTTAAAACAAATTCTAGTTGAATTAGGAAAGTTATTGAACCCATGTCGACCTGGTTGCCCTAGTTCAACATGAGACCAACCTCATGTCAACCTTGGGCTTCCCATGTCAACATGAAGCATGCTCATGTTGACCTAGCCTGCCAAGGTCGACATGAAGCATGCTCATGTCGACCTAGCTTGCCTAGGTCGACATGAGTCCAACCTCATGTTGATCTGGGCTGCTAGATCGACATGAGGCATGCTCATGTCTCCCCGGCCGGCCTCACTCAAATTATTCTGGCCTTTTTTAACTTATGGATCGAAAAGTTTTAATTTGGACCAATTCCACTTGATTTTAGGGTTTTATAATTGAATTTATGCCTCTTTAATCCAAACCGACTCCTTTAAAAATTATAAACTAGGTTTAAATATTTAAAGTCGGATCAAATTTATTTTGGCATCCTTTAATTAGGACCATATTAAATTGGGATCAAAAATTAAGGGTATACAATATCCTTTACACAACATAACACGGGTTACACAAGGTATCCTAACTCAAACACACAATGCAATGTAAGTGATGCAATACATAATATCATAATAGGAAAGAATAGAATAATTTAAAGACCAATGGAATTAAATTCTCTTATCCCTAGTGGAGTCGCTATTATGAGAGATAATTTTTGCCCCCACTCTCGGAGGAATGGTTCTTGCTACTCCGGCACTGTTAGGCCCTGAGCCTTAGAGAACACGGGCCTAAACTCGAATAATAGGAGTTGCCACCTTGATGGACTAAGAATATAGAAGTGGGTGGATGACTTGATTCCTAAGGAATCCCCAACCCCTAATAGATTCGAAAAGTTAGATACGTATGGGGAAGGTGAGAATGACCCAGTACCCTCATAGTGCCCGGTTCATAGAACCAACCTCCTTTCTAGATCTTATAAAATTATTAACTTATCATAATATAATCCATAGTAGATGAAATTAAAATAAATAGATATTCATTATATTAAAATCAAATCAACTCCAAATGTGAGCATGGAGTTTTGCCCCTACTCCCATATGGAATGATTGTTGCAACTTTGGCACTGTTTGGCTCAGGGCCATAAAGAACACAGGCCTAAATCCAGAGAAGCTAGAGTCACCACCCCGACGGGTCAGGAAGATGAAAAGGGGTGGATGAATCAATTCCTAAGGAATCTCCAACCCCCTTAATTAGGTTTAGAAAGTAGGGTATGCATGGGGAAGGTGAGAATGACGCAACACCCTATAGCACCTAGTTCATTGCAGCCAGCCTCCTTTTCAAGTCAAAATATTATTAAATTCTCATGTTATTATGACATCATCCACATTACATGCAATAAAATAAAAATTATCGGTATTACATTCAATAAAATAAAAATAGATTCATCCATAAAATAAGGTAAAATAGTACATCGCAAAACAAAATGGGTATCCATCCTTAGATGGAAACATGCCTTTACAATCCTCAAATGTTCGTAGTGTAAATGAAATGGGACACCCATCAATCGATGGAAACATTTCCCCTATAATAATTCCAAGGTCTTTAAAATAAACAAAAGAAACAAGGCACGCACAAAGTGAAAATATGCCTTTTACATCATAAAATCCCCATTAAAATATAAATAACAAAATAAACACAAATCCATACACATATAAGTAATCATTCAAAGAATTATAACAACTAGGGCTTCATTAAATATAAATAAAGATTAATCACAAAGAATTATAATTCATAAATAAATATTAACCCAATTAACGAGGGGTCAAGGGGGGCAGAGCCCCTTGAGGGGGATTGGGGGGAGATCCCTCAAAAGGCAAACAATTTATAAGATATGGTTTTAATGGGATATTAGGGTTTTGTTAATGAAATTTTGTTTAAACATATAAAATTAGGGTTTTGTAATATGATTAGAGTTTTTACTTAAAATAGGGTTATTTGGATGTAAATTAGGGTTTTAGATATAAATTTAGGGTTTAATACCAAAATATGAAAAATTAGGGTTTTGTGAAGTAAATTAAGGTTTTAGATCAAAATAGGTTGGATTAAAGTATAAATTAAGGTTTTAGGTTTTAGAAAGCTAAATTAGGGTTTGCATATAAAATTGGTTTTAGATTTATGAAAACAACGATGAAACAAATGATCGATTTTACTATGAAGAATATGTGATGTTGTATATTAATGAAACTATGCAATAAATTAAATGATAAGAGTAAATATTTGAATTAAGTTAATTAAAAGAAATCAAACTTTCATTTGCAGCTCCACCAATCTAATATGTTGAATCAAGCTTTTTATCTTACTACCTGAGTCGACTTTATTTTTGGTTAGAGGTCTAATGCAAGTATGAGGATAATTTCTTTGTCTATCTACTGCCTTCTTAAGTTGCTATGTGTTATTCTATGTGTTTTAGCTTATTTGTATGTTTATTAATTTTCTTTGTTAATTCTTTTTCATATTAATTGTTGCTGCCTATTGTTATGGGTTGCTCTCTGCTTGATTGCTATTAATAGGGTTAATCATTATGGTCTCCCTAATTAATGATTGTCGCATTTTATTTATAGGCAAAACTAGGGCAACCCTCAGTTCCTTAATCCTAATCCTATTTGAAAAGCTCTTATTTATCCCAATCTCTTGTATTATATAATTAGGACACTTAAAACCGAATTAAGATTGAATTAGGCTAGGTTTATAGGGCTCATGGTAAATTGGAGATGCCTAATTCGCCATGAGTTTGGTTCATGGTGAATTGGGATGCCCCAATTGGCCATGACTTAGCCCTTAGCAAATTAGGACCCCCCTAATTTGACACCAATTCATCATGAAGCTTGGCTTATGGCGAATTGGCATGCCAATTTGCCATGTTTTGGCTTTTAAGGTTAAACTGGGTTTGGTCGAACTTTTAAAGTTAGACTGGATTTAATTTAATCTTTTAGAATTGGATTTGATTTGATTTGGGACTTTAAAATAGGATCAAACTAGGTTTAAGCTTTTAAAATTGGATTGAATTTTATTTAAACTTCCAAATTTGCACCACCCTTGTTTAGGACTAAAATTAAGGGTCCATAGATTTGCCCCTGTTTGAATGATCGTAGACTTTGGTAGAAGAGAGTGAAAAACATTGATATAACTTCTGAATTTTGCACCAAGCATCTATAAAATAATATGCAGAGACAAGCGAATAGAAATGCAAAGGATGGATACCCTATGGTGAGGAACCATTGAGTATAGACATCCAACCATTGAACGATTCTAATATCTCAATGAGCTATTGAGCAACTCTCATATCTAATGAAAACCACCAAGCGACTCTAATATCTTGGTGAAACAAAATAATCATTGGGCAATTCTAATATCACGATGAAAACCATCAAGCCACTCTGTTATCTTGATGAAATCACCAAGCATTGAGCAACTCTAATATCCTGACGAAACTACTAGGTGACTCTAATATCTCAGTTTTTATGAGCTTAAACAAGTTTGGGTTTTGGATCCGATGTTGGATTTGAGTTCTAGACCTGAGACTAGATTTGTTTTCTGCATCGAAGATTGGATTTTGGTTTTGGACCCAAAACTAGATTTAGGTTCTTGATCCAAGATTGGATTTAGGTTCTGGACCCGAGACTAGATTTGGGTTCTGGTTCGAGATTGGACTTGTGTTCAGGTTTCGAGACTGGATTTGGGCTCTCGACCTAGATTGGATTTGGGTTATAAACTCAAAACTTGATTTGGGCTCTGCACCCTAGACTGGATTTGGGTTCTAGATATGAGATTTGACTTGATTTGGTTTGGTTTGATTTGGGTTCTAGACCTGAGACTATTATGGATGCTTTAAAGAGTCAAGAAAAACCATATCAACTTCAGCTCTTACAGCTTTATTGATCTTCTGTCATTTGAGGATTTTGGCTTTCTTTTAGTCACTTGTTCCATTCTTTAATTGATTCTGATGACCTTCTGTCATCTATGAGTACTCGCTTTCTTCTAGCCACTTGTTTCATTCTTCAATGGATTCTGTTAACCTTCTGTCATCTGAGAGTTTTGGCTTTCTTCTAGCCATTTGCTTCATTTTTCAATGGATTCTACTGACCTTCTGTCATGTGAAAGTGATGGTTTTCTTCTAGCCACTTGTTGCATTTTTCAATTGATTCTGCTAACCTTCTGTCATGTGAGAGTTCTAGCTTTCTTTAAGCCATTGTTCCATTCTTTAATGGATTTTACTGACCTTCTATCATCCGAGAGTTCTAGCTTGCTTCTAGCCATTTGTTTCATTCTTTTTATTCTTTAAAAAAAATTTAGCTATTTTTAGCTAGCCCTCATATCCTCTCTTTGCCCCTGCATGGTAAAATATTAAAAGTGAGTCTGAAAAATATTTTATACACATATAAAATCAAAGATTGAAAAGGAGAAGTTTTTCCCCTTGTGTAGGCTCAAATCAATGTTGGCTCTGACTGATGTTTGTATTTTGTCTAGTTATTTGCACAAGTATGCATCTCTTATTTCTTTTGTAATGGCCCTTTCATGCCCCTGATTCTATATCTGCTTTTGATTGTTTACTTCACAACATATTTGTTGTTCAGTTTGCAAAAAAATAGGTAATAGAAGACAACAAAATGCAGTATGATATGCTTATATATACGTGTATGCATAAAATACATGGGTGATACTTACAGTGATTCTATTAACTCACAGACTAAGGTAATAAGCCAAAGTACTCCTATTGGTTCCTTCTATATGCTCATTCAGGTCTTGTATTAGAATAACATAAGATAATGAAAACATGAGTAATGGGGGGCATAAGTATGGTAGTCATTGTTCAAAACATTAATTGGTAACTTCTCTATGACCTTGCAAATGATCCTCTTATTAGCCACATTTTCCCAATGCATCCTTTGAGGTTCAATATTACAACATAATTTCCAAAACTTTAAGGCTTTGTATGACAAAAACATTACTTTTAATCTTAAAATCATATTTTGGTTTCATCAAATCTGTGTCATTGTACCTCAAAGCTAGATTTTTCAAATTAATCCATCTATAACATGACAACCCTAGTTACCATATTAAAATTGAAAATCATTTCCATTAAGCAAGAACTATTACACTTTATATAGGCACACATACATTACTTGGCCAAAGGTCTCATTGAGTTTAAATATTATTTAACTCATATGCATGCTTATTAAAATAATCTCCACTAATAGACTCTACCTACCAAAAGAGAACAACAGGTCTTTACTAGGCTTAAAATGGGGTCTATAAGGGATACGGGTTAAATGAAGTCCATTTTTATATTGGAGTTGATGTAACACTATGGACAAACCTTCACACTACAAACTTTTTGCTAGAACCATAGACAGTTGAAAACATTAAACTCTATACTTCATTTTCACCTTTTAGGCATCTTGTGTAACATCCTTATACCTTATATGCGTATAATATATACACTATATATATGTAAAATATGCATATACAGTATAAAAATATCACAACCCAGTTTAATAAAAAAATTTCACATTTTCAATTTAAAATCCAAAACACTTTAAAATTTATATTTAAGTAATAAATAAAATATTTATTAATAACTAAAAGTTCTAAATAGTAATATTCATACAAATCTCTGAAAAAATTCACCAGTGTTTTATCTGTAATTTGGACATTCTCAAATTTCAAAAAACCATAATTTGCATAAGAAAAACATTCCTAATATAAACCAATCATATATTTTACTTATACTCCTCAATTCTCCAAGTTTCTCAAGACATTTAAACATATATATATATATATGTATCAAAAACATATATATATAACCCGCATTATAAAGTTTTTCAACACATTCTTTATAATTTATAATATATACATCAAAAGATAATAAAATATAAATAATATCAAAATGTAATATAAAACATATACAAGCTGGCAGTGTCTCTAATCTTGATGCCTAAAATCAAATCTACTAGTAAAATCTCAAATCTACACCCGACCCGATCTAGAAAAACTCTCCAACTTAATCGGATCACCCTTGTCAGCTGCGCGATGAGTTACAATTGCGCTAAGCCAAAAGACTAGCGGTACAAACTTTGACAATAATAAAATTGTAAAGTAATGCCAATGCACAATGCCTTGCATATCATGTCACAACGTGTCATATAATTTCATTTTAAAACATATTCTTCAATTATTTTTTCAATTCGCATAAGCACAAATACAAACATGGGCCCAAAGGATCTAATATGCCATTCAAATTATAGAGCTACTATTTTGATCCAAATTGACACCATGTGTCTAGCCCCGAAGGTAAATCATAATAATGGTCAAAAGCTAGCCCCGAATGCAAATCATATCATTGTGACTCTAAGTGTTTAACCCCAAAGATAAATCAAATTAATTGCTCAAAAGCTATCCCGAAGGAAAATAATGAGGATAACCTCATAGGCATGCCGCCAAACACAGAACTCTGAAAATTGAATAACATACTAGGCACACAATTATTTTATAGTGTAATATCCCCATATATGCCCTAGAAGTTTTAACGTTGTTGTTGTTGTTGTTGTTGTTTAAATTGGTTAGAATGTATGTGTCTAATGGCAAGAGAAAAGAAATTAGAAAGGAAATGTTTGTGTATATGTGTTTTGAGATAGAAAAGAGGGTTTAGAGAGAAATGTATATGTTGTTTATATGATGATATAATTAACATATACATAAGTCAAATAGGGAGTCAATGCAAGAAGATATTTTATTTGAGGTTGTGAAATTACATATATGGGCATGCAAAGGACAAAAGCTAGAACAAATGGTTAAGGGTGTTTTGGTAATTTTCCTTGTAGGAATTGCATGGTGGAGATTAAAAGAAGAAGAAGTGGTTGACTTGAGTTTATTTTCTTGTCTTTTCTTATGTGTGTGCCGGCCATTGAAGAAGAGAAAGAGCTAGAGAGGGCTTGAAGTTCTAAACTCAATTTGAAAGGAGATTCAAGGAATTAAGTGGAAGATTTGTGAAATTCATCAACTTTGGTAAGTCCTTTCTCTTGATTTTCTTTTGTTCTTTTGAAGTGGAGTTGGAAATGAATTTTTGGTTTGTTGAGATGATGATTAAATGTGTTTGTGATGAGTTTTTAAATGTTGTTTCTGATTTTAAGTGAAGAAGTTTAAGAGGTGTTGTTGTTGGAAGTGTTGGAGTTGATATTGTTTTAGGGTTTTGAAGTGTTACATGATGTTTTCCTTGTGTTTGCTTCATTATTTTCAAAGATCTTCTTATGGTTGGTGTTTGTTGGAATTTTGGACTTGGAAATGGGATTTTGGCCGAGGGCAGTAGCCTTCTGGATGCCACGCCCGTGGCCTTGATTGGCCATGGCCGTGGCCATTGGTAGGCTTTTGGTGCCATGGCCGTGGAGGATGGAAGCTTGGGTGGCAGAATTGTTTTGTACCCCACGCCCGTGGTGGTTATGGTGGCCACGACCGTGGCCTATAATGAATGATGTTGAAGTGTAATTTTGTGATTTAAGGTTTAAGATGAAGTTATTAAGTGATTAAATGGTATTGGAGTTGATGGATTATATCATTCTTTGGATTAGGGTTTGATAGAAGGTGTTTTGCCCTAATTTGTGAAGTGAAGAACTTTGCAAGAAGGAAGGTGTTTAGAGTTGTGTGACTTGTGATTGAGGTAAGTACAAATCTTGTGTTGATGCATACATGTGACATTGCATTGATGATGCATATGAAGTTGAGATTGATCATATATATGTGATAATGGTAATGCATATGATACTATGTGATATTTCATGTATTGTGACTTATGTGATGAGTAATGTGTTTTGTTATGTTTATATCAATAATGCTATATGTATAATGTGATGGATATGTTGAGGATATGGTTGTGTATTTGAAAGATGAAGTATTGTAATGTGATTTGAAATGTGATGGAATATAATGCCATTTTGTTTGGCTATGGTAACTTATTTGTGATATGAGGCCATTGTTATCGGCTATGATGAGAATTGAGAATGGAAATGATAATTAAATAATAAATGACTTGTGTGGCTAATGTGTTATTCCATTTTCAGAGTTTGTTGTTGGTGGCATGCCTAATAAGTGTAACAATCTCTTGAAGTTAGGTTGGATTGAATCCTTGAAGCCTAATTGAGATGTTACCACCCTTGAAGCTAGGTTGGATTTTGTTCTTGAAGCCAAGTTGGGTTGAAGCTTAGCATGCTTTGCTCCCCTTGAAGCTTGGTTGAACCTAATCCTTGAAGCCTAGTTGGGTATATGATATTGATAAATGTGATAACAAAACCAAAGCATTAACTCTGAAAATTGAATAGCATATTAGTGTATTTTGGGCCCATGCTTGTCTTTGTTTAATGTGATTCATGAATGATAACATAATTGATAAATGAGGAATATGGAAGGATGTTGAAATGTAATATGTTTATATATTGTGATTTATGAAATGTAAAAGTATGTTGAAATATGATATGCTTATATGATTATGAGTGGTGAAATTCAAAGATGTAGCTTCTCACCTATGTTGTATGTTCATTAATAATATGTATGGCATTGCATTGCATTAAAGCATAACATTAGCATGATTTGTCTTACTAAGCCGTTGGCTTAGCGCGATAGTGTTTAATCGCGCAGGTGATAGAGTTGAACCCGAGAGTTCATCGAGACCGAGTGAGAATAGACCTTGAAGAGTTGATTTTGGGAACTTAAAGATCATAAGAGATTTGCCAATCATGTACTACTTCTTTATATTTTATAAAGTAATATTTATAATGTAAATATATGCACATTTGTAAATATGGAATTAAATGTTTCATATATGTAAATATTTTATACATTCCGCTGCGTATTAACTAAATGTATCTATATATCTATTTTTGTTTTATATTACAAGCTAATCATTTATTTTCTATAATGTATACAATTGAAAGATTATGGTATTGTTTAAAATGTTTTGAATGTTAAGAAAATCCATAGCATCCCTATGTTTAGTGCATATATACTACATTGTGGTGTTTGTAGTGTGCATGTATTGAATGTAGGGGTGTTACATATAGTTTCCATTATCAAGTTCTTTTCATTTTCTCATAATCAACTAGGCACATTGCCTCTTTTCTCATTATCAATTAGGCACATTGCCTTATTTTCTCATTTTTCTCAATGTCATTTCATTTCAATTTATCACATTTTATCATATCTCAATATATCATCACAATGTATCACATTTCACATCAAAATCACATTATCCAAACACTTTGGGCTATTTTCACATAATTCACATTTTATGCAATTTAGCCATTAACAATGGCTTTTCACAATGCATTTAATGCATATATAACATTACACATGTCATAGCACATTGTTCATGAATAATCAATGCATCAAGTAGCTTAACACATTTTCCAGACAAAATGTGTTAAGCCCAAATATAATTCAATTATGCCACATTTATCAAGAGTTTGTACATACCTCTATAAGCTCTCAAAAGCAAGCTCAAAATCAAACTCGAACCTCGTTTTTCAAGTTACCCTTCAACGCTAGTGCTGGGAAATCACCTCTTCTTAATGTCTATACCAAATGTGATTAAATACAATCATTTAATATCACATTCTAAGGCATTTCAAGCATCAAACCTTAACTATACACCACTTAATCAAAACCCTAAAATATAGCATAACCTTCCTGTAAATTTTAAGAAACATTATAATCCATTTAAATTGGTGTTTTAAGTTTATTAATATCATTAAAAACATATTTTAACAAGTTTAAACCAATTACATTATTTAAACACATGCTTATGTCCAAAACCTTAAAATGGCATAACCTTCCCTATTGAAGGTTCTCCATTCCAACTTTATCCAATTATCAATCCAAGCTTATATTAATCACTTATATCATTAAACAACATGCTTTAAACATTAAAATCAAACAATGCACCATTTTGAAAATTCACTTTTCCAAAACCCTAAATCAACACTACTTCATCCAGTGCAACCAGTGCCACCACCCCCTCAGCCTGTGGTACTAGTGAGGCACTATGACAAACTAAGGAAGTATGGAGCGGAGGATTTCCTTGGTACTACTGATCCAGCTGTAGCAGAACAGTGGCTTGACAAAGTACAGAGGATCTTTATTCAGTTGCAAGCCACCTCGGAGGAAAAGTTTGATTATGTAAGATCTTTGCTATAGAAGGATGCATACGACTGGTGGAGGACAGTGCCCCATTCTATGGATGATCGACCAACCTTGTCATATGCGGATTTTCTGAGAGAGTTTGAGTTGAAGTATACTCCTAGGGAGTACAAAGACATGAAGAAGATGGAGTTCTTAAGCTTGAAGCAAGATAGCAAGACTGTAACTGAGTATGAGGTTGAGTTTATTCGATTGAGCCAGTATGCTGGGTGCATTATAGCTGATGAGATAGATAGATGCAGGAGATTTGAGGAGGGATTGAGGCCCTCTATCATGTGCTTGGTGGCTGGATCTAGATATCACGATTTCTCCCAGCTAGTGGCAGCAGCTCGAAGTGTAGAGCGAGCTCAAGTTATTGCAGCTGCTTCAGAGGAAGAGGTTAGGGTTAGGAGGCCCCAGTTTGAGGCAGGGTCTTCTTCTGTTAAGAGAGGTAAAGGAAGCTTTGCTCCTAGAGTTAGTAGGAGTCAGAGGTTAGCTGGTAGGTCAGTGCAGTTACAGAGGCAGAGATTTAGACCTACAGCTTCAGTGGCAAGTGCTCCGACCCCTATGATTCAGGGATCCACCCTACCCATCTGTATTCATTGTGGTAGGCCACATGGTGGTCCTTGCTGGAAGACTGGTGTAGCAGGGGTTTGTTTCAGATGTGGATCACCAGATCACTTTGTTAGAGATTGTCCTGAGAGGCAAGAACAGATGTCAGTTGATACTGCAGCTTCTAGACCTAGTGTGAGGGGAGGTCGAGCAGGCAGAGGTAGCAGCCGGGGAGGCAGATCTGGGTTCAGTGCTAGAGGAGGTGCTACATCTAGGGAGAGTAGGCCAGAGGAGGTTGGATCTTCCCAGAGGATGTATGTTATGCAGAGGCAGCCAGATGCATCAGCAGTCATAGCTGGTACTTTTTCTTTATTTGATACTTCAGTACTTGCTTTGATTGATCCGGGTTCCACACATTCATATATTAGTGCATCTGTTTTGCCTGTGTCTGATATGCATGCTGAGTCCCTAGGATTTGATGTGTTGGTGACAAATCCGTTAGGGCATAGTGTGGTTGTGAGTAAGGTGCACCAAGATAGTGCAGTAGTGGTGCAGGGTGAGGAGTTCCTTGGGGATTTGATTGAGATGCCATTTAAGGAATATGAGGTGATTTTGGGCATGGACTGGCTATCTCGACATGGAGCTGTGGTGGATTGTAAAAAGAAAATTGTTTCTTTGAGAACTGGTGATGGTAGAGAGGTGATAGTATCTAGTGAGCAAGGACAGCTAGCCTCCTTATTTGTTTCAGCTGTTGTAGCTAGGAGGTTGATTAGAAAAGGGTGTGAAGCCTATCTTGCTCATGTGGTAGATACTAAAGTAAGAGGTTCTCCTATTGATAGCATTGCTACAGTTGCTGAGTTCCCAGATGTATTTCCAGAGGAATTGCCAGGATTGCCTCCTGAGAGAGAAGTGGAGTTTGGTATTGAATTGTTGCCTGGTACCACTCCTATCTCTATTACTCCGTATAGAATGGCACCAGCAGAATTGAGAGAATTGAAAGTGCAATTACAGGAGTTGTTGGATAAGGGATTTATTCGCCCTAGTGTTTCTCCTTGGGGAGCTCCTGTGTTATTTGTGAAGAAGAAGGATGGTACTATGAGATTGTGCATCGATTATAGGCAATTGAACAAGGTGACTATTAAAAATAAATATCCTTTGCCTAGAATTGATGATCTCTTTGATCAATTGAAGGGAGCGTCAGTGTTTTCTAAAATTGATCTGAGATCTGGGTACCATCAGCTGAGAGTCAGAGCTGAAGATGTTCTGAAGACAGCTTTCCGGACCAGGTATGGGCATTATGAATTTCTAGTTATGCCTTTCGGTCTGACGAATGCACCTGCAGCTTTTATGGATTTAATGAATAGGGTGTTTAGGCCCTATTTGGATCAGTTTGTGGTGGTTTTCATCGATGATATTTTGGTATATTCGCGGAATGAGAAGGAACATAACATGCATCTGCGAATTGTGTTGCAGATTTTGAGAGAGAAGCAGTTGTTTGCTAAATTATCGAAGTGTGAGTTCTGGTTGAATCAAGTAGCTTTTCTCGGACATATAGTTTCAGCAGAAGGCATTAGAGTTGATCCGAGTAAAGTTGAAGCTATTTTGAATTGGAGTCCACCCAAGTCTGTGACAGAAGTTAGAAGTTTTCTGGGTTTGGCAGGCTATTACCGACGGCTTGTGAAAGGATTTTCTTTGATAGCTACTCCACTCACCAGATTGCTTCGTAAGGGAGTGAGATTTGTGTGGACAGATCAGTGTCAGGCTAGCTTTGAGCAGTTGAGAGATATGCTGACTCAAGCGCCTGTCCTTACTTTGCCTGTGGAAGGCAAACCATATGTGATTTTCAGTGATGCTTCACATAATGGTTTGGGGTGTGTGCTAATGCAGGAAGGTAAAGTTATAGCTTATGCATCTAGACAGTTGAAACCGCATGAGCTTAACTATCCAACCCATGATTTGGAATTGGCAGCCATTGTGTTTGCATTGAAGATTTGGCGCCATTATCTGTTTGGGGAGAAATGTTTCATTTACACTGATCACAAGAGTTTGAAGTATTTGGGGGTTCAGAAGGAGCTCAATCTTCGACAGAGGAGATGGTTGGAATTGATTAAAGACTACGACTGCTTGATTGATTATCATCCAGGTAAAGCAAATGTTGTTGCTGATGCCTTAAGTCGTAAGTCTTTAGCTGGTTTAACTGTTTACTCGCTCTCGTTGCTTGTTGAGTTGAGAGCATTGTTTGCTACTTTTGTATCTTGTGATGATGGAGCATTGTTGGCACAGTTGCATGTGAAACCAGTTTTGTTGGATCAGATTAAAGAGGCTCAGTTGGCTGATAAGAAGATTCAGAAGATTATTTCAGATTGTCAGAATGGAAAGAGTAGAGATTTTGTTGTGAAAAGTGATGGGAGTCTCTGGTTTAAGAACAGATTGTGTGTACCTGATGATGCTAATTTGAAAAGGATCATTTTAGAAGAAGCACATCAGTCAGTGTTTGCTATGCATCCGGGTAATACCAAGATGTATCATGATTTGAGACAATATTACTGGTGGTCTGGTATGAAGAGAGACATTGCGGAGTTTGTATCCAAATGTCTCACTTGTCAGAAGATAAAAGCAGAGCATCAAGTTCCAACTGGGTTGCTTCAACCGTTGTTAGTGCCTGAATGGAAGTGGGAAAGAGTGACAATGGATTTTTTGTCTGGTTTGCCATTGACACAAAGGAAGCATGATGCCATTTGGGTGATTGTGGATAGATTGACTAAAACAGCTCATTTCCTTCCAGTTCGGATGGATTACTCTTTGGAGAGGTTGGCTGAGCTGTATATTCATGAGATTGTGAAGTTGCATGGGGTTCCAACTTCTTTAGTATCTGATCGAGATCCCCGGTTTACTTCAAGGTTTTGGAAGAGTTTGCATAGTGCTTTGGGTTCTCGACTGCACTTCAGCACTGCTTTGCATCTGCAGACGGATGGACAGTCAGAGAGGGTGATACAGATTATTGAAGATATGTTGAGAAGCTGTGTCATTGATTTCTCTGGAAGTTGGGACAGATTTCTACCACTTGTGGAGTTTGCTTATAACAACAGTCACCAATCCAGCATTGGTATGGCACCATTCAAAGCACTGTATGGTAGACGGTGTAGAACACCGCTGTGTTGGAATGAGCTTGGGGAAAATAAGTTAATTGGGCCTGATTTGGTTAAGGAAACTGAAGAGAAAGTGAAATTGATTCGAGGCAAGTTGAAAGCAGCTTCAGACCGACAGAAGTCTTATGCAGATCTGAAAAGGAGAGACATAGAGTTTGATATTAGAGATAAGGTATTTTTGAAAGTGTCTCCTTGGAAGAAGATCTTGAGGTTCGGTCGAAAAGGGAAATTAAGTCCCCGATTCATTGGACCGTATGAAGTTTTAGAGAGAGTTGGGCCAGTTGCTTATCGGCTTGCTTTGCCACCTGAGTTAGATCGTATCCATAATGTATTTCATGTTTCTATGTTGAGGAAATACAGATCGGATCCATCTCATGTGTTGCCAATTGAATCAATTGAAGTGAATCCAGATTTGACGTTTGAAGAGGAACCAGTTGCTATCTTGGCACGTGATGTGAAAGAGTTAAGAAACAAGCAAGTGCCACTTGTGAAGATTTTGTGGAAGAATCATGGACAAGAAGAAGCAACTTGGGAGAGTGAACAAATCATACGAGATCAGTACCCTCAGTTGTTTCAGACTTGATATCAGGTAATTTCGAGGACGAAATTTCTTTTTAGAGGGGGAGAATTGTAATATCCCCATATATGCCCTAGAAGTTTTGAACGTTGTTGTTGTTGTTGTTGTTTAAATTGGTTAGAATGTATGTGTCTAATGGCAAGAGAAAAGAAATTAGAAAGGAAATGTTTGTGTATATGTGTTTTGAGATAGAAAAGAGGGTTTAGAGAGAAATGTATATGTTGTTTATATGATGATATAATTAACATATACATAAGTCAAATAGGGAGTCAATGCAAGAAGATATTTTATTTGAGGTTGTGAAATTACATATATGGGCATGCAAGGGACAAAAGCTAGAACAAATGGTTAAGGGTGTTTTGGTAATTTTCCTTGTAGGAATTGCATGGTGGAGATTAAAAGAAGAAGTGGTTGACTTGAGTTTATTTTCTTGTCTTTTCTTATGTGTGTGCCGGCCATTGAAGAAGAGAAAGAGCTAGAGAGGGCTTGAAGTTCTAAACTCAATTTGAAAGGAGATTCAAGGAATTAAGTGGAAGATTTGTGAAATTCATCAACTTTGGTAAGTCCTTTCTCTTGACTTTCTTTTGTTCTTTTGAAGTGGAGTTGGAAATGAATTTTTGGTTTGTTGATATGATGATTAAATGTGTTTGTGATGAGTTTTTAAATGTTGTTTTTGATTTTAAGTGAAGAAGTTTAAGAGGTGTTGTTGTTGGAAGTGTTGGAGTTGATATTGTTTTAGGGTTTTGAAGTGTTACATGATGTTTTCCTTGTGTTTGCTTCATTATTTTCAAAGATCTTCTTGTGGTTGGTGTTTGTTGGAATTTTGGACTTGGAAATGGGATTTTGGCCGAGGGCAGTAGCCTTCTGGATGCCACGCCCGTGGCCTTGATTGGCCATGGCCGTGGCCATTGGTAGGCTTTTGGTGCCATGGCCGTGGAGGATGGAAGCTTGGGTGGCAGAATTGTTTTGTACCCCACGCCCGTGGTGGTTATGGTGGCCACGACCGTGGCCTATAATGAATGATGTTGAAGTGTAATTTTGTGATTTAAGGTTTAAGATGAAGTTATTAAGTGATTAAATGGTATTGGAGTTGATGGATTATATCATTCTTTGGATTAGGGTTTGATAGAAGGTGTTTTGCCCTAATTTGTGAAGTGAAGAACTTTGCAAGAAGGAAGGTGTTTAGAGTTGTGTGACTTGTGATTGAGGTAAGTACAAATCTTGTGTTGATGCATACATGTGACATTGCATTGATGATGCATATGAAGTTGAGATTGATCATATATATGATGATAATGGTAATGCATATGATACTATGTGATATTTCATGTATTGTGACTTATGTGATGAGTAATGTGTTTTGTTATGTTTATATCAATAATGCTATATGTATAATGTGATGGATATGTTGAGGATATGGTTGTGTATTTGAAAGATGAAGTATTGTAATGTGATTTGAAATGTGATGGAATATAATGCCATTTTGTTTGGCTATGGTAACTTATTTGTGATATGAGGCCATTGTTATCGGCTATGATGAGAATTGAGAATGGAAATGATAATTAAATAATAAATGACTTGTGTGGCTAATGTGTTATTCCATTTTCAGAGTTTGTTGTTGGTGGCATGCCTAATAAGTGTAACAATCTCTTGAAGTTAGGTTGGATTGAATCCTTGAAGCCTAATTGAGATGTTACCACCCTTGAAGCTAGGTTGGATTTTGTTCTTGAAGCCAAGTTGGGTTGAAGCTTAGCATGCTTTGCTCCCCTTGAAGCTTGGTTGAACCTAATCCTTGAAGCCTAGTTGGGTATATGATATTGATAAATGTGATAACAAAACCAAAGCATTAACTCTGAAAATTGAATAGCATATTAGTGTATTTTGGGCCCATGCTTGTCTTTGTTTAATGTGATTCATGAATGATAACATAATTGATAAATGAGGAATATGGAAGGATGTTGAAATGTAATATGTTTATATATTGTGATTTATGAAATGTAAAAGTATGTTGAAATATGATATGCTTATATGATTATGAGTGGTGAAATTCAAAGATGTAGCTTCTCACCTATGTTGTATGTTCATTAATAATATGTATGGCATTGCATTGCATTAAAGCATAACATTAGCATGATTTGTCTTACTAAGCCGTTGGCTTAGCGCGATAGTGTTTAATCGCGCAGGTGATAGAGTTGAACCCGAGAGTTCATCGAGACCGAGTGAGAATAGACCTTGAAGAGTTGATTTTGGGAACTTAAAGATCATAAGAGATTTGCCAATCATGTACTACTTCTTTATATTTTATAAAGTAATATTTATAATGTAAATATATGCACATTTGTAAATATGGAATTAAATGTTTCATATATGTAAATATTTTATACATTCCGCTGCGTATTAACTAAATGTATCTATATATCTATTTTTGTTTTATATTACAAGCTAATCATTTATTTTCTATAATGTATACAATTGAAAGATTATGGTATTGTTTAAAATGTTTTGAATGTTAAGAAAATCCATAGCATCCCTATGTTTAGTGCATATATACTACATTGTGGTGTTTGTAGTGTGCATGTATTGAATGTAGGGGTGTTACATATAGTTTCCATTATCAAGTTCTTTTCATTTTCTCATAATCAACTAGGCACATTGCCTCTTTTCTCATTATCAATTAGGCACATTGCCTTATTTTCTCATTTTTCTCAATGTCATTTCATTTCAATTTATCACATTTTATCATATCTCAATATATCATCACAATGTATCACATTTCACATCAAAATCACATTATCCAAACACTTTGGGCTATTTTCACATAATTCACATTTTATGCAATTTAGCCATTAACAATGGCTTTTCACAATGCATTTAATGCATATATAACATTACACATGTCATAGCACATTGTTCATGAATAATCAATGCATCAAGTAGCTTAACACATTTTCCAGACAAAATGTGTTAAGCCCAAATATAATTCAATTATGCCACATTTATCAAGAGTTTGTACATACCTCTATAAGCTCTCAAAAGCAAGCTCAAAATCAAACTCGAACCTCGTTTTTCAAGTTACCCTTCAACGCTAGTGCTGGGAAATCACCTCTTCTTAATGTCTATACCAAATCTGATTAAATACAATCATTTAATATCACATTCTAAGGCATTTCAAGCATCAAACCTTAACTATACACCACTTAATCAAAACCCTAAAATATAGCATAACCTTCCTGTAAATTTTAAGAAACATTATAATCCATTTAAATTGGTGTTTTAAGTTTATTAATATCATTAAAAACATATTTTAACAAGTTTAAACCAATTACATTATTTAAACACATGCTTATGTCCAAAACCTTAAAATGGCATAACCTTCCCTATTGAAGGTTCTCCATTCCAACTTTATCCAATTATCAATCCAAGCTTATATTAATCACTTATATCATTAAACAACATGCTTTAAACATTAAAATCAAACAATGCACCATTTTGAAAATTCACTTTTCCAAAACCCTAAATCAACACTACTTCATCCAAACTATATCCAAACACAACCAAATCCATCCTTTGACTTTAAAATACTTGTTTAGGATAATCTAGATTTGATTAGGATAATCTTTGCTTTTGTATAAAGATTTGAAACCATATTGTTCTTTGGTGCGCGCGAGCTGCGCTATGGCTATACCGCAAGTGCATGGGTCGCCCAAGTAATAAAATAGTGAGTGAGTTATCGTTCCACTGAGGACAAGGCCAAGCACTAGTGCAAATCTTAACTGTTGTTTGGCAAATCAATATTTTTGTGGTGTTTTGTAATTAAGGACAATTAACTTAAATAAATGAACATAAAGATAAATTGTGTGTTGTGTAAAAAGGATTGATGATAATGATACTATATAGATATTGAATTCCCCTAGCCTCAATTACATTACATGATAGAGTTGAGTTGGCATTCCTCTAACTTAGACTAAAACCTCTCTCGAGTGAATTAATCCCTAATCACCAAGTAGAGTGCCGGAATCTCTTCTCAAAACACAATTAAATAAATCATGCATTAAGAACAAGGAACTATAAACCAAAGGATCTTGTAGGTCTATCTCTAGCACCCCAATCAATCCTCAACAATAACGTTATGGAATATGCATACCTTGTTTCTCTTCCTCCAGCCTAAATGGGAATGAAATTGGTGGCATAAAAGGATTTGGAGGTTCATGCAATTCTATCCAAGTTGACGCTTCTAAATTCTCCTCTTCCTTTGTTTGATTCAACTCCTTCATGTCGGATTGGATCTCCTCGCCATTTTCTTCTTAATTGGTCCTTACATCAAAGAATTCACAAAAATTGTTATATATTACTTGTTCATTCCTCAAATTTGTGATTACCTCAATTCGCTCCAATTGGCTAGGAAACTCTTCCTTTTGGTGTGCTTGGGGTTGATGTGCCATCTGCTCTTCTAGAGCATCCAATATCCTATGTGTTTCTTGCAAAGATTCAAACCTCAACTCATCCTCCAAAGTGGGTTCCTCAAGGTGATCTTGATTCATTGTGAGTTTTTGAATATAGGCGTTTAACTTATCCTCCAATGTGGATTCCTCAATGTGGTCTTGGTCTGAGAATTGTTCTTGAAAGTAAGAACTTCTTTCGCAAGGTTGAAAATTTTGTTGAGGTGAGATGTACTGTTGATTTTCCCAATAAAAAAATTGGGTGGCTTTCCCAGCTTGGATTGTAAGAATTGGAACATAAGTCATTACCACCCATTTGCTGGAAACTTTGGTAACCATATTCTTCTTCGTGCCAATCTTGGTATCGTCGGAAACCAAATGAGCATGTATTGGCACTATGCCCTGCATTGCCACATGCTGTACAATTTGGTGGGCTTACCCGGCTTGCAATTAGCCTATCAACTTTATTTGATAAACTTGCGAGTTGCCATGCAATCTCAGAATAACAGCCCCCATCATAAACTTCCTCGTGACTTGAAAACTGCATCTTTACAAAAGGCACTCAGCCATTTAAAGAAAACAAACAAACAAACAAATTCAAACACAACAAACAAACAAATTTACAAAAAACAAACAAATAATTCAAAGAAAAACACACAAACAATTTACAGAAAATAAACAAACATTCTTGATAAAAATAAAACTAAATCAACAGTCTTAATTATATTACTAGTATTGAAACCATTGTCCCCGGCAACGGCGCCAAAAACTTGGTGCGCGCGAGCTGCGCTATGGCTATACCGTAAGTGCACGGGTCGCCCAAGTAACAAAGTAGTGAGTGAGTTATCGTTCCACTGAGGACAAGGCCAAGCACTAGTGCAAATCTTAACTGTTGTTTAGCTCCTAGTATCTTGGAATCGACCTCCTTTTTAGATATAAATATTATTAATTCTCATGTTATTATGACATTATCTCTAATATCTCAATTTTTTAAAAATTCTTAATTTTTGGACATGTGATAAAATAAATTATAATTTAATTGGATGAATTAAATTAATGATTTTAAATGAAAAATGAAGGATTTTAAATGAGAAAAGTGAAATGTATATATGAATATACATAAAATATACATTATATATAAAAGTCAATAGAAAAAGTCAAAACTTTTTAAAAGAAAAGTCAAAGTCCAATGGCATTTTTGTAAATAAACTTTAGAAATTTAAAATTATTAAAATTATTCAAAAATGATTTATTTTTAAATGGAAGATGGATTTTTGGATTTTTAAATAATTAAATAATTAATTAAATAATATATATATATATATATATGTGGATATAAAAGTGAGAGAAAGGAAAGAGAAAGTGTCATCTTCTTCATCTTCTTCTTCTTTCCCTTTGAAGGCCAAATTTCTCCATTGAAGGAAGGGAGGATTTGCTTCTTTCATACTCTATGAATTGAAAGATTTCAAGTGTTCAAGTTGGATTTTTGGGAATTTTATCCATATTATGTAATTTTCCAACTTATTTCCTTGCATTTTCATGAAAGTTTGAATATGTGTGATTTGAATTTTTGATGTAGTATGATTTAATTGTTGGAATTTGTGTGTATGAAGTTTTTTTTTAGTATTTAACAATGATTTTAAGGGTTGATTGCAGAAATGGTTGAGTTTGGGTAAAGATTGGTGAAGAGAGAGAATTTAGGGTTATGTAATTTTTGGGTTTATGGAATCTTGTGGTTTAATTGTGAAAATTAATTCTAAATGAGTTGTTTTGATGCATAAGCAAGAAGTTAAAGACAAATATTAGATTTGGTTGTATTTGGATCGAGTTTGAGAATGGAAGTGGTGATTTAGGATTTTGGAAAAGTGATTTTTCAAAGTTGTTGAATTGTTTGATTTTATTGGTTAAAGTATGTTCTTTAATGATATAAGTGATGAATATAAGCTTGAAATGATAATTGGATTGAGTTGGAATGAAAAACCTTCAATGGGGCAAGGTCATGCCATTTTAGGGTTTTGGTCATAAGTGTGTTTTTGTATTGTAATTATTTTAAACATGTTAAAATATGTTTTTAATAATATAAATAAACTTAAATTACCAAATTGAATGGCCTAGTATGGTATTCCAAAGAAAAAGTGAGGTTAGCCTTAACTTTGGGATTTTTATTTGAATGATGTTTAATTATGATTTAAGATTGGAAATTCCTTGGAATGCAGTACTAAATGATTAATTGCCATTATATTTGGTATAGGCATTGAGGAGAGTTGATTTGCCCCATCCAAGTATTGAAGGGAAAGTTGGAAGAGAAGGTTGGAGGTGGCGTTTGAGTTTGTTTTTTGTTGCTCTTAGAGGTATATACAAACTTTGGATGAATTGGTTATATTTACATTACATTGGGCTTAACATATTTTGGATTGGAAAATGTGCTAAGCTACTTGATACATAGAACATGTATGAATAATGTGCTATGACATGTGTAATGTCATACATGTATTAAAAGCATTGTGAAAAGCCATTGCTAATAGTTAAATTGTGTAAAATGTGAAATGTGTATTATTTGAAAATGACCCAAAGTGTTTGGGTAATATCATTTGTTGTGTATATATTAAGGGCATTGTTAAAAAGCCATTGTGTAGACCCTTAATTTTTGACCCAATCTGGTCTGATATTTTTTATATAGTCCAAAATAATTTTTGTGGTATTTTAATTAAATAATATATATTTTAGTATTTATTATTTATTTATAATTTTTACTAAAAATTAAAAAGTAATATTAATAAAAATATATATAAAATAAATAAATAAAAATCGGCTACAAAATTTTTCATCACCGAAAGTGAATCGGCTGGGCAAATTCGCCACAGGAAATTGCCTGGCCGCCCAATTTTTTGCCCTCAATTTTTCGGCCCTTGCTGGCAAATTCGCGCGCAGCAGTTTTTTCGTCTGCATAATTTTCCAACGCAGTTTTTTCCGAAACCAAATTCTATTTGGTTTTGGTTTCTTTTCCTAATTGGTTTTAATTTTCTTAGACAATTAGAAGTAGAATTATTATTTTTCCTATAAATACCACATTAAAACAAATAATTAAGGGATCGAAAATTGGTTTTACTAAAAGGACGAAACTTGGGACTTCTGACTTGGGGAGGAAAAAAGAGACAAAAAACCCTAGGAGCAAGAGACATTAGCAACAAGAAGCAATCATCAACCCATCAAAGACAACAACATTGCCTTTGTTATTGTTCATCCAGAAATTAGTTTTTTGGTGGAACCAACAAACGGGGGTTTGATTATAAATCTTTGATTTTATTATATTCTTACTCTTAGATTCATGAATTGTTTAAGCATAATCATTTGTTTTGATATTGAGTCAGTAACCTAAATTATTAAACTTAGTAGTTTGTTTTACATATCAAATTGTCCATTCATCTAGTAGCCTAAGTCATTGATCAAAATTTCAAAAACCCTAAAATTGTTCTTCTATTTCCAAAACTTTAAAATCCTAAATTGCTTCTTTTGTTTCCAAAAACATTAAAACTCTAAATTGTTTTTCCCTGAACTATTTTCTTTATCATCTAAACTCTAACTTTTTGTCCAAAATTTCCAAATGTATTTTTACATCTCCAAATCCTAATCTTCTTTACAGTTTCTAAAAACTTTAACCATAATTGTTTCTATAAAACTCTAAACTGTTTTCTTAAATCCTAAGATCAAATATGTTTTCCAAAATACCAAAAACCCTCCTAATTCAGTAAACCCTAGTTTTCCTAAACCCTAATTCTTAAAACATCAAAACTTTATGACAAGTTCATCAACAACTAAAACCATAATCGAGTGAACCTAAAAACCCAATCTTTTAAAATTATAAACCCTAATGTCTTAAAAAAAAAAAACTCTAATTTCATGATGTTTGCTTAAAACCCTAACTAAACCTACTTTTTTAAATCACAGTTACATTATTTTCACAAAAACATCTAAAACCTCAAACCTTTTTAACATCTAGTAGATATGTTATTACTTCAAAATATTTCTCCATAAATTAAAGTAGCATATGCAAAACCCTAGTTATTGAACATAAAACCCTAAAAACCCTAATTGATGCATGAATCCCTAAAGTTAATATATTTACTATTTTATTTAAATTGGATAAATTTTTATTATATATTTTGATTGTTGTTTGATATCTTTGATGAATGATTAATTTATAACGAATGGTTATTTACTTTTATTAATTTATTTTGATTTCCAAATATTGTAAGAGGTATGTTTCCATATTTTTGGGTACCTCATGTCATGGGCATCATGTAATTTATTTTATTTTAAAGTTTTTGGACTAATATAAAGGGCATATTTTCACCTTTCGATGGGTGTCCTATTTAGTTTAGACATGAACGATGTAAGGACATGTTTCCATTCTCGGATGGGTGTCCATTTATTTACTTTGTTTGGACCTTGCTTTGATTTTAATATAATGATGCTTTATTTTAATTGTTGCATGTAATATTGATAATATTATCATATTTAAGAATTTTATAATATTAAGACCTGCAAAAGAGGCCGGTTCCAATAAACAAGGCGTTGTGGGTGTGCTGGGCCATTTCTCACCTTCCCCACACGTACCAACTTTTTGAACTCATTAGGGGGTTGGGGATTCCTTAGGAATTGATTCATCCACCCCTTTCTTTTTCCCGGCCCCGTTCAGGTGGCAACTTCATTTTCTCCAAGCTTAGGCCCGTGTTCTCTAAGGCCCCGAGCCTAAACAATGCCGAAGTTGCAAGAACCATTCCACTGGGAGTGGGGTCAAAAATTTCCGCTCACAGTGGAAACTCCACTGGGGATAAGAGAAGTTGATTCCGTTAGTCTTTTTATTATTCTATTCTTTTTTATCATGATATTATCCATTGCATCATATTAGATTGCATCGTGTGCATGAGTTAGGACACCCGTGTTACCCGTATTATGTTATGTAAAGGATACCATACTTTCACTCAAGGTATGGAGATCGAGCATGGCATAACCACTCATAGCCTCGTACCATTTGGTTTATACTTGCTATGGAAACCTAAGCCTTTTAACCCAAAGACTAAAGCTCATGTAATTGGCCTAGTTACTTTCCTTAGGTTTTACTCCAAATGCTTGTTGTTTGACTCCGGTTAATTTATCTTGGCTTAAATCATGGCTTATTTGGTTTGTTCTTTTTCTAATATGACCTAATTACATGGTAAGCTCAAAATAAATTTTTCTTTAAAGTCCAAAAGACTATAGCTATTTTTAAAACTTTTCAAAATGGTCTTTGGACATAAAACTTTTCTAAAAATAAATCAAAAATTCTTTTGACCCAAATACTAAACCTCTTTTTTGTAAAATTTGTTTACAATGGGCTTAAAAATAAAATTATTTTCATCCAACCTTTTCTTACAAAGAGCTTACAAATTATTTAGGTCAATTACGAAATACCAAAAATCAATTGTGAGCCTAGTTTATACTAAGAGTTATTAATCATGGGCTTGTTTTTGGCATGAATCATTAGTTACTTTTTCAAGTGAGAAATCTATTTATAATAAACATCTTAATTTAGTTTTAATCCAATATAGCATAAAAGCTACTTTAGTTGGTTAAATGGATTAAAACCTAATTAATGGGAATTATCATGAACTGATTTCCATTTTTGAAAATATAACTATTGGTTGAAAAGTTCCGAGGGAATTATTCGAAAAACAAGATACCCCATGTTGGTATTTTGTTAACCATATTACCTAGGAAAAGAGACTCGCCATTAGTGTCTGGATAATATAATGTCGGAAGGAACGTCCTAATTATCTTTCTTTGTTGATTGTTTGTGCATACATGCATACATTTGTATCTCGTATCATTGATCCTCTCTAGCTCACAGCCCTGCATTACGACAACTCAAAAGCTTACAACAATCCGACCTACGCCGAAGATGAAGAATCTAGCAGCAACTCAATCACTTGCTCACCAAAAGCAATGGAGCCCAAATAAATTCAAAGAATGGTGGACGAAACCCTCACTGCCAAGATGGAAGAAATAAAGAGGCCCTGGCTGAGACCATGAAGAACCAATTGGCTGCAATTTTAGGAAATCATGCCGACGCATTTGCTAGCACTAAGAAGCTGAAATACAAAGGGAAGGCTAAAGTTGGTGAAGTGGTTTTTGATGATGATAAGGTGATCATTGATAATGATGATGATAGGGCTCAATACTTCCAAGATCCTCAAGACAAGAAGAAAGAACTGAAGATTGTTGAAAGATCAGCTATTGAAAAAAATTGAGACTTCTGATGTTGAAAAGATGATTGTGGATTTAGAAAATAAATTTGAGAAAATGCTGAAAACCGAAGAAATGTCCGAAGTTGACAAATTATTTGAGCTAGACGAAGAAGTGCCATACAAATTCAAGACGCCATCTTTTGCAAAGTTTGATGGAACCAAAAATCCTCACCTCCATGTGAAGTAGTATATTACTATTATGTAGTCTGCCCCAGCTACTAAGGCTCAAACACTAAGTTACTTTATGCTCTCATTGGATCCTATTATCCAAAATTGGTTCAATACCTTAGAAGATGGAACACAAAAGAGTTGGCATCTGCTATACAAGACCTTTATCCAATAATATAGATACAACGTTGAGATGGAAAATACCTTAATGGAAGTTTAGTCCATTAGACAGAGGCCAAACAAAAATTTTGTGGACTATTTGAAAAGATGGAGAAATAAGGTCGCTTTGCTCAAGAAGAGGCCCGATGAATATGATCAAATGAGAATGATTGTCAGAGGGGTGTTGCCTAGTCTTCGTGAAAGGATGTCTCATGCGCTCATCCGTGATTTCAAAGATCTTCTCCAAGCTAGTCTGCAAATTGAAGAATGGGAAAGAGAGAAGAACCATTTTTCAACAAGAAGGAACGAGAAAGGAAACTATCAGTCTGGTAACCAAGGCATCCAAAAGGTAGTTGGTCTTAATGCTACTAGCCAAGGAACAAGAAGACAATTTTCAAAATTGGGGAAACTGCTATCTTGGGTTCTCAATAAGCTTCAAATGAAGGGATTGTTACAACCCTTAAATCCTCGTCCATTGCCTAACCCTCTCCCACCTAATTTCGACACTAAGGCATTTTGCCAATTTCATCAAATGCAAGGACACAACATGGATAGATGTGTGAGGTTGAGGCATGAGATCCAAAATTTGATTGATAGTGGAAAGCTGCCCAAACCCAACAAGCTGAACACCAAAGATAATCCATTACCAAGGTTCAATAGAGTATCTCCACCGGCAACCTTCATGGTAGGAAAAGGATTTGAGGAAAATTTTGTCTTATCCTCTTTTCAAGATGGGAATATTGAAGATGTGAAAGGAGAAAAAGCTTACACAATGAACTTCCCTTGGCTTGTTTGTTTTTCTTGTTTTATTTTCTTTATTTGGTGTTTTATGGAACAATCATGTTTTTCAAATTTAAAATTATTTGAATAATTTACTTTCATCAAAATTTTTGTTGGTCTTTGCTCATTTTGGTGCTCAACCAATGAGGAATCTAGGTTGATGTTCATAAATTAATGTATCGAGGCATCGTGACTCGAATGACTTTACTAGATGAGGGAATTGCTCTATAGCATTGAGTTGTGTATGCTTACTTAGAGAGGGCTCCTGCATAATTACCTTTGTCTAGGTCCTAGTCAGTCTTAGAACATGCTTTGACAAACTTTTGAGGCAAAATTGAAATCTGCTTATTTTAAGGGAGAAATGATCTAGGCATTGTTTGGTTAGCCAACAACTAGTATCCACCCAATTAAATATCAATCTCTAGTTGTCCCTTTAAGCCTTCATAAAATTTTATCTTTCTTTTCATTGGCTTACAAACCCCAACAACCTACCTTGAGCTATTGTGATACTTTTGACAAGTCTTATGATCACTAAGATGAAGAGGCAAGAAGATCAAAGAAAGAAATGAATAGTCAAGACCATGAAGATAGTTGAAGTTCTCAAGACCATAAGGGTAGTTGAAGTTCTCAAGACCATAAAGGTAGTTGAAGTTTTCCTAATATCTCCAATATATCAAGACAACATCAGAGTAACAAATGATTTATCCCTGTTAAAGAAGATTTATGTCACTCCACTCATCCATTATTGGAAACCCAAGTTGGTATAAACAAGACAACTCTTTTAGAGCTAGAACCAAAAAAAAAAGAAGAAAAGAAAAGAAGGAGAAAAGAAAAAAAAAAGGACAAAAAGAAAAGAAAAATAAAGCCTAAAAAGGCGGTTCAGAAAGCGGAATAAGTTCTCTTTTACCTAAAGCAGCAAAAGGCTTCCATTAAGTTTATAAGGAAAGTTTGACTTGAATTGGTCCAACCCAACCAAATATTCGATTAAAATCAGAGAAAAACGAGAAAGACTATCCAGTTTTTGAAAGTTCTGTGCTTGACAGTCCTACAAGGAAGAAGGAAAAAAAATGATAAAATGATCAAAGAAAGGGAAGAGTAAGAAAAATAAAAAGAAAGAAAAGGGAGAAGAAGAAAAGAAGCAAATTTGGGTACTAAACTTTTTGCGAGGGCAAAGATTGCCCTAATCAATATCCAGATTAATGCCAAGAAGATAGAAGGAATTTGGAGTCTAGCAAGATTGCTCCCAGCTGCCTAAAGTTCAAACAAGAAATTTGTAATGCGAAGGTTTGTCCATTGTGTCACATCAGCCACAATCTCAAAATGGCCTTCACTTAAACCTATGTCCCTTTTAGACCCCATTTCAAGCCTATCAATGTCCTATTGATCTCTCTTGGTTGGTAGAGTCTGTTAGTGGAGATAGTTTGGATAAGCATGCATATGAGATAGACAATATTCGAACTCAAATGAGATCTTTGACCAAGTAATGTGTATGTGCATATCTGAAGTGCAACAATTCTTGCTTAAATAGAAATGATTCCCGAGTTTAGTACTATAACTAGGGTTGTCATGTTATAGATATGTTAATTTGAAAATCAAGTCCTGAGGTACATTAACATTGATTTGGCAAGACCAACATTTGATTTAAAAAAAAATAGTTGCAGTAAAGATAAAAATTATATATTTTCATTATTATTTTTATACTTATTAACAATATTTCCTCAATTGATACAATATTCATAGATCACTAAGAAGGAGGTGGTATATCATCAAATAAAGCTCTGAAAAAATCATCGCCTGTTGAAGGAGGAGGCATATCACTTGTCTTGAGTCCGCCAGAAGTAGGAGCACCTAAATCTCTATTACCTTGGAATTCAGATCTGTAACGGTCCTCATCCGAAGTAGACGAAAGGATCTCATGGTCATCAGCTTGGGGGCCTCTAAATGAAGAAGCACCAGGATCTCTCATCCCCTGAAAGTGGAAGTCTCGAAAATCTCGCTCTGACTGGTGATACAATTTCTCAAAATGGATGACCTGTTGACAACTAGTGGCCAACTCTTTTTGAAGTTTCTTGTTTTGTTCTTGAAGCATCCATTGTGAGCCAGAAAGGAAAAGAGTAAGAGCATACATAATCATGCATACATATAGCATAAATTATCATGGAACAAGAAAACCTACCAGGTAATTCATATCAATGCCCTATGGATGAGATAGCATCTCCGGTTGATTAGATTGAGAAAATGGAGGAGCGGTAAACGAAGGTCTAGCCTCATGACCAAACGATCCAGCAACCTGCAACAATCATTAAAAAATTCAAAATAAGTTAAGAAAGAAGCAATTGCAATGGAAAAATGGTAAAAGTTTACATGAGAAGTGCTAGCACCGAGATGTGAGACAAACTTTCCTCCCTCTCCATGATACTCCTCTTCATCTCTATCCTCATTTTTCTCGGGAATCTCCCATACACCAATAGGGGATACATCAAAGTTCAAGAGCCCTATTTGAATAAACTGGGTATAAGATACACCCGGTGGATAGAGAAATGTTTCAACATCATAACCATGTCGAGCCAACCACTATGCATTCTCTGACATTGATGTGATATTTAAAGTATATTTTGAACAATGCATCGGGATCCTCCACTGCTCGGGACTAAGAAACCACTCATATACTCCCTCTCCGAGAAATTAGCCACTGGACACAGGGCCGGCAATGACTATGCGGTTATGTTGAAAAGGCAGTGCTGCATTCATGGAGGAAGTCTAGTTCGTCAGCTCTTCTATGTTTCACCAGGCCAAATTGACCTACAAAAAGACATAAGGTAAGTGAACTTTTATATAAATTTTAAAGTATACTAATGCTATTTTACCTGGCCCCAGGTTAAGCAGCTCAAGACAAAGCGTTGGGTATACACATGGTGAGAGCAAGGAACTTCTACACAATCTGACAACCAAAAATTTAAATTCGGATACCCGATTCTCTCTCAGGAAATACTAGGCACCCTCATAAGATTGTGCTCATATGCCCATGCCTACAACAATAATAAAAATCAAATTCATGCAAGAATAAGAATGGAATTAACATTGGTGGAAGAAAAGTACCTCGACAACGGCCATAAAGCCAACAAAAGACTTCTTATTTCTGCAAATTTTGTCAAGTTCATGGTAATGATAGGCAAGACCAGCTTCACCCCAGCCATAAAGTGGTACCATACTCATATCAGTAAGGGTGCTCAACACCGACAAATGAATGGCAAATTCGGTGCTGCCTAAAATGGTCAACCCAAGCAAATACAACAAAAACCCTCGAGCATATTGTTTGGTTGTTTCTCTATGAACTCATCCTTCGTAGTTCATCTAATAACTCTGAATTGGCTTAATTTTTCTCTTGAAAGGCCCTTTAAATGATGGTTCCATGAGAATTAACTATTGGATTTCTTTGAATGTCAGGATATCATTGGTAAGAGGGACTGGAAGGCCATAGTACCGGATACCAGTTATGGCTATATAATCGACTGGGCCAATGGTCATTTCTCCTATAGGTAGGTGAAAAGTATGGGTTATGTCCATCCACCATTTTGAAAATGCTTGAAATATGCTTTTGTCTATCGGATACTCCTCAAATGGTAATTGCAAGATAAAGCTTTCAAAACCGCAATCTCGGATAATTCGTCTTACCCGAGAAGGCGCTACATCTTACCATTGTCAGGCTTTGTAGACACACCCTCCGCCCTATATAACTCAACGATCACGCTAACACGAAGATAGGTAAGTCAACACAAGGTAGGTATATCATCATATCAATACCACTGATTTTTAGGCTAAATTTATTTTTAGTCTATCTATTTACTTAAATTCTTAAATATATTCATCTAATTAATTTATTTTTCATAAATCTTAATAAAAAAATAACAAAAAACAAACAAAAAATAAAAAGAAAAAAATATATATAAAGAAAAAGAAAAAAAAAAGAAAAGAATAAAAAGAGAAATAAAAAAGGAAAACAAAAAAAAAACAAACACACAAATAATAAAAACACAAAACAAAAGGAAGAAACGAAAAAATGAAAAATAATCTGCTGTTAAAATAAATAATTACCTTGCTCTTTTGATTTGTACTGCTATGAAGTAGACTTATATTTCGATCTTCATGCCGCCGAATAAACTCCAATAACTCAACATTAGATCGAGTTCCTGATCTTGAAGTATGCATTTTCTCCTCAACTCTATGTTGAACTCTCTGAGATAAGAATGTATAAGTATGAATGAAATGAAGAAATGAGCCGAGCTTTATATAGAAAATCTGCAAGGGAAAAAGACAAAAATTAAAAAAAAAATAGTATTCTCGTGAAAAAAAAAAAGAAAAGGTAAATTTTACTATTGATAAATAGTAAATGACTATTGACAAATAGTAAATGAATAGTATTGAATAGTGCATAAACAGTAACTACGCAGTAAATAAATAGGAAACTCAATTATTCAATTCAATCATTCAGATACTTGCGTGTATATAAATATTTTTGCACTTTAAAAATATTTTTACACCCAGGGGGAAAGAAGATATGTGCATGGTAAAAATCAGCTTTTTTTTTCAGACATTTAAATCAGCTAAGTATCCTACTGACTACAATTATTTTTTTGCAGACAATTAAATCTCTCTTAGCTTAGGTCCAAACCTAAATTACCCTTATGTACAGAACTTAGCTCGAGTTCATAACCCTAATTACCCTTAAGTCAAGAACTTAGCTTGGGTCCAGAATCTGAATCTCTCTTAAGTCTAAAACTTAGCTCGGTTCCAGAACCCTAATTACCCTTAAGTCCATAACTTAGCTCTGGTCCAGATCCCAAATCTCTCTTAAGTCCACAACTTAGCTCACGTCCAAAACCCAAATTATCCTTGAGTCCAGAACTTAGCTGGGGTCCAGAACCCAAATTACCCTTAAGTTTAGAACTTAGCTCGGGTTCAGAACCCAAATCATCCCGGGCCCAGAACCTAAGTCTTTTTTTAATCCAGAACTCAAATCGGGTTCAGAACCCAAATAATCTCGGGTCTAGAACCTAAGTCTTTTTCGAGTCTAGAACTCGAACCGGGTCCAGAACCTAAACCATCCTGGGTCCAGAATCCAAGTTTTTTCAGAGTTTAGAACTCGAACCGGGTCCAGAACCCAACACCTAAACCATCTCAGGAAAATTAAGTCTATCACATTGCTTTTCACTCTCTTTTTCCATAGTCTCAGATCGTTCAAGCAGGGGGCAAACTGTAGACCCTTAATTTTTGACCCAGTCTGGTCCGATATTTTTTATATAGTCTAAAATAATTTTTGTGGTATTTTAATTAAATAATATCTATTTTAGTAATTATTATTTATTTATAATTTTTAATAAAAATAAAAAGTAATGTTAATAAAAAAAATATATATAAAATAAATAAAAATCGATGACGAAAAAATTGGCAACGAAAAATTTCATCGCCGAAAGTGAATCGGCTGGGCCAATTCACCGCAGGAAATTTCTGTGGCAAATTGGCTATCCGCCTAATTTTTCGCCCGCAATTTTTTGGCCCTCGTTCGAAATTTCACCCACAACAGTTTTTTCCGAAACCAAATTCTATTTGGTTTTGGTTTCTTTTCCTAATTGGTTTTAATTTCCTTAGAAAATTAGGAGTAGGATTATTATTTTTTCTAGAAATACCACATTAAAACACATAATTAAGGGATCGAAAATTGGTTTTACTGAAAGGACAAAACTTGGGACTTCTGACTTAGGGAGGAAAAAAGAGATAGAAAACCCTAGGTGCAAGAGACATTAGCAACAAGAAGCAATAATCAGCCCATCAAAGGCAGCAACATTGCCTTTGTTATTGTTCATCCAGAAATCGATTTTTTGGTGGAACCAACAAACAAAGGTTTGATTATAAATCTTTGATTTTATTATATTCTTATGTTTAGATTCATGAATTGTTTAAGCATAATCATTTGTTTTGATATTGAGTCAGTAACCTAAATTATTAAACTTAGTAGTTTTTTTTACATATCAAATTGTCCAATAAACCAGTAGCCTAAGTCATTGATCAAAACTTCAATGTTCTTCTATTCCTAAAACTTTAAAACCCTAAATTGTTTCTTCCGTTTCTAAAAAATTTAAAACCCTAAATTATTTTTCCTCGAACTATTTTCTTAATCATCTAAACTCTAACTTTTTGTCCAAAATTTTCAAATGTCTTCTTAAATCTCCAAACCCTAATCTTCTTTACAGTTTCTAAAACCTTTAACCATAATTGTTTCTATAAAACTCTAAACTATTTTCTTAAATCCTAAGATCAAATATGTTTTCCAAAATACCAAAAACCCTAATTTTCTGAAAACCCTAATCCATTCAACCCTAGTTTTCCTAAACCCTAATTCTTAAAACATCAAAACTTTATGACAAGTTCATCAACACCTAAAACCATAATCCAGTGAACCTAAAAACCCAATCTTTTAAAATTATAAACCATAATGTCTTAAAAAAACCCTAATTTCATGATATTTGCTTAAAACCCTAACTAAACCTACTTTTTAAAATCACAGTAAGATTATTTTCATAAAAACATCCAAAACCTTAAACCTTTTTAACATTCAGTAGCTATGTTATTACTTCAAAATATTTCTCCACGAATTAAACTAGTATATGCAAAACCCTAGTTATTGAACATAAAACCCTAAAACCCCAATTGTTGCATGAATCCCTAAAGTTAATATATTTACTGTTTTTATTTAAATTGGATGAATGTTTATTATATATTTTGATTGATTTTGATATTGTAGACCTTAATTTTTGACCCAGCCTGGTCCGTTATTTTTTATATAGTCCAAAATAATTTTTGTGGCATTTTAATTAAATAATATTTATTTTAGGATTTATTATTTATAATTTTTAATAAAAATAAAATGGTAAAATTTCATAAAATAAAAAAATATAATAAAATAATAATAATAAATATAAATAAAAATAAAAATCGGCGACGGAAAAAATTCATCGCCGAAGGTTAAATTGGCCAGGCCAATTAGCCAGCAGGAATTTCCTGCGGCGAATTGGCCCCAAGTCGATTCACCGCAGGAAATTACTACGGCGAATTGGCTGGTCACCCAGCGCTCGCCCGTAATGATTCTCGCAAATCCTAGCAATTTTCGCCCGGATTTTTTTGCCAGCGCAATTTTTCAATGCAGTTTTTCCGAAATCAAATTCTATTTGGTTTTAGTTTCTTTTCCTAATTGGTTTTAATTTCCTTAAATAATTATAAGTAGTTTATAATTTTTCCTATAAATAACACATTAAAACTCAGAATTAAGGGATAAAAAATATTAGTTTTTATTGGAGAAAAAAAGAGACAGAAAAACCCTAGCACAAGAGACATTAGCAACAAGAAGCAAACAACAATCCATTCAAAGGCAGCAGCACTGCATTTGTCATTGTTCATCCAGAAATCAATTTTGGTGGAACCAACGAACTCAGGTTTGATTATAAATCTTTGCTTTGATTATATTTACAATGTTATTGCCATATTATCTTTTAATTTCATCTATCATTGATTTTTGTTTCAGTAACCTAAATCATTAAACTTGATAATATGTTCACCCAGCAACCTTAATCTGTTTCCAAAACTTCAAAAGCCCTAAACTACTCTTCTATTTTCAGAAATCTTAAAACCTTAAAGTGTTTCTCTCCTATTTCCAAAAACATCAAAACCGAAAAACTATTTTTCTTTTTCCAGAAGCCTTAAAGACCCTAAAACTATTCTTCTGCTTCCAAAGCTTTAAAACACTAAATTGTTTTTCTGAACTATTTTCATCTAAACCATAACTTTTTGTCCAAAATTTCCAAATGTTTTCTTAAATCTCCAACCCCCTAATCTTCTTTACGTTTTCTAAAAATCATAATTATTTTTATAAAACTCTAAACTATTTTCTTAAATCCTAAAATCAAATATGTTTTCCAAAATATCAAAAACCCTAATTTTCTAAAAAAACTAATATGGTAAACCCTAGTTTTCCTAAACCCTAATTCTTAAAACCTCACAATATTATGACAAATAAATCTAAACCCTAAAGCCATAATCCAATAAACCTAAAATCACAATCTGGTAACCATGAATTATAAACCCTAATGTCTTAAGATTCTAAAACCCTAATTTCATGATGTTACCCCTAAACCCTAATTTGATTAACCAAAAAGCCTTACTACTTTCTTAAATTCATAAAACCTTAATACATTCCAATTTTTCATTATCTTTACAGTAGCATAAATAATAACAATAATAATTCTAAAATCCCAAAACCTTAAATGTTAATTAAAGAACTCTAAATTGAGACCTAAACCTAAATTCGTATCTTTATTGCTTTATTTAATTTTAGATTTAATTGTGTAGTTTATTATATATTTTGATGGTTGATTTAATTTCAATGCTTCATTTATTTAATTTACCATGAATGATTATTTTCTTTATTGTTATGATTATTATTTGGTTGTTTTAGTATTAAAATTGCAAGAGGTATGTTTCCACTTTGTGGGTACCTCATTAGTTAAATATCATGTAATTTAAATTTCTTTTATATTTTGGATCAATTTAAAGGACATGTTTCCATCTTTTGGTGGGTGTCCTATTTAGTTTAGACATGGACGATGTAAGGACATATTTCCATCCTTGGATGGGTGTCCATTTATTTGCTTTGTTTGGACATTGCTTTGATTTTAATATATTTATGCTTTATTTGAATTGTTGCATGTAATATGGATAATATTGTTATACTTAAGAATTTTATAATATTAAGACCTGCAAAGGAGGCTGATTCCAATGAACCGGGCGTTGTGGGGGTGCTGGGCCATTTCTCACCTTCCCCACACGTATCCAACTTTCTGAACCTATTAGGGGGTTGGGGATTCCTTAGGAACTGAGTCATTCACCCCTTTCTTTTTCTCGGCCCATCCGGGTGGCAACTCCATTTTCTCCAGGCTTAGGTCCATGTTCTCTAAGGCTCCGAGCCTAAACAGTGCCGAAGTCGCAAGAACCATTCCACAGGGAATGAGGGCAAAAATCCCCACTCACAGTGGCAACTCCACTAGGGATAAGAGAAGTTGATTTTGTTGGTCTTTATATTATTCTATTCATTCTTATAATGATATTATCCACTGCATCATATTAAATTGCATCGTGTGCGTGAGTTAGGATGCCCGTGTTACCCGTGTTGTGTTATGTAAGGGATACCATACTTTCACTCAAGGTATGGAGATCGAGCATGGCATAACCACTCATAGCCTCGTGCCATTTGGTATATACTTGCTATGGGAACCTAAGCCTTTTTAACCCAAAGACTAAAACTCATGTAATTGGCCTAGTTACTTTGCTTAGGTTTTTACCCCAAATGCATGTTGTATGACTATGGTTAATTTATCTTGCCTTAAATCATGGCTTATTTGGTTTGTTCTTTTTCTAATATGATCTAAATACATTGTGAGCTCAAAATAAATTTTTCTTTAAAATCTAAAAGACCAAAGCTATTTTCAAAACTTTTCACGATGGTCTTTGGACATAAAACATTTTCTAAAAATAAATAAAAAAAATCTTTTCTCAAGACTCAAATACAAAGCCCAAAATCCATTTTTTTTCTAAAATCTTTTTACAATGGGCTTAGAAACAAAATTATTTTCAACCTTTTCTTACAAAGAGCTTGCAAATGATTTAGGTCAATTATGAAAATACAAAAAATCAATTGTGAGTCTAGTTTATACTAAGAATAATTAATCATGGGCTTGTTTTTTGTATGAATCACTAGTGTTGTCCCAAGATGGCAACCAAGAGGGGGGGTGAATAGGTTTCCTCAAGAAATAATGACAATTAAAAAACTCAGTAAAACAGAAATGCGGAATAGAGAGATGGTTGAGTAATGGAAGAAAGAAATAACACACAAGATTTATAGTGGTTCGGATTTACTTCAATTCTACATCCACTTCCTTAACAACTTGTTAAGGTTCCACTAATCTTTGAAGTTTTTACAAGCTCAGTTCCAGCTTTGGTGTTTTCACAAGTTCACACCTAACTTCACAAGTGTTTTCTAAGGCTTACACTCAAGAACCTTTAAGGAGTTTTTAAGGCTCACTCTCACAACCCAAACAAGAGTTTTACAAGGCTTACTCTTACAACCCAAGTGTTTTCCAAGCTCACACTCAAACTTATACAATGGTGTTTTCAATGCTTACACCTAACATTCATTACAATTCAAATGTAAGTTTAAGTAAAAGAAAAGTTGTTTCTTGGCTATCAAATTCTATATTGCTTCACTTCTATATTTCTTTTCTTATAGAAGCACTGTATTTATAGCCAATGTGGTCTTACTAGCCGTTATTGATAGTAAGAATAAAGTCTTGGTAGTTTAGACCTTCTTTATTAAATTGTATGATGTATTTCGTGGTCGTCCTTCATACAAGGATGGTCGTCCTTGGACAAGGTATGGTCGCTGTATTTAAAAAAGCTTCAACGGTCGAATTTTAGTGCTCTGCAGTAGGAATCTTGCTCATGATGTGATTGTCGGGACGGTCGCGCCTAACAAAGGTGCGGTCGCCCTTTTTGAATGTTGAAGTGGGTTTATAACGGTCATGTCACGTGTCATTCTCTGACAGGGCAGAAGAGATGTCCGCCAAAATTTGAATGCCGCGGTCGCCCTAGGTAGCATCTCGTGGTCTAGTTGACAAACTCGCGTCGAACTTCTGGACGCACTTGAGGTCGAGAACACTACTGTCTCTTTAAGCAATTTTCTCCTGCATTGGCAGAGTGGTCGCGAATATGAACGCGCGGTCGCTAAAGTGGTAAGCGAGGCCGTATCATTCGCCGTTCTTGTCACCGCGAACCTTACTGTGATTAGAATGATTTGAGTTCCTTGGGTAGCGGTCGTCCATGACTTAGGACGGTCGCTCTTCTTTAGGTGCGGTCGCTACTGAGGATGGGTTTCTGACCGCGAAACCTACTGTGATAAGGTTTCATCCTTTAATTGAATGGTGCGGTCGTATTAAGGTGTGGTGCGACCGCTAGAAGTGTTCTGTTCAGCTTTATTTGAAGTAACCTAAGCCTGCAACAAGATTCTCCAAATACATGTTAAATGGATCATTCAATTTGAGTTGTCAAGGATCAAAATTGAGATCATTTGTCTAACAATTAGTTACTTTTTCAAGTGAGAAATCTATTTATGATAAACCTCTTAATTTAGTTTTAATCAATATAGCATAAAAGCTACTTTAGTTGGTTGGATGGATTAAAGCCTAATTAATGGAAATTATCATGAAATGATTTCCATTTTTGAAAATATAACAATTGGTCAAAACATCCGAGGGAATTATTCAAGAACAAGATACCTCATGTTGTTAATTTGTTAACCATATACCTAGGAAAAGAGACTCGCCATTCATGTGTGGATGTTATAAGGTTGGAAGGAACGTCCTAATTATCCTTGTTTGTTTATTGCTTGTGCATACATGTATACATGCATTTGCATCTCATATCATTGATCCTCTCTGGCTCACATCCCTGGATTACGACAGTTCAAAATATTACGACAATCCAACCTACGCCAGAGATGAAAAATCTAGCAACGTGTGAGCGGAGATTTTTGTCCCCACTCCTACTGGAATGGTTCTTGCGACTTTGACACTTTTTAGGCTCGGGTCTTAGAGAACGCATGCCTAAGTCTAGAGAAAATGGAGTCATCACCGGGACGGGCCTGGAAAAAAGAAAGGAGTGGATGACTCGATTCCTAAGGAATCCCCAACCCCCTAATGGGTTCGAAAAGTTGGGTACATTTGGGGAAGGTGAGAAATGGCCCAGCACACCCACAACACTCGGTTCATTGGAACCGGCCTCCTTTATAGGTCTTAATATTATAAAATACTTAAATATAACAATATTATTCATATTACACACAATAATTAAAATAAAGCATCATTATATTGAAATAAAAGCAATGTCCAAGAAAAACAAATAAATGGACACCCATCCGAGGATGGAAACATGCCCTTACAGCACCCATGTCTAAACTAATAGGACACCCACCAAACAGTAGAAACATGTCCTTTTCATTGGTTTAAAATATAAAAGAAATTTAAATTACATGATATTTAACTAATGAGGTACCTATAAATTTGAAACATACCTCTTACAGCATTTGGAAATCAAAATAAATCGATAGAAGTAAATAACCATTCATCATAAATAAATCATTCATCAAAGATATTAAACATCAATCAAAATATAAACATTCATCCATGATAATTTAAATAAACCAAGCATTGAACTTAAATAAATCAAAGCATATAATAAACTATATAATCAAATATAAAATTAAATAAAACAAGTAAAGATTCAAATTAGGGCTACTATTTCTATTTAAGATTCTTTATTTAATGTTTAGGGTTTTGGAATTTATGGGTTTAGGATACTGTAAGTTTTAAGGGAATTGAAATGGATTAAGGTTTTATAATTTAAAACATTGATAAGGTTCTTTGATTAACCAAATTAGGGTTTGAGGTGTAAAATCATGAAATTAGGGTTTTAGAATATTACAACATTAGGTTTATGATTATTAGCTTCTGAAATATTATTTTTAGGCTTACTGTGTTGAATTTTAATATTTAGGTTTATAAGGTTTTAAGGTTTTAAGGATTAGAGTTTAGAAAAATTAGGGTTTACAGTTTTAGAAGAATTAAGGTTTAAGAACACTTAAGGTTTAGGTTTACTAGTTTAGGGTTTACTGTTTTGGTTTTGAAGTTGAATTAGGGTTTTTAGTGTTTAGGAGAATCTATTTGATTTTAGAATTTGAAAAAATAATTTATAGTTTTATAAAGCTTTATGTGATTTTTAGAAGCTGTAAGTTAAATTTAGGGTTTGGATATTTAACAAAACATTTGGAATTTTGAAAAAGAATTACAAGAAAACCAGTTTAGAGTTTTTAAAAGCTTTTGGAAATAAACAAAATGATTTAAGTTTTATAGAAACAGAAAAGATATTTTTTAGGGTTTTTGGAAATAAAAGGATTCAACTTAGGGTTTTGGAAAATTGGAAAGCACATTAGGGTTTTGGTAAATTAATGAAACAATTTAAGGTTTTGAAAAGTTGGAAAGTAGATTAGGGTTTTAAGATTTTGAAGAAATAGATTAGGGTTCTTAGATTTTAGAAGAAACAGAAACAACAATTTTAAGATTTTTGGAAATAAGGGAGACGATTTAAGGTTCTAAGCTTTAGAAAAAGTAAATTAGGGTTCTAAGGTTTTTAAAGTCAAAAGAGATAATTTAATGATTCAAGCTACTGTGAAGAAAAAAGAGATTAGATATTCATACCTTCGATTGTTGGTTCCACCAAAAATTACTTCTTGGATGAACAAGGACAAAGGCAAGATGGTTGCCTTTGATGGTTTTGATTGCTTGCTTCTTAAAGTTCGACCTTATGTTCCAAAATTTTTTCCTCCTCAAAATCCAGTTCGACCGTTCTAAAGTTTTTCAGTTGTTAATCCACTCGATTGTCCTCCAAAAGCCCTCCTCTTCTGTGTTGTTTTTTAGTTGTTATAGAAGATTTGTATGATTAATTCAATTTGTTTACGGAAACTATCATTAATTAGGAAAAGGAAACCGAAACCAAATAGAATTTGGTTTCGAAAAAAATTACGTCCGAAAAATTTTGCTGGCGAAAAAATTACTGCGAGAAACTGCGTGGAACTATGAGAGTCGGGCGAGCGAAATTGGCTGCGGGCCATTTCGTCAAGCCTTTTCGGAGATGAAGTTTTTCATTGCCAATTTTTATTTTTATTTATTTTATTATTATTATTATTATTCATTTTTTATCAATTATAAAAACTAAATACTAAGACATATTATTCAATTAAGATAATATAAAAATTATTTTGGACTAATTAAAATATATTAGATAACACAAAAATTATTTTAGATTAATTAAAATATATTGGGCCATACTGGGTCAAAAATTAAGGATCTACAGCTTGCCCCCTGCTTGAACGATCTGAGACTTTAGTAAAAGAGAGTGAAAAGCAATAAGACTTAATTTTTGAGATAGTTGAGGTTTTGGGTTCTGGACCCGAGATATTTGGATACTCGATCCTAAACTAGACATGGATACTCAATCCTAACTTGATTTGGATACTCGAACCTAAATTGGATTGGGATACTCGATCCTAACTTGATTTGGATACTCGATCCTAAATTGGATTGGGATACTCGATCCTAAACTGGATTTGGATACTCGATCCTAAACTGGATTTGGATACTCGATCCTAACTGGATTTGGATACTCGATCCTAAACTGGATTGGGATATTCGATCCTAACTGGATTTAATTACTCGATCCTAACTGAATTTGGATACTCGATCCTAAATTGGGTTTGGATACTCGATCCTAAATTTGATTGGGATGCTCGATCATAAATTGGATTTTAATACTTGATCCTAACTGGATTTGGGTACTCGATCCTAAATTGGATTGGGATACTTGATCCCAACTGGATTTGGATACTTGATCCTAAATTGGATTGGGATACTCGATCGTAACTGGATTTGGATACTTGATCCTAAATTGGATTTGGATACTCGATCCTAACTGGATTGGGATAGTCGATCCTAAATTGGATTTGGATACTCGATCCTAAACAAGATTTGGATACTCGATCCTAAACTGGATTCGGATACTCGATCCTAAACTGGATTGGAATACTCGATCCTAACTAGATTTGGATACTCGATCCTAAATTAGATTGGGATACTCGATCCTAAATTTGGTTGGGATACTCGATCCTAAACTGGATTTGGATTGGGATACTCGATCCTCAATGGATTGGGATACTTTGACTCGAGATTGAATTCAATTTAATTGACCCTTTATCAGTTGTGGATTCTGGCTTAACTTGTTGTTCCATTCTTTTGTTCTTCCTTTCGCAAAAAATCAGCTATTTTTAGTTGGCCCTCATATCTTCTCCTTGCCCCCAACGTGGCAAAATACAAGTGAGTTTGAAAATATTTGGTATAGAAACTCAAAAAATTGAAAAGGAGAAACTTTGCCCCTTGTGTAGGCTCAAACCAAAGATTTTTTCCATGCAAGCTTTGATTGATGCTTTTGACGTCTAGTTCTTTGCACAAGCACGTATTTCTTCTCTTTGCAAAATGACTGGAGCTTCCACAAGCGAATAGGCTTTCCATGCCCCCTTGATTCAATATCTTCTTTTGATTCTTTACTTCGCAGGGTGTTCACTATTCATTTTGATAAGGAATAGACAATGCAAGACAAGAAAGTGCGATGTGATATGCTCATGTATGCATGATATGCATGAATAATAATTACAGTCGTTCCATTGACTCACAGACTGAGGTGTTCAACAGAAGTGTTCTCATTGGTTAATTTTTGACTCTCGTTCAAGTGTTGTATTGGAATGATCAAAAGCTTTTGCATTTGTGGCTTTTATCTTTAAGATGTTGAAAACATGAGTGGTGGAGACCCTAAGCAGCAGAGTTAGGGATGCATCCATTTCAAACTATATTTCAGCATGTCGGTTGGTAGTTTCTTCATAACTTTGCCAATAATCATTTCCTTTGCCCAATGTGTCCTTTGGAGATTCGACAGTTTAACATACTCCCCTTAGCTTGAAGGCTTTGTATGGCAAAATTATTTTTTATTTTATTTTATTTATTTTTATTTTTTATTTTTTTTATTTTGAAATCAAATGTTGGCTTTGCCAAATCAATGTCAATGTACCTCAGGACTTGATTTTTCAAATTAATATATCTATAACATGACAACCCTAGTTACCGTACTAAACTCGGGAATTATTTCTATTTAAGTAAGAATTGTTGCACTTCAGATAGGCACATACACATTACTCAGCCAAAGGTCTCATTTGAGTTTAAATATTGTCTATCTCATATGCATGCTTATTCAAACTATCTCCACTAATAGACTCTACCTACCAAGAGAGATCAACAGGTCTTTAATAGGCTTGAAATGGGGTCTATAAAGGACACGGGTTTAAATGAAGGCCATTTGTAAGTTGGAGTTGATGTGACACAATGGACAAACCTTTACACTAAAAATTTCTTGTTTGAACTTTAGGCAGCTGGGAGTAATCTTGCTAGACTCCAAATTCCTTCTATCTTCTTGGCATTAATCTGGATTTTGATTGGAACAGTCTTTTCCCTTGCATAAAGTTTGGTACCCAAATTCATTTCTTTTCTTCTTCTCCCTTTTCTTTCTTTTTATTTTTCTTACTCTTCCCTTTCTTTGAGCATTTTATCATTTCGTCCTTCTTCCTTGTAGGACTGTCAAATACAAAACTTTCAAGAACTGGATGGTCTTCCTCCTTTTTCTCCAATTTTCATTGAATCTTTGGTTGGGTTGGACTAATTCAAGTCAAAATGTCTTTATAAACCAAATGGAAACCTTTTGCTGCTTTAGGTAAAAGAGAACTCAGTTGGCTTTCTAAACCGCCTTTTTGGGTTTCATTTTTCATTTTTCCTTTTTGTTTTCTTCTTTTTTCCTTTCTTTTATTTTCCTTCTTTTTTCTCTTTTTTTTTGGTTCTAGCTCAAACAGAGTTGTCTTATTTGTACCAACTTAGGTCTCTAATAATGGATGAGTGGGGCGACATAAATCTTCTTTAACAGGGATAAATCATTTGTTACTCCGATGTTGTCTTGAAATATTGGAGATATTAAGTGAACTTTAACTACCCTTATGGTCTTGAAAACTTCAACTACCCTTATGGTCTTGAGAACTTCAACTACCCTTATGGTCTTGAGAACTTTAACTATCCTCATGATCTTGACTAATCATTGATTTCTTTGATCTTCTTGCCACTTCACCTTAGTGATCATAAGACTTGTCAAAAGTATCACAATAGCTCAAGGTAGGTTTTTGGGATCGTAAGCCAATGAAAATAAAGCTAAAATTTTATGAAGGCTCAAAGGGACAACTAGGGATGGATATTTAATTGGGTGGATACTAGTTGTTGGCTAACCAAACAATGCCTGGATCATTTCTCTCTTAAATAAGTATTGTTCAATTTTGCCTCGAAAGTTTTTCAAAGCATGTTCTAAGACTGACTAGGACCTAGACAAAGGTAATTATGCAGGAGCCCTCTCTAAGTAAGCATACACAATTCAATGCTATAGAGCAATTCCCTCACCTAGTAAAGTCATTCAAGTCATGATGCCTAGACACATTAATTTATGAACATCAAGCTAGATTCCTCATCGGCTGAGCACCAAAATGAACAAAGACCAACAAGATTTTGATGAAAGTAATTCATTCAAACAAACTTGAAAAACATAATTGTTCAAATTAAATATTAAAGAAAGTAAAATCGAAAAGCAACATTTAAGCTAAGGAAAGTTCGTTGAGTTTAAGCTTCTTTTCCTTTCATATCTTTAACATTTCCATCTTGAAAAGAGGATAAAACAAAATCTTCTTATAATCCTTTTCCCACCATGAAGGTTGTCGGTGGAGGTACTCCTCCAAACTTAGGCAAAGGATTATTCTTGGTATTGGGCTTGTCCAGCTCTGGTAGCTTACCACTATCGATTAGATCTTGGATCTCATGCTTCAATTGGGTATATCTATCATTCTTATGTCCTTGAGTCTGATGAAATTGACAAAAAGCCTTAGTATCAAATTTTGGGGGTAAAGGATTAGGCAAAGGTCGAGGGGCCAATGGCTGTACTAGTCCCTTCTTTTGTAGCTTGTTGGAGATCCAAGACAAAGGTTTCCCCAATTTTGAGAATTATCTTTTATTTCCTTGACCAGTCGCATCAACTTCTTTTTGCATGCTTTGATTGATAGGCCAATAATTCCCTTTCTCATTCCTTTTTATTGAAAAATGGTTCTTCTCTCTTTCCCACTCTTCAATTTGCAGACCAGCTTGGAGAAGATCTTTGAAATCACGAATGAGTGTATGAGACATCTTTTCACGAAGACTAGGCAACACCCCTCTCACAATCATCCTTCTTTGATCAGATTCATCGGGCCTCTTCTTGAGCAAAGCAGCCTTATTTCTCCACCTTTTCACATAGTCCACAAAATTCTCATTTGGTCATTGCCTAATGGACTCAACTTCCATTAAGGTAACTTCCATTTCAACGTTGTATCCATATTGCTGAATGAAAGCCTTGTATAACTTGTCCCAATCTTTTTGAGTACTTTCTTCTAAAGTGTTGTACTAATTTTGAACAATAGGGTCCAATGAGAGCATGGAGTACCTTAGAGTTTGAGCCTTAGTAGCTCGGGCAGACTGCATAGTAGTGATATATTGCTTCACATGGAGGTGAGGATTTCCGGTTCCATCAAACTTCGCAAAAGATGGCATCTTGAATTTGTATGGAACTTCTTCGTCTAGCTCAAATAATTTGTCAACTTCGGACATTTCTTCGATCTTTAGTTTCTTCTCAAATTTCTTTTCTATGTCTGCAATCATCTTTTCAACATCAGAAGTTTCAATTTTCTCTATAGCTGATCTTTTAACAATCTTCGGTTCTTTTTTCTTCTCTTGAGCATCTTAGTAGTATTGAGCCCAATTATCATCATCATCAATGATCACCTTTTCATCATCAAAAGCTACTTCACTAACTTTAGTCTTCCCTTTCTCTTTCTTGGTACTAGCAGACACTTTAGCATTATTTCCTAAAATTGCAGCCAGTTGATTCTTTATGGTCTCGGCCATGGCCTCTTTTATTTCTTCCATCTTGGTATTAAGGGCATCATCCACCATTCTTTGAATTTGTTCGGGCTCCATTGCTTTTGGTGAGCAAGTGATTGATTCGTTGCTAGATTCTTCACTACCGGTGTAGGTTGGATTGTCGTAAGCTTTTGAACTATCGTAATCCAGGGCTGTGAGCCAGAAAGGATCAATGATATGAGATGCAAATATATGCTTGTATGCATGTATGCACAAACAATTAACAAACAAGGAAAAATAGGACGTTCCTTCCAACCTTATAACATCCATACACAAATGGTGAGTCTCTTTTCCTAGGTATATGGTTAACAAAATACCAACATGGGATACCTTGTTTTCGAATATTTCCCTCAGACGTTTCAACCAATAGTTATATTTTCAAAAAATGGAAATCAATTTATGGTAATTGCCATTATTTAGGTTTTAATCCATTCAACCAACTATAACAGCTTTTATGCTATATTGGATTAAAACTAAATTAAGAGGTTTATTATAAATAGATTTCTCACTTGAAAAAAGTAACTAATGATTCATGCCAAAAACAAGCCCATGGTTAATTTATTCTTAGTATAAACTAGGCTCACAATTGATTTTTGGTATTTCATAATTGACCTAAATAATTTTCAAGCTCTTTGCAAGAAAAGGTTGGATAAAAATAATTTTACTTCTAAGCCCGTTGTGAAAAGATTTTAGAAAAAATGGATTTTGGGGTTAGTATTTGGGTATGAGCAAAAGAAATTTTGACTTATTTTAGAAAAATTTTATGTCCAAAGACCATCTTCAAAAGTTTTGAAAATAGCTTTGGTCTTTTAGATTTTAAAGAAAAATTTATTTTGAGCTCACAATGTATTTGGGTTATATTAGAAAAAGAGCAAACCAAATAAGCCATGATTTAAGCCAAGATAAATTAACCATAGTCAAACAACATGCATTTGGGGTAAACCTAAGAAAAGTAACTAGGCCAATTACATGAGCTTTAGTCTTTGGGTAAAAAGGCTTAGGTTCCCATAACAAGTGTATACCACAAGGTACGAGGCTATGAGTGGTTATGCCATGCTCAATCTCCATACCTTGAGTGAAAGTATGTTATCCCTTACATAACACAATACAGGTAACACGAATATCCTAACTCACGCACATGATGCAATCTAATATGATGGAATGGATAATATCATTATAAAAAAGAATAGAATAATATAAAGACAAACATAATCAACTTCTCTTGTCACCAGTGTAGTCGCCACTGGGAGCGGGCTAACCTTCCCCACACGTACCCAACTTTCCGAACCCATTAGGGGGTTGGGGATTCCTTAGTGTAGACCCTTAATTTTTGACCCAGTCCGGTCCAATATATTTTAATTAGTACAAAATAATTTTTGTTATCTTAATTAAATAATATTTGCTTTAATATTTAATTTTTATTAATAAAAAATAAAAAATAATAATAATAAACAAAAAATAAAAATAAAAAATCGGTGACGAAAAAATCGTCGCCGAAAACCAGCGCGGGACAAATGGCCGCAGGCCCATTCTCGCCCGCTGCCGCAGTAGTTTTTTTCGCCAGCGCATTTTTTCCGCAGCAGTTTTTTTTTTTGCCAGCGAAATTTTTCCGATGTAAATTTTTCCAAAACCTAATGCAATTAGGTTTCGGTATTCTTTTCTTAATCAATATTAGATTCCGTGAATAACTAGACTTAACCATAAAAAATCTTCTATAAATAAGACCAAAAATAACACAAAAAGGAGAGAAATTTGGAGGAGAAATTGGAGACCGAAATTGAGTAGAAAAGGCTTTGAATCAATATGATTTTTTTGAGAGAACAAACAACATTTCAATCCATTAAAGGAAGCAAAGCTTGTCTTTGTTTTTGTTCATCCAAGAAGAAATTCTTGGTGGAACCAATAAACGGAGGCATGCATCAATTGTCTAATTTCTTCACAGTAGCTTAAATCATCTAATTGTTTCTTTTAATTCAAAAACCCTAGAACCTTAATTCCCCTTTTCTAAAGTTTAAAACATTAATTCAATTCTTTGTTTTCCAAAAAGCTTAAAATTGTTATTTTTGTTTCTTCAAAATCTTAAAAATCTAATTTGCTTTCCAAATTCTCAAAATCATAAATTAAATCTATTTCTTTCCAAAAAAAACCCTAAAAAACATATTTTCTGTTTCTATAAACTTTAAATCATTTAGTTTATTCTCATAAAGCTTCATAAAATTATCAATTTTTTTCCAAATTATAAAACCTAATGCATTCTCTGAAACCCTAATTCAAAAATTCTAAAACCCTAATTCAACTTTAGAACAAAATAGTAAACCCTAAATTAGCTAACATAAACCCTAATTTTTCTAAACCCTAATTTTTAAAACCTTAAAACCATATAAATCTAATTCTACACAGTAAGCTCAAAAATAATGATCCAGTAACCGTAAATCATAATCTAAGTGTTTTAAAGTGTTCAAACCCTAATTTCATGATTTTACCACTCAAATACTAATTTGGTTAATCAAAGAACTTTATCAACCTATTAAATTCTAAAACTTGGCTCCATCTCAATTCTTTTAAAATTCACAGTAGTTTAAACCCATGAATTCCAAAAACCCTAAACATATTAAATAAAGAAACTTAAATAGAAATAGTAGCCCTAATTTGAATCTTTATTTGCCTTATTCAATTTTATATTTGATTATGTAGACTATTATATGCTTTAATTTATTTTCAATGCTTTGTTGATTTATTTAAGTTCAATGCTTGATTTACTTAGTTTATCATGGATGGATGTTCATTTTATATTTTGATTGATATCTTTGATGAATGATTTATTTATTATGAATGGTTATTTATTTTTATCGATTTATTTAGAATTCCAAATGTTGTAAGAGTTATGTTTCCACTTTGTGGGTACCTCATTTGTTAAATATCATGTAATTTAAATTGCTTTTCTATTTTAGAACCAATGTAAATGACATGTTTCTACCTTTCGGTGGGTGTCCTATTTAGGCATGGGATGTAAGGACATGTTTCCATCCTCGGATGGGTGTCCATTTACTTGCTTTGTTTTGACATTGTTTTGATTTTCAATATATCGATGCTTTATTTTAATTATTGTGTGTAATATGGATAATGTTGTTATACTTAAGAATTTTATAATATTAAGACCTGTAAAGGAGGCCGGTTCTAATGAACCGGACATTGTGGGGGTGCTGGGCCATTTCTCACCTTCCCCATACGTACCCAACTTTCCGAACCCATTAGGGGGTTGGAGATTCCTTAGGATTTGAGTCATCCACCCCTTTCTTTTTTTCGGCCCATCCGGGTGGCGACTCCATTTTCTCCGGACTTAGGTCTGTGTTCTCTAAGGCCCTGAGCTTAAACAGTGCCGAAGTCGCAAGAACCATTACACCGGGAGTGGGGGCGAAAATCCCCGCTCACAGTGGCAACTCCGCTGGGGATAAGAGAAGTTGATTCTGTTGGTCTTTATATTATTCTATTCTTTCTTATAATGGTATTATCCATTGCATCATATTAGATTGCATCGTGTGTGTGAGTTAGGACGCCCGCGTTACCCATGTTGTGTTATGTAAGGGATATCATACTTTCACTCAAGGTATGGAGATCGAGCATGGAATAACCACTCATAGCCTCATACCTTTTGGTATATACTTGCTATGGGAACCTAAGCCTTTTAACCCAAAGACTAAAGCTCATGTAATTGGCCTAGTTACTTTACTTAGGTTTTACCCCAAATGCATGTTGTTTGATTATGGTTAATTTATCTTGGCATAAATCATGGCTTATTTGGTTTGTTCTTTTTCTAATATGACCAAGCTCAAATAAATTTTTCTTTAAAATCCAAAAGACCAAAACTATTTTCAAAACTTTTCAAAATGGTCTTTGGACATAAGACTTTTCAAAAAATAAATCAAAAATTCTTTTGCTCATAACCCAAATACTAAGCCCGAAATCCATTTTTTCTAAGATCTTTTTACAATGGGCTTAGAAATAAAATTGTTTTTATCCAACCTTTTCTTACAAAGAGCTTGCAAAAATATTTAGGTCAATTACGAAATACAAAAAATCAATTGTGAGCCTAGTTTATACTAAGAATAATTAATCATGGGCTTGTTTTTGGCAAGAATCATTAGTTAATTTTCAAGTGAGAAATATATTTATAATAAACCTCTTAATTTAGTTTTAATCCAATATAGCATAAAAGCTACTATAGTTGGTTGAATGGATTAAAACCTAATTAATGGGAATTATCATAAATTGATTTCCATTTTTGAAAATATAACTATTGGTTGAAATGTCTGTGGGAAATATTCAAAAACAAGATACCCCATGTTGGTTTTTTGTTATCCATATACCTAGGAAAAGAGACTAGCCATTCGTGTGTGGATGTTATAAGGTTGGAAGGAACGTCCTATTTATCTTTCTTCGTTGATTGTTTATGCATACATGCATACATTTGCATCTCATATTCTTTTTGCCTCGCAGCCCTGGATTACGAAAGTTCAAATGCTTACGATAATCCGACCTACGCCGGTAGCGAAGAATCTAGTAACGACTCAATCACTTACTCACCAAAAGCAATGGAGCCCGAAAAAATTCAAAGAATGGGGGATGAAGCCCTCAATGCCAAGATGGAAGAAATAAAAGAGGCCCTAGCTAAGACCATGAAGAACCAATTGACTGCAATTTTAAAAAATCATGTCGAAGCATCTGCTAGCACTAAGAAGCCAAAGGACAAAGGGAAGAGTAAAGTTGGTGAAGTAGTTTTTGATGATGGTAAGGTGATCATTGATGATGATGATTGGGCTCAATACTACCAAGATCCTCAAGACAAAAAGGAGTTGAAGGTTGTTAAGAAGGTATTATTGAAAAGACCGAGACTTCTAATGTTGAAAAGATGATTGCTGATTTAGAAAAAAAATATGAGAAGAAACTGAAAACCGAAGAAATGTCTGAAGTTGACAAACTATTTGAGCTAGATGAAGAAGTTCCATACAAGTTCAAGATGCCATCTTTTGCGAAGTTTGATGGAACCGGAAACCCTCATCTCCATGTGAAGCAGTATATCACTGCTATGCAGTCTACCCGAGCTATTAAAGCTCAAACTCTGAGATATTTCATGCTCTCATTGGACCCTATTGTCCAAAATTGGTTCAACACTTTAGAGGAAAGTACTCAAAAAGATTGGGACATGCTATACAAGGCCTTTCATCCAACAATATGGATACAATGTTGAAATGGAAGTTACCTTAATGGAAGTTGAGTCCATTAGGCAATGGCCAAATGAGAATTTTGTGGATTATGTGAAGATATGGAGAAACAAGGCCGCTTTGCTCAAGAAAAGGCCTGATGAATCTGATCAAATAAGGATGATAGTGAGAGGCGTCCTGCCCAATCTCTGTGAAAGGATGTCTCACACCCTTATAAGGGATTTCAAAGATCTTCTCCAAGCTGGTTTACAAATTAAAGAGTGGGAAACAAAGAAGAATTGCTTTTCAACAAGAAGGAATGAGAAAGGGAATTATCAGTCTAGCAATCAAAGCACGCAAAAAGAAGTTGATGTTCATGCGACTGGTCAAGAAAATAAAAGACAATTCTCAGAATTGGGGAAACCTCTATCTTGGGTTTTTAGCAAGCTACAAAAGAAAGGGTTGTTACAACCATTAGCTCCTCGACCTTTGCCTAGTCCATTACCCCCAAAATTTGATACTAAGGCTTTTTGTCAATTTCATCAGACTCAAGGACATGAGACTGATAGATGTACCCGATTGAAGCATGAGATCTAAGATCTAATCGATAGTGGTAAGCTACTGAAGTCGGACAAGCCCAATACCAAGAACAATCCTTTGCCTAAGTTTGGAAGAGTACCTTCACCGGCAACCTTCATGGTGGGAAAAGGATTGGAAGAAGATTTTGTTTTATCCTCTTATCAAGATGGGGTATTGAAGAAGTGAAAGGAAAAGAAGCTTAACTCAACAAACTTGCCTTAGCTTGAATGTTGCTTTTCAATTTTACTTTCTTTAATATTTAATTGGAACTATCATGTTTTTCAAATTTAAATTTGTTTGAATAAATTACTTTTATCAAAAATTTTGTTGGTCTTTGCTCATTTTGGTGCTTAACCAATGAGGAATCTAGCTTGATAATTCATGAATTAATATATTTATGCATCATGACTCGAATGACTTTACTAGGTGAGGGAATTGCTCTATAGCATTGAGTTTTGTATGCTTACGTAGAGAGGGCTCCTGCATAATTACCTTTGTCTAGGTCCTAGTCAATCTTAGAACATGCTTTGACAAGCTTTTGAGGCGAAATTGAACTCTGCTTATTTAAGGGAGAGATGATCTAGGCATTGTTTGGTTAGCCAACAACTAGTATCCACCCAATTAAATATCAATCCCTAGTTGTCCCTTTGAGCCTTCATAAAATTTTAGCTTTCTTTTCATTGGCTTACAAACCCTGATAACCTACCTTGAGCTATTGTGATACTTTTGAAAAGTCTTATGATCACTAAGGTGAAGAGGCAAGAAGATAAAAAAAAAGGAATGCAAAGCCAAGACCATAAGGGTAGTTGAAGTTCTTAAGACCATGATGATAGTTGACGTTCTCAAGACCATAAGAGTAGTTGATGTTCTTAAGACCATGAGGGTAGTTGATGCTGTCAAGACCATAAGGGTACTTGAAGTTTTCTTAATATCTCCAATATATCAAGACAACATCAGAGTAACAAATGATTCATCCCTGTTAAAGGAGATTTATGTTGCTCCACTCATCCATTATTGGAAGCCAAAGTTGGTAAAAATAAGACAAGTCTGTTTGAGCTAGAACAAAAAAAGGAAAGAAAGAAAGAAAATAAAAGAAAATAAAAGAAATAAAATAAAACAAAAGAAAAAAGAATAAAACAAAAGATGAAAACAAAAAGAAGAAAAAGAAAAATAAAACCTAAAAAGGCTGTTCAGAAAGCCAACTGAGTTCTCTTTTACCTAAAGCAGCAAAAGGGTTCCATTTGGGTTATAAGGACATTTAGACTTAAATTGGTCCAGCCCAATTAAAGATTCGATCAAAATCAGAGGAAAAGGAGAAAGACCATCCATTGCTTAAAAGTTCTATACTTGACAGTCCTACAAGGAAGAAGGACAAAATAATAAAATGCTCAGAGTAAGGAAAATAAAGAGAAAGAAAAATGGAAGAGTAAGAAAAAATAAAAAGGAATGAAAAGGGAAAAGAAGAAAAGAAACGAATTTGGGTCTTAAACGTTTTGCAAGCGCAAAGATTGTCCTAATCAAGATCTAGATTAATGCCAAGAAGACAGAAAGAATTTAGAGTCTAGCAAGATTGCTCCCAACTGCCTAATGTTCAAACAAGAAATTTGTAGTGTTAAGGTTTGTCCATTGTGTCACATCAGCCCCGACTTACAAATAACTTTCATTTAAACTGTGTCCCTTATAGACCCCATTTCAAGCCTATCAAAGACCTATTGATCTCTCTTGGTAGGTAGAGTCTATTAGTAGAGATAGTTTGGATAAGCATGCATATGAGATAGACAATATTTAAACTCAAATGAGACCTTTGGCCAAGTAATGTGTATGTGCCTATCTGAGATGCAACAATTCTTGCATAAATAGAAATGATTCCCGAGTTTAGTACGGTAACTAGGGTTGTCATGTTGTAGATATGTTAATTTGGAAAAATCAAGTCCTGAGGTACATTGACATTAATTTGGCAAAGCCAACATTTGATTTCAAAATCAAAATTCAAAAAATTCAAAAAAAAAAGTTTTGTCATACAAAGCCTTCAAGTTAAGGGAAGTATGTTGAACCTCTAAAGAATACATTGGGCAAAGGAAATGATTATTGGCAAGGTCATGAAGAAGCTATCGACTGACATGCTGAAACATAGTTTGAAATAGATGAATCCCTGACTCTACTGCTTAGGGTCTCTACCACTCATGTTTTCAACATCTTGAAGATAAAAGCCACAAATGCAATGCTTTCGATCATTCCAATACAACACTTGAACAAGCATCAAAAAGGAACCAATGAGAACACTTTTGCTAATCATCTCGGTCTGTGAGTCAATGAAACGCTGTGAGTATTATCATGCAAATCATGCATACATGAGCATATCACGTCACACTTTCTTGTCTTGTATTGTCTTTTCTTTATCAAAGTGAACAGCAAACACTCTGTGAAGTAAAGAATCAAAAGAAGATGTCAAATCAGGGGGACATGGAAAGCCCATTGCTTGAGAAAGCTCCAGTAATTTTGCAAAAAGAAGAAATGCTTGCTTATGCAAAGAACTAGACAAGAAAAACATCGATCAAAGCTTGCATGAAAGAAAAAATCCTTGGGGGGGAGGGGGAAGGAGAGAATATGAAGGCCAACTAAAAATAGCTGAATTTTTGCAAAAAGGAAGAAAAAAAGAATGGAACATTAGAACTATCAAAAGAATGAAGATGCAAATGACAAAAGATCAGTCCAGCTAGAAGAGTTGAATCCAATATAGGACAAATCTCAAAGGATGAAGATCCATTTTTCAAGGGTGAAGACCCGATCTCAAAAGATGAAGATCCATTTTCAAGTGTGAAGGCCCAATCTCAAGGGATGATGATCCATTTTCAAGGGTGAAGACCCGATCTCAAAGGATGAAGATCCATATTTCAAGGGTGAAGACCCGATCTCAAAAGATGAAGATCCATTTTCAAGGGTGAAGACCCAATCTCAAGGGATGAAGATCCATTTTCAAGGGTGAAGACCCGATCTCAAAGGATGAAGATCCATTTTCAAGGGTGAAGACCCGATCTAAAGGGATGAAAATCCATATTTCAAGGGTGAAGACCCGATCTCAAAAGATGAAGATCCATTTTCAAGGGTGAAGACCCGATCTCAAGGGATGAAGATCCATTTTCATGGGTGAATACCCGATCTCAAAAGATGAAGATCTATTTTCAAGGGTGAAGACCCAATCTCAAAGGATGAAGGTCCATTTTCAAGGGTGAAGATCCGATCTCAATGGATGAAGATCCATATTTCAAGGGTGAAGACCCGATCTCAAAAGATGAAGATCCATTTTCATGGGTGAAGACCCAATCTCAAGGGATGAAGATCCATTTTCAAGGGTGAAGACTCAATCTCAAAGGATGAAGATCCATATTTCAAGGGTGAAGACCCGATCTCAAAGGATGAAGATCCATTTTCAAGGGTGAAGACCCGATCTCAAAGGATGAAGATCCATTTTCAAGGATGAAGACCTGATGCCAAAGGATGAAGATCCATTTTGAGGGTGAAAAACCACAATGCATAGACTAACCGGAGCAGTCAGACTTCTCAAATGATAAAAGGTAAGTCAAACTTAGTCTCGGGTCCAAGTACCCAAATTAAATTCAATATCAGGTCCAGAACCCAAAATTTCCTTAGGTCCAAGAACCTAGAATCTCTTCTAAGTCCAGAACTTAGCTCGGGTCTAGAACCCAAATTATCCTTAGGTCCAGAAACTAGAATCTTTTCTAAAGTCCAGAACTTAGCTCAGGTCTGGAACCTAAAATTATCCTTGAGTCCAGAACTCGAACCGGGTCTAGAACCCAAAACCTCAACCATATCAAAAATTAAGTCTTATTGCTTTTCACTCTCTTTCACTAAAGTCTCAGATCATTCAAGCGGGGGGCAAACTGTAGAGCCTTAATTTTTGACCCAGTCCCGTCCAATATATTTTAATTAGTCCAAAATAATTTTTGCTATCTTAATTAAATAATATTTGCTTTAATATTTAATTTTTATTAATAAAAAAAAATAATAATAAACAAAAAATAAAAATAAAAAATTGACGACGGAAAAATCCGCGACGAAAATATCGTCGCAAAAACCAGCACGGGACGAATAGCCGTGGGCCATTTCGCCCGCAAGAGTTTCCTGAGGGCGAAATGGCAAACCATTTCGCTCGCATGAAAATCCTGAGAGCAAAATGGCCCGCAGGCCCATTCTCTCCTGCTGCCATAGCCAGTTGCGGCAGTTTTTTTTTGCCAGTGCATTTTTTCCGCAGCAGTTTTTTTTTGCCAGCGCAATTTTTCCGCAGCAGTTTTTTTTCTCCAGCAAAATTTTTTCGATGCAAATTTTTTTGAAACCTAATGAAATTAGGTTTCAGTTTTCTTTTCTTAATCAATATTAGATTCCGTGAATAACTAGACTTAACCATTTAAAAAATCTTCTATAAATAAGACAAAAAATTCACAAAAAGGAGAGAAATTTGGAGGAGAAATAGGAGACCGAAACTGAGTAGGACAGGCTTTGAATCAATCTGATTTTTTTAGAGAGCAAACAACAATTCAATCCATCAAAGGCAATAAAGCTTGTCTTTGTTTTTGATCATCCAAGAATGTTGTCCGAAGATGGCAACCAAGAGGGTGGGGGTGAATTGGTTTCCTCAAGAAATGATGGCAAATTAAAAAATCAACAAATAAGAAATGCAGAATAGAGAAATGGTTGAGTAGTGAGTAGAAGAAAGAACGCACAAGATTTATATTGGTTAGGATTTTCTTCAATCCTACATCCACTTCCTTAACAACTTGTTAAGGTTTCACTAATCCTTGAAGTTTTACAAGCTCACTTCCAACTTTGGTGCTTTCACAAGTTCACACCTAACTTGACAAGTGTTTTACTAAGGCTAACACTCAAACCACTTACAAGAGTTTTACTAGGCTCACTCTCACAACCTTTACAAGAGTTTTTCTAGGCTTACTCTCACAACCCTTACAAGAGTTTTTCTAGGCTTACTCACACAACCTTTATAAGAGTTTTTCTAGGCTTACTCTCACAACCTTTACAAGAGTTTTTCTAGGCTTACTCTTACAACCTAAGTTTTTTTCAAGCTCACACTAAAACTTTTACAATGGTGTTTTCAATGCTTACACCTAACATTCATTACAATTCAAATGTAAATTGGAGTAAAAAAAATGTTGTTTGGCTATAAAATTTTTTATTCCCCCCTTTTTTTCTTTTTTTATTGTCAACAGAATGGTAATGTATTTATATCCAATGTGGTTTGACTAGCCGTTATAGATAGTGAGAATTAAGTCTTGGCAGTTTAGACCTTGTTTCAATAGATTGTTTGAAGCAGTTCGTGGTCGTCCTTGATACAAGGATGGTAGCGTTCATGTCTCACGCAGTCGCCCTTGGACAAGGGACGGTCGCTGCATTCAAATTTGCTTCAACTGTCGAATTTAAGTGCTCTGCTGCAGGAATCTTACCCATGTTGCACTTGTCGGGATGGTCGCGCATAGGATAGGTGCGGTCGCCCTTTTTGAATGCTGAGGTGGGTTTCCAACGGTCATCACATGTGGCATTCTTTAACTGGGCAAAATGAAAGTCTACCTAAATATGAATTTCACGGTCGCTCTAGTTGCCAGTTCGCGGTCGAGTTGAGAGATTCACGTCAAACTTCTGGACACACCTTAGGACACGAACACTACTGTCAGTTTAAGCAGATTTCTCTTGAATCATCAGCACGGTATCAGAGACTGAAGGGCAATCGCTAGAGTGGTAAGCGAAACCGTATTCTTCACCATTCCTGTCACCGCAAACCTTACTGGAATTTGGATGATTTGGGTTTCTAATGTTGCGGTCATCCATTATTGTAGGATGGTCGTGACTGTGGTCGAGTTTCTGACTGCGAACCTTACTATGATATGGTTTCATCCTTCAATTGAATGGGGCAGTCATCTCCATGTCTTGTGCGACCGCTAAATATGCTCTGTTCAACTTTATTTGAAACAACCTAATCCCACAACAAGGTTCTTTAAACACATGTTAAATAAGTCATTCAATTTGAGTTGTCAAGGATCAAAATTGAGATCATTTGGCTAACAATCTCCCCCATTTTGACTTTGACAATTAAATGGAATGATGATATAAATTGAAAAAAATGTAAACATATGCATGAGTCATGTTTTTGTTGGAGTATAACTTGGTACATTAGTAAAATAACATTCTCATTTTATATCTCTCCCTCTTTGTCTATCTCTCTCTCTCTCTCTCCCCCTTTGTCATAGGCAAAATGCATAATATAAGAGAAATATTTAAAGACAATGATAAGATTATAAGCATTATGTATAATAAACAAAATGTTGTTAGATAGAGGGCAGTACAAAAATAGAAAAACAAAACAAAATCAAAACAACAAAACATAACCAAAAATAGGAAAAATAAACTAATCAGAATCTTCATCCTTATCTATCTCTTCTTCTTCTAAAGGAGCTTTTCCCTTATAAAGAGGGACATTACTGGTAGAGCTATTGCTGATAGATTCTTCTTCTGCAGGGAGACTTTCTGTATGATCACTTATATCCCAATCCTCAAGATTGCACTGAGGTAAGTCCAGTTTGCCTTGCATGTCATAGAGATCATGATGCATGTGAGATATAAGGTCAATCCTTTTGTTCAAGTGATAGAATCTCTTGGAGACACTTTTCTTGAACTGAGAGAGTTTCCTGAAGAGTGATTTGATAGCTTTTAGAATGAGTTTTGTAGGAGAGCTGGTTTGGGTAGGTTTAGATGAGGAAGCTTTGGGAGGTAGTTCAACAACAACTTCCAAGGAGTCTTCTTCTTCCTCAATGGTGTACCTTGGTCTTTTTTATTGTCTATCCATAACACCTCATTTGCCAAAGTAATACACATATGTACCCTCAATCTTCCTTACACAGCCAGCATGTTCTAGGTAGTCAATGGTGATGGTACTAGAGGCAAGATTGAAAGGGTTTCTCAAGGTAGATAAGTTAAGATCATTTAGTAAGCTCATATGCCTAGATATTTGAGTTATTTGTGAGGACAAGAAGAAAGTTCCAGTTCTTGTGACAGCATGGTGATACAATGTGTCAATCAAGAACTTTGTTGTATTTATTTGGATGTTGTGGCTGAAAGCATATAAGAAGATGAGATCTCTTTTTGTTACCTTTTCATTCCCATCAGCCCTTTGATGTATGGTGTAGGGGATGATCCTATGAAGTAGCCAATGGGTGAGGGATTTGATGTTTCTAGCTTTTGACTCTTTTTCAAATGAGGTTTCCACAGAAATTTCTTGCCAAAAGGTAGAGAGTGTTTGATTGGAGAAGGCTAAATCATTGTAGGAGGTTACTCCATCAACAGGAAAGTCTCAGATTTTTCCAAAGTCCTCTAATGTTAAGGCTAGGTATTGGTCAAATAACTTAAATCTAACCCCATACCACCCTAGTGCAAAATTTAAACTCTTTTCAATCTAAAAGGACATGAGAAATTCCTTACTTAAACTAGAATAGCCTACCTCTTCAGGAAATACGATTTCCTCCAACCAAGAACATCAAGTAGATTTTCAATCTCTTCTTTAATGTTGAGGGCAGAGAGAATCCCACTAAATGGAGATTTGGTTCCTTCAAATTTCTTTCTCTTTAGCATAGCATATCTCACATCTTCCTCAGTGGTTTGGTGGTGAGGTTTATGAATTTTCTCACCTCTTCTAGACTGTGGAGGAGGTGGAGGAGCATCTATTGGTTCGCTTATGATGATTCCTGAAGGCTTCTTTCCTTTCCCTTTCCCTTTGGAGGTAATTTTCTTTTTGGGGGCCATTAGAGTTGAGGAACCAGAAGAAAATTGGAAAACAAAGAGTGTTTGAGAAGGGTTTTTCTTGAGAGGATTTTGGAGATTTGGAGGGAATTTTTTATGTTATAAGAGGTAAAAGATCCAAGGAACTGATGTATAATGGTCTTAAATAGAAGAAATTAAGAAAATAGCCATTTATGACTGTTGAGAGTTGAAAATCGTGACCTGTCATACAGCCAATAGTTACAAAATTTCGAGCAGAGAGTACATAGTGCGGTCGCCTATTTGTAGCGAAAGACACTCTAGAGACCATTAGGAAAATTAGTGCGCTCGCGAGTGCAGAGAATGTCTGTAATGGTCGAAACTATTTAAATTATTGCGACCATGCACAGAGTTTCCCTACCGCTCACAGAGGTATCAATTTAGATGAATCTATCTGGCAAGATAGTGACCGCTAGAGGCATTGGAGCGAACGCGAGTAGCTCAAAAATGAAAGAGACATAAAAGATGATGGATTTTTAGTTTTAAACAAAAAGTCTATGCGTTGAGATGTTTAAGAAATTTTTATTGATAGGTAATCTTTTATCCATTCAAGGTAGTTCCATCAATCATACCTAAATAACTTTAATGAAGTTAAGCCTATCTTCATTCAAAGGTTTTGTAATGATATCAGCAAGTTGATTATGTATATCTATAAACTCTAAGATAATATTTTGGTTTTGTACATTATCTCTCAAAAAATGATGTCTAATGTCTATATGTTTAGATATAGAGTGTTGGATAGGATTTTTAGACAAATTGACAGCACTTGTGTTGTCACATTTAATGGAGATGTTGTTAAATATTTTGCCATAGTCAAGCAATTGTTGTTTCATCCATAATACTTGTGTGCAATAAAAACATGCTGCAACATATTCAGCTTCCGCCGTAGACAAAGCAACCGATGCTTGTTTCTTACTATGCCAAGAAACTAGACAATTGCCAAGAAAGTGACATGCTCCTGTTGTGCTTTTTCTATCTAAGATGCTACCAGCATAATTCGCATCTGAAAAACCTAAGATATGAAATGATGTGCTTTTAGGATACCAAAGACCTAAATGCATTGTACCACTTAAATATTTCAAAATTCTCTTAGTAGCATTCAAGTGTGATTCTTTAGGACAAGTTTGAAATCTAGCACAAAGACATACACCATACATTATATCAGGTCTAGAAGCGGTTAAGTAGTAATCTGATAATACCTCGATATTTCTTTTCATCTACTGCTTTACCATTTTCATCTTTACCCAATTTCAAGGATGTGCTCTTAGGAGTCTTGCTAGTTTTGCAGCCATCCATTCCAAATTTCTTGATGAGTTCTTTTGTATATTTGGATTGGTTAATGAAGATCCCATCTTTACATTGCTTGATTTGCCGTCCAAGGAAGAACTTGAGTTCACCCATCATGCTCATTTCAAATTCCCTAGTCATACAACAAACAAATTCTTTGCACAAGGTTTCATTAGTAGCTCCAAATATTATGTCATCCACATAAATTTGTACAATTAAAATGTTATGTTTGTCCTTTTTAACAAAGAGAGTTGTATCTACTTTTCCTTTTGAAAAACCATTTTTCAAGTAAATATGCACTAAGTCTATCATACCAAGCCCTTAATGCTTGTTTCAATCCATACAAGGCTTTGGTAAGTTTGAAATCATGATTAGGAAATTTATAGTTTTCAAAACCAGGAGGTTGTTCTACATAAACTTCTTCATTTATAAGTCCATTTAGAAATGCACTTTTAACATCCATTTGAAAGAGTTTAAAGTTCATGTGACATGCAAAAGCAAGTAATATTCTAATAGCTTCTAATCTAGCTACAAGGGCAAATGTTTCATCATAGTCAATACCTTTTTCTTGACTATAGCCTTTGGCTACCAACCTTGCTTTATTCCTAACAATGTGACCATTTTCATCAAGCTTATTTCTATAGACCCATTTTCATCCTATGATTGAATGATCTTTAGGTCTAGGAGTGAGTTGCCAAACATTATTTCTTTCAAATTGATTAAGTTCATCTTGCATTGCAGTCATCCAATTTTAATCATTTAGAGCCTCCTCAATGGTCTTTGGCTCAATTTGAGAAACAAAAGCAAAATTAACATCTGTATGATTAATTTTAGATCTCGTAATTACTCCCTTAAATGTTTCACCAATGATGAGTTCTTAGGATGATCTTTTTGTATTGCCAATCCTTAGGTAGATCTTGAGTCTTTTCTTCAAGTTCATACTGATTTATCTTTGGAGCATCAATAGTTTCATGAGGTTCAAGAGTACCTGCAGGGTCATTGAAAGTAGTACCTTTCTTTTGATCAAGTTTAGATGATTATTCAAATACAACATGCATTGATTCTTCAACAACTAGAGTTTTCATGTTAAATGCTCTATATGCTTTGCTATATGATGAGTATCCTAGGAATATGCCTTCATCTGATTTGGATGAAAATTTTCCAAGATTTTCCTTGGTGTTCAATATAAAGCATTTGCATCCAAATACTCTAAAATATCCAATTCTAGGAATTCTTCCATTCCATAGCTCATAAGAAGTTTTATTAGTTAAAGGCCTTTTGTAAACACGATTTGCAATGTAACAAGCTGAATTAACGGCTTCCGCCCAAAAATAAGATGGTAATTCATATTCATTGAGCATTGTTCTAGCAATTTCAACCAAGGTTCTATTTTTCCTCTCAACCAAACCATTTTTTGTGGAGTTCTAGGAGCAGAAAAATTATGTGAAATGCCAAGTTCATTACAAAAACTTTCAAAATTTTCATTCTCAAATTCTTTGCCATGATCACTCCTAATAGATGTGATCACATATCCTTTTTCATTTTGAACTCTTTTTGCAAACATTTTGAAGTAATTAAAAGCTTCATTATTTTGAGCTAAGATATTAACCCATGTGAATCTAGAGTAACTGTCAACAAGAACAAATGCATATAATTTACCTTATTTGTTATAGATTTGTTATAGATTTGTGTCTTATTTGTTATGATAATTATTGTTTTCTTTAGGTATTTTGTTAGTTTTAATATGTTTATTTAGTGTTTTCATCAATTTTGGTAGTTTTAGTTTATTTCAGTGTTTATGTCGTTTTTGTCCTAGTTTTTAGTGTTTGTTTACATTTTGTTGGTTAATGTTCATTTAATTCTTGTTTAAAGTTTGTTTCAAGTTTTGTTTTAGTTAAAAAGCCAAGGAACCAAATTGAAGGAAAAAAGGGATAGTAGTTGACACAGTCAGAGGACACGGCCAATCTTGTGGCCGTGTCCCATACCAAGTTAAAGAGAAGATAAAGACACAGAGAGGGACACACTCAAGGGACATAGGCCAAGCTTGTGGCCGTGTCCCTCCAAAGAAGCTCAGACACGGCCAAGTTGCTTAAGCTTGGCCGTGTCTCACTTAAATCCAAAGCAAAGAAGAAGAAACTTTCACATAAGTAAACACAAGCAAGGGACACGGCCAAGCTTGTGGCCGTGTCCCTCCAAAGACATCCAACACGGCCGTGTCTCACCCAACTTGGCCGTGTCTCACTCAAGTCCAAAGGAAAGATCAAAAGCAAGCAGTAGTGAACACAAGCAAGGGACATGGCCAAGTCACTGGCCGTGTCCCTCCAATTCACCTCCAACACGGCCAAGTTCACTCCAACTTGGTCGTGTCACTCATGGATTGATGAAGACGCATGGAGGTTTCGTATAAATATTAAAGTTAGGGTTTTCTTAGGGGTGGTTGAGTGTGTTGAGAGTTTGAGAGCTGTTTTGAGCCGTCAAAGAGAGTTTTAGGGTTTTCATAACTTTTTTTCTTTGATTTTGATTACACTTTGATTAATCTAGCTTAGATTAGATTGTTCTAGCCATTGATACATCCTTCTTGCAAGATTTGAACAAGAGATTCTTCAGAAGCTTCAAGGAGTTTGTAATTTGGTTTTGTTCTTGAACTTTATCTCTTTATTTTCATTGGAATTGTATTTATGGATATTATCATGTCTAAATTGATTTCTTTAAATATTAATGAGATGAGTATGTTTGATAGCATTATGAACTAATTTGATCTAGTCTAGGGTTTGTATGGATCTGCTATGATTGTATGAATTGGTTATTACTCTTAACTTAATGATTTCTTTAGCCTTGATTGAATGGAATATTGTTAATATATAATTGATTGGCCACCAATTATGTGTTTTAAGGTATTAGATGAAGGATTGAGAGATGAAGTCTAATGTTGGAACAATTCAATTTGGGACTTAGGTGAATTAGAGATATAACCTAGGAAAAGAGTATTTCAATTGTAACAAGATTAGTTGAAAGATGTTTGAATGCGAGAGCTTATTTCCTTGACTCAATTACTTAAGTTGCTTGAGATTTAATCTTTGAAATTAAATTAGTTAAGAGGAATAACCGTTCATACATATAAGTAGCAGAGAAGTGCAAATCCTAGACCTTTCTATTAAGTGAATCAAAACATCAGCTCAATTTACTTTTATTGTTTTAAACTTCGATCAATCTGTCTTTATTAATTGTTAGCAATTTAAATTTCTTCATTACTTGTTATTTATAATCTGATAATCAATTAGCTACTTTAGCTTCCTTGTGAGATGACCTTGGGGTGATCACCTTTGCTACAGCTACCTCGTATACTTGTGAGTGACTCTTTATGGTAGAGTTAATTTGAGCGCAACAAGTTTTTGGTTTTAGGCAAAAAAAATACTTCAGATTATTTTTCATTGTTTACTTTTGATTTTATTTTGTCTTTTTCTTTTAATAATTTCTTTTATTCTAGAAATTTTGTTTATGCAAGGCAGGAGATCACTCGAAGGAGAGCTATATCCATTTATTCCAGAAATTCAGAGAGCGAAAAGGAGTAGGGAAGAGTTTGAACTTTATACTGGATTTGATACTACAGAGGAGGACACTTCTGATTTTGAGTCAAAATCTGCACAATCTGTTAAAATGGCAGAAGAAAGACAAAGGACTATGAGAGATTTTGCTAGACCTATCATTGGAACTTCCACCTCTTGCATAAGACTGACAGATGCAGCAAGAAATTATGAGTTGAAGAACATTCATTACAACATGCTGCCATCATTCTATGGAGTTCCAAATGAAGATCCTTTGAACTTTATTCGGGATTTTTATTCTACCCTCAACACTTTTCCATTGGGAGGACTAACAGAGGACCAGTTGAGGATGAGATGTTTCCCGTATACATTGAAGGATAGGGCAAAGAGCTGGCTTATGATGTTGCCCGAAAATTCTTTGACAACTTGGGAGCAAGTTTATAATAAATTTATGGGCAAGTTTTACTCACATCAAAAGACAGCTGAATTGAGAGGGAAGATTGCTACATTCTCTCAATTTGAAGGAGAGCCATTTCATGAGTCTTGGGACAGATTTAAAAAGTTATTGATCCAGTGTCCACATCATCACTACCCACTTTAACTTCTTAATTAGTTTTTCTATGATGGTTTAACCCAGCAATTTTAGAACACTATTGACAATGCAGCTGGGGGAGCCATGGGAGAAATGATAGCTGATGAAACTTATGATATCTTTGAGATGTTGGGAGCTAATTCTCACCAGAAAAGTGTAAGAGGAAGAAGTAAAGGGGTAAATCAATTGGAAGCCAATAGTGAGATGGTCAATCAGATAGCTGAATTGACAAGGCAAGTGCAGATGCTGAATATGAAAAATAACACTCCTTCATCCACTCAAGAAATTTGTGGAATTTTTGGAACTCTTAGGCATGGAGCAAATATTTGCCCCTCCGCATATGAGACTTATGGGAATGAAGCTGAGAAAGTCAATGCTATGGGGGGATTTCAACCAAGGGCCAGGAATGATCCTTATGCGAATACTTATAATCCTGGTTGGCAGAATCATCCTAATTTTTCCTAGGCAACAAATAATTCTTAGCAGCCTTTCCATTTGCTCCAGAGACAGAACTAACAGTAGGGTCAATCCTCAAATCAAGGGCAGTCTAAGATAGAGAGTTTGGAGGAAAGTTTACAAGCTTTTATCCAAGTTAGTGCTAAAAATCAAGAGATGACCAATAAGAGGCTGGATTCATTAGAAGCATCTTTTAAGAAAGTGGAGACTCAAGTAGGACAACTTGCACAACAGATGCAGATTCAACAAAAGGGGAAATTCCCAAGTCAACCTGAGTAGGCACAATCAGTGACTGTTCTTAGAAGTGGTAAGGTAATTAACAATAATGTTGAAAATGATTCTGTGAATGCAGGTGACCAAGAGAACAAGAAGGAAGGAGAAACAGAGAACAAAGGTGCTGGAGAAAGATCAATGGAGAAGTCCCCTTCAGTAGATTTACACAAGGCAAGCAATCCATACCGGCCACCTATACCATTCCCCAGCAGGTTGAAGGATGATAGACCAGATAAGCAATTTTCTAACATCTTCAACATGCTGTCTAAGGTAAGTATTAACTTACCCTTACTGGAAGCAATAAAGAACATTCCGGCTTATGCTAAATTCTTCAAAGAGCTTATCACCAAGAAATAGAGGTATGAGCCGAATGAAAATGTGATAGTTTCAGAAGTAGCTAGTGCTGTTCTGCAGCATAAACTACCTCCCAAACTAAAGGATCCTGGAAGCTTTATAATTCAAATTACTGTGGGAAATGGAAAGGGGACTGATGGCATGTGTGATCTAGGAGCTAGTATAAATTTGATGCCTTATTCTGTGTATAAAGAATTAGAACTAGGGGAACTCAAACCAACCAAAATGGTGTTGCAATTAGCTGATAGATCTCTTAGATTCCTGAAAGGGGTTATAGAAGATGTGTTAGTTAAGGTTGGTGGGTTAACAGTACCTGTGGATTTCATAGTTCTTGACATGGAAGGGAGTAACCCTGCACCATCAGCACACACTATTTTGCTGGGTAGGCCTTTTATGGCTACTACCAACACCTTAATAGATGTTAAAAATGGTAAATTATCAATGACTGTCTTGGGACAGAAGGTTGAATTTTCTATTTTTAACACTTCTCCCATTCCTACAAATGCTTTATATGAGGAATGTTCTTTAATTAATTGTGTTGAAGCCGTTGTTTCAGATGCTTTCTTGCAGACAGGTTCCTCAGATAAATTGGAGCTGACACTGACCTTAGAAGAGGGGGCTGAACCTGTGAGGGAGACCCAAAGGTGCCTTAACCCAAAGGCATATGAGAGCTCGAGGAATTATAAGGATCGCACTAAAGCACTTCATGATAGATTAATTGTGCGCAAGACATTGAGTTCAGGAATGAAAGTTTTACTTTTTAATTCTCGACTCCGTCTATTTCTAGGTAAACTCAAGTCTCGATGGAGTGGCCCTTTCAACATAACTAAGGTATGTCCTTCTAGTGCCATTGAATTACTTAACTCTCGAACCAATAAGACTTTTAAAGTAAATGGACAGAGAGTTAAACCATATAAAGAAGGATTTCAAGAAGTAAGGATCATTGACAGCACTTTGATCTACGATCCCTAGACTTTGCAGTGATGTCCAGCTTTATGACATTAAAGAAGCGCTAAATGGGAGGCAACCCATCGGTTTGCATTTCTTTTTCATAGTTATAATTTTATATTTAGCAATTTTGATTTTATGTTTAGTTTAAATAAATGGAAACCCTAAAGCTCTCTTGTATTTTGTTTTTGAACATTTGTGTTGTGATGAAAAGTTAGGGTTTTGCCTCAACAGAGTACGATGGAAGACAGGTTGTCCTTTAACTCTTTCTCTTTATTATTCTTGTTTTCCATTGAGGACAATGTAAATTCTAAAGTGTGAGGTAATCTTTTAACTTTTCCTTAATTCTTGTTTTGTTTGTCGTGGTGTGTTTTATTATGTTATGCATGGTATAATTGTTGAAAATTTATTGATCTTTTCTGTGATTCTAGCATTATAGTTGAGACTTTAGTATCAGCATAGAAATGACATTTGAATTCATTCAGGATCAATTTTCGCATTCTGCAATTCATGACATATAAATCTTTGTGAACCCACCTTTGTGAGTTTTGAGCCTTATAGATTGAATTTTATTGTCAATTGATTTTCTTTTCTTAAGTGTGCACCTTCATGATTTTGCATCTCTAGAGTTTGCTTTTGCATGCTAATTGAACTCACATTATGATTTAATCTCAAGTTTTAGAATGATGAAGGCAAATTAGGTTAGCCCTTTAGCTTAAAAAGACTTCCCTTAATATTGAATTCCTTAGTGAGCCAAGTTGAGCCTTTGACCTTTTTTTCTTGTTTGATCAACACAATTCTCAACTTAACATTCTCTTATTATCATCATACCTGCATTAAGGAATGGAGTTTTGTGATATGACAATAGGGTGGTTTATTTCAAAGTGTGGGGTAAGCAAGTAAAAAAAATTAAAAAATAAAAAATTTGCTATTTGGGGTTGAAATGCATACTTTGCACATTGTATTTGACTAAGAGTTGATTATTCTTTTCCTCTTCATTTTAAGCTAGATGTTTCACGCAAGTTTATATTTTGTATATATATATATATAGAAAAAAAATTGAATGAAAAAAATGAAAAAATGATGATAAAAATAAAAGAAAAATAAAAAGAGAAAATAAAAAAAAAGATATATATATATATACAAAATTCATATATTTTCTAGCATTAGAGGAATGTTGACTCATGTATTTTTCTTGAAGTATACAAGTTTGTGAAAGTATAAAGGATTGGTGAGTATGCCATTTGAGGGAGTTATGAGTTTCTTAGAAAGAGTATTGTCTAAATTAGATACTCCATTTCTTGATGCTCCAGCTTAAATGTCTTTTCTCACACCTTCACCTTAGCCCCATTACATCCAAATGGAAGACCTTCAGATTATTTCTTGAGAAAATTAGTGAGGGAGATTGGATAATTAAGCAAGTTTATGGTAGTATGCAGTCATGAGTGGTTTGAGTGAATTAACCTTTGAAATCGAGTGAAACACTTAGAAGAGATATAAGATTTGTATGTCTGGATTAATGAATGAGTTAAGAAAATCTTGATTGAAGGTAATTGCAATTATTTATGTCTGAGTATTGAAGGATTTCATCTTATATACTGGAATTATAGTTAAGGTTGTTTGACTTTTTAATTTATGCCATGTGAATTTGCTTGAGGACAAGCAAAGTTTTAAGTGTGGGGTAGTTGTTTTATTAGTTCTTGTTATAGATTTGTGTCTTATTTGTTATGATAATTATTGTTTTCTTTAGGTATTTTGTTAGTTTTAATATGTTTATTTAGTGTTTTCATCAATTTTGGCAGTTTTAGTTTATTTCAGTGTTTATGTCGTTTTTGTCCTAGTTTTTAGTGTTTGTTTACATTTTGTTGGTTAATGTTCATTTAATTCTTGTTTAAAGTTTGTTTCAAGTTTTGTTTTAGTTAAAAAGCCAAGGAACCAAATTGAAGGAAAAAAGGGACAGTAGCTGACACAGGCAGAGGACACGGCCAAGCTTGTGGCCGTGTCACATACCAAGTTAAAGAGAAGATCAAGACACAGAGAGGGACACACTCAAGGGACACGACCAAGCTTGTGGCAGTGTCCCTCCAAAGAAGCTCAGACACGGCCAAGTTGCTTAAGCTTGGTCGTGTCTCACTTAAATCCAAAGCAAAGAAGAAGAAACTTTCACAGAAGCAAACACAAGCAAGGGACACGGCCAAGCTTGTGGCCGTGTCCCTCCAAAGACATCCAACACAGCCGTGTCTCACCCAACTTGGCCGTGTCTCACTCAAGTCCAATGGAAAGATCAAAAGCAAGTAGTAGTGAACACAAGCCAATTCACCTCCAACAAGGCCAAGTTCACTCCAACTTGGCCGTGTCACTCATGGATTGATGAAGACACGCGGAGGTTTCGTATAAATATTAAAGTTAGGGTTTTCTTAGGGGTGGTTGAGTGTGTTGAGAGTTTGAGAGCTATTTTGAGCCGTCAAAGAGAGTTTTAGGGTTTTGATAACTTTTTTTCTTTGATTTTGATTACACTTTGATTAATCTAGCTTAGATTAGATTGTTCTAGCCATTGATACATCCTTCTTGCAAGATTTGAACAAGAGATTCTTCAGAAGCTTCAAGGAGTTTGTAATTTGGTTTTGTTCTTGAACTTTATCTCTTTATTTTAATTGGAATTGTATTTATGGATATTATCATGTCTAAATTGATTTCTTTGAATATTAATGAGATGAGTATGTTTGATAGCATTATGAACTAATTTGATCTAGTCTAGGGTTTGTATGGATCTGCTATGATTGTATGAATTGGTTATTACTCTTAACTTAATGATTTCTTTAGCCTTGATTGAATGGAATATTGTTAATATATAATTGATTGGCCACCAATTATGTGTTTTAAGGTATTAGATGAAGGATTGAGAGATGACGTCTAATGCTGGAATAATTCAATTTGGGACTTAGGTGAATTAGAGATATAACCTAGGAAAAGATTATTTCAATTGTAACAAGTTGAAAGAGGTTTGAATGCGAGAGCTTATTTCCTTGACTCAATTACTTAAGTTGCTTGAGATTTAATCTTTGAAATTAAATTAGTTAAGAGGAATAGCCGTTCATACATATAAGTAGCAGAGAAGTGCAAACCCTAGACCTTTCTATTAAGTGAATCAAAACATCAGCTCAATTTACTTTTATTGTTTTAAACTTCGATCAATCTATCTTTATTAATTGTTAGCAATTTAAATTTCTTCATTACTTGTTATTTATAATCGGATAATCAATTAGCTACTTTAGCTTCCTTGTGAGATGACCTTGGGGCGATCACCTTTGCTACAGCTACCTCGTATACTTGCGAGTGACGCTTTGTGGTAGAGTTAATTTGAGCGCAACACTAAGGCTAACACTCGAACCACTTACAAGAGTTTTACTAGGCTCACTCTCACAACCTTTACAAGAGTTTTCTAGGCTTGCTATCATAACCCTTACAAGAGTTTTTCTAGGCTTACTCTCACAACTTTTACAAAAGTTTTTCTAGGCTTACTCTTACAACCTTTAAAAGAGTTTTTCTAGGCTTACTCTCACAACCTTTACAAGAGTTTTTCTGGGCTTACTCTCACAACCTAAGTGTTTTTCAAGCTCACACTCAAACTTTTACAATGGTGTTTTCAATGCTTACACCTAACATTCATTACAATTCAAATGTAACTTGGAGTAAAAGAAAATATGCTGCTTGGCTATAAAATTTTTTATTCTCCCCTTTTTTTCTTTTTTTTTATTCTTAACAAAATAGTAATGTATTGATAGCCAATGTGATCTGACTAGCCATTATAGATAGTGAGAATTAAGTCTTGGCAGTTTAGACCTTGTTTCAATAGACTGTTCAAAGCAGTTCGCGGTCGTCCTTAATACAAGGATGGTCGCATTCATGTCTCATGCGGTCACCCTTGGACAAGGGATGGTCGCTGCATTCAAATTTGCTTCAACGATCAAATTTAAGTGCTCTGCTGCAGGAATCTTGCCCATGCTGTGGTTGTAGGGACGGTCGTGCATAGGATAGGTGCGGTCACCCTTTTTGAATGCTGAGGTGGGTTTCCAACGGTCATCACATGTGGCATTCTTTAACTGGGCAAAATGAAAGTCCGCCTAAATATGAATTTTGCGGTCGCTATAGGTGCCAGTTCACGGTCGAGTTCAGAGACTCGCGTCAAACTTCTGGATGCACCTTAGGACTCGAACACTACTGTCAGTTTAAGCAGATTTCTCTTGAATCATTAGCTCAGTCACGGAGACTGAAGTGCGGTCGCTAGAGTGGTAAGCGAGACCGTATTCTTCACCGTTCTTGTCACCGTGAACCTTACTGGAATTTGTATGATTTGGGTTTCTAATGTTGCGATCGTCCATTATTGTAGGACGGTCGCTCTTGTGGGAGTGTGGTCGCGACCATGGTTGAGTTTCTGACTGTGAACCGTACTGTAATATGGTTTCATTCTTCAATTAAATGGGGCGGTCGTCTCCATGTCTTGTGTGACAGCTAAATATGCTCTGTTCAACTTTATTTGAAACAACCTAATCCTGCAACAAGGTTCTTTAAACACATTTAAATAAGTCATTAAATTTGAGTTGTCAAGGATCAAAATTGAGATCATTTTTCTAACAAAGAAGAAATTCTTGGTGGAACCAACTAACGGAGGTATGCATCAATTGTATATTTCTTCACAATAGCTTAAATCATCCAATTGTTTCTTTTAATTCAAAAACCCTAGAACCTTAATTCCCCTTCTCTAAAGTTTAAAAACCTTAATTCGTTGCTTTGTTTTCCAAAAAGCTTAAAATTGTTATTTTTGTTTCTTCAAAATCTCAAAACCCTAATTTGCTTTCCAAATTCTCAAAATCATAAATTAAATCTGTTTCTTTCCAAAAAAAACCCTAAAAAACATCTTTTCTGTTTCTATAAACTTTAAATCATTTACTTTATTCTCATAAAGCTTCATAAAATTATCAATTATTTTTCCAAATTATAAAACCTAATGCATTCTCCGAAACCCTAATTCAAAAATTCTAAAACTCTAATTCAACTTTAGAACAAACCAGTAAACCCAAAATTAGCTATGTAACACCCCGATACTTCATATAAGTACTATACATATACTTGGTATACATACAGTAACTATATAAAGTATAAGGATGTCACTTTTCGTTACAATGTAAAAACCTTTAACTGAGTTTAAACCACCATACATTAATTTAAAGAATATTCACCAAATTTGTTATAGTTTTAATGATCTTGTAAATATATAATAATCTTATCTTTATCATAACTTCATTTATACATATAAACACATTCGTGACGGAAATACATTATAATTAATAATTATACATGTATGCATTACCCTCTAGTTGGTCTCGATAAACTCTTACTCTTCTTGTGGCATAACGAAAGACTTCAAATCTTCCACCTAGACACCTGCGCGATTACACATCCGCGCTAAGCCCGAAAGCTTAGTAGTACAAATATAAAATATAAACATACCTTATAGAAATTCTAACATATAATGAAATATCAATTCCAGGTACCATTAATTTCTTATCATACTTTTATTTTTCTTCTTAATTTCACCTTTCATATATATCGTCTGATTTCATATGTTATCTACATATAAACATATCATTATCACTAACCACAGATCCATCACTAATACTCACAATCAATATATCGATACACACATTACATATCATATCATTATCACCAATCGCAGATCCATCACTAATACTCACAATCAATATATCAATACACACATTACATATCATATCATTATCACCAATCACAGATCCATCACTAATACTTACCATCAATATATCAATACACACATTACATATCATATTTCATAACATTTCATGTCATTATTTTATTCACAATTCACCAATCATGAATCATATTTCCAACAAAGACAACCATAGATCTCATTTATTTCAACATTAGAATATCACATTGAAAACAAAGACAGACTCGGGCCCAAAAACACTAATATGCCATTCAACTTTCAGAGTTAATGCTTTGGTTCAATCATCACATTTATCATTATCCCAACTAGGCTTCAAGGATTAGGTTCAACCAAGCTTCAAGGGGAAACAAAGCATGCTAAGTATCAACCCAACTTGGCTTCAAGAACCAATCCAACCTAGCTTCAAGGGTTGTAACATCTCAATTAGGCTTCAAGGATTAGACCCAACCAAGCTTCAAGGGGAGTAAAACATGTTAAACTTCAACCCAACTTGGCTTCAAGGATCAAGTCCAACCTAACTTCAAGAGATTGTTACTAAATATTAGGCATGCCACCAACAACAAACTCTGAAAATGGAATAACACATTAGCCACACAATTCATTTATTATTTCATTAGCATTTTCATTCTCAATTCTCATCATCATCTAGGCAACATGCCTCATTTATCTCAATTGAATCATCATAGCCAATCACAATGGCTTTACATCACATTTGAATCATCATAGCCAAACACAATGGCTTCATATCACATTTGAATCATCATAGCCAAACACAATGGCTTCACATCACATTTTATCTCAATTCACGTTATACACTTTATCATTCAAGCATACATAGTCAATTACATTGCACATGTATCTTAAATTCATTGTCATATAAACCATATGTCCATTTATTTCATTTTGATCATTATTAGCAACCATAATAACATCACATTTCATCATTTCTCAAGACACATTTACACCATTCATTATTAAAACATTTAACATAACAAATTGCATTGCACATACCTTTTTGAATGATCCTCATCTCTTCCACACTATACAAGTCGCAATATTAGTCACATTATAATACTTCATCACTCAAGTATGCATAATCAAACACATTAAACATCCATTAAGAATGATCATCATGTATATATATACATAACAATTTACATCATTCATGGACTTAGAATCTTCCACATACATTTGTTTGGATCATTATTGTTTTAAGTATGTTTAAAGTGTTTATGTTTAGGTTTAGATAACAAAAATACCTTTGGAGAATCAAAACCATGCAAGACAAACAAAGAATAGAAACATTAACTAACACATTTGAGGGACACGGGCAGCACACTTGAGGGACACGGGCAAGCTTGTGGCCGTGTCTCTCAACACAATTTTGGCAGTAGCAAACACATGCATAAGACACGGCCGTGTCTCTCCAAAATCAATCCAACACGGCTCAATTTTCCTTGACTTGGCCGTGTCTCTCATGAATTGGCCGTGTCTCTCCTTGCTTTTGGCCATGTCACTCATGAATTGAAACCCTAATCATGTCCAAGTCTCCTTTGGTTGCACTCAATTACATTATACACAATATAACTTAATTTAAATGAATGTAATCAATGTTCTAAACACATATTCATTACAATTTGCACATTAACAACATATCAACAATACCCTTAATCATCTACCATTTCAAAACCCTAAACCAAATATCACTCTTAATTTATCATCCTCCAACCAAAACCAACATCAATCTTCTTCTTTTAATAACAACATCCACTTTAACCTTTTTAACTTACAATCAATTTCCATACCTTTAAATACATCTCAACCCTCTAAATCATGATATCAACAAATCATAACACACATCAAACACATCTTCAAAATACCAAAGAAAGACAAGAGAGTACTTACCTTAGATGAAGAAATTTCACCAATCTTCAACCAACTCCTTTGATTTCTCCTTCAATTTGATTTTAGAAATCAAACTTTCCTCTTGCTCCTTTTCTCTTGACAAGGTTCGGCCACCAAAGAAGAAGAAAAGAAATTGAAGAAGCAAAGTCAACCTCTTCCTCTCTTTAAATCTACACCAAGCAATTCCAAAAGAAAATTACCTTAATACCCTTTTTCAGTTAACTTAACTTTTGTCACTTGTTTGCCCATTATAGTAATTTCACATATCACATAAAAATATCCTCTCCCATTGACTCCTCATATTGACTTATGTATATGTTATTTATATTAACATATATACAACATATACCTTCCATTTACACCTTCATTTCCTTTGCAAAAACATATATACATTTAATTCAAATCAAAACAACAATTGTATCAAAACTTCTAGGCACACTTTGGGATATTACAATTCTCTCCCCCTTAAATAATTTCGTCCTCGAAATTATCCAATACAGTAACAATTCATTCTTAACAAAACATCATCTTAATCCTTTTAAGAAGAAACTTGATTAGCCTTCGAGATATAAGACCTCTGCTTAGTCCTTGACTTCAATCCAGGTGGATAACCTATAATCTTATAACACTGTTGAACATTATGTCCAGGAAGATTACAATGCGTACAAACAGGCCATTTAGAAACATTGATATTCTGTCTATATCCACCAGACTGAGAATTCCTAACATTGGCAGCATATACAATAGGCAAAGATTGAACAATAGAATTTAGATCACCAAGAAAAAGATTCTCAGGATGCATAAATTGATGTTTATGTTGAGCAACTAAGGCAAAAACCTTATTAAGTGAAGGCAATGGTTCCATTAAAAGAATCTGAGACCTAACTGTGTTATAATTTTCATTCACTCCTTAATTGATAATTTTATTTTTATTTTTCACACACTATTTCCTTCTTTAGCATAATCCTCATTTAATAACCAATATAACTCAATTTATATATGTTCATTCACATATTAGAATATTACATTATCATGTATATCTTATACTCCTTATACAGTTATACACATTAAATCTCAATAATAATTCATAATTTTAACAAAATCCAGATCAATTGATCTATCTGCCACAATATACTAACGTCTCAATTATGCTTAATTCGAACCAACAATCAACTTATTTTCAAGCTCTAATCTCTTCAGATCCATATTCAACTATTTGAAACTATGATCATTAATACCAAATCACTACAAATTATCTTAGCACAATTTTCACCAAATTCTCACGATTATTTCATACATATTTTATTCATAGTTCATTCACTTCAACTTTAAGTCTATCCACTTATTCACTTTATACCATAAACATATTTAGTGTAACTTTCAACCACATTTTATAATTTCTCTCATATCTCATCTCCTCACATCTCATATCATTACTATATTTGCATAATTATCTTTCTATCACATGGTTCACTGCTTAAATCATTTTCACAATTCCCTTCTCTTCCATACTTTCCACAATTATAACAAATTTCTAACATAAAAGTTAGATAGTACAACTTTACCAATCATAACTCTTGACCCTGTTTCTTAAAACATCATTATTAATCTTACCAAAATTGTACTACAGTCATGTTATCTCAATCCCAATCGGAAGATAACAAAATTAATCGACCAAAACATACTAAACAAATCATAGGATTATAAAAGATGAGGGGTCATGTTTGAAACTTATTAATCCATATGGTTCCTCTATTATTCTGTTTCCAACCTTTCCAACTATAAAACTAAATCATATCACAAAAATTACATATTCATTCTCTAAATTTTTACTACACCAAGAGTTAGTACATTTTAACTCCATCTCAAAATATTTTACTCTTGATTATCAGATCATTATTAGTCTAACTCATGCCCAACAATATTATCTTTAACATCTTCTACAGATAACATTTGATCATATGCAAATTTTACACAAGTTTCATTCATTACTCTATTTCCAATCTATCTTTTATAACCATCTTCCTATACTATACTTCCTTACTTCCTTATAATCTCTTATTATACACATATGTATAGAACATTTCCACACATCAATACTTTGAGCTCAAAACATTTTATAATAATTTAATTCAGTTGTTATCATAACAATTTCACTGTCCAATATTACTCAAGTCCATTTTCCTTATCCCTTTCATCACATAATCTAATTCTGCACAAGTCAAGACTTAATCTTTCTTAAATCTGCTACCACATGCAATACCATTTTCAATACTATTAAAACTACAATTACATCAGATAATAAACATATCACATACACATTCATAATGTCTCTCACTTTTCCCATTCTTTACATAATACCATTTCATTCATATCGAAGAACTCATCTTCTTTATTCTATACATGTATACACATAATTATGCAATCTTATTAAATTTCTCATTGACATATCATCTTACAAATTTAATATTTATTACTTTCCTTTGAACATTACCATTCTTATTCTCATTTGCCTATCCATTTTTTTTTCAACAAATTTTCACACTATCAATCTCATTACCAAATTTGTAGTATTCTCATATAAAATAATATTCCTTCAAACAACTCATATGTTTAACATACATTAAACTATTGATATTTACATAATCTTTATCAACATTCCATTGAACTCAAAATTCTCAAATCACCATCTCACCTAAACTTTAATTTACCAATCTCATCTTTCCTTAATATCAACTTTAAAAAAAAAACAATAATAATATGCTATATATGTATACATATCACAAAACAACATCAAGACATATAATTTCCACAATTATCAAGCTCATTTCAACAATCTAATGGTACCACCATTAACATGAGCTTTTACAATATCCAAACATATCACATTTCTAGCATTGAAATTACAATTAATAATACAAACAATACCAATTTACCTTCTTACTTAATCAATATCATCTATTTTAATCAATTCATTCAATATTCCACCATACTCTCTTCATTATAATAACATATCCATCCATATTACCCTTTCAACAATATTTCCTCTTTCTAATAATCCAACATAAGATTTATTAATAAGGAATTTAAATTGTAGAGAAAAGAGTACATACTTTAATCTAGATTTTACTTTCAACTCATTTTTACCTTTATTCTCCTTTTCATTTCTTTATACTTCAACACATTTAACAATTTACTTTACTTGAATAAATTCCCATTCTTTAATGTAACAATTTAACTTGTATAAATTTTCTCATATCATTTCTTTCTCCAATTTTCATTCATGTAGAACTTCATCCACACACTATCATCCATCTTACATAAATTCAAATACATTTCAATTCACATAATGCCACATCCGAGACCAACCTAGGTGTTAATGCATATGCATGTATTACAAATTCCATTTCCAAACTTTTTCCTTTTTACTTCTATTTAAACTTTTCAAAACTTTTCTTTTTAATTCTACATAGGCCGAGAATCTCGAACCTAAGCTCTGATACCAAAATAATTGTAACACCCCGATACTTCATATAAGTACTATACATATACTTGGTATACATTACAGTAACTATATAAAGTATAAGGATGTCACTTTTCGTTACAATGTAAAAACCTTTAACTGAGTTTAAACCACCATACATTAATTTAAAGAATATTCACCAAATTTGTTATAGTTTTAATGATCTTGTAAATATATAATAATCTTATCTTTATCATAACTTCATTTATACATATAAACACATTCGTGACGGAAATACATTATAATTAATAATTATACATGTATGCATTACCCTCTAGTTGGTCTCGATAAACTCTTACTCTTCTTGTGGCATAACGAAAGACTTCAAATCTTCCACCTAGACACCTGCGCAATTACACATCCGCGCTAAGCCCGAAAGCTTAGTAGTACAAATATAAAATATAAACATACCTTATAGAAATTCTAACATATAATGAAATATCAATTCCAGGTACCATTAATTTCTTATCATACTTTTATTTTTCTTCTTAATTTCACCTTTCATATATATCGTCTGATTTCATATGTTATCTACATATAAGCATATCATTATCACTAACCACAGATCCATCACTAATACTCACAATCAATATATCGATACACACATTACATATCATATCATTATCACCAATCGCAGATCCATCACTAATACTCACAATCAATATATCAATACACACATTACATATCATATCATTATCACCAATCACAGATCCATCACTAATACTTACCATCAATATATCAATACACACATTACATATCATATTTCATAACATTTCATGTCATTATTTTATTCACAATTCACCAATCATGAATCATATTTCCAACAAAGACAACCATAGATCTCATTTATTTCAACATTAGAATATCACATTGAAAACAAAGACAGACTCGGGCCCAAAAACACTAATATGCCATTCAACTTTCAGAGTTAATGCTTTGGTTCAATCATCACATTTATCATTATCCCAACTAGGCTTCAAGGATTAGGTTCAACCAAGCTTCAAGGGGAAACAAAGCATGCTAAGTATCAACCCAACTTGGCTTCAAGAACCAATCCAACCTAGCTTCAAGGGTTGTAACATCTCAATTAGGCTTCAAGGATTAGACCCAACCAAGCTTCAAGGGGAGTAAAACATGTTAAACTTCAACCCAACTTGGCTTCAAGGATCAAGTCCAACCTAACTTCAAGAGATTGTTACTAAATATTAGGCATGCCACCAACAACAAACTCTGAAAATGGAATAACACATTAGCCACACAATTCATTTATTATTTCATTAGCATTTTCATTCTCAATTCTCATCATCATCTAGGCAACATGCCTCATTTATCTCAATTGAATCATCATAGCCAATCACAATGGCTTTACATCACATTTGAATCATCATAGCCAAACACAATGGCTTCATATCACATTTGAATCATCATAGCCAAACACAATGGCTTCACATCACATTTTATCTCAATTCACGTTATACACTTTATCATTCAAGCATACATAGTCAATTACATTGCACATGTATCTTAAATTCATTGTCATATAAACCATATGTCCATTTATTTCATTTTGATCATTATTAGCAACCATAATAACATCACATTTCATCATTTCTCAAGACACATTTACACCATTCATTATTAAAACATTTAACATAACAAATTGCATTGCACATACCTTTTTGAATGATCCTCATCTCTTCCACACTATACAAGTCGCAATATTAGTCACATTATAATACTTCATCACTCAAGTATGCATAATCAAACACATTAAACATCCATTAAGAATGATCATCATGTATATATATACATAACAATTTACATCATTCATGGACTTAGAATCTTCCACATACATTTGTTTGGATCATTATTGTTTTAAGTATGTTTAAAGTGTTTATGTTTAGGTTTAGATAACAAAAATACCTTTGGAGAATCAAAACCATGCAAGACGAACAAAGAATAGAAACATTAACTAACACATTTGAGGGACACGGGCAGCACACTTGAGGGACACGGCCAAGCTTGTGGCCGTGTCTCTCAACACAATTTTGGCAGTAGCAAACACATGCATAAGACACGGCCGTGTCTCTCCAAAATCAATCCAACACGGCTCAATTTTCCTTGACTTGGCCGTGTCTCTCATGAATTGGCCGTGTCTCTCCTTGCTTTTGGCCATGTCACTCATGAATTGAAACCCTAATCATGTCCAAGTCTCCTTTGGTTGCACTCAATTACATTATACACAATATAACTTAATTTAAATGAATGTAATCAATGTTCTAAACACATATTCATTACAATTTGCACATTAACAACATATCAACAATACCCTTAATCATCTACCATTTCAAAACCCTAAACCAAATATCACTCTTAATTTATCATCCTCCAACCAAAACCAACATCAATCTTCTTCTTTTAATAACAACATCCACTTTAACCTTTTTAACTTACAATCAATTTCCATACCTTTAAATACATCTCAACCCTCTAAATCATGATATCAACAAATCATAACACACATCAAACACATCTTCAAAATACCAAAGAAAGACAAGAGAGTACTTACCTTAGATGAAGAAATTTCACCAATCTTCAACCAACTCCTTTGATTTCTCCTTCAATTTGATTTTAGAAATCAAACTTTCCTCTTGCTCCTTTTCTCTTGACAAGGTTCGGCCACCAAAGAAGAAGAAAAGAAATTGAAGAAGCAAAGTCAACCTCTTCCTCTCTTTAAATCTACACCAAGCAATTCCAAAAGAAAATTACCTTAATACCCTTTTTCAGTTAACTTAACTTTTGTCACTTGTTTGCCCATTATAGTAATTTCACATATCACATAAAAATATCCTCTCCCATTGACTCCTCATATTGACTTATGTATATGTTATTTATATTAACATATATACAACATATACCTTCCATTTACACCTTCATTTCCTTTGCAAAAACATATATACATTTAATTCAAATCAAAACAACAATTGTATCAAAACTTCTAGGCACACTTTGGGATATTACAATTCTCTCCCCCTTAAATAATTTCGTCCTCGAAATTATCCAATACAGTAACAATTCATTCTTAACAAAACATCATCTTAATCCTTTTAAGAAGAAACTTGATTAGCCTTCGAGATATAAGACCTCTGCTTAGTCCTTGACTTCAATCCAGGTGGATAACCTATAATCTTATAACACTGTTGAACATTATGTCCAGGAAGATTACAATGCGTACAAACAGGCCATTTAGAAACATTGATATTCTGTCTATATCCACCAGACTGAGAATTCCTAACATTGGCAGCATATACAATAGGCAAAGATTGAACAATAGAATTTAGATCACCAAGAAAAAGATTCTCAGGATGCATAAATTGATGTTCATGTTGAGCAACTAAGGCAAAAACCTTATTAAGTGAAGGCAATGGTTCCATTAAAAGAATCTGAGACCTAACTGTGTTATAATTTTCATTCACTCCTTAATTGATAATTTTATTTTTATTTTTCACACACTATTTCCTTCTTTAGCATAATCCTCATTTAATAACCAATATAACTCAATTTATATATGTTCATTCACATATTAGAATATTACATTATCATGTATATCTTATACTCCTTATACAGTTATACACATTAAATCTCAATAATAATTCATAATTTTAACAAAATCCAGATCAATTGATCTATCTGCCACAATATACTAACGTCTCAATTATGCTTAATTCGAACCAACAATCAACTTATTTTCAAGCTCTAATCTCTTCAGATCCATATTCAACTATTTGAAACTATGATCATTAATACCAAATCACTACAAATTATCTTAGCACAATTTTCACCAAATTCTCACGATTATTTCATACATATTTTATTCATAGTTCATTCACTTCAACTTTAAGTCTATCCATTCTCATGAGCATACCACATTTCAACATCTTTTCACATTCAACATTAATCAATCATACTCCATAACCAACATCTCATTTCATTAAACTCATAACATTATTTAGGACATTCATATAACCTTGACACCTATGGGCCCAACAAGTATTTAATACGATATTCAGAGTTCAGAGTTACTGCTTTGGTTCATAGTCACAATAATCACGCCCGTAGGCAATGTATATACATGTATCTCTATCCATGGATAGTGTAACAGACCCAGTCTCTTGGATCATCAACTCAACACATATGAGGAGATCCTCAACCCGGCAAGACTGTTACAAATCATATATCTCATAGTGTAACAGACCCAGTCTCTTGGACCATCAACTCAACACCTATGAGGAGGTCCTCAACCCGGCAAGACTGTTACCTTTCATCATTTCTTAGGCATGCCACCCAAATCCAGAACTCTGAAACTGAATAACATATTAAACAAACAATTCATTTCCATTCTCAATTCTCATCACATTTAGGCAAACATGCCTTCTTTCTTTCAATTACATCATCTTAGCCAATAACAATGGCTTCACATTTCATTTCACAATATAACATCTCATTATTCAAGTATATATATATATATATCTCATCCATGATCACATTATATTTCACATAGCATCATTCATAAATATCAACATTTCATTCCACATTACTCATGAAACACATTACCATTCACAATGCACAACATAACATTGTTCAATCCAATATATAACATTAACAACAACAACAATATGCAAAACTTCTAGGGTATAAATGAGGATATTACAACAATTTACATCATTCATGGACTTAGAATCTTCCACATACATTTGTTTGGATCATTATTGTTTTAAGTATGTTTAAAGTGTTTATGTTTAGGTTTAGATAACAAAAATACCTTTGGAGAATCAAAACCATGCAAGACGAACAAAGAATAGAAACATTAACTAACACATTTGAGGGACACGGGCAGCACACTTGAGGGACACGGCCAAGCTTGTGGCCGTGTCTCTCAACACAATTTTGGCAGTAGCAAACACATGCATAAGACACGGCCGTGTCTCTCCAAAATCAATCCAACACGGCTCAATTTTCCTTGACTTGGCCGTGTCTCTCATGAATTGGCCGTGTCTCTCCTTGCTTTTGGCCATGTCACTCATGAATTGAAACCCTAATCATGTCCAAGTCTCCTTTGGTTGCACTCAATTACATTATACACAATATAACTTAATTTAAATGAATGTAATCAATGTTCTAAACACATATTCATTACAATTTGCACATTAACAACATATCAACAATACCCTTAATCATCTACCATTTCAAAACCCTAAACCAAATATCACTCTTAATTTATCATCCTCCAACCAAAACCAACATCAATCTTCTTCTTTTAATAACAACATCCACTTTAACCTTTTTAACTTACAATCAATTTCCATACCTTTAAATACATCTCAACCCTCTAAATCATGATATCAACAAATCATAACACACATCAAACACATCTTCAAAATACCAAAGAAAGACAAGAGAGTACTTACCTTAGATGAAGAAATTTCACCAATCTTCAACCAACTCCTTTGATTTCTCCTTCAATTTGATTTTAGAAATCAAACTTTCCTCTTGCTCCTTTTCTCTTGACAAGGTTCGGCCACCAAAGAAGAAGAAAAGAAATTGAAGAAGCAAAGTCAACCTCTTCCTCTCTTTAAATCTACACCAAGCAATTCCAAAAGAAAATTACCTTAATACCCTTTTTCAGTTAACTTAACTTTTGTCACTTGTTTGCCCATTATAGTAATTTCACATATCACATAAAAATATCCTCTCCCATTGACTCCTCATATTGACTTATGTATATGTTATTTATATTAACATATATACAACATATACCTTCCATTTACACCTTCATTTCCTTTGCAAAAACATATATACATTTAATTCAAATCAAAACAACAATTGTATCAAAACTTCTAGGCACACTTTGGGATATTACAATTCTCTCCCCCTTAAATAATTTCGTCCTCGAAATTATCCAATACAGTAACAATTCATTCTTAACAAAACATCATCTTAATCCTTTTAAGAAGAAACTTGATTAGCCTTCGAGATATAAGACCTCTGCTTAGTCCTTGACTTCAATCCAGGTGGATAACCTATAATCTTATAACACTGTTGAACATTATGTCCAGGAAGATTACAATGCGTACAAACAGGCCATTTAGAAACATTGATATTCTGTCTATATCCACCAGACTGAGAATTCCTAACATTGGCAGCATATACAATAGGCAAAGATTGAACAATAGAATTTAGATCACCAAGAAAAAGATTCTCAGGATGCATAAATTGATGTTCATGTTGAGCAACTAAGGCAAAAACCTTATTAAGTGAAGGCAATGGTTCCATTAAAAGAATCTGAGACCTAACTGTGTTATAATTTTCATTCACTCCTTAATTGATAATTTTATTTTTATTTTTCACACACTATTTCCTTCTTTAGCATAATCCTCATTTAATAACCAATATAACTCAATTTATATATGTTCATTCACATATTAGAATATTACATTATCATGTATATCTTATACTCCTTATACAGTTATACACATTAAATCTCAATAATAATTCATAATTTTAACAAAATCCAGATCAATTGATCTATCTGCCACAATATACTAACGTCTCAATTATGCTTAATTCGAACCAACAATCAACTTATTTTCAAGCTCTAATCTCTTCAGATCCATATTCAACTATTTGAAACTATGATCATTAATACCAAATCACTACAAATTATCTTAGCACAATTTTCACCAAATTCTCACGATTATTTCATACATATTTTATTCATAGTTCATTCACTTCAACTTTAAGTCTATCCATTCTCATGAGCATACCACATTTCAACATCTTTTCACATTCAACATTAATCAATCATACTCCATAACCAACATCTCATTTCATTAAACTCATAACATTATTTAGGACATTCATATAACCTTGACACCTATGGGCCCAACAAGTATTTAATACGATATTCAGAGTTCAGAGTTACTGCTTTGGTTCATAGTCACAATAATCACGCCCGTAGGCAATGTATATACATGTATCTCTATCCATGGATAGTGTAACAGACCCAGTCTCTTGGATCATCAACTCAACACATATGAGGAGATCCTCAACCCGGCAAGACTGTTACAAATCATATATCTCATAGTGTAACAGACCCAGTCTCTTGGACCATCAACTCAACACCTATGAGGAGGTCCTCAACCCGGCAAGACTGTTACCTTTCATCATTTCTTAGGCATGCCACCCAAATCCAGAACTCTGAAACTGAATAACATATTAAACAAACAATTCATTTCCATTCTCAATTCTCATCACATTTAGGCAAACATGCCTTCTTTCTTTCAATTACATCATCTTAGCCAATAACAATGGCTTCACATTTCATTTCACAATATAACATCTCATTATTCAAGTATATATATATATATATCTCATCCATGATCACATTATATTTCACATAGCATCATTCATAAATATCAACATTTCATTCCACATTACTCATGAAACACATTGCCATTCACAATGCACAACATAACATTGTTCAATCCAATATATAACATTAACAACAACAACAATATGCAAAACTTCTAGGGCATAAATGAGGATATTACAATTCTCCCCCTCTAAAAAGAAATTTCGTCCTCGAAATTACCTGATATCAACTCTGGAATAGTTGAGGATATTGCTCTCGCATAGTTTGCTCACTTTCCCAAGTTGCTTCTTCTTTTGCATGATTCTTCCAAAGAATCTTCACCAATGGCACTTTCTTGTTCCTCAATTCTTTCACATCACGTGCCAAGATAGCAACTGGTTCTTCTTCAAATGTCAAATCTGGGCTCACTTCGATAGACTCAAATGGCAACACATGAGATGGATCTGACCTGTACCTCCTCAACATAGAAACATGGAATACATTATGAATACGATCCAACTCAGGTGGCAAAGCAAGTCGATATGCAACTGGCCCAACTCTTTCTAACACTTCATACGGCCCAATGAAACGAGGACTCAATTTTCCTTTCCGACCGAACCTCAAAATCTTCTTCCAAGGAGATACTTTCAAAAACACCTTATCTCCAACATCAAACTGAATGTCTCTCCTCTTCAGATCTGCATAAGACTTCTGTCGGTCTGAAGCTGCTTTTAACCTACCTCGGATCAACTTCACCTTTTCCTCAGTTTCTTGAATCAAATCAGGTCCAATTATTTTACCTTCACCAAGTTCACTCCAACAAAGAGGTGTTCTGCACCGTCTACCATACAATGCCTCGAACAGTGCCATACCAATGCTAGATTGGTGACTGTTGTTGTAAGCAAACTCCACAAGAGGTAAGAATCTATCCCAACTTCCAGTGAAATCGATGACACAGCTTCTCAACATATCCTCAATAATCTGTATCACCCTCTCTGACTGTCCATCCGTCTGTGGATGAAAAGCAGTACTGAAGTGTAGTCGAGAACCCAAAGCACTATGCAAACTCTTCCAAAATCTTGAAGTAAACCGGGGATCTCGATCAGACACTAAAGAAGTTGGAACACCATGCAATTTCACAATCTCATGGATATACAGCTCAGCCAATCTCTCCAAAGAATAATCCATTCGAACCGGAAGGAAATGAGCTGTTTTAGTCAATCTATCCACAATCACCCATATAGCATCATGCTTCTTTTGTGTCAATGGCAAACCAGACACAAAATCCATTGTCACTCTTTCCCACTTCCATTCTGGCACTGACAATGGTTGAAGCAACCCGGTTGGGACTTGATGCTCTGCTTTAACCTTCTGACAGGTGAGACATTTCGACACAAAATCTGCAATGTCTCTCTTCAAACCAATCCACCAATAATGCTGTCTCAAATCATGATACATCTTCGTATTACCCGGATGCATAGCAAACATTAACTGATGAGCTTCTTCCAAAATGACCCTTTTCAATTCAGCATCATCGGGTACACACAATCTGCTCTTGAACCAGAGACTCCCATCGCTCTTCACAATAAAATCTCTAGTCTTCCCATTCTTGCAATCTGAAATAATCTTCTGAATCTTCATATCAATCAACTGAGCCTCTTTGATCTGATCTAACAAAACTGGCTTCAAAAGCAACTGTGCCAACAATGCACCATCGTCACAAGATACAAAGTTAGCACGCAGAGCTCTCAATTCAACAAGCAACGAGAGCGAATAAATTGTTAAACCAGCTAAAGACTTCCAACTTAAGGCATCAGCAACAACATTTGCTTTACCTGGATGATAGTCAATCAAACAGTCGTAGTCTTTAATCAACTCCAACCATCTCCTCTGACGAAGATTGAGTTCTTTCTGGACACCCAAATACTTCAAACTCTTGTGATCAGTGTAGATGAAACATTTCTCCCCAAACAGATAGTGGCGCCAAATCTTCAATGCAAACACAATGGCAGCCAATTCCAAATCATGGGTTGGATAGTTAAGCTCATGCGGTTTCAACTATCGAGATGCATAAGCTATAACTTTACCTTCTTGCATCAATACACACCCCAAACCTCTATGTGAAGCATCACTGTAGATCACATAAGGTTTACCTTCAACAGGTAAAGTAAGAACAGGCGCTTGAGTTAACAACTCTCTCAACTGCTCAAAACTCGCCTGACACTGATCCGTCCACACAAATCTCACTCCCTTACGAAGCAATCTGGTGAGTGGAGTAGCTATCAAAGAAAACCCTTTCACAAACCGCCTGTAATAGCCTGCCAAACCCAGAAAACTTCTAATCTCAGTCACAGACTTGGGTGGACTCCAATTCAATATAGCTTCAACTTTGCTCGGATCAACTGTAATACCCTCTGCTGAAACTATATGTCCGAGAAAAGCTACTTGATCCAACCAGAACTCACATTTTGACAATTTGGCAAATAACTGCTTTTCTCTCAAAATCTGCAACACAAACCGCATATGCATATCATGTTCCTCTTCATTCCGCGAATACACCAGTATATCATCAATGAAGACCACTACAAACTGATCCAAATAGGGCCTAAACACCCTATTCATCAAATCCATAAAAGCTGCAGGTGCATTCGTCAGACCAAAAGGCATAACTAGAAATTCATAATGCCCATACCTGGTCCGAAAAGCAGTCTTAGGAACATCTTCACTTCTTACCCTCAGCTGATGGTACCCAGATCTCAAATCAATTTTGGAGAACACTGACGCTCCCTTCAACTGATCAAAGAGATCATCGATTCTAGGCAAAGGATATTTATTCTTAATGGTCACCTTGTTCAATTGCCTATAATCGATACACAACCTCATAGTACCATCTTTCTTCTTCACAAAAAGCACAGGAGCTCCCCAAGGAGAAACACTGGGGCGAATAAATCCTTTGTCCAACAACTCCTGTAATTGCACTTTCAACTCCCTCAATTCTGCTGGTGCCATTCTATAAGGAGTAATAGAGATAGGAGTGGTACCAGGCAACAATTCAATACCGAACTCCACCTCTCTCTCAGGAGGTAACCCTGGCAACTCCTCTGGAAACACATCTGGGAACTCTGCAACTGTGGCAATGCTATCAATGGGAGAACTTCTTACTCTAGTATCTACCACATGTGCAAGATAGGCTTCACACCCCTTTCTAATCAACCTCCTGGCTGCAACAGCTGAAACAAATAAGGAGGCTAGCTGTTCCTGCTCATTAGATACTATCACCTCTCTACCATCACCCGTTCTCAAAGAAACAATTTTCTTTTTACAATCCACCACAGCTCCATGTCGAGATAGCCAATCCATACCTAAGATCACATCATAATCCTTAAATGGCATCTCAATCAAATCCCCAAGGAACTCCTCACCCTGCACCACTACTGCACTATCTCTATGCACCTTACTCACAACCACACTATGCCCTAACGGATTTGTTACCAACACATCAAATCCTAGGGACTCAGCACGCAAATCAGATACAGGCAAAACAGATGCACTAATATATGAATGCGTGGAACCCGGATCAATCAAAGCAAGTACTGGAGTATTAAATAAAGAAAAAGTACCAGCTATGACTGCTGATGCATCTGGCTGCCTCTGCATAACATACATCCTCTGGGAAGATCCAACCTCCTCTGGTCTACCCTCCCTGGATGCAGCACCTCCTCTAGAACTGAATCCTGGTCTACCTCCTCGGCTGGCACCTTTGCCTCCTCTGCCTCCCCTCACACTAGCTCGAGAAGCAGCAGAATCAACTGACATCTGCTCCTGCCTCTCAGGACAGTCTCTCACAAAGTGGTCAGGTGATCCACACCTGAAGCATACCCCTGATCTACTATGCCTCCAACAAACGCCCCCATGTCTTCCACCACACTGGTTACACACAGGTAAGGTGGATCTCTGAACTCCAGGAGTAGGAGCACTCACTACTGAAGCTGCAGGTCTAAATCTCTGCCTCTGGAACTGCACTGACCTACCCGCTGGTCTCTGGCTCCTACTACTCCGAGGAACAAAACTTCCTCTACCCCTCTTCGCAGAAGAAGACCCTGCCTCAAACTGGGGCCTCCTAACCCTAACCTCTTCCTCTGAAGCAGCTGCAATAACTTGAGCTCGCTCTACACTTCGAGCTGCTACCACAAGCTGTGAGAAATCCTGATATCTGGATCCAGCCACTAAGCACATGATCGAGAGCCTCAATCCCTCCTCAAATCACCGACATCTATCAATCTCATCAGCAATGATGCCCCCAGCATACTGGCTCAGTCGAATAAACTCAACCTCATACTCAGTTACGGTCCGATGATCTTGCTTCAAATCTAGAAACTCTCTTTTCTTCCCATCTTTATACTCCCTAGGAGTATACTTCAACTCAAATTCCCTCAGAAAATCAGTGTAAGACAGTGTTGGAGGATCATCCATAGAATGGGGCACTGTCTTCCACCAGTCGTAGGCATCCTTCTGCAGCAAAGATCTTGCATAGTCAAACTTCTCCTCTGAAGTGGCTTGCAACTGCACAAATACCCTCTGAACTCTATCAAGCCACTGTTCTGCTACAGCCGGATCAACTGTACCAAAGAAATCCTCTGCTCCATATTTCCTTAGCTTATCATAGTGCCTTACTGGTACTGAAGGCTGAGGGGGTGGTGGCGGTGGCTGTGGTTGCACAGGTGCTTATCTCATAGCTTCCATCATAGGCCTAAACCAGGCTGGCGGAACCTCCTCCCCAGCTGGTCTACCCGACACCGAAGCAAGTGCCTCCTCAACACTATCTACCTTATCTCCCTCAGCAGGAGCAATACTCTCGGCACTACCCTCAATCGACTGACGTGAGTGAGAATCCATCACAACCTAAGTCTGCAAACACAACAGAATACCTCTTATTAAAGATCAGAGACTGCCAATCCTAAACATGTATTTTTGTTCAAAAACTCACTTTTTAAGTAAAAATAGTCTTTTTCTTACATTTTACCTAGGTTGAGAATCTCAAACCTAGGCTCTGATACCAAAACAATTGTAACACCCCTTCCCAACCTACATATGTAAGCTGAGTAGAGGCGCCACACTAACCTAATGTTGCTACCAATTTTACTTAGTCAAATTTTAGTTCCGATTTTTTTACAAAATTTTTGCCATAGTTTCGCCTAAAAATTGAGTCCCAAGTGTCGACAAAACCAGTTTTTTTCTTATTTTAAAAACATTTTACACAAACCAATGCAAACAAAATCATTCTCAGTACACTCCCAATAAATCCCCCTTGTAACCTCAACTACAACCTGCAAAAAGGATTTACACTTCTAGTACAACATAAAATAAAGGTTTTGTGACAACCCCCATATTTAAATATTACACAGCGGAAGTTATAAAATATTTACATATTTACAAATTCATATACATCAAAACTCAAGTTTTACAACACATAAAATTTATACATGATTGGCAAGTCTGCTCTGATCTTTAAGCTCCCAAAATGGATTCTTCAAGGTCTACTCTCACTAGGTCTTGATGAACTCTTGGGTTCAACTCTATCCACTCTACTACCTGCGCGATTAAACACTATCGCGCTAAGCCAACGGCTTAGTAAGATAAAACATGCTAACATTATGCTTTAATGAAATGCAATGCCACATATGTTATTGATAAGATCAACATCATAAATATAAAGTTAACCACACAATTATGCATTTCACAAATCATAGTCATATGAGCATACCACATTTCAACATCTTTTCACATTCAACATTAATCAATCATACTCCATAACCAACATCTCATTTCATTAAACTCATAACATTATTTAGGACATTCATATAACCTTGACACCTATGGGCCCAACAAGTATTTAATACGATATTCAGAGTTCAGAGTTACTGCTTTGGTTCATAGTCACAATAATCATGCCCGTAGGCAATGTATATACATGTATCTCTATCCATGGATAGTGTAACAGACCCAGTGTCTTGGATCATCAACTCAACACATATGAGGAGATCCTCAACCCGGCAAGACTGTTACAAATCATATATCTCATAGTGTAACAGACCCAGTCTCTTGGACCATCAACTCAACACCTATGAGGAGGTCCTCAACTCGGCAAGACTGTTACCTTTCATCATTTCTTAGGCATGCCACCCAAATCCAGAACTCTGAAACTGAATAACATATTAAACAAACAATTCATTTCCATTCTCAATTCTCATCACATTTAGGCAAACATGCCTTCTTTCTTTCAATTACATCATCTTAGCCAATAACAATGGCTTCACATTTCATTTCACAATATAACATCTCATTATTCAAGTATATATATATATATCTCATCCATGATCACATTATATTTCACATAGCATCATTCATAAATATCAACATTTCATTCCACATTACTCATGAAACACATTGCCATTCACAATGCACAACATAACATTGTTCAATCCAATATATAACATTAACAACAACAACAATATGCAAAACTTCTAGGGCATAAATGAGGATATTACAATTCTCCCCCTCTAAAAAGAAATTTCGTCCTCGAAATTACCTGATATCAACTCTGGAATAGTTGAGGATATTGCTCTCGCATAGTTTTCTCACTTTCCCAAGTTGCTTCTTCTTTTGCATGATTCTTCCAAAGAATCTTCACCAATGGCACTTTCTTGTTCCTCAATTCTTTCACATCACGTGCCAAGATAGCAACTGGTTCTTCTTCAAATGTCAAATATGGGCTCACTTCGATAGACTCAAATGGCAACACATGAGATGGATCTGACCTGTACCTCCTCAACATAGAAACATGGAATACATTATGAATACGATCCAACTCAGGTGGCAAAGCAAGTCGATATGCAACTGGCCCAACTCTTTCTAACACTTCATACGGCCCAATGAAACGAGGACTCAATTTTCCTTTCCGACCGAACCTCAAAATCTTCTTCCAAGGAGATACTTTCAAAAACACCTTATCTCCAACATCAAACTGAATGTCTCTCCTCTTCAGATCTGCATAAGACTTCTGTCGGTCTGAAGCTGCTTTTAACCTACCTCGGATCAACTTCACCTTTTCCTCAGTTTCTTGAATCAAATCAGGTCCAATTATTTTACCTTCACCAAGTTCACTCCAACAAAGAGGTGTTCTGCACCGTCTACCATACAATGCCTCGAACAGTGCCATACCAATGCTAGATTGGTGACTGTTGTTGTAAGCAAACTCCACAAGAGGTAAGAATCTATCCCAACTTCCAGTGAAATCGATGACACAGCTTCTCAACATATCCTCAATAATCTGTATCACCCTCTCTGACTGTCCATCCGTCTGTGGATGAAAAGCAGTACTGAAGTGTAGTCGAGAACCCAAAGCACTATGCAAACTCTTCCAAAATCTTGAAGTAAACCGGGGATCTCGATCAGACACTAAAGAAGTTGGAACACCATGCAATTTCACAATCTCATGGATATACAGCTCAGCCAATCTCTCCAAAGAATAATCCATTCGAACCGGAAGGAAATGAGCTGTTTTAGTCAATCTATCCACAATCACCCATATAGCATCATGCTTCTTTTGTGTCAATGGCAAACCAGACACAAAATCCATTGTCACTCTTTCCCACTTCCATTCTGGCACTGACAATGGTTGAAGCAACCCGGTTGGGACTTGATGCTCTGCTTTAACCTTCTGACAGGTGAGACATTTCGACACAAAATCTGCAATGTCTCTCTTCAAACCAATCCACCAATAATGCTGTCTCAAATCATGATACATCTTCGTATTACCCGGATGCATAACAAACATTAACTGATGAGCTTCTTCCAAAATGACCCTTTTCAATTCAGCATCATCGGGTACACACAATCTGCTCTTGAACCAGAGACTCCCATCGCTCTTCACAATAAAATCTCTAGTCTTCCCATTCTTGCAATCTGAAATAATCTTCTGAATCTTCATATCAATCAACTGAGCCTCTTTGATCTGATCTAACAAAACTGGCTTCAAAAGCAACTGTGCCAACAATGCACCATCGTCACAAGATACAAAGTTAGCACGCAGAGCTCTCAATTCAACAAGCAACGAGAGCGAATAAATTGTTAAACCAGCTAAAGACTTCCAACTTAAGGCATCAGCAACAACATTTGCTTTACCTGGATGATAGTCAATCAAACAGTCGTAGTCTTTAATCAACTCCAACCATCTCCTCTGACGAAGATTGAGTTCTTTCTGGACACCCAAATACTTCAAACTCTTGTGATCAGTGTAGATGAAACATTTCTCCCCAAACAGATAGTGGCGCCAAATCTTCAATGCAAACACAATGGCAGCCAATTCCAAATCATGGGTTGGATAGTTAAGCTCATGCGGTTTCAACTATCGAGATGCATAAGCTATAACTTTACCTTCTTGCATCAATACACACCCCAAACCTCTATGTGAAGCATCACTGTAGATCACATAAGGTTTACCTTCAACAGGTAAAGTAAGAACAGGCGCTTGAGTTAACAACTCTCTCAACTGCTCAAAACTCGCCTGACACTGATCCGTCCACACAAATCTCACTCCCTTACGAAGCAATCTGGTAAGTGGAGTAGCTATCAAAGAAAACCCTTTCACAAACCGCCTGTAATAGCCTGCCAAACCCAGAAAACTTCTAATCTCAGTCACAGACTTGGGTGGACTCCAATTCAATATAGCTTCAACTTTGCTCGGATCAACTGTAATACCCTCTGCTGAAACTATATGTCCGAGAAAAGCTACTTGATCCAACCAGAACTCACATTTCGACAATTTGGCAAATAACTGCTTTTCTCTCAAAATCTGCAACACAAACCGCAGATGCATATCATGTTCCTCTTCATTCCGCGAATACACCAGTATATCATCAATGAAGACCACTACAAACTGATCCAAATAGGGCCTAAACACCCTATTCATCAAATCCATAAAAGTTGCAGGTGCATTCGTCAGACCAAAAGGCATAACTAGAAATTCATAATGCCCATACCTGGTCCGAAAAGCAGTCTTAGGAACATCTTCACTTCTTACCCTCAGCTGATGGTACCCAGATCTCAAATCAATTTTGGAGAACACTGACGCTCCCTTCAACTGATCAAAGAGATCATCGATTCTAGGCAAAGGATATTTATTCTTAATGGTCACCTTGTTCAATTGCCTATAATCGATACACAACCTCATAGTACCATCTTTCTTCTTCACAAAAAGCACAGGAGCTCCCCAAGGAGAAACACTGGGGCGAATAAATCCTTTGTCCAACAACTCCTGTAATTGCACTTTCAACTCCCTCAATTCTGCTGGTGCCATTCTATAAGGAGTAATAGAGATAGGAGTGGTACCAGGCAACAATTCAATACCGAACTCCACCTCTCTCTCAGGAGGTAACCCTGGCAACTCCTCTGGAAACACATCTGGGAACTCTGCAACTGTGGCAATGCTATCAATGGGAGAACTTCTTACTCTAGTATCTACCACATGTGCAAGATAGGCTTCACACCCCTTTCTAATCAACCTCCTGGCTGCAACAGCTGAAACAAATAAGGAGGCTAGCTGTTCCTGCTCATTAGATACTATCACCTCTCTACCATCACCCGTTCTCAAAGAAACAATTTTCTTTTTACAATCCACCACAGCTCCATGTCGAGATAGCCAATCCATACCTAAGATCACATCATAATCCTTAAATGGCATCTCAATCAAATCCCCAAGGAACTCCTCACCCTGCACCACTACTGCACTATCTCTATGCACCTTACTCACAACCACACTATGCCCTAACGGATTTGTTACCAACACATCAAATCCTAGGGACTCAGCACGCAAATCAGATACAGGCAAAACAGATGCACTAATATATGAATGCGTGGAACCCGGATCAATCAAAGCAAGTACTGGAGTATTAAATAAAGAAAAAGTACCAGCTATGACTGCTGATGCATCTGGCTGCCTCTGCATAACATACATCCTCTGGGAAGATCCAACCTCCTCTGGTCTACCCTCCCTGGATGCAGCACCTCCTCTAGAACTGAATCCTGGTCTACCTCCTCGGCTGGCACCTTTGCCTCCTCTGCCTCCCCTCACACTAGCTCGAGAAGCAGCAGAATCAACTGACATCTGCTCCTGCCTCTCAGGACAGTCTCTCACAAAGTGGTCAGGTGATCCACACCTGAAGCATACCCCTGATCTACTATGCCTCCAACAAACGCCCCCATGTCTTCCACCACACTGGTTACACACAGGTAAGGTGGATCTCTGAACTCCAGGAGTAGGAGCACTCGCTACTGAAGCTGCAGGTCTAAATCTCTGCCTCTGGAACTGCATTGACCTACCCGCTGGTCTCTGGCTCCTACTACTCCGAGGAACAAAACTTCCTCTACCCCTCTTCGCAGAAGAAGACCCTGCCTCAAACTGGGGCCTCCTAACCCTAACCTCTTCCTCTGAAGCAGCTGCAATAACTTGAGCTCGCTCTACACTTCGAGCTGCTGCCACAAGCTTTGAGAAATCCTGATATCTGGATCCAGCCACTAAGCACATGATCGAGGGCCTCAATCCCTCCTCAAATCACCGACATCTATCAATCTCATCAGCAATGATGCCCCCAGCATACTGGCACAGTCGAATAAACTCAACCTCATACTCAGTTACGGTCCGATGATCTTGCTTCAAATCTAGAAACTCTCTTTTCTTCCCATCTTTATACTCCCTAGGATTATACTTCAACTCAAATTCCCTCAGAAAATCAGTGTAAGATAGTGTTGGAGGATCATCCATAGAATGGGGCACTGTCTTCCACCAGTCGTAGGCATCCTTCTGTAGCAAAGATCTTGCATAGTCAAACTTCTCCTCTGAAGTGGCTTGCAACTGCACAAATACCCTCTGAACTCTATCAAGCCACTGTTCTGCTACAGCCGGATCAACTGTACCAAAGAAATCCTCTGCTCCATATTTCCTTAGCTTATCATAGTGCCTTACTGGTACTGAAGGCTGAGGGGGTGGTGGCGGTGGCTGTGGTTGCACAGGTGCTTGTCTCATAGCTTCCATCATAGGCCTAAACCAGGCTGGCGGAACCTCCCCCCCAGCTGGTCTACCCGACACCGAAGCAGGTGCCTCCTCAACATTATCTACCCTAGCTCCCTCAGCAGGAGCAATACTCTCGGCACTACCCTCAATCGACTGACGTGAGTGAGAATCCATCACAACCTAAGTCTGCAAACACAACAGAATACCTCTTATTAAAGATCAGAGACTGCCAATCCCAAACATGTATTTTTGTTCAAAAACTCACTTTTTAAGTAAAAATAGTCTTTTTCTTACATTTTACCTAGGTTGAGAATCTCAAACCTAGGCTCTGATACCAAAACAATTGTAACACCCCTTCCCAACCTACATATGTAAGCTGAGTAGAGGCGCCACACTAACCTAATGTTGCTACCAATTTTACTTAGTCAAATTTTAGTTCCGATTTTTTTACAAAATTTTTGCCATAGTTTCGCCTAAAAATTGAGTCCCAAGTGTCGACAAAACCGGTTTTTTTCTTATTTTAAAAACATTTTACACAAACCAATGCAAACAAAATCATTCTCAGTACACTCCCAATAAATCCCCCTTGTAACCTCAACTACAACCTGCAAAAAGGATTTACACTTCTAGTACAACATAAAATAAAGGTTTTGTGACAACCCCCATATTTAAATATTACACAGCGGAAGTTATAAAATATTTACATATTTACAAATTCATATACATCAAAACTCAAGTTTTACAACACATAAAATTTATACATGATTGTCAAGTCTGCTCTGATCTTTAAGCTCCCAAAATGGATTCTTCACGGTCTACTCTCACTAGGTCTTGATGAACTCTCGGGTTCAACTCTATCCACTCTACTACCTGCGCGATTAAACACTATCGCGCTAAGCCAACGGCTTAGTAAGATAAAACATGCTAACAGTATGCTTTAATGAAATGCAATGCCACATATGTTATTGATAAGATCAACATCATAAATATAAAGTTAACCACACAATTATGCATTTCACAAATCATAGTCATATGAGCATACCACATTTCAACATCTTTTCACATTCAACATTAATCAATCATACTCCATAACCAACATCTCATTTCATTAAACTCATAACATTATTTAGGACATTCATATAACCTTGACACCTATGGGCCCAACAAGTATTTAATACGATATTCAGAGTTCAGAGTTACTGCTTTGGTTCATAGTCACAATAATCACGCCCGTAGGCAATGTATATACATGTATCTCTATCCATGGATAGTGTAACAGACCCAGTCTCTTGGATCATCAACTCAACACATATGAGGAGATCCTCAACCCGGCAAGACTGTTACAAATCATATATCTCATAGTGTAACAGACCCAGTCTCTTGGACCATCAACTCAACACCTATGAGGAGGTCCTCAACCCGGCAAGACTGTTACCTTTCATCATTTCTTAGGCATGCCACCCAAATCCAGAACTCTGAAACTGAATAACATATTAAACAAACAATTCATTTCCATTCTCAATTCTCATCACATTTAGGCAAACATGCCTTCTTTCTTTCAATTACATCATCTTAGCCAATAACAATGGCTTCACATTTCATTTCACAATATAACATCTCATTATTCAAGTATATATATATATCTCATCCATGATCACATTATATTTCACATAGCATCATTCATATATATCAACATTTCATTCCACATTACTCATGAAACACATTACCATTCACAATGCACAACATAACATTGTTCAATCCAATATATAACATTAACAACAACAACAATATGCAAAACTTCTAGGGTATAAATGAGGATATTACAACAATTTACATCATTCATGGACTTAGAATCTTCCACATACATTTGTTTGGATCATTATTGTTTTAAGTATGTTTAAAGTGTTTATGTTTAGGTTTAGATAACAAAAATACCTTTGGAGAATCAAAACCATGCAAGACGAACAAAGAATAGAAACATTAACTAACACATTTGAGGGACACGGGCAGCACACTTGAGGGACACGGCCAAGCTTGTGGCCGTGTCTCTCAACACAATTTTGGCAGTAGCAAACACATGCATAAGACACGGCCGTGTCTCTCCAAAATCAATCCAACACGGCTCAATTTTCCTTGACTTGGCCGTGTCTCTCATGAATTGGCCGTGTCTCTCCTTGCTTTTGGCCATGTCACTCATGAATTGAAACCCTAATCATGTCCAAGTCTCCTTTGGTTGCACTCAATTACATTATACACAATATAACTTAATTTAAATGAATGTAATCAATGTTCTAAACACATATTCATTACAATTTGCACATTAACAACATATCAACAATACCCTTAATCATCTACCATTTCAAAACCCTAAACCAAATATCACTCTTAATTTATCATCCTCCAACCAAAACCAACATCAATCTTCTTCTTTTAATAACAACATCCACTTTAACCTTTTTAACTTACAATCAATTTCCATACCTTTAAACACATCTCAACCCTCTAAATCATGATATCAACAAATCATAACACACATCAAACACATCTTCAAAATACCAAAGAAAGACAAGAGAGTACTTACCTTAGATGAAGAAATTTCACCAATCTTCAACCAACTCCTTTGATTTCTCCTTCAATTTGATTTTAGAAATCAAACTTTCCTCTTGCTCCTTTTCTCTTGACAAGGTTCGGCCACCAAAGAAGAAGAAAAGAAATTGAAGAAGCAAAGTCAACCTCTTCCTCTCTTTAAATCTACACCAAGCAATTCCAAAAGAAAATTACCTTAATACCCTTTTTCAGTTAACTTAACTTTTGTCACTTGTTTGCCCATTATAGTAATTTCACATATCACATAAAAATATCCTCTCCCATTGACTCCTCATATTGACTTATGTATATGTTATTTATATTAACATATATACAACATATACCTTCCATTTACACCTTCATTTCCTTTGCAAAAACATATATACATTTAATTCAAATCAAAACAACAATTGTATCAAAACTTCTAGGCACACTTTGGGATATTACAAGCTAACGTAAACCCTAATTTTTTTAAACCCTAATTTTTAAAACCTTAAAATCATATAAATATAATTCTACAAGTAAGCTCAAAAATAATGATCCAATAACCGTAAATCATAAATCTAAGTGTTTTAAAGTGTTCAAACCCTAATTTCATGATTTTACCACTCAAATACTAATTTGGTTAATTAAAGAACGTTATCAACCTATTAAATTCTAAATCTTGGCTCCATCTCAATTCTTTTAAAATTCACAGTAGTTTAAACCCATGAATTCCCAAAACCCTAAACATATTAAATAAAGAAACTTAAATAGAAACATTAGCCCTAGTTTTAATCTTTATTTGCCTTATTCAATTTTATATTTGATTATGTAGACTATTATATGCTTTAATTTATTTTCAATGCATTATTGATTTATTTAAGTTCAATGGTTGATTTAATTAGTTTATCATGGATGGATGTTCATTTTATATTTTGATTAATATCTTTGATGAATGATTTATTTATTATGAATGATTATTTATTTTTATCGATTTATTTAGAACTCTAAATGTTGTAAGAGGTATGTTTCTACTTTGTGGGTGCCTCATTTGTTAAATATCATGTAATTTAAATTGCTTTTCTATTTTAGAACCAATGTAAAGTACATGTTTCTACCTTTCGGTGGGTGTCCTATTTAGGCAGTGGATGTAAGGACATATTTCCATCCTCGGATGGGTGTCCATTTATTTGCTTTGTTTGGACATTATTTTGATTTTCAATATATCGATGCTTTATTTTAATTATTGTGTGTAAAATGGATAATGTTGTTATACTTAAGAATTTTATAATATTAAGAACTATAATGGAGGCCGGTTCCAATGAACCGGGCGTTGTGGGGGTGCTGGGCCATTTCTCACCTTCCCCACACGTACCCAACTTTCTGAACCCATTAGGGGGTTGGGGATTCCTTAGGAATTGAGTCATCCACCCCTTTCTTTTTCCCTGCCCGTCCGAGTGGGGACTCTATTTTCTCCGGACTTAGGTCTGTGTTCTCTAAGGCCCTGAGCCTAAACAGTGTCAAAGTCTCAAGAACCATTCCTTCGGGAGTGGGGGCGAAAATCCACGTTCACACTTAGGAATCAAGTCATCCACCTCTTTCTTTTTTCCCAGCCCGTCTGGGTGGCGACTCCATTTTCTCCTGATTTAGGTCCATGTTCTCTAAGGCCCCGAGCCTAAACAGTGCCGAAGTCGCAAGAACCATTCCACTAGGAGTGGGGGCAAAAATCCCCGCTCACAGTGGCGAATCCACTGGGGGTAAGAGAAGTTGATTCCATTGGTCTTTATATTATTCTATTCTTTCTTATAATGATATTATCCATATTACACACATTAATTAAAATAAAGCATCATTATATTGAAATCAAAGCAATGTCCAAGAAAAATAAATAAATGGACACCCATCGGAGGATGGAAACATGTCCTTACATCACCCATGTCTAAACTAATAGGACACCCACCAAACAGTAGAAATATGTCCTTTACATTGGTTTAAAATATAAAAGCAATTTAAATTACATGATATTTAACTAATGAGGTACCCAGAAAGTGGAAACATACCTCTTACAACATTTGGAAATCAAAATAAATCGATAGAAGTAAATAACCATTCATCATAAATAAATCATTCATCAAAGATATTAAACATCAATCAAAATATAAACATTCATCCATGATAATTTAAATAAACCAAGCATTGAACTTAAATAAATCAAAGCATATAATAAACTATATAATCAAATATAAAATTAAATAAAGCAAGTAAAGATTCAAATTAGGGCTACTATTTCTATTTAAGATTCTTTATTTAATGTTTAGGGTTTTGGAATTTATGGGTTTAGGATACTGTATAGGGAATTGAAATGGATTAAGTTTTATAATTTAAGAGATTGATAAGGTTCTTTGATTAACCAAATTAGGGTTTGAGGTGTAAAATCATGAAATTAGGGTTTTAGAATATTACAACATTAGGTTTATGATTATTAGCTTCTAGATTATTGTTTTTAGTCTTACTGTGTTGAATTTTAATATTTAGGTTTATAGCGTTTTAAGGTTTTAAGGATTAGAGTTTAGAAAAATTAGGGTTTACGGTTTTAGGGGAATTAGGGTTTAAGAACACTTAAGGTTTAGGTTTACTAGTTTAGGGTTTACTATTTTGGTTTTGAAGTTGAATTAGGGTTTTTAGTGTTTAGGAGAATGTACATGATTTTAGAATTTGGAAAAACAATTTATAGTTTTATAAAGCTTTATGTGATTTCTGTAAGTTAAATTTAGGGTTTGGATATTTAACAAAACATTTGGAATTTTGGAAAAGAATTAGAAGAAAACCAGTTTAGAGTTTTTAAAAGCTTTTGGAAATAAATAAAACGATTTAAGGTTTATAGAAACAGAAAATATATTTTTTAGGGTTTTTGGAAATAAAAGGATTCAATTTAGGGTTTTGGAAAATTGGAAAGCAGATTAGGGTTTTGGTAAATTAATGAAACGATTTAAGATTAGGGTTCTTAGTATGTAGAAGAAACAGAAACAACAAATTTAAGATTTTTGGAAATAAAGGAGACGATTTAAGGTTCTAAGCTTTAGAAAAAGTAAATTAGGGTTCTAAGGTTTTTAAAATCAAAAGAGATAATTTAATGATTCAAGCTACTGTGAAGAAAAAAGAGATTAGATATTCATACCTTCATTTGTTGGTTCCACTAAAAATTACTTCTTGGGTGAACAAGGATAAAGACAAGATGGCTGCCTTTGATGGTTTTGATTGCTTGCTTCTTAAAAGTCCGATCTTATGTTCCAAAGTTTTTCCTCCTCAAAATCCAGTCCGATCGTTCTAAAGTTTTTCAGTTGTTAATCCACTCGATTGTCCTCTAAAAGTCCTCCTCTTCTGTGTTGTTTTTTAGTCTTATTTATAGAAGATTTATATGATTAATTCAATTTTTTTTACAGAAACTATCATTAATTAGGAAAAGGAAACCAAAACCAAATATAATTTGGTTTCGGAAAAAATTCCGTCGGAAAATTTCGCCGGCGAAAAAATTGCTGCGGAAAAATTTTGTTGGCAAAAAAATTACATCAGGAAACTGCGTGGAACTATGAGCATCGGGTGAACAAAATTGTCTGTAGGCCATTTTTCCCACTGGATTTTCCTACAGGCGAAATGGCCCAAGGCCATTTCGTCCAACCTTTTCGGCGACGAAGTTTTTCGTTAACGATTTTTTCGTCGCCGATTTTTATTTTTATTTATTTGTTTATTTTTATTATTATTCATTTTTTATTAATTATAAAAACTAAATACTAATACAAATATTATTCAATTAAGATAATACAAAAATTATTTTGGACTAATTAAAATATATTGGATAACACAAAAATTATTTTGGACTAATTAAAATATATTAGACCGGACAGGGTAAAAAATTAAGGGTCTACACAACGACTTAATCTCTTTTTCACCAAAAGCAATGGAGCTTGAACAAATTCAAAGAATGGTGGATGAAGCCATCAATGCCAAGATGGAAGAAATAAAAGAGGCCCTAGCTGAGACCATGAAGAACCAATTGGCTGCGATTTTAGGAAATCATGCCGAAGCATTTGCTAGCACTAAGAAGCCAAAGGACAAAGGGAAGACTAAACTTGGTGAAGTGGTTTTTGATGATGATAAGGTGATCATTGATGATGATGATGATTGGGCTCAATACTTCCAAGATTCTCAAGACAAGAAGAAAGAACCAAAGATTGTTGAAAGATCAGCTATGGAGAAAATTGAGACTTTTGATGTTGAAAAGATGATTGAAGACTTAGAAAAGAAATTTGAGAAGAAGCTAAAAACCAAAGAAATGTCTGAAGTTGACAAATTATTTGAGCTAGAGGAAGAAGTTCCACAAAAAATTCAAGATGCCATCTTTTGCGAAGTTTGATGGATCCGAAAATCCTCATCTCCATGTGAAGCAGTATATCACTGCTATGCAGTCTGCCCGAGCTACTAAGGCTCAAACTCTAAGGTACTTCATACTCTCATTGGATCCTGTTATCCAAAATTGGTTCAATACCTTAGAAGAAGGAACACAAAAGAGTTGGGATCTGCTATACAAGGCCTTCATCCAACAATATGGATACAATGTTGAAATGGAAGTTACCTTAATGGAAGTGGAGTCCATTAGACAAAGGCCAAATGAGAATTTTGTGGACTATGTGAAAAGATGGAGAAATAAGGCTGCTTTTCTCAAGAAAAGGCCCGATGAATCTGATCAAATAAGGATGATTGTGAGAGGGGTGTAGACCCTTAATTTTTTACCCAGTCCGGTCCAATATATTTTGTTTAGTCCAAAATAATTTTTGTGTTGCCTAATATATTTTAATTGGTCCAAAATGATTTTTGTTATCTTAATTAAATAAATTTTGCTTTATTATCTAATTTTTATTAATAAAAATAAAAATAAACAAGTAAAATCAAAAAATAAAAATCGGCGACGAAAAAAATTAATCGCCAAAAATTCCAACGCGAGCTTGGCCGTGGGCCATTTCACCTGCAGGCTGATTTCCCACCCCCTGCCACAGCCAACTGTGGCAACTTATTTTGCCAGCATAATTTTTCCTGCAGCAAATTTTTTCACCAGGGCAATTTTTCCGCAGCAGTTTTTTTCGCCAGCGAAATTTTCCGACGCAAATTTTTTTAAACCTAATACAATTAGGTTTTAGTTTCCTTTTCTTATTAAATATGGTATGCCGTGAGTAACTAGGAAAAACCATGAAAAAAACTTCTATAAATAAGGAGGCAGATAGAGGGAAAAGGCAATCAAAAATTAAGAGAAAATTTGGACAAAATTGAGAGTTTGAAACCGAATCTGTGAAGGAAATCAGTGAAATCAAATATGACTTTTTGAGAAATGAAGAGGCAAAGTATCAACAACTGATCAAAGGCAGTAATTGCCTTTGTTTTTGTTCATCCAAGAAGAATTATTTTTGGAAGAACCATCAAAAGGAGGTTTGTATTAATTGTTATTTTTTTTCACAGTAGTCAAAACTATGAAATCATGTTTTTTAATTCAAAAACCTAGAACCCTAATTCCCTTTGTTTAAAGCTTAAAAAAACCTTAAATCATTGCTTTATTTCCTAAAAAGTTTAAAGATATTAGTTTTATTTCTTTAAAACCCCAAAACCAATAATTTGCTTTCCAAGTTTTCAAAAGCCAAAATTAAGTTCTGTTTATTTCCAAAAGCTCCAAAAACATCTTTTCTATTTATAAAAACTTTAATTCGTTTGGTTTACTTTCATAAACTTCATAAAATTATCAAATTGATTTTCAAATTCTAAAATTTAACTCATTACCCGAAACCCTAATCCAAAAATCCTAAAACCCTAATTTAATTACAAAAACCAAAACAATGAACCCTAACCCCCCTTAAAACCTAAATCCTATTTTTTTAAATCCTAATTCTTTAAAACTTTAAAACCATATTTAGACATAGTAAGCTTAAATACCCTAACTCAATGAATAGCCATAAATCACAAATCAAAGTATTTTAAAGTGTTCAAACCCTAGTTTCATGGTTTCACCATCCAAACATTAATTTGATTAATCAAAGAGTCTTACCAACCTTTTAAAACATAAAATCCTCAAGTTATTTTAATTCTCTTAAAGTCACAGTAGCCAAATTCCATTAATTCCAAAACCTTAAACAAATGAAATAAAGAGCCCTAAATGGAAACAGTAGCTATAATTGGACTTTTATTTGCTTTATTTAATTCTATATTTGATTATGCTTTGATTTATTTCTTATGCTTTAATTTATTTAAATTCAATGCTTGGTTTATTTTATTTATCATGGATGGATGTTTACTTTTTATTGATATTTAGTACCTTTGATGAATGATTTATTTATTATGAATGGTTATTTACATTTATCAATTTATTTAGATTTCCAAATATTGTAAGAGGTATGTTTCCACTTGGTGGGTACCTCATTAGTTAAGTATCATGTAATTTAAATTGCTTTTCTATTTTAGAACCAATGTAAAGGACATGTTTCTACCTTTCAGTGGGTGTCCTATTTAGGCATGTGATGTAAGGACATGTTTTCATCTTCGGATGGGTGTCTATTTATTTGTTTTGCTTGGACCTTGCTCTAATTTTAATATATTGATGCTTTCTTTTAATTATTGTGTGTAATATGGATAATGTTGTTATATTTAAGAATTTTATAATATTAAGACCTATAAAGGAGGCTGGTTCCAATGAACCGGGCATTGTGGGGGTGCTGGGCCATTACTCACCTTCCCCACACGTACCCAACTTTTCGAACCCATTAGGGTGAATGGGATTCCTTAGGAATCGAGTCATCCACCCCTTTCTTTTTTCCTGGCTCGTCTGGGTGGTGATTCCATTTTCTCTGAACTTAGGTCCGTGTTCTCTAAGGCCCTGAGTGTAATATCCTCATGTATGCCCTAGAAGTTTTGATTATGTTGTTATTGTTGTTGTTGTTGTTGTTGTTGGTTTAAAATGGGATTGAATGTATGTGTTGTGTGATAAAAAAAATTGAAAGAGAATGTTCATGTGTTATTTGAAAGAAAAGTGATGTGTAGAGAAGATGTATATGTAGTGTATATGGCAATATATATAGCATATATGTTGGTCAAAGGGAGAGTCAAGGTGTTGGACATAGTGGAAGAAGATATTTAGTTGTTGTTATTGAAATTACTATAAAGGGCATGCTAAATAAAAGGAAGTGTAATTATGTTTAAGAGGGCATTTTGGTATTTTCTTCTATCGAAAATTGTGTGGTGGAGGTTAAAAGAGGATTTGACTTTTGTTTGATCAATTTCTTTTCTTCTTTTCACGTGTGGCCGACCAACTTAGAGAGCAAGAGAGAAAACAAGAGTTGATGATATTTGAAGCTCAAATTGAAGAAGTTTTCAAGTGGATAAGTGGAAATCCAAGAAGATTCATTATTTTTGGTAAGTCTCTCTTGATTCTCTTAGTTTATTTAAGTTGGTTGTGAGTTTGGTTGTGGATTTTTGATGGTAGGGTTGTGTTGATTATTATATGTTGGATTTAATTGGTTGTGGTGTTGGTTTTGGATTTGAAGATGATAAGTTAAGAGTGATGTTGGTTTTAGGATTTTGGAAATGGTAAGTGATAAATTATATAGTGTTATTTTGGATTAGGTTTTGGAAGAAGGTGATTTGCTCTAATTTGAGAAGTGAAGAATTCTTGAAGAAAAGAAAGTGTTTAGAGTTGTATAATTGGTGCTAAAGGTAAGTACAAACTATATGGTTACAAACATGCATATATTGTTTAATCTTAAAACACTTTTGTTTGTAAATGTGATAAGGTATCAAATGTATTGTTAATGAATGTTGGTGATGAAAATATTGTGATGAGCATGTAAAATAATTGCTAATGATGTTGATTATGTCCATTTGAATGAGGTTATGTTGTGTACAATGTGTTCTAAGTTAACCAAAAGAAATTTGGCTACATTTAGGGTTTATGCATGAGAGACACGTAATTTGGGGCGGTCGCTATTATTCATGTGCGGTCGCGACTTAGGTCGGGCTTCTGGCCGCGAAACCTACTGTAATAATGTTTCATCTTTTGATTGTGAAGTGCGGTTGCGACTTAGGTCGGGCTTCTGACCGCGAAACCTACTGTAATAAGGTTTCATCTTGTAATTGTATGGAGCGGTCGTATTCAGGTGAGGCGCGACCGCTAGAAAGGTTCTGTTCACCTTATTGGAAGCAACCTAATTCTGCAACAAGATTTTCAAATACATGTTAAATAGATCATCCATTTGAGTTGTCAATGATCAAAATAGAGATCATTTGTCTAACATCATTGTTGAATCATGAAATGTGAGATGATATGGAATTGATAATGCATATGATATTACATGAACAAGGTTATGTATTGTGTATTGTGAGGCTTGTGAATGGTGATGTGTATTATGAATAATGTACTTTGAAATGTGATACTAATAATGCTATATACACAATATGAATTGAGATATGAAATGCTATAAAGCCATTGTGATTGGCTATGATGGTTCAATTGAAAGATATATGGCATGTTTGCCTAATTGATGAGAATTGAGAATGATATGTAAATGAATTGTGTGGCTAATGTGTTATTCCATTTTCAGAGTATGTTATTGGTGGCATGCCTAATGATAGTAACAATCTCTTGAAGTTAGGTTGGATTGAATCCTTGAAGCCTAATTGAGATGTTACAACTCTTGAAGCTAGGTTGGGTTGGTTCTTGAAGCCAAGTTGGGTTGAAGCTTAGCATGCTTTGCTCCCCTTGAAGCTTGGTTGAACCTAATCCTTGAAGCCTAGTTGGGTATATGATATTGATAAATGTGATAACAAAAGCAAAACATTAACTCTGAAAATTGAATGGCATATTAGTGTGTCTTGGGCCCAATGCTTGTCTTTGTTTAATGTGATTCATGAATGGTAAAATGTTTGACTAATGAGATATATGGAAGATTGTTGAAATGTGGTATATATATATATGTGTGAATATTAAATGTAAAGGTATGTTATTAGCTTTTCACCTATGGTGTTGTTTTTGTGAATAATATGTATGACATTGCATTGCATTAAAGCATGATTTGTCTTACTAAGCCGTTGGCTTAGCGCGATAGTGTTTAATCGCGCAGGTAGCAGAGTTGAACCCGAGAGTTCTTCGAGACCTAGTGAGAGTAGACATTGAAGGGATTATTCTTGGATTTAAAGATCACAGAAGAGCTGCCAATCATGTATAAATTCTTTATGTTTTGTAAAGTATTGTGTATAATGTAAATATGTGTATATTTATAGATATGGATTTAAATGTTTTCATATATGTAAATATTTTATAAATTCCGCTGCGTATTAAGTAAATGTATTTATATCTATTTTGTTTTATATTACAAGTAATTACTTATTTTTCTTTAATGTATAATGAGAAAGTTTATAGTATCATTTAAAATGTTTTGAATGTTAATAAAAATCCGTAGCATTCCTATATTCGATACATGTATACTACATTGTGGTGTATGTAGTGTGTATGTATTGGGTGTGGGGGTGTTACAGTTGTTTTGGTATCAGAGCCTAGGTTTGAGATTCTCAACCTAGGTAAAATGTAATAAAAAGAATATTTTTACTTAAAAAGTGGTTTTGAATAACATATATGTTTTGGATTGGCAGTCTCTGATCTTTAATAAGATGTATTCTGCTGTGTTTGCAGAAATAGGTTGTGATGGATCCTCATTTGCGTCAGTCAGTTGAGGGTAGTGAGGAGAGTGTAGCTCCGGAGGATAGAGCTAGAGTTGATAGTGCTGAGGAGGCACCTGCTTCGGTGTCGGGGAGACCAGCTGGTGAGGAGGTTCCACCAGTTTGGCTTAGGCATGTGGTTGAAGCTTTGAGGCAAGCACCAGTGCAACCACCCCCACCCCCACAGCCTGTGGTATCAGTGAGGCACTATGATAAACTAAGGAAGTATGGAGCAGAGGATTTCCTTGGTACTGTTGATCCAGCTGTAGCGGAGCAGTGGCTTGATAAAGTACAAAGGATCTTTATTCAGTTGCAAGCCACATCGGAGGAAAAGTTTGACTACGCAAGATCTTTGCTACAGAAGGATGCATATGACTGGTGGAGGACAGTACCCCATTCTATGGATGATCCACCAACCTTGTCCTATGCTGACTTTCTGAGAGAGTTTGAATTGAAGTATACTCCTAGGGAGTATAAAGACATGAAGAAGATGGAGTTCTTGAGCTTGAAGCAAGACAGTAAGACTGTAACTGAATATGAGGTTGAGTTTATTCGATTGAGCCAGTATGCTGGGGGCATTATAGCTGATGAGATAGATAGATGCAGGAGATTTGAGGAGGGATTGAGGCCCTCTATCATGTGTCTAGTGGCTGGATCTCGATATCACGATTTCTCCCAGCTAGTGGTGGCAGCTCGAAGTGTAGAGCGAGCTCAAGTTATTGCAGCTGCTTCAGAGGAAGAGGTTAGGGTTAGGAGGCCCCAGTTTGAGGCAGGGTCTTCTTCTGCTAAGAGAGGTAAAGGAAGCTTTGTTTCTAGAGTTAGTAGGAGTCAGAGGTCAGCTGGTAGGTCAGTACAGTTTCAGAGGCAGAGATTTAGACCTGCAGCTTCAGTGGCGAGTGCTCCGACCCCAATGATTCAGAGATCCACTCCACCCATCTGCATTCATTGTGGTAGGCCACATGGTGGTCCTTGCTGGAAGACTGGTGTAGCAGGGGTATGCTTCAGATGTGGATCACCTAATCATTTTGTGAGAGATTGTCCTGAGAGGCAGGAGCAGATGTCAGTTGATACTGCAGCTTCTCGACCTAGTGTGAGGGGAGGTCGAGCAGGCAGAGGTAGCAGCCGGGGAGGCAGATCTGGGTTCAGTGCTAGAGGAGGTTCTACATCCAGAGAGAGTAGACCAGAGGAGGTTGGGTCTTCCCAGAGGATATATGTTATGCAGAGGCAGCCAGATGCTTCGGCAGTCATAGCTGGTACTTTTTCTTTATTTGATACTTCAGTACTTGCTTTGATTGATCCCGGATCCACCCATTCTTATATTAGTGCATCTGTTTTACCTGTGTTTGATGTGCATGCTGAGTCCCTAGGATTTGATGTGTTGGTGACAAATCCTTTAGGGCATAGTGTGATTGTGAGCAAGGTGCACCGAGATAGTGCAGTGAGGGTGCAAGGTGAGGAGTTCCTTAGAGATTTGATTGAGATGCCATTTAAGGAATATGATGTGATCCTAGGCATGGATTGGCTATCTAGACATGGAGCTGTGGTAGATTGTAAAAGGAAAATTGTTTCTTTGAGAACTGCTGATGGTAGAGAAGTGATAGTATCTAATGAGCAGGAACAGCTAGCCTCCTTATTTGTTTCAGCTGTTGCAGCTAGGAGATTGGTTAGAAAGGGGTGTGAAGCTTATCTTGCTCATGTGATAGATACTAGAGTGGAGGGTTCCCCTATTGATAGTATTGCCACAGTTGTAGAGTTCCCAGATGTGTTTCCAGAGGAGTTACCAGGATTGCCTCCTGAGAGAGAGGTGGAGTTCGGTATTGAATTGTTGCCTGGTACCACTCCTATCTCTAGTACTCCTTATAGAATGGCACCAGCAGAATTGAGGGAGTTGAAAGTGCAATTGCAGGAGTTGTTGGACAAAGGATTTATTTCGCCCCAGTGTTTCTCCTTGGGGAGCTCCTGTGTTATTTGTGAAGAAGAAAGATGGTACTATGAGGTTGTGTATCGATTATAGGCAATTGAACAAGGTGACTATTAAAAATAAATATCCTTTGCCTAGAATCGATGATCTCTTTGATCAATTGAAGGGTGCAGCTGTGTTTTCTAAAAATGATCTGAGATCAGGGTACCATCAGCTAAGAGTCAGAGCTGAGGATGTTCCTAAGACCGCTTTTCGGACCAGGTATGGGCATTATGAGTTTCTAGTTATGCCTTTTGGTTTGACGAATGCACCTGCAGCTTTTATGGATTTGATGAATAGGGTGTTTAGGCCCTATTTGGATCAGTTTGTGGTAGTGTTTATAGATGATATTATGGTGTATTCGCGTAATGAGGAAGAGCATGACAAGCATCTGCGGATTGTGTTGCAGATTTTGAGAGAGAAGCAATTGTTTGCTAAACTGTCGAAGTGTGAGTTCTGGCTTGATCAAGTAACTTTTCTTGGTCATATAGTTTCAGCAGAAGGTATTAGAGTTGATTCGAGTAAAGTTGAAGCTATTCTGAATTGGAGTCCACCCAAGTCTGTAACTGAAGTTAGAAGTTTTCTGGGTTTGGCAGGCTATTATCGACGGTTTGTGAAAGGATTTTCTTTGATAGCTACTCCACTCACCAGATTGCTTCGGAAGGGAGTTAGATTTGTGTGGACAGATCAGTGTCAGGCTAGCTTTAATCAGTTGAGAGAAATGTTGACTCAAGCGCCTGTTCTTACCTTACCTGTGGAAGGCAAACCATATGTGATTTATAGTGATGCTTCACATAATGGTTTGGGTTGTGTGTTGATGCAAGAAGGTAGAGTGATAACTTATGCTTCTCGACAGTTGAAGCTGCATGAGCTTAATTATCCGACCCATGATTTGGAGCTAGCAGCCATTGTTTTTGCATTGAAGATTTGGCGACACTATTTGTTTGGGGAGAAATGTTTCATCTACACTGATCACAAAAGTTTGAAATATTTGGGGGTTCAGAAAGAGCTTAATCTTCGACAGAGGAGATGGTTGGAATTGATTAAAGACTACGACTGTTTGATTGATTATCATCCAGGTAAAGCAAATGTTGTTGCTGATGCCTTGAGTCGGAAGTCTTTAGCAGGCTTAATTGTTTATTCGCTCTCATTGCTTGTTGAGTTGAGAGCATTGCATGCCAGTTTTGTATCTTGTGATGATGGTGCATTGTTGGCACAGTTGCAAGTGAAACCAGTTTTGTTGGATCAGATTAAAGAGGCTCAGTTGGCTGATGAGAAGATTCAAAAGATTGTTTCAGGTTGCCAGAGTGGAAAGAGTCAAGATTTTATTGTGAGAGATGATGGGAGTCTCTGGTTTAAGAACCGATTGTGTGTACCTAATGATGCTAATTTAAAAAGAATCATTTTGGAAGAAGCACATCAGTCAGTGTTTGCTATGCATCCGGGTAATACAAAGATGTATCATGATTTGAGGCAATTTTACTGGTGGTTTGGTATGAAGAGAGACATTGCGGAGTTTGTATCCAGATGTCTCACATGTCAGAAGGTAAAAGCAGAGCATCAAGTTCCAACCGGGTTACTTCAGCCGTTGTCAGTGCCTGAATGGAAATGGGAAAGAGTAACAATGGATTTTGTATCTGGTTTGCCATTGACACAAAGGAAGCATGATGCTATTTGGGTGATTGTTGACAGGTTGACTAAAACAGCTCATTTTCTTCCGGTTCGGATGGATTACTCTTTAGAGAGGTTAGCTGAGCTGTATATCCATGAGATTGTGAAGTTGCATGGTGTTCCAACTTCTATAGTGTCTGATCGAGATCCCCGGTTTACTTCCAGGTTTTGGAAGAGTTTGCATGGTGCTTTGGGTTCTCGATTACACTTTAGTACTTCTTTCCATCCGCAGACAGATGGGCAGTCAGAGAGAGTGATACAGATTATTGAGGATATGTTGAGAAGCTGTGTCATTGATTTTCTGCAAGTTGGGATGGATTCTTACCGCTTGTGGAGTTTGCTTACAACAACAGTTACCAATCTAGCATTGGTATGGCACCATTCGAAGCACTGTATGGTAGACGGTGTCGGACACCTTTGTGTTGGAATGAGATTGGTGAAGGTAAGTTAATTGGGCCTGATTTGATTCAAGAAACTGAAGAGAAAGTGAAAATGATTCGAGATAGATTGAAAGTAGCTTCAGATCGACAGAAGTCTTATTCGGATTTGAAAAGGAGAGACATTGAGTATTATGTGGGAGATAAAGTATTTTTAAAAGTGTCTCCTTGGAAAAAGATTCTGAGATTTGGTCGAAAAGGGAAATTAAGTCCTCGTTTCATTGGACCGTATGAAGTTTTGGAAAGAGTTGGGCCAGTTGCTTATCGACTCGCTTTGCCACCTGAGTTGGATCGTATTCATAATGTATTCCATGTTTCTATGTTGAGGAGATTTAGATCGGATCCATCTCATGTGTTGCCGATTGAATCTATCGAGGTGAATCAAGATTTGACGTTTGAAGAGGAACCAGTTGCTATTTTGGCACGTGAAGTGAAAGAGTTGAGGAACAAGAGTGTGCCATTAGTGAAAGTTCTATGGAAGAATCATGGAAAGGAAGAGGCAACTTGGGAAAGTGAACAAATCATGCGAGAGCAATATCCTCAATTATTTTGGACTTGATATCAGGTAATTTCGAGGACGAAATTTCTTTTTAGAGGGGGAGAATTGTAATATCCTCATGTATGCCCTAGAAGTTTTGATTATGTTGTTATTGTTGTTGTTGTTGTTGTTGTTGTTGTTGTTGGTTTAAAATGTGATTGAATGTATGTGTTGTGTGATAAAAAAAAAATTGAAAGAGAATGTTCATGTGTTATTTGAAAGAAAAGTGATGTGTAGAGAAGATGTATATGTAGTGTATATGGCAATATATATAGCATATATGTTGGTCAAAGGGAGAGTCAAGGTGTTGGACATAGTGGAAGAAGATATTTAGTTGTTGTTATTGAAATTACTATAAAGGGCATGCTAAATAAAAGGAAGTGTAATTATGTTTAAGAGGGCATTTTGGTATTTTCTTCTTTTGGAAATTGTGTGGTGGAGGTTAAAAGAGGATTTGACTTTTGTTTGATCAATTTCTTTTCTTCTTTTCACGTGTGGCCGGCCAACTTAGAGAGCAAGAGAGAAAACAAGAGTTGATGATATTTGAAGCTCAAATTGAAGAAGTTTTCAAGTGGATAAGTGGAAATCCAAGAAGATTCATTATTTTTGGTAAGTCTCTCTTGATTCTCTTAGTTTATTTAAGTTGGTTGTGAGTTTGGTTGTGGATTTTTGATGGTAGGGTTGTGTTGATTATTATATGTTGGATTTAATTGGTTGTGGTGTTGGTTTTGGATTTGAAGATGATAAGTTAAGAGTGATGTTGGTTTTAGGATTTTGGAAATGGTAAGTGATAAATTATATTGTGTTATTTTGGATTAGGTTTTGGAAGAAGGTGATTTGCTCTAATTTGAGAAGTGAAGAATTCTTGAAGAAAAGAAAGTGTTTAGAGTTGTATAATTGGTGCTAAAGGTAAGTACAAACTATATGGTTACAAACATGCATATATTGTTTAATCTTAAAACACTTTTGTTTGTAAATGTGATAAGGTATCAAATGTATTGTTAATGAATGTTGGTGATGAAAATATTGTGATGAGCATGTAAAATAATTGCTAATGATGTTGATTATGTCCATTTGAATGAGGTTATGTTGTGTACAATGTGTTCTAAGTTAACCAAAAGAAATTTGGCTACATTTAGGGTTTATGCATGAGAGACACGTAATTTGGGGCGGTCACTATTATTCATGTGCGGTCGCGACTTAGGTCGGGCTTCTGGCCGCGAAACCTACTGTAATAATGTTTCATCTTTTGATTGTGAAGTGCGGTCGCGACTTAGGTCGGGCTTCTGACCGCGAAACCTACTGTAATAAGGTTTCATCTTGTAATTGTATGGAGCGGTCGTATTCAGGTGAGGCGCGACCGCTAGAAAGGTTCTGTTCACCTTATTGGAAGCAACCTAATTCTGCAACAAGATTTTCAAATACATGTTAAATAGATCATCCATTTGAGTTGTCAAGGATCAAAATAGAGATCATTTGTCTAACATCATTGTTGAATCATGAAATGTGAGATGATATGGAATTGATAATGCATATGATATTACATGAACAAGGTTATGTATTGTGTATTGTGAGGCTTGTGAATGGTGATGTGTATTATGAATAATGTACTTTGAAATGTGATACTAATAATGCTATATACACAATATGAATTGAGATATGAAATGCTATAAAGCCATTGTGATTGGCTATGATGGTTCAATTGAAAGATATATGGCATGTTTGCCTAATTGATGAGAATTGAGAATGATATGTAAATGAATTTGTGTGGCTAATGTGTTATTCCATTTTCAGAGTATGTTATTGGTGGCATGCCTAATGATAGTAACAATCTCTTGAAGTTAGGTTGGATTGAATCCTTGAAGCCTAATTGAGATGTTACAACCCTTGAAGCTAGGTTGGGTTGGTTCTTGAAGCCAAGTTGGGTTGAAGCTTAGCATGCTTTGCTCCCCTTGAAGCTTGGTTGAACCTAATCCTTGAAGCCTAGTTGGGTATATGATATTGATAAATGTGATAACAAAACCAAAACATTAACTCTGAAAATTGAATGGCATATTAGTGTGTCTTGGGCCCAATGCTTGTCTTTGTTTAATGTGATTCATGAATGGTAAAATGTTTGACTAATGAGATATATGGAAGATTGTTGAAATGTGGTATATATATATGTGTGAATATTAAATGTAAAGGTATGTTATTAGCTTTTCACCTATGGTGTTGTTTTTGTGAATAATATGTATGACATTGCATTGCATTAAAGCATGATTTGTCTTACTAAGCCGTTGGCTTAGCGCGATAGTGTTTAATCGCGCAGGTAGCAGAGTTGAACCCGAGAGTTCTTCGAGACCTAGTGAGAGTAGACATTGAAGGGATTATTCTTGGATTTAAAGATCACAGAAGAGCTGCCAATCATGTATAAATTCTTTATGTTTTGTAAAGTATTGTGTATAATGTAAATATGTGTATATTTATAGATATGGATTTAAATGTTTTCATATATGTAAATATTTTATAAATTCCGCTGCGTATTAAGTAAATGTATTTATATCTATTTTGTTTTATATTACAAGTAATTACTTATTTTTCTTTAATGTATAATGAGAAAGTTTATAGTATCATTTAAAATGTTTTGAATGTTAATAAAAATCCGTAGCATTCCTATATTCGATACATGTATACTACATTGTGGTGTATGTAGTGTGTATGTATTGGGTGTGGGGGTGTTACACCGAGCCTAAACAGTGCTGAAGTCGCAAGAACCATTCCACCGGGAGTGGGGACAAAAATCCCTGCTCACAAGGGGTATTGCTTAGTCTTCATGAAAGGATGTCTCATACACTCATCCGTGATTTCAAAGATCTCCTCCAAAATGGTTTGCAAATTGAAGAATGGGAAAAAGAGAAGAACCGTTTTTCAACAAGAAGGAACGACAAAGGAAACTATCAGTCTGGTAGCCAAATCATGCAAAAGGCAGTCGGTGTTAATGCTACTAGCCAAGGAACATGGAAGCAGTTTTCAAAATTGGGGAAACTGATGTCTTGGGTTCTCAATAAGCTTCAAAGAAAGTGATTGTTACAACCCTTAAATCCCCGTCCTTTGCCTAACCATCTCCCACCTAATTTCGACACTAAAGCATTTTGTCAGTTTCATCAAATGCAAGGGCATGACATGGATAGGTGTGTGAGGTTGAGGCATGAAATCCAAAATTTGATTAATAGTGGGAAGCTACCCGAGCACAATGAAAGCAGAAACCTATGCTATTGCAATACCGCAAGTGCACGGGTCGCTCAAGTAATAAAGTAGTGAGTGAGTTATCATTCCACTGAGGACAAGGCCAAGTACTAGTGCAAATTTTAACCGTTGTTTAGCGAATCAATAGTTTTGTGAAGTTTTGTATTTAAAGATAATTAACTTAATAAATGAAAATAGAGAGAAATTGAGAATTGAATAAATTGATTTATGATGATGATACTATCCAGATATTGAATCCCCCTAGCCACAATTATATTTATGAAAATCAATTCAATTAAACCAAATGATAGAGTTGAATTGGTATTCCTCTAAATTAGACTAAAACCTTTCTCAAGCGAATAAATCCCTAATCACTAAGTAGAATGTTGGAATCTCTTCTCAAACATAATTAAATAGATCTTGCATTAAGAATAAGGAATTATAAACCAAAGGATCTTGTAAGTCTATCTCTAGTACCCCAATCAATCCTCAATTCTTATGAATATTCAATTCATATCAAGCTTTCTCAAGTCAATAATATGAAAATTGCAACCAATCAATAAGCATGCTATTATTAATTGGAAATAAATAATTAAGCATCATAAGAATAAAACAACTCAATCAAATGATTCAATTTAATAAAATTATTCAATCCATACAATAAAGCTAGGGTTCATCAATATTTAGATAGAGAATAAATTAGTTCACGTTCAAAATTAGAAAACTAGAATGAGAGAAATAAGAAAAAGAATCCAAACAATCCATTGCGAATAATTCGTATATCTTCTCTTGAATCCTTGAATCTTGGTTTAGATCTTGTTTAAAATATGTCTTCACCCTCAATCTTAGCTCCAAAACTCTCCCCTTTGCTTTAGAAGTCGGCTCTAGGTTATAAAATATGAAATTTGGATCCTTAATTCTTGCTTCAGCGTAGCTTTTATGGTGCAGATAATTTTGCCTGACACGCCCATTGACATGCCCATGTCACTGGGCATTTCCACTGAGATTTTGAATATAAGGCACGTCGAGTGACACGCCCATGTCACTGGGCATGTCACAGCTACTGTGAAACATTGCAAAAGGCATGCTTGGTGACACGCCCATATCACTGGGCGTCAATGCTTCTGTATGCAGCATTAAGGGCAAGCCCATGTCCATGGGTGTGTCCATTGATGAATTTTTCTCTTTTCTTCTACTTCCATCCGTAATTCCTCCAAAATGACCATAAGCTTTAAAATACAGAGAATTCCTGAAATTAACCCTAAAATACACTTGAACAAACAAATTAAACTCAATTGGATAATAATCATATTAAGAAATAGGAATAAAATATCATCAATTGTGCACTTATCAAATTCCCCCACACTTGAGTTTTTGCTAGTCCTCAAGCAAGCTAAATCACTATAATAAGCATAAGTGACAGACCCCCTCTATATTCAAAAAGAAAAGAAAAGTTTTGATAATACTCGAATCAGAAAACCCCACTTTCTCAACTAAAAACTAATTCACAATCATAACAGTTGAATTAACAAGTTTCAAAACAAAAATATCACAGACCTAAAACCTAAAAATCCAGAGTTAAAAGATTGAGCATAAAATTTCAAAAAATCTGAAAGCCATGAACAAAGTACGAAAAATGTAAATTTTCTTTTAAGTTCTCTAACCCTTTTTTTTATTATTATTTTTAAATGTATATACACATATATATACATTTTAAGGAGCCCCGACTTGTTTGAACTAATACTAACCTTTTGACGCGAAGGTAAACATTTGTGATACTGACCCCCGGTTACTCAGCCAGAATTACCATTCAAATGGCTACTAGCACTATTCATGATTCCAACTCATTAGTTTTAATTCAAGAGTAAAAATCATAGGAACAAGGATAGATTTTCAAAGCTCCTTTAATTAGAATTATTCATTTATTTTTATTTTCATTTATTTATATAGATATATATATATATTTAAACAACTTAAGGGTCAGAAACTTAAGGATCATACTAAGTCCGACTCAAGAATCTAAGGAATTATAACATGCTCAAAAATGTAACTAAGGTTTTAAACTTTAGATGTGTCCAATTTCCATCAATCCATAACCTAATTATAGCTATTACAATCAATCCTCAGCAATTGATCAAGATCACTAAGTTAACATCAACAAGAAATTGTCATTTAGGAAATCACAAATTAGTTCAACATATAAAGGGAAACCACATCAATTCACACTTATTACAACAATCTAGCTTACTTAAATCCAAAAAAAAAATTTGCAAAAATTAATTGAGACAAATGAATCAGATAGAAAGAATGAAATAGTAAAAATTCAATCAAGAAAGTATACCTCTAAGAAAGTATACCTCTCCCCCACACTTAAGACGCACATTGTCCCCAATGTCTGTGCAAAACAAGAAATAATGAAGAGAGAGAAAAAACTGCCCTTTCATGTCCATGAATGGATAAAATGAGTACGGTGCCAAGTGTATGGTGAAGGCGAATTTGCTTCAAAACAAAAATCTAAAATGCAAAAAAAAGGTTAAGACATAAATAAATAAAATAAACAAACAAAAGAAATAGTTCGTAAAGAAAATAACAATTGTCCAAAAGGAAAAAAAATAAAGAAACATAAAAAGGATATTAAATAAGCAAAGAAATGAAAATAAAATAAATTAAAAGAAAAATGTGGGCTAGTCAAAAATCGGCGCATCGCCGGAATCGTCACCGCTGGTCTCATCATCGAAGACATCAACTCTAAGGTGCAGGTGCAGGAGCAGGGGTAGGCGGCTGGTATGGTAATCTCTTCTTCACCAGAAATCCATACTCAAGGTGATTTGGAAGGGGTTTTAGTTCCAAGTTGGGTGGATCAGTCACCGATGGTTTTGGCTTCTCTTCCTTTGGCATCTCAATAGTCTCATATGTCCTGCATTTGAACGATTTGCTTGCTTTAAGAAAAGCAAGCTGCTCCATTGCTTCATGATCCTCAACATTTTCCTGCAATAAACACAACTCAAGGGGATCCTTGGAAACAATGTTAGTAACACAATTTACGGTCTCATTCTTAATAACATCATTGCATGATTCCGCCTCATCAAGTGAAAGTGAATGTTTCATAGCATCATATATTCTAAAAATAACCTTATCACTACCCACTCTCAAAGTTAGGGTGCCATCATGAACATCGATAAGGGCACGGGCTGTATTTAAAAATGGCCTACCAAGAATAAGTGAAACATCTGCATCCTCATCAATATCAATGACAATAAAATCATTGGGGAAAATGAAATCCCCAACTTTTACCAACACATCTTCTATAATGCACGAGGGTGGACTACTGACTTATCAGCAAGTTGGATGGTCATTAGTGTTGGTTTAGGGTTACCAATGCCTAACTCTTTAAACATTTTATAGGGCATAACACTTATGCTAGCCCCCAAATCAGCTAATACACTTTTAACCTCAAGGTTACCTATCAAACATGGAATGGTGAAACTACCTAGATCTTTTAACTTCTTAGGTAACCTCCTTTGCAAAATTGCCGAGCTCTTTTCAGACAAATGCACTCAAGACACTTCCTCGAGTTTCCTTTTATTAGAAAGGATATCTTTCAAAAATTTAGCATATTTAGACATTTGTGACAAAGCCTCAGCAAATGGAATATTAATGTGCAATTTTTTGAAAAGTTCAACAAACTTACCGAACTGAGCATCAATCTTGTCCTTGTTCAACCTCACTGGATATGGTACTCTAGGTCGGTATTCCTTCATTATGGAGCTGCTGTCTTATGGCTGCTTCTCTTTTTCACTTTCTTGTGCAGCTTGCTTTTCCGAAGTGATAGGAGGATCGTCTTCTTTTTCATTTTCTTGTACTTCAGCCCTTTTCTCTGCCACTTCTCCTTTGTTCTCATCCACATTACCCTTGATCTCTTTTTCACTCCTTAGTGTAATTGCCTTAAGCTGCTCCTTAGGATTTGCCTCAGTGTTGCTAGGCAAACTTCCTTATGGTCTCTCATTGAGCAACTTGGCAATTTGCCCCACCTAATTCTCCAAGTTATGAATAGGGGCTTGCTGATTTCTTAAGGAGGTTTTAGTTGATTGGAACCTGGTTTCAGAAGCTGTTATAAATTTCTCCACCATGTCCTCCAAATTACACTTTCTTAGAGGGGCAGCTTGTTGATATTGGGGTTGCTGGAATACAGGGGGAGGTCATGGATTATTCTGATTATTCCATGAGAAATTAATGAAATTCAGGGTAACTAATAATATGGTGGAATATGAAGCATGTATCTATGGTTTGGAAACCCTAATGATTATGAAGGTGGATAAGGTGAAAGTTTTTGGTGATTCATTACTAGTAGTATCCCAAGTAAACGGAGAGTGGGAATTAAAAGAAGAAAAATTTAAACCATACCACCATTACTTGACTATGATGAAGAAGAACTTTAAGGAGTGTAGGTTTATACACCTAGCAAGAGAAGAAAATCAGATGGCTGATGCTCTAGCCACATTGTCTTCGGTATGGGAAAATTCTGTCAACTTATTTCTTAAGCCTCTGATTTTGACCAGTTCATTAACTCCTTGCTATGAATATGAAACAATCATGGAAACTGATACAGACCATGATGCATGGTGATACTATAAGACAATTTTTAGAGGAAAGGGAATACCCATCGGGGGCAACGAAGAAAGAAAGAAGAGCCATAAGGCGGTGGTCCTTACAATACATCACCTTTCATGGAGAGTTATATCGAAGATGGCCTAATGGGGTGCATTTGAGATGCTTTTGGAAGCATGAAGCGGAGCATGTCATGTCAGAAATACATGCGGGAAGTTGCGGTCTGCACATGAGTGGTTTGGCCCTAGTTAAGAAGATAATTTGACAAGGTTACTACTGGTTGACCATGGAGAGAGATTGTATAGAGTTCGTAAAGAAGTGCCAACAATGTCAGATGTATGGTAACTTGAATCACAGGCCTCCTAAATAATTGCATTCTATGTCTTCACCCTGGCCCTTTGCCACTTGGGGTATTGACATTATAGGAGAGATACATCCAACTGTCTCAAACGGTCACTGTTTCATTGTAGTAGTGGTAGATTATTTTTCAAAATAGGTCAACGCCGAATCCTTCAACAAATTGGGCACTAGTCAAATGGCTAGATTTATTGAAAAGAACCTCATCTCCAGGTATGGGGTCCCGAACAGTGTGATATCAGACAATGGGGTACAGTTTCTAGTAGTAGTTAAGGATTTATTCTCGAAGCACCAAATCCATCATCACCGATCCTCTCCTTACCAAAGGCTAATGGTGCAGTAGAAGCAACAAACAAGACAATTGAGAAAATTTTGTCCAAGATGACCAAGACTTACAAGGATTGGTCAGAGACGCTTTCCTTTGCTTTATGGGGATATAGAACAAGTGTACGAACACCTACTAGAATGACACCATTCTCTTTGGTTTATGGGATGGAAGCAATGTTGCCAATTGAAATTGAGATCAAGTCGTTAAGAGTAGTCTTGGAAGCTGAACTGCCTGAAATAAAATGGATAATGAGCAGAAACACGTAGTTAACTTTATTAGAGGAGAGATGGTTAAAGGCACTGTATCATCATCAACTGTATCAAAGGAAGATAGCTCGGGCCTACAATAGAAGGGTTAAGATCAGAAAACTCAGAGTAGGGGATTTTGTGTTGAAACAATGTAAGCCTAATGTATCTGATCCAAGAGGGAAGTTTAGGCCTAGTTGGGAAGGGCCATATGTTGTTAAACAAGTCATGAACAAGGGTGTGGTGAAGTTATCAGACATGGACGAGAATGAGTTTAGTGAGCCAGTGGACATTGACAGGTTGAAGAGGTTTTATGTATAAAAAAAAGGAAAAGAGCTCGCTAGGTTGAAAACCCAAAAGGGCGGCCTAGGCAAAAGTTAGAGCAGTCCGCTAGTTTTGAAAACTTGAAAAGGCGGGCTAGGCAACAATTAGGGCTAAATTAGAGAAAACCATCAATTAGAAAACCCGAAAGGGCTAATTGGCAATAGGAGTGATCTTGTGTATGCAGGCTTTATGTTTAGTTGTTCTCTAATTTAATAAAACAGAATTAATGTTAAAATTTTTCTATGTGCACTGTTATAAGTATTTGACCAGATATGGATGAAATAAATAAACACAATAGCAAAAGGTGATGACAAATTATAAAAGGAAAAAAAGCATCTTTTATTACTTTAATTATTTTTTTATCCTAATAAAACACTTTCTAAATTGACAAATGTAAAATATATGGCAGGCGATAAGCGTAACGTGCAGGCCAGCTTTGCTTCAGCCGATCCAAGTAGGCTTCAGTCAAGCAAGGCATGTCTAAATCGAGAGTGAATTCAGAATTGCGAGGCTCAGCTCCATACTGACAGCTAAGCCGGCGAGGATCATAGCAAGTATCTAGACGAAGAGCATCAAGAGGAACTGTGAGCGGGGATTTTTGCCCCCACTCCCGGTGGAATGGTTCTTGTGACTTCGGCACTTTTTAGGCTCGGGGCCTTAGAGAATATGGACCTAAGACCGAAGAAATGGCCCAGCACCCCCACAACGCACGGTTCATTGGAACCGGCCTCCTTTACATGTCTTAATATTATAAAATTCTTAAATATAACAATATTATCCATATTACACACAATAATTAAAATAAAGCATCGATATATTGAAAATAAAAATAATGTCCAAGCAAAACAAATAAATGGACACCCATCCGAAGATGGAACATGCCCTTACATAATCCATGCCTAAATAGGACACCCACCGAAAGGTAGAAACATGTCCTTTACATTAGTTCTAAAATAGAAAAGCAATTTAAATTACATGATATTTAACTAATGAGGTACCCACCAAGTGAAAACATACCTCTTACAACATTTGGAAATCTAAATAAATCGATAAAAGTAAATAACCATTCATCATAAATAAATCATTCATCAAAGATATCAATCAAAATATAAAATAAACATCCATCCATGATAAACTAAATGAATCAAGCATTGAACTTAAATAAATCAACAAAGCATTGAAAATAAATTAAAGCATATAATAGACTACATAATCAAATATAAAATTGATTAAAGCAAATAAAGATTCAAATAAGGGCTACTGTTTCTATTTAAGATTCTTTATTTAATGTGTTTAGGGTTTTGGAATTTATGGATTTAAGTTACTGTGAGTCTTAAAGGAATTGAAATGGATTAAGATTTTATAATTTAAGAGGTTGATAAAATTCTTTGATTAACCAAATTAGTGTTTGAGGAGTGAAATCATGAAATTAGGGTTTGAACACTTTAAAACATTAGATTTATGATTTACGATTACTGGATCATTATTTTACATTTACCATATTGAATTTTAATATTTTGAATTTATGAAGTTTTAAGATTTTAAAGATTAGGATATAGATAAATTAGGGTTTAAGGTTTTAAGGGAATTAGGGTTTCAGAAAACTAGGGTTTAGAATAATTGGTTTGATGTTACTATCTTGATTCTAAAGTTGGATTGAGGTTTTTAGTTTTTCGGAGAATATATTTGATTTTAGAATTTGGCAAAATAATTTATAGTTTTATGAAAATAAAAAAAATGATTTATGGTTTATAGAAACAAAAAAGATATTTTTTAGGGTTTTTGGAAAGAAACAGATTCAATTTTGGAAAGAAAATTGGCCTGCGGGCCATTTCGCCAGCAAAAATAATATGCTGCTGATTTTATCTTTATTTTTATTTTTTGTTTATTATTATTGTTTTTTATTTTTATTAATAAAAATTAGATACTAAAGCAAATATTATTTAATTAAGATAACAAAAATTATTTTAGACTAATTAAAATATATTGGACAAGACAAAATTTATTTTGGACTAATTAAAATATATTGGATCGGACTAGGTCAAAAATTAAGGGTCTACAGTTTGCCCCCTGCTTGAATGAACTGAAACTTTAGTGAAAGACAGTGAAAAGCAATAAGACTTAATTTTTGAGATGGTTGAGGTTTTGGATTCTAGACTCGATTCGAGTTCTGCATTCAAGGATAATTTTAGGTTCTGGACCTAAGCGTAATCTTAAGTTTTGGACCTAAGAAAAATTTGGATTCTGGACCCGAGCTAAGTTCTGGACTTAGAAAAGATTTTAGGTTCTGGACCTAAGGATAATTTGGATTTTGGACCCAAGTTAAGTTTTGGACTTAGAAGAGATTCTAGGTTCTAGACCTAAGGAAAATTTATGTTCTGGACTCGAGCTAAGTTCTGGACTTAAAAGAGATTCTAGGTTCTGGACCTAAGGATAGTTTGGGTTCTGGACCTGAGCTAAGTTCTGGACATAGAAGAGATTCTAGGTTCTGGGCCTAAGGAAAATTTGGGTTCTGGACCCGAGCTAAGTTCTGGACTTTGAAAAGATTCTAGGTTCTAGATCTAAGGGTAATTTGGGTTCTGGACCCGAGCTAAGTTCTGGACTTAAAAGAGATTCTAGGTTCTGGACCTAAGGAAAATTTGGGTTCTGGACCCGAGTTAAATTCTGGACTTAAAAGAGATTCTAGGTTCTGGACCTAAGGAAAATTTGGGTTCTGGACCCGAGCTAAGTTCTGGACTTAAAAGAGATTCTAGGTTCTAGACCTAAGGAAAATTTGGGTTCTGGACCCGAGTTAAGTTCAGACTTAAAAGAGATTCTAGGTTCTGGACCTAAGGAAAATTTGGATTCTAGACCCGAGTTAAGTTCTGGACTTAAAAGAGATTCTAGGTTTTGCACCTAAGAAAAATTTTGGTTCTGGACCCGAGCTAAGTTCTGGACTTAAATGAAATTTTAGGTTCTGGACCTAAGGAAAATTTGGGTTCTGGACCAGAGCTAAGTTTTGGACTTAAAAGAGATTCTAGGTTCTAGACCTAAGGATAGTTTGGGTTCTATTTTGTAATAAAAATTGAAAAAGTTTTTTATTTCAAAAAGTGGCTAATTTTTATGCATGTCTTCTCCTTGCCCCTGCGTGTAAAAATATTTATAGACACGCAAGCATTTGAATGATTAAATTGAATAATTGAATTTACTGTTTATTTACGGTGCAGTCACTGTTCATGCACTATTTACTGTTCATAAATAGTAACTTACTATTTGTAAATAGTAGTAAATAGTATTTACTATTGAAAATAGTAATATACTATTTATCAATAGTAATTTACTATTCATGATTAGTAAACTTACTTTTGAAGTTTGTTTTTTTCCTTGTCGTTTATCTATATAAACGAACGAATTCCTTCATTTCATTCACAGCTAAATTCTCAATTTCTATAATTCTCTCAAATTCTTTCAGATTTACCACATAGTTTTTTAAAAAAAATGCATATTTCAAGGTTAGGAACTCATTCTAATGCTGAGTTATTAGAGTTTATTCGGCATCATGAAGATGGAAATATAGATCTACTAGCCGGGATGCTGCTTCATCGTAGTTCTAACCAAAAGAGTGCGGTAATATTTTTCTTTCTTTTTTCTTTTCTTAAATTTTCGTCTTTCTGTTATTTATTTTTCTCTTTCTTTTTTTTATTTTTTTATTTTTTTTATTTTTTATTTATGTTTCTATATTATGCTCTTTTATTATTATTGTGTTTACTTGTATTTATTATTTATATTTTTATATTATTATCTTTTTTAGAAAATTTAGGAAAAATATATTAATTTAAGCAGATAAGATGATATGTACTTACCTAGCTCATGTTAGCGTGATCGTTGCGTTGTTCGGGCTGGAGGATGTATCTACAAAGCCCGACAATGGTACGATGTAGTGCCATCTGGGGTAAGGTAGATTATCCGAGACTGCGGCTTTGAGAGTTTCATCTTACAATTGCCATCCGAAGAGTATCAGATAGACTGGAGTGTAGTCCAGGCACTTGCAGAACGATGGTTGGACACAACTCATACTTTTCACTTGCCCATTGGAGAGATGACAATTGGTCCAGTTGATTTTACTGCTATAACCGGCCTTCGATATGATGCTGTTCCAGTTCCTCTGACCAATGATATTTTGACATTTGAAGAAATTTAGGAATTAATTGGTATGGAACCATCATATAAGGGGCCTTTTAAGATAAAAATTGAACCGATTCGTAGCTATTGGATGAACTACGAAGAATGGGTTCACAGAGACACAGCCTAACAGTATGCTCGAGGATTTTTGTTATATTTGCTTGGCTTGACCATCTTAGGCAGCACTGAATCCTCCATCCATTTGTCAGTATTGAAGGCCCTTTCTTATTTCAGAACGGTACCATCTTCTGGCTGGGGTGAAGCTAGTCTTGCCTGTCTTTACCATGGTATTGATAAACTTTGCCTAAATAAGAAGTCTTTTGTCGGCTTGATGGCAGTTGTCGAGGTATTTTTCATCTACAAATGTCAATTCCATTCCCTTCTTGTATGAATTTGATCTTTACTATTATTGTAGGCATGGGCATATGAACACAACCTCGTGAGGGTACCCAATATTTCCCGAGATAGGGTCATGTATCCTAGATTAAATTTATGGTTGTCTGATCGTGTAGACTTTCCCGACTCTCACCATGTGCATACTCACCACTTTGTGTTGAGCCGCTTAACCTGGGACCAGGTAAAATAACATTAGTATACTTTAAATTTTATGTGAAAGTTAACTTACCTTATGTGATTTTGCAGGTGAATTTGGCCTGGTGGAACCCATAAGAGCGGACAAACTGGTCTCCTTTAATGAGGGTTGCGCTGTCTTTCCAACATTCTCGCCGTGTCATCACCGGCCCAGTGTCTAGTGGATGATTTCTTGGAGAGAGAGTTTATGAGTGGTTTCTCAGTCCAGAGCAGCGGAGGATTCCGATGCCTTGCCCGGAATACACTTTAAATATTATGTCGATGCTGGAGGAAGCATGGTGGCCGGCTCGGTACGGTTATGGTATTGAAGCTTTTCTCTATCCGCCGAGTGCATCTTATGCTCACTTTATTCAAAGAAGGCTCTTGAATTTTGATGTATCTCCTATTGGCGTACGGGAGATTCCCGAGGAAAATGAGGGTAGATATGAAGAGGAACATCACAGAGATGCAGGAGAGCTTGTTCCACATCTCGGGGCTAGCACTTCTCAGGTAAAACTTTTACCATTCTTCCCTTACCACCACTTCTTTCTTTTTTTTTTATTCTTTAATGATTGTTGTAGGCTGTTGGCTCATTTGATCATGAGGCCGGACCTTCTTTTACTACCCCTTTGTTTGCTCATTCTAGCCCGCCAGATATGCCATCTCATCCGTAGGGCATTAATATGAATTACCTGGTGAGTTTCCTTATTTCATGGTAATTTATGTTATATATATGCATGATTATGTATGCTCTTACCTTTTTCCTTTTTGGCTCACAGCGGATGCTTGAAGAACAAAATAGGAAACTTCAAGAAGAGTTGGCTACAAGTCGTCAACAGACTTCTCATTTTGAAAATTTATATCATCAATCTGAACAAAATTTTTGAGACTTTCAATTTCTGGGGATGAGGGATCCTGGCACTTGTTCATCAAGAGGCCCCCACACTGATGACCATGAGATCCTTTCGTCTGCTTCTGATGAGGACCATGACAGATCCAAACTTTAAGGAAATAGGGATTTTGGTGCTCCCGCTTCGGGTGATCTCGGGAGCAGTAAATTGCTCCCTCCTCCAACAGGCAACGACTATTTCAGGGCTTTATTTGATGACCCACCACCTCCTTCTTAATAATGTATAACTTGTATCAATTGTATGAACATTGTACAATAAGCAAAAATAATATCAAAACATAATTTCTGCCTTTACTGTAACTAACCCCTTTTTCTCTATTTTTTTTTACTTCGCCACTTTTTCTTTTTTTTTTTTATATCACATCATAAACAGTACATCACAATTTCCTTTTCACAGTCGTATCACTTTGCTAAAACCCAAAGCAACACAGTAAAGGATTTTGTTGCTAATTCTTTTCCTTACACAATATGGTTTCGTCCTTTTCCATCACCTTTACCTTATCAATTTTGGAAAAGTTTATTTCCTCTGTATAAATCACCTTTCATGCCATATTTCATACAGAAGCCAAAATTCTTTCCATTTCAACATAAAAACTCCTTTAATAATTTTAATTTTTCTTCATTCCTCCACCATGACCGAACATCATTTAAAGAAGATAAAAATCCCATTTAAAAATAAAGATGCTATTCATTAGAAGCAAATTTCATGGTCAAAACTTGATATTTTAAAGTGTTTTCAAAATGTTAAATTGGACCACTCCTTCTTACATGCTATGACTTCCTTCTGGAATGTGGATTGTAGGACATTTAAAATTAATGGCTTTGAAATATGTCCCTTGATCAAAGAATTTGAGTCAATTCTCGGATATCCAAATAATCAACAAATGGCGTTACCCACATTGGTTTCCAAAACTCAACAGAAGATGCAGATGTTATTTCAAATTCCAAAACCCGAAGTTCTTCGGTTGATGAGAGGTGAAAAAATTCTACTTGCCCCTTTGATTGATTTTTGTCTCTCTCATTTGGCTCCTACTAAGGCATGGGGATGCATGCTTTGTCTTTGCTTGCTCGGCCAATTTTTGCTTGTTTCTTCTGACAGCGATATTGATCCATGGGTATTGGATATTGTGGACCAAATGGAAGGAGGCTTGTCACCGATACCTGTGATCTTAGACAAGACTTTAGTTGGATAAGACCAGCTTAAATCAGGATTGACAAAGATACTTACTGGGAGTCCATTGCTGCTTCAGGTAATTACCTAAACTGCCCTTTCAGGTTTTCAATTTAGGTTTCTTTTTTCTTCTCTTTGTTGCTCTAATTTTTGCCTAGTCCGCCCATGTTGGTTTTCGGAACTAGCGAGCTGTCCTAATTTTTGCCTAAGCTGCCCTTGCGAGTTTTCAACTTAGCGGACCTCTTTTTTTTTATTATTATTATTATATATATATTTTATTGCTCTAATTTTTGCCTAGTCCGCCCATGTGGGTTTTCGGAACTAGCGAGCTGTCCTAATTTTTTCCTAAGCTGCCCTTGCGGGTTTTCAACTTAGCAGACTCTTCTTTTCTTCTTTTTTTTCCTTTTTTTATTTAATTCTTTCTTTACAGATTTGGATTCAGGAGCGTCATTATTTGCTTGATACTCTATCCATGGATTTTGCCAAATATCTACCACATCATCATTCTGCTAAGAAACTACTCCATCCTGCTTCTTCATATGCTGATTGGATTGATTGGATCCACTCACGTGCTGAAGTCAATATCCGTTAGTTGGTACCTTGGTGGAAGATTTCTCATATCACCATGTGAACATACTTGATGTATGTTCCCCTTGCTTCTCTTCGTCAATGTACTTGCTAAGATCCTCGACGTCTTGGCCGTCGGTATGGAGCTGAGCCTCGTGATTCTGACTTTACCCCCGATTTAAACATGCCTTGCTTGACTGAAGCCTACTTGGATCGGCTAAGGCAAAGCTGGCCTGTACATTATATTTATCGACTGCCATAGATTTTACATTTGTTAATTCAAAAAGTGTATTGTTAGGATAAAAAAATAATTAAAGTAATAAAAGATGCTTCTTTTCCATTTAAAATTTGTCATCACCTTTTGCTATTGTGTTTATTTATTTCATCCATATCTTGTCAAATACTTATAACAGTACACATAGAACAATTTTAACATTAATTATGTTTTATTAAATTAGGGAACAACCAAACATAAAGCCAGCATACACAAGATCACTCCTGTTGCCAACTAGCCCTTTCGGATCTTCTAATTGACGATTTTCTCTCTTTTAGCCCTAATTGTTGCCTAGCCCGCTCTTTTAGGTTTTTGAAACTAGCGGACTGCTCTAACTTTTGCCTAGGTTGCCCTTTTTGGGTTTTCAACCTAGCGAGCTCTCTTTTTTTTTTTATCATACATAAAACTTCTTCAACCTGTCAATGTTTACTGGCTCACTAAACTCATTCCCGTCCATGTCTGATAACTTCACCGCACCTTTATTCATGACTTGTTTCACGACATATGACCCTTCCCAGCTAGGCCTGAACTTCCCTCTTGGATCAGATACATTAGGCTTACATTGCTTCAACACCAAATCCCCGACTCTGAGTTTTCTAATTTTGGCCCTTCTATTATAGGTCCGAGCTATCTTCTTTTGATACAGTTGGTGATGATACAGTGCTTTTAACCTTCTCTCTTCTAGTAAAGCTAATTGTGTGTATCTGCTCGTTACCCATTTCATTTCAAGCAGTTCAGCTTCCAAGACTACTCTCAATGACTTGATCTCAATTTCAATTAGCAACACTACTTCCATCTCGTAAACCAAAGAGAACGGTGTCATTCCAGTAGGTGTTTGCACACTTGTCCTATATCCCCATAAAGCAAAGGGAAGCATCTCTGACCAATCCCTGTAAGTCTTGGTCATCTTGAACAGAATTTGCTTAATTGTTTTGTTTGTTGCTTCTACTGCACCAATAGCCTTTGGTCTATAAGGAGAGGATTGGTGAGGATGGATTTGGTACTTCGAGAATAAATCATTAACTGCTCCTTGAAACTGTATCCCATTGTTTGATATCACACTGTGCGGGACCCCATATCTGCAGATGAGGTTCTTTTCAATAAATCTAGCCATTTGACTTGTGCCCAGTTTGTTGAAGGATTTGCCTTTGACCCATTTCGAATAATAATCTACTATTACCACAATGAAACGGTGACCATTTGAGGCTATCAGATGTATCTCTCCTATAATGTCGATACCCCAGGTGGCAAATGGCCAAGGTGAAGACATAGAATGTAATTCCTCAGGAGGCATGTGATTTAAGTTACCATACATCTGACATCATTGGCACTTCTTTACAAACTCAATACAATCTTTCTCCATGGTCAACTAGTAGTAACCTTGTCGAATAATCTTCTTAACTAGGGCCAAACCACTCATGTGTAGACCACAACTTCCCGCATGTATTTTTGACATGATACGCTCCACTTCAGGCTTCCTTAAACATCTTAAATGCACCCCATCAGGCCATCTTCGATATAACTCTCCATGGAACGTGATGTATTGTAATGACCATCGCCTTATGGCTCTTCTTCCTTTCTTTGTTGCGCCCGACGGGTATTCTCTTTCTTCCAAAAATTGCATTATAGTATCATACCACGCATCATGGTTTGTATCAATTTCCATGATTGTCTCATAATCATAGCAAGGAGTTGATGAACTGGTCAAAATCAGAGGCTTAAGAAATAAGCTGACAGGGTTTTCCCATGCCGAAGCCAATGTGGCTAGGGCATCAGCCATCTGAATTTCTTCTCTTGATAGGTGTATAAACCTACACTCCTTAAACTTCTTCTTCATCATGGTCAGGTAATGGTGGTATGGTTTTAATTTTTCTTCTTTGAACTCCCACTCTCCATTTACTTTGGATACTACTAGTAATGAATCGCCAAAAACTTCCACCTTATCTGCCTTCATAATCATTAGGGTTTCCAAATCGAAAATACAAGCTTCGTACTCCAACATATTACTGGTTGCCCTAAATTTTAACTTTTTGGCTAAAGGGATAAGTTCCCCTTCAGGCGATTCTAGTATAACTCCCAAACCTACTCCTTTCCTGTTTACTGCTCCATCAAAATACATTTTCCACCCTTGTACTTCAATTGCTTCTAAATGTTCATCCAGAAATTCCAAGATTACCTCTTCGTTATCTGGTAATGGTTGTTAGGCCAGGAATTCTGCCACCGCTTTACCTTTGATTGTTTTCCTGGTTACATACTCAATTTCAAATTCTTCTAATATTATCAACCATCGACCATATTTCCCAATCAAAGAGGGTGTCTCTCTTAAGTACTTCATTGGATCCAACTTGGAAATTGCTTGCACACTATACGATTGAAAGTAATGTCGCAACTTCTTAGATGACTAAACCACGGCTATACAGGTCTTTTCAATGATACTATACTTAATTTCATAAGGTAGGAACTTTCTACTCAAATAGTAAACTACATGATCAATCCCTGACTCATCTGCTTGGGCTAGCATGGCTCCTATTGACTCTTCTTCTACTGCTAAATATAGTAATAGAGGTTTGCCGGGTTTAGGTTGTTTTAACATAGGAGGATTCAACAAATACTCTTTTATTCACTCAAAGGCCTTTTGACATTCTTCATTCCATATGACCGGCTGATTCTTTTTAAGCAATTTGAATTCAACAAACTCACAAATTGTTGTGAGTTTTGCTATGAATCTGCTAATGTATTGTAATTTACCAATAAATCCCCGAACTTCTCTCTCCGTCTTAGGGGCTGGCATATCCCTGATTGCTTTAACTTTGTCAGGATCAATCTCAATGCCATTCAAACCAATCTTATGTCCCAATAATTTATCTGAGGTAACACCGAACACACACTTCTTCGGGTTTAATCTTAGCTTATATTTCAAAGCTCGAATAACTCTAAGTTTTGGAAGTGTTGTTCCCTTGTATCTGATTTAACCATCATATCATCAACATATGCTTCAACTTCTTTGTGCATCAAGTCATGAAATAATGTGGTGGCCATCCTTTTATAGGTTGCTCCAGCATTCTTTAAGCCTAACGGCATCACCCTATAACAAAATATACCCCATGTAGTAATGAAAGCAGTTTTGGCTTTATCCTTTTGGGCCATTAACACTTGGTTGTATTCAGAAAATCCATCTACAAACGAGTGTAGCACACTAGAGGCCGCACTATAAATGAGAACATCTATATGAGGTAAAGGAAAATCATCTTTAGGGGAAGCCTTGTTTAAATCTCTATAATCCACACAGACCCTTATCCTTCCATCTTTCTTTGGCACATGTACTATGTTGGCTAACCAATCTGGATATTCTATCACTTCAAGGAACTTCACTTGTATTTGCTTAGTGACCTCTTCTTTAACCAATTCAGCCCACTCAGGTCTTAATCGCCTAAGCTTTTGTTTGACAGGTTTCATGTGATTGTGAGTAGGAATATGATGCTCGACTATGTCTCAATCTATTCCAGGCATATCTTCATAAGACCAAGCAAACACTTCTTCATATTTTTTGAATATTTTTTCAAATCTCTCTCTCTCATCAGGAGTAAGGTCGAATGCTATGCTAATATTTTTAGGATTTTTGGTTGTTCTCAAATTTAATGATTGTGTGTTAACATAATTAATATTAAAGATGCTCATGTAACTATTATTTGAATGTATGCAACCATCAGGAGAAACATCACACAAGTAAGCAAAATCAAACTTTATTGCATTCATTTTGGGAAAGAAAACATCATCATCCTCATACAAAGCAGACAAATTAAAATCAAAATCAAAATCATTGTTCTCAAAATCGTAAGGCATGATGTCTTCAAACTTTTCTTCAACCAGGGCAGCAATCTCCTCCGGAGTCTTCTCAGCTTTCAGGACAGCTTCATTCTTCTCTTTTGGATTGGATTCTTTGCTGGTTGGCAGGTGTAGACCCTTAATTTTTGACCCAATCCGGCCCAATTAGTCCAAAATAATTTTGTGTTGTCCAATATATTTTAGTTAGTCCAAAATAATTTTTATGCTATCTCGATTAATTTTAATATTTATTTTAGTAAAAAATGGTGAAGTCAATAAAAAATCAAAGATAATAAAAAAAATTACGCTCGGCAGCACGGGCGAAACGGGCATGTGGGCCATTTCGCCTGCAGGCAACTCCTGCTGGCGAAATGCCTACGGGCCCGCGCTGACTTTCGGTGACAATTTTTTCGTCTCCGATTTTTCAGTCGCCGATTTTTTTTATTATTATCTTTGATTTTTTATTCACTTCACCATTTTTTACTAAAATAAATATTAAAATTAATCGAGATACCATAAAAATTATTTTGGACTAACTAAAATACATTGGACAACACAAAATTATTTTGGACTAATTGGACCGAATTGGGTAAAAAATTAAGGGTCTACAGCAGGGTGAGCTCTTTCTTCACTTGCTCCACTAGCTCAGCCACATCTGCAAAAATTTTAAAACCCGGGATCAACTTTCCCATGAACATGATTGGCTCAGGCTTTCCTTGGAGTTGTCCCATATCTGGAGCTTTGACAAAGATCTCTTCAAGTGGTGGGAAGCTCATCTTCTCACTCTTCTTTGCCTGGACATTATTGGCTTCATCATATCACAACCCCTTCTTGGATGTTTGAGTTTTAAAATTTGGCAGCTTCGTCAAACCGGCTTTACCCTTTCCAAGACCAGCTCCGGGAAGGTAGTTCATGTTCTTCATCATATTCAAGACTTTGGAGTCCACTACTTCGTCATCAGAAATTGCAGCTACTTGAAAACCATTGAGAGGCCTCTCAATCATTAGAGCATTAACAATCTCATTATCTTTAACTTCAATGACCACTGTCTCATCTTTGTTGGGGAACTTGATCTTTTGATGAAGGTTGGAAGGAACTCCACCAAGAGGATGAAACCATGGTCAGCCCAAGAGTAAAGCAAAGGTAATTGGTATGTCTAAAACCACAAATTCAACAATAGATTCAATTGGACCAACTTTGACAACAGCTTTGAAAGTCCCTTCAGCATGTCTCTTAGTGTTGTCATAAGCCCAAATTGTTACCTCGGTCAGGCTTAGATCTCTTGTTAACATGGCTAGCTTTGGCAATATCTTAAGTGGACAAACATTTATGGCAGACCCATCATCGACCATTACACATGGAGTCCTCTTCCCTTTGACTTCTATCTTGATAAAGAGAGGGCGGATGTGGTCTCTCCCCTCCTCCGGTAAATCTGCATCTGAAAAAGAAACTGCTCCCATATTAACTTCGCTCTTCTCTTGAACCTCTTCACACTTCATTACCCCTCCAATTTTTATGAAGTTGATCAGCTCCACCGGTGTCATGGAGGTAGAAATTAGCATGCTAGCCAAGGCTTTGGCCATAGTTTCTTGATGCTTTTAAGAAGTAGCTAATAAGTCCCAAATGCTAACACTTGCTTGGGTTCTTTTCAATTGCTTGAGCACATCATCATCATCTTCTTCTTTATTTCCTACTTCAACTTCTTTTCCCTTATTAGTTTCTACTTCCTTAGGTGGTTGCCTTGCATAAAACTTACCGGATCTAGTGTTCATTACCTCATCTTCTTCAAGCTTGGACCAAGTCCACTCCTCCTTCTTGGATACAAGATCATCATCACTATCGCTTGAATCCCAAAACCCATTGACGACACAAATTGTTACTTCTTCACCATCATAGCTTGTTTAATTTTGACAAATGCCTCTTCTTATTTGGTTGCTTTTCCACCCACATCTTGAAAAGAAGACATGACAAAATCTTCATGCAAACCCCCTCCAATCATGAAGGTTGCCGGTGGTGGTACCCTATTGAACTTTGGTAATGGGTTGTCTTTGGTGTTTGGCTTATTGGGCTCGAGTAGCTTCCCATTATCAATTAGATTTTGGATCTCATGTCTCAACCTCACACATCTATCCATGTCATGCCCTTGCATTTGTCTCAACCATCGTTTTGTAAGTGCCTGTATCACGCTCCGGTCTATCGGATACTCCTCGGATGGTAATTGCAAGATGAAGCTCTCAAAACCGCAATCTCGGATAATCTGTCTTGCCCGAGAAGGCGCTACATCATACCATTTGTCGGGCTTTGTATCAATACTCTCTGCCCCGAATAATGCAACGATCATGCTAACACAGAGCCAGGCAAGTTAACACGAGGTAAATATATCATTATATCAATACCACCGATTTTTAGGCTAAATTAATTTATATTCTATTTACTTAAATTCTTAAATTAATATATTTTTCCTAAATTTTCTAAAAAACAAAAAATATATGAAAAAAATAGAAAATATATATAAAAAAAGGAAACAAAAATAAAAAATAATTTGCTGTTAAAATAAATAATTAACTTAATCTTTTGATTTGAACTGCGATGGAGCGGCATCCCAGCCAGTAGATTTATATTTCCATTTTCATGCCGCCGAATAAATTTCAATAACTCAGCATTAGATAGAGTTCCTGATCTTGAAGCATGCATTTTTCGAAAACTGTATGCTAAACTCTCTAGATGAAAGGCTTATAGCTATGAAATGAAGAAGTTTACTGTAAACGAAATGAAGAAATCAGTCGTTTATATAGAGTAATGGCAAAGCAAAAAAATGAAATTCAAAAAGTAAATTTAACTATTGATGAATAGTAGGTTACTGTTTACAAATAGTAGGGTACTATGTATAAATAGTAGGTTACTATTTACAAATAGTAAATAGTCCATAAACAGTGACTACACAGTAAATAAATAGGATACTCAATTATTCAATTTAATCATTCAAATACTTGCGTGTATATAAATATTTTTGTACTTTTAAAATAATTTTACACGCATGAGGTAGGGAGAAGATTTGTATATGGTAAAAATTAGCTATGTTTTTTGCAAATTCCTTTAGTATACTACTGACTATAATTATCCTTAGGTCCAGAACCTAAAATTATTCTTAAGTGCAGAACTTAGCTTAGGTCCAGAACCCAAATTATCCTTAGGTCCAGAACCTAAAATTATTCTTAAGTCCAGAACTTAGCTAGGGTCCAATACCCAAATTACCCTTAGGTCCAGCAACTAAAATCTCTCTTAAGTCCAGAACTTAGCTCGGGTCCAGAATCCAAATTACCCTTAGGTCTAGAACCTAGAATCTCTCTTAAGTCCATAACTTAGCTCGGGTCCAGAACCCAAATTACCCTTAGGTCCAGAATCTAAAATTATTCTTAAGTTAAGAACTTAGCTCGGGTCTAGAACCCTAATTATTTTTAAGTCCAGAACTTAGCTCGGGTCTAGAATCCAAATTACCCTTAGGTCCAGAACCTAAAATCTCCCTCAAGTCTAGAACTCAAATTATCCTTAGGTCCAGAACCTAAAATTATCCTTGAGTTTAGAGTAAGAAACAGGGTCCAGAACCCAAAACCTCAACCATCTCAGAAAAATTAAGTCTTATTGCTTTTCACTCTCTTTTGTTTTAGTCTCAGATCGTTCAAGTAGGGGGCAAACTATAGACCCTTAATTTTTGACCTAGTCTGGTTCGTTATTTTTTATATAGTCCAAAATAATTTTTGTGGTATTCTAATTAAATAATATTTATTTTAGTATTTATTATTTATAATTTTTAATAAAAATAAAAATGGTAAAATTTCATAAAATAAAAAAATTAAATTAAAAATAAAAATCGGCGAAAAAATCGGCGACGAAAAAAATTCATCTTCAAAGGTTGAATTGGCCAGGCCAATTCTCCAGCAGGAATTTCCTGTGGGGCCATTTCGCAACAGGAAATTCCTACGGCAAATTGGCTAGCCACCCACCACCCGCTCGCAATGATTCTCGCAAATCCTCACAGTTTTCGCCAGCAATTTTTTTTGCCAATGCAATTTTCCAACGCAGTTTTTTCGAAACTAAATTCTATTTGGTTTTGGTTTCTTTTCCTAATTGGTTTTAATTTCCTTAAACAATTAGAAGTAGGTTTATCATTTTTCCTATAAATAACACATTAAAACTCAGAATTAAGGGATCGAAAATATTAGTTTTTACTAGAGTAAAAAAGAGACACACAAGAGACATTAGCAACAAGAAGCAATCAACAATCCATTCAAAGGCAGCAACACTACCTTTGTCATTGTTCATCCAGAAATCAATTTTGGCGGAACCAACGAACTAAGGTTTGATTATAAATCTTTGCTTCGACTATATTTAAAATGTTATTGCCATATTCTATTTTAAGTTCATCTATCATTGATTTTTGTTTTAGTAACCTAAATCATTAAACTTGGTAATATGTTCATCCAATAACCTTAATCCATTTCCAAAACTTCAAAAACTTTAACTACTCTTCTATTTTCAAAAACCTTAAAAACCCTAAAGTGTTTCTCTCCTATTTCCAAAAACTTCAAAATCCCAAAACTATTTTTCTTTCTCCAGAAACCTTAAAGACCCTAAAACTATTCTTCTGCTTCCAAAAGCTTTAAAACCCTAAATTGTTTTTCCGAACTATTTTCATCTAAAACCATAACTTTTTGTCCAAAATTTTCAAATGTTTTCTTAAATCTTCAAACCCTAATCTTCTTTACGTTTTCTAAAAATCATAATTGTTTTTATAAAACTCTAAACTATTTTCTTAAATCCTAAAATCAAATATGTTTTCCAAAATATCAAAACCCTAATTTTCTAAAAAAAACTAATACGATAAACCCTAGTTTTCCTAAACCCTAATTCTTAAAACCTCAAAATCTTATGACAAATAAATCTAAACCCTAAAGCCATAATCCAATAAACCTAAAATCACAATCCAATAACCATGAATTATAAACCCTAATGTCTTAAGATTCCAAAACCCTAATTTCATGATGTTATCCCTAAATCCTAATTTGATTTACCAAAAAGCCTTACTACTTTCTTAAATTCATAAAACCTTAATCCATTCCAATTTTTCAATATCTTTACAGTAGCCTAAATAATAACAATAATAATTCTAAAATCCCAAAACCCTAAATGTTATAAAGAACTCTAAATTGAGACATAAACCTAAATTCGTATCTTTATTGCTTTATTTAATTTTAAATTTAATTATGTAGTTTATTATATGTTTTGATGGTTGATTTAATTTCAATGCTTGATTTATTTAATTTACCATGAATGATTATTTTCTTTATTGTTATGATTATTATTTGTTTATTTTAGTATTAAAATTGTAAGAGGTATGTGTGAGCAGAGATTTTTACCCCACTCCCGGTAGAATGGTTCTTGCGACTTCAGAACTATTTAGGCTCAGGGCCTTAGAGAACACGGACCTAAGTCCGAAGAAAATGGAGTCACCACCTGGACAGGCCGGGAAAAAGAAAGGGGTGGATGACTCGATTTCTAAGGAATCCCCAACCCCCTAATGGGTTTGAAAAGTTGGGTATGTGTGGGGAAGGTGAGAAATGGCCCAGCACCCCCACAATGCCCGGTTCATTGGAACCGGCCTCCTTTACAGGTCTTAATATTATAAAATTCTTAAATATAACAATATTATCCATACTGCACACAACAATTGAAATAAAGCATCGTTATATTAAAACAAAATAATGTCCAAGAAAAGCAAATAAATGGATACCCATCCGAAGATCGAAACATGCCCTTACATCATTCCATGTCTAAACTAATAGGACACCCACCGAAAGGTAGAAACATGTCCTTTACATTGGTCCAAATTATAAAAGCTATTTAAATTACATGATATTTAACTAATGAGGTACCCACAAAGTGGAAACATACCTCTTACAACATTTGGAAATCAAAATAAATCAATAGAAATAAATAACCATTCATCATAAATAAATCATTCATCAAAGATATTAAACATCAATCAAAATATAAACATTCATCCATGATAAATTAAATAAATTAATCATTGAAATTAAATAAACCAACAAAGCATTGAAAATAAATTAAAGCATATAATAGACTTCATAATCAAATATAAAATTAAATAAAGCAAGTAAAGATTCAAATTAGGGCTAGTGTTTCTATTTAAGATTCTTTATTTAATATGTTTAGGGTTTTGGATTTTATGGGTTTAAGCTACTGTAAATTTTAAAAGAATTGAAATGGAGCAAAGTTTTATAATTTAAAGTTCTTTGACTAACAAAATTAGTGTTTGAGAAGTGAAATCATGAAACTAGGGTTTGGACACTTTAAAACATTAGGTTTATGATTTACGGTTACTGGATTGTTGTTTTTAGGCTTACTGTGTTTGAATTTTAATATTTAGGTTTATAAGATTTTAAGGTTTAAAAGATTAGGTTTTAGAAAAGTTAGGGTTTAATGGTTTTAGGGGAATTAGGGTTTAAGAAAACTAGGGTTTAATGTTAGCTAGTTTAGGGTTTACTATTTTGGTTTTGAAGTTGAATTAGGGTTTTTAGTGTTTCGGAGAATGTACGTGATTTTAGATTTTGGAAAAACAATTTATAATTTTATAAAGCTTTATGAAAATAAACAAAATGATTTAAGGTTTATAGAAACAGAAAAGATATTTTTTAGGATTTGTGGAAAGAAAACGATTCAATTTAAGATTTTGGAAAATTGAAAGGTAGATTAGGGTTTTAAGATTTTGAAGAAACAAAAATAACAATTTTAAGATTTTTGGAAAACAAAGAAACAAATTAAGTTTTTTAAGCTTTAGAAAAGGTAAATTAAGGTTCTAGGGTTTTTGAATCAAAAGAGACAATTGGATGATTCAAGCTACTGTGAAGAAATTAGACATTCATACCTTCGTTTGTTGGTTCCACCAAAAATTACTTCTTGGATGAACAAGAACAAAGGCAAGATGGCTACCTTTGATGGCTTGATTGCTTGCTTGCTTCTTCCTCTCAAATCTCAAGTTCCACTATTTGATCCAAGTCCGATTGCTCCTAGTTTTTGTTCACAGTCCGATCCTCTTAAAAGTCCCCTAAAATTTTCCTTCCTTTTTATGTTGTTTTTGGTCTTATTTATAGAAGATTTATATGATTAATCTTAATTATTCACGGAATCTAGCATTAATTAAGAAAAGGAAACCGAAACCGAATTGAATTTGGTTTCAAAAAAATTTGCATCGAAAAAATTTCTGGTGAAAAAAAACTGCTGCGGAAAAATTTTGCTGGCGAAAAAAAAACTGCTACGGAAAAATTACGCCAGAGAAACAGTTGCCGCAGGAGCCTGCGAGCTGGGGCGCGCCAAATTTCCTGTGGGCCATTTCGTCCCCCTTTTCGGAGATGAAAATTTTCTTCGCCAATTTTTCGTCGCAGATTTTTATTTCTTTGTTTATTATTATTATTTTCTTATTTTCTTATTAATAAAAATTAAATACAAAAGCAAAAATTATTTTGGACTAATTAAAATATATTGGACCACAAAAAAATTATTTTGGACTAATTAAAATATATTGGACCGGACTGGGTCAAAAATTGACGGTATACAGTTTTGCCTTCTGCTTCAACGATCTGAGACTTTAGAGAGGGAAAAGCAATAAGACTTAATTTTTGATGAGATGGTTACTTGAATTTGATTTGGGTACTTGGACTCGAGGCTGAACTTGATTTGGGTACTTGGACCTGAGACTAGATTGAATTTGGGTACTTGGACCCGGGAATGGATACATGGACCCGAGATTGAATTTAATTTGGGTATTTGGACTCGGGATTGTGTACTTGGACCCGAGATTGATTCTATTGGGGTACTTGGACTCGAGAATGAATTTGATTTGGGTACTTGGACCCGAGATTGAATTTGGTTTGGGTACATGGACCCAAGATTGGGTACTTAGACCCGAGATTGGGTACTTGGACTCGAGATTGATTTGATTTGGCTACTTAGACCAGAGATTAGGTACTTGGACCCGAGACTGATTTGATTTTGATGCTTGGACCCAAGATTGATTTGATTTGGGTACTTGGACCCGAGATTGATTTGATTTGGGTACTTAGACCCGAGATTGGGTACTTGGACTAAAGATTAAATTTGATTTGGGTACTTAGACCCATGAATGGGTACTTGGACCCGAGATTGAACTTGATTTTGGGTACCTGGAGCCGAGGTTGGGTTGATTTGGGTACTTGGACCCGAGATTGGGTACTTGGACCTGAGATCGGGTACTTGGATCCAAGATTGATTTGATTTGGGTACTTGGACATGAGATTGATTTGGTTTGGGTACTTGGACCCGAGATTGATTTGATTTGGGTAGTTAGACCCGAGACTGAATTGAATTTGGGTGCTTGGACTTGAGACTGAGTTTGACTAACCTTTTATCAATTGAGAAGTCTGACTGCTCTTGCTGTTCTATGCATCGTGGTTCTTCACCCACAAAATGGATCTTCATCCTTTGAGATTGGGTTTTCACCTTTGAAAATGGATCTTCATCCTTTGAGATTGGGTCTTCACCCTTGAAAATGGATCTTCATCCTTTGAGATCGGGTCTTCACCCTTGAAAATGGATCTTACTTTGAGATCGGGTCTTCACCTTGAAAATGGATCTTCATCCTTTGAGATCGGGTCTTCACCCTTAAAAATGGATCTTCATCCTTTGAGATCGGGTCTTTACCCTTGAAAATGGATCTTCATCCTTGGAATCAGGTCTTCACCTTTGAAAATGGATCTTCATCCTTGGAAATCGGGTCTTCACCCTTGAAAGTGGATCTTGATCCTTGGAATCAGGTCTTCTGTAATATCCCTATGCATGCCCTAGAAGTTTTGTATGTTGTTGTTGTTGTTGTTGTTGGTTTAAATTGAGAAAAGAAAAGTATATGTATATGTGTTTTGGGAAGAAATAGGGTTTAGAGACAAGTTTATATGTTGTGTATATGGTGATATATATAACATATAAAATGGTCAAAGAGAGAGAGTCAATGCAAGAGGAGATTTTTTTATATGGCATGTGAAATTACTTAATTGGGTTTATAAGAGACAAAAGCTAAGTTAAGTGGTGAGGGGTATATGAGTAATTGCTTGAAATGAAATGCATGGTGGAGATTAAAAGAAGAAAAGGTGTTTGACTTGTGCATTTTTCTTCTTTCTTTCTTGAAGTGGCCGGCTCTCCAAATAGCAAAGAGAAAGGGAGGTGTTCTTGAGGCAAGAAGTAAATTGAAGAGGCAATCAAAGAGTTTGGTTAGAGATTTGTGAAATTTCTCCATCTAAGGTAAGAAACTCTTGTTTTCCTTTGTTAATTTTGAAGTTATGTTTAAAGTGAAGTGTGATTTGTTGATGTAATGATTTGGTGTATTTGATATGTGGTTGCAAGTGTTAGAATTGATTTAAAGTTAAAAATTGGAATTGGTGTTGGTTTGGTTGTGATTATAGAAAAATAAGTGAAGATTGATAGTGGAAAATCAAGAGTAAAGTTTGAGTTAGGGTTTTGAGATGGTTTGTGTTCAAATGTGTTGTTTAAGTGGTTATTGTGATGAATATGTGTTATGACATGAGTTATATCCATTTGAGTGAGTTTGTGTTGGGAATTATATGTTAAAATGCATTTGGAAGAGGGTTGGTTACATTTAGGGTTTTGGTGATGAGTGACACGGCCAAAGGAAAGGAGAGACACGGCCGTGTCCCTTAGCCGTGTTCACTACTGGATTTTGGTTTTGGGAGACACGGTCACAAGCTTGGCCGTGTCCCTTGCCCGTGTTGCTTACTGTCCAATTGGGTTGAGTGACACGGCCACAAGCTTGGCCGTGTCCCTCAAGTGGCTGCCCGTGTCCCTCAATTGTGTGGGTTGGGGTTTTTATTCTTTGTTCTAATTGCATTGTTTTGGTTCTCCAAGGGTAGGTTGGTCCCTAAACCTAACCCTAAACACTTTAAACACACTTGAATCAATGAATGATATAATCAAATGCATGTGTAAGGTCCTAAAACTATGAATCATATCAATTGTTCTTTGCCCTAATTGCATTGTTGAGATTGAACAATGTTATGTTATGCATTGTGAATGGTAATGTGTTTCATGAGTAATATACATTGAAATGTATATCAAAGATGCAATGATAATTCAAATAAGACATTATATGAGACAATGCCATTGTGTTTGGCTATGATGATGCGATTGAAAGAAATAAGGCATGTTTGCCTAAATGTTGTTGAGAATTGAGAATGAAAATGATAATTGAATAATAAATGAATTGTGTGGCTAATGTGTTATTCCATTTTCAGAGTTGGTTGTTGGTGGCATGCCTAATAAGTGTAACAATCTCTTGAAGTTAGGTTGGATTGAATCCTTGAAGCCTAATTGAGATGTTACCACCCTTGAAGCTAGGTTGGGTTAGTTCTTGAAGCCAAGTTGGGTAGAAGCTTAGCATGCTTTGCTCCCCTTGAAGCTTGGTTGAACTTAATCCTTGAAGCCTAGTTGGGTATATGATATTGATAAATGTGATAACAAAACCAAAGCATTAACTCTGAAAATTGAATGGCATATTAGTGTGTCTTGGGCCCATGCTTGTCTTTGTTTAGTGTTGATTATGAATGGTTAAATGAATACTAATGAAGTATATGAAATGTGATATGCAATGTGAAAGCATGTTGTTAGTTTTGCATATATGATGTTACATTTATAATATGGATTGAGAAATGACATTGCATTGCACTAAGTCATACCATTTGCATGATTATCTTACTAAGCCGTTGGCTTAGCGCGATAGTGTTTAATCGCGCAGGTAATAGAGTTGATAGAGTTGAACCCGAGAGTTCATCAAGACCAAGTGAGAGTAGACCTTGAAGAATCCATTTTGGGAGCTTAAAGATCAGAGCAAACTTGCCAATCATGTATACTTCTTTATATTTTGTAAAGAAATGTATTAATATGTAAACATGTAAATATTTTATAACTTCCGCTGTGTAATATTTAAATGTATATATATATAACTAATATGTTTTGTTTTATAAGTAAATGATCTACTTTTCTATAATGTATAATGATAAGGGTATTGTATCAAGTTTTAAAGTGTTTTGAATGTTAAGAGAACCGTAGCATCCCTATGTTTGGTGCACTTATGCTACATTGTTGTGGTTGTAGTGTGTGTGCATTGGATATGGGGGTGTTACAATTGTTTTGGTATCAGAGCCTAGGTTTGAGATTCTCAACCTAGGTAAAATGTAACAAAAAGAATATTTTTACTTAAAAAGTTGGTTTTGAATAAAAATACATGTTTGGGATTGGCAATCTCTGATCTTTAATAAGGTGTGTCCTTTTGTGTTTGCAGTGTTAGGTGTTGATGGATCCTCATTTGAGACAGTCAGTTGAGGGTAGTGAGGAGAGCGTTGCTCCTGATGATGGAGCTAGGGTTGATAGTGTTGAGGAGGCACCTGCTTCGGTGTTGGGTAGACCAGTTGGTGAGGAGGTTCCGCCAGCCTGGTTTAGACATATGATGGAAGTTATGAGGCAAGCACCAGTGCAACCAGTGCCACCACCCCCTCAGCCTGTGGTACCAGTGAGGCACTATGACAAACTAAGGAAGTATGGAGCAGAGGATTTCCTTGGTACTACTGATCCAGCTGTAGCAGAACAGTGGCTTGACAAAGTTCAGAGGATCTTTATTCAGTTGCAAGCCACCCCTGAGGAAAAGTTTGATTATGCAAGATCATTGCTACAGAAAGATGCCTACGACTGGTGGAAGACAGTGCCACATTCTATGGAAGATCCACCAACCTTGTCATATGCCGATTTTCTGAGGGAATTTGAGTTGAAGTATACTCCTAGGGAGTATAAGGACATGAAGAAGATGGAGTTCTTGAGCTTGAAGCAAGACAGCAAGACTGTTACTGAGTATGAAGTTGAGTTTATTCGACTGAGTCAGTATGCTGGGGGTATCATTGCTGATGAGATTGATAGATGTCGGCGATTTGAGGAGGGATTGAGGCCCTCGATCATGTGCTTAGTGGCTGGATTCAGATATCAGGATTTCTCACAGCTTGTGGCAGCAGCTCGAAGTGTAGAGCGAGCTCAGGGTATTGCGGTTGCTTCAGAAGAAGAGGTTAGAGTTAGAAGGCCCCAGTTCGAGACAGGGTCTTCTTCTGCGAAGAGGGGTAGAGGAAGTTTTGTTCCTCGGAATAGTAGGAGCCAGAGACCAGCGGGTTGGTCAGTGCAGTTACAGAGGCAGAGATTTAGACCTGCAGCTTCAGTGGTGAGTGCTCCGACCCCTATGGTTCAGAGATCCACCTTACCCATCTGCATCCATTGTGGTAGGCCGCATGGTGGTCCTTGTTGGAAGGCTGGTGTTGCAGGGGTATGTTTCAGGTGTGGTCACCTGATCACTTTGTGAGAGATTGACCTGAGAGGCAAGAGCAGATGTCAGTTGATACAGCAGCTTCTCGACCTAGTGCGAGGGGAGACCGAGGAGGCAGAGGTGTCAGCCGAGGAGGTAGACCGGGGTACAGTTCTAGAGGAGGTGCTACCTCCAGGGAGAGTAGACCAGAGGAGGTTGGTTCTTCCCAGAGGATGTATGTTATGCAGAGGCAGCCAGATGCATCGGCAGTCATAGCTAGTACTTTTTCTTTATTTAATACTCCAGTACTTGCTTTGATTGATCCGGGTTCCACGCATTCATATATTAGTGCATCTGTTTTGCCTGTATTTGATGTGCATGCTGAGTCCCTAGGATTTGATGTGTTGGTGACAAATCCGTTAGGGCATAGTGTGGTTGTGAGTAAGGTGCACCGAGATAGTGCAGTGAGGGTGCAAGGTGAGGAGTTCCTTGGAGACTTGATTGTGATGCCATTTAAGGAATATGATGTGATCTTAGGTATGGATTGGCTATCTCGACATGGAGCTGTGGTGGATTGTAAAAAGAAAATTGTTTCTTTGAGAACTGTTGATGGTAGAGAGGTGATAGTATCTAATGAGCAGGAACAGCTAGCCTCCTTATTTGTTTCAGCTGTTGCAGCTAGGAGATTGATTAGAAAGGGGTGTGAAGCCTATCTTGCTCATGTGGTGGATACTAGAGTGAAGGGTTCTCCCATTGATAGTATTGCCATAGTTGCAGAGTTCCCTGATGTTTTTCCAGAGGAGTTGCCAGGGTTGCCTCCTGAGAGAGAGGTGGAGTTTGGTATTGAATTGTTGCCTGGTACCACTCCTATCTCGATTACTCCTTACAGAATGGCACCAGCAGAATTAAGGGAGTTGAAAGTGCAATTACAGGAGTTATTGGATAAGGGATTTATTCGCCCCAGTGTTTCTCCTTGGGGAGCTCCTGTATTATTTGTGAGGAAGAAGTATGGTACAATGAGATTGTGTATCGATTATAGGCAATTGAATAAGGTGACCATTAAGAATAAATATCCTTTGCCTAGAATCGATGATCTCTTTGATCAATTGAAGGGTGCAGCTGTATTTTCTAAAATTGATTTGAGATCTGGGTACCATCAATTGAGAGTTAAAGCTGAAGACATTTCCAAGACCGCCTTTCGGACCAGGTATGGGCATTATGAATTTTTAGTTATGCCTTTTGGTCTGACGAATGCACCTGCAGCTTTTATGGATTTGATGAATAGGGTGTTTAGGCCCTATCTGGATCAGTTTGTAGTGGTCTTCATCGATGACATTCTGGTGTATTCGCGGAATGAAGAGGAACATGATATGCATCTGCGGATTGTGTTGCAGATTTTGAGAGAGAAGCAGTTGTTTGCCAAATTGTCGAAGTGTGAGTTCTGGTTGGATCAAGTAGCTTTTCTCGGACATATTGTTTCTGCAGAAGGCATCAGAGTTGATCCGAGCAAAGTTGAAGCTATATTGAATTGGAGTCCACCCAAGTCTGTGACAGAGATTAGAAGTTTTCTGGGTTTGGCAGGCTATTACCGGCGGTTTGTGAAAGGGTTTTCTTTGATAGCTACTCCACTCACCAGATTGCTTCGTAAGGGAGTGAGGTTTTTGTGGACGAATCAGTGTCAGGCGAGCTTTGAGCAGTTGAGAGATATGTTAACTCAAGCGCCTGTTCTTACTTTACCTGTTGAAGGCAAACCATATGTGATCTACAGTGATGCTTCACATAGAGGTTTGGGGTGTGTATTGATGCAGGAAGGGAAAGTTATAGCTTATGCATCTCGACAGTTGAAATCGCATGAGCTTAACTATCCGACCCATGATTTGGAATTGGCTGCCATTGTGTTTGCATTGAAGATTTGGAGCCACTATCTGTTTGGGGAGAAATGTTTCATCTACACTGATCACAAGAGTTTGAAGTATTTGGGTGTCCAGAAAGAACTCAATCTTCGTCAGAGGAGATGGTTAGAATTGATTAAAGACTACGACTGCTTGATTGACTATCATCCAGGTAAAGCAAATGTTGTTGCTGATGCCTTGAGTCGGAAGTCTTTAGCTGGTTTAACAGTTTACTCGCTCTCGTTGCTTGTTGAGTTGAGAGCATTGCATGCCAGTTTTGTACCTTGTGTTGATGGTGCATTATTGGCACAGTTGCAATTGAAGCCGGTTTTGTTAGATCAGATTAAAGAAACTCAGTTGGCTGATAAGAAGATACAGAAGATTGCTTCGGATTGTCAGAGTGGAAAGGGTAGAGATTTTATTGTGAAGAGTGATGGAAGTCTCTGGTTCAAGAGCAGATTGTGTGTACCCGATGATGCTGATTTGAAAAGGTTCATTTTGGAAGAAGCTCATCAGTCGATGTTTGCTATGCATCCGGGTAATACGAAGATGTATCATGATTTGAGACAGCATTATTGGTGGATTGGGTTGAAGAGAGACATTGCTGAGTTTGTATCGAAATGTCTCACTTGTCAGAAGGTTAAAGCAGAGCATCAAGTTCCAACCGGGTTGCTGCAACCGTTGTCAGTGCCAGAATGGAAGTGGGATAGAGTGACGATGGATTTTGTGTCTGGTTTGCCATTGACACAAAAGAAGCATGATGCTATATGGGTGATTGTGGATAGATTGACTAAGACAGCTCATTTCCTTCCGATGCGGATGGAGTACTCTTTGGAGAGGTTGGCTGAGCTGTATATCCATGAGATTGTGAAACTGCATGGTGTTCCAACTTCTTTAGTGTCTGATCGAGATCCCAGGTTTACTTCAAGATTTTGGAAGAGTTTGCATAGTGCTTTGGGTTCTCGATTACACTTCAGTACTTCTTTTCATCCACAGATGGATGGACAGTCAGAGAGGGTGATACAGATTATTGAGGACATGTTGAGAAGCTGTGTCATCGATTTCTCTGGAAGTTGGGATAGGTTTTTACCTCTTGTGGAGTTTGCATACAACAACAGTCACCAATCTAGCATTGGTATGGCATCGTTTGAAGCATTGTATGGTAGACGGTGCAGGACACCTCTTTGTTGGAGTGAACTTGGTGAAGGTAAAATAATTGGGCCTGATTTGATTCAAGAAACTGAAGAGAAAGTAAAGTTGATTCGAAGCAGATTAAAAGCAGCTTCAGACCGACATAAGTCTTATGCAGATCTAAAGAGGAGAGACATTCAATTTGATGTTGGAGATAAGGTGTTTTTGAAAGTATCTCCTTGGAAGAAGATTTTGAGGTTCGGTCGGAAAGGGAAATTGAGTCCTCGTTTCATTGGGCCGTATGAAGTGTTAGAAAGAGTTGGGCCAGTGGCGTATCATAATGTATTCCATGTTTCTATGTTGAGGAGATATAGGTCGGATCCATCTCATGTGTTGCCATTTGAATCTATTGAAGTGAGCCCAGACTTGACATTTGAAGAGGAACCAGTTGCTATCTTGGCACGAGAAGTGAAAGAGTTGAGGAACAAGAGTGTGCCATTGGTGAAAGTTCTATGGAAGAATCATGGAAAAGAAGAAGCAACTTGGGAAAGTGAACAATCCATGCAAGAACAATATCCGCAGTTGTTTCAGCTTTGATATCAGGTAATTTCGAGGACGAAATTTTCTTTTTAGAGGGGGAGAATTGTAATATCCCTATGCATGCCCTAGAAGTTTTGTATGTTGTTGTTGTTGTTGTTGTTGTTGTTGGTTTAAATTGAGAAAAGAAAAGTATATGTATATGTGTTTTGGGAAGAAATAGGGTTTAGAGACAAGTTTATATGTTGTGTATATGGTGATATATATAACATATAAAATGGTCAAAGAGAGAGAGTCAATGCAAGAGGAGATTTTTTTATATGGCATGTGAAATTACTTAATTGGGTTTATAAGAGACAAAAGCTAAGTTAAGTGGTGAGGGGTATATGAGTAATTGCTTGAAATGAAATGCATGGTGGAGATTAAAAGAAGAAAAGGTGTTTGACTTGTGCATTTTTCTTCTTTCTTTCTTGAAGTGGCCGGCTCTCCAAATAGCAAAGAGAAAGGGAGGTGTTCTTGAGGCAAGAAGTAAATTGAAGAGGCAATCAAAGAGTTTGGTTAGAGATTTGTGAAATTTCTCCATCTAAGGTAAGAAACTCTTGTTTTCCTTTGTTAATTTTGAAGTTATGTTTAAAGTGAAGTGTGATTTGTTGATGTAATGATTTGGTGTATTTGATATGTGGTTGCAAGTGTTAGAATTGATTTAAAGTTAAAAATTGGAATTGGTGTTGGTTTGGTTGTGATTATAGAAAAATAAGTGAAGATTGATAGTGGAAAATCAAGAGTAAAGTTTGAGTTAGGGTTTTGAGATGGTTTGTGTTCAAATGTGTTGTTTAAGTGGTTATTGTGATGAATATGTGTTATGACATGAGTTATATCCATTTGAGTGAGTTTGTGTTGGGAATTATATGTTAAAATGCATTTGGAAGAGGGTTGGTTACATTTAGGGTTTTGGTGATGAGTGACACGGCCAAAGGAAAGGAGAGACACGGCCGTGTCCCTTAGCCGTGTTCACTACTGGATTTTGGTTTTGGGAGACACGGTCACAAGCTTGGCCGTGTCCCTTGCCCGTGTTGCTTACTGTCCAATTGGGTTGAGTGACACGGCCACAAGCTTGGCCGTGTCCCTCAAGTGGCTGCCCGTGTCCCTCAATTGTGTGGGTTGGGGTTTTTATTCTTTGTTCTAATTGCATTGTTTTGGTTCTCCAAGGGTAGGTTGGTCCCTAAAACTAACCCTAAACACTTTAAACACACTTGAATCAATGAATGATATAATCAAATGCATGTGTAAGGTCCTAAAACTATGAATCATATCAATTGTTCTTTGCCCTAATTGCATTGTTGAGATTGAACAATGTTATGTTATGCATTGTGAATGGTAATGTGTTTCATGAGTAATATACATTGAAATGTATATCAAAGATGCAATGATAATTCAAATAAGACATGATATGAGACAATGCCATTGTGTTTGGCTATGATGATGCGATTGAAAGAAATAAGGCATGTTTGCCTAAATGTTGTTGAGAATTGAGAATGAAAATGATAATTGAATAATAAATGAATTGTGTGGCTAATGTGTTATTCCATTTTCAGAGTTGGTTGTCGGTGGCATGCCTAATAAGTGTAACAATCTCTTAAAGTTAGGTTGAATTGAATCCTTGAAGCCTAATTGAGATGTTACCACCCTTGAAGCTAGGTTGGGTTAGTTCTTGAAGCCAAGTTGGGTAGAAGCTTAGCATGCTTTGCTCCCCTTGAAGCTTGGTTGAACTTAATCCTTGAAGCCTAGTTGGGTATATGATATTGATAAATGTGATAACAAAACCAAAGCATTAACTCTGAAAATTGAATGGCATATTAGTGTGTCTTGGGCCCATGCTTGTCTTTGTTTAGTGTTGATTATGAATGGTTAAATGAATACTAATGAAGTATATGAAATGTGATATGTAATGTGAAAGTATGTTGTTAGTTTTGCATATATGATGTTACATTTATAATATGGATTGAGAAATGACATTGCATTGCACTAAGTCATATCATTTGCATGATTATCTTACTAAGCCGTTGGCTTAGCGCGATAGTGTTTAATCGCGCAGGTAATAGAGTTGATAGAGTTGAACCCGAGAGTTCATCAAGACCAAGTGAGAGTAGACCTTGAAGAATCCATTTTGGGAGCTTAAAAATCAGAGCAAACTTGCCAATCATGTATACTTCTTTATATTTTGTAAAGAAATGTATTAATATGTAAACATGTAAATATTTTATAACTTCCGCTGTGTAATATTTAAATGTATATATATATATAACTAATATGTTTTGTTTTATAAGTAAATGATCTACTTTTCTATAATGTATAATGATAAGGGTATTGTATCAAGTTTTAAAGTGTTTTGAATGTTAAGAGAACCGTAGCATCCCTATGTTTGGTGCACTTATGCTACATTGTTGTGGTTGTAGTGTGTGTGCATTGGATATGGGGGTGTTACATCTTCACCTTTGAAAATGGATCTTCATCCTTGGAAATCGGGTCTTCACCCTTGAAAATGGATCTTCATCGTTGGAATCAGGTCTTAAACTTTGAAAGTGGATCTTCATCCTTAGAGATTTGTCCTATATTGGCTTCAACTCTTCTAGCTGGACTGATCTTTTATCATTTGCATCTTCATTCTTTTGATAGTTCTAATGTTCCATTCTTTTGTTCTTCCTTTTTGCAATAATTTAGCTATTTTTAGTTGGATTTCATATCCTCTCCTTACCCCCCAAGGATTTTTTTTCCATGCAAGCTTTGATTGATGTTTTTCTTGTCTAGTTCTTTGCATAAGCATGCATTTCTTCTCTTTGCAAAATTATTGAAGCTTTCTCAAGCAATGGACTTTCCATGCCCCCCTGATTTGACATCTTCTTTTGATTCTTTACTTCACAGAGTGTTTGCTGTTCACTTTGATAAAGAATAGACAATACAAGACAAGAAAGTGTGATGTGATATGCTCATGTATGCATGATATGCATGATAATACTCACAGCGGTTTCATTGACTCACAAACCGAGGTGATCAGCAGAAGTATTCTCATTGACTCCTTTTCGACGCTCGTTCAAGTCTTGCATTGGAATGATAGAAAGCTTTGCATTTATGGCTTTTATCTTCAAGATGTTGAAAATATGAATAATGGAGACTCCAAGCAGCAGAGTCAGGGGTTCATCTATTTCAAACTATGTCTCAGCATGTCAGTTGATAGCTTCTTCATGACCTTGCCAATAATCATTTCCTTTGCCCAATGTGTCCTTCGAGGTTCTATAGTTCAACATACTCTCCTTAACTTGAAGTCTTAAATTTTTTTTTTTAATTTTGAAATCAAATGTTGGCTTTGCCAAATTAATATCAATGTACCTCAGGACTTGATTTTTCCAAATTAACATATCTATAACATGACAACCCTAGTTACCGTACTAAACTCGGGAATCATTTCTATTTAAGTAAGAATTGTTGCACTTCAGATAGATACATACACATTACTTGGCCGAAGGTCTCATTGAGTTTAAATATTATCTATCTCATATGCATGCTTATTCAAACTATCTCCACTAATAGACTCTACCTACCAAGAGAGATCAACAGGTCTTTGATAGGCTTGAAATGGGGTCTATGAGAGACATGGGTTTAAATGAAGGCCATTTTGAGATAGGAGCTAATGTGACATAGTGGACACACCCTTACACTACAAATTTCTTGTTGGAACTTTAGAGAGTTGGGAACAATCTTTCTAGATTCCAAATTCCTTCTATCTTCTTGGCATTAATCTGGTTCTTGATTGGGAAAGTCTTTGCCTTTCCAAAAAGTTTGGTTCCCAAATTCGTTTCTTTTCTTGTTTTCCCTTTTCTTTCCTCTTTATTTTTCTTACTCTTCCCTTTTCTTTCTATTTCCTTACTCTTCCCTTTCTTTTATCATTTTGTCATTCTTTCTTGTAGGACTATCAAGTACAGAACTTTCAAGAACTGGATGGTCTTCCTCCTTTTTTCTGCAATTTTGATTGAATCTTTGGTTGGGTTGGACCAATTCAAGTAAAAATATCTTTATGAACCAAATGGATGCCTTTTGCCGCTTTAGGTAAAAGAGAACTCAGTTGGCTTTCTGAACCGCCTTTTTAGGTTTTATTTTTTTCTCCTTTTTTTTTCTTTTCCTTTTTACTTCTTTTTTTTTCTTTTCTTTTTCTTCTTTTCTTTTTTTTTTGTTTTTGTTTGTTTTTTTTGTTTGGTTCTAGCTCTAAAAGAGCTGTCTTGTTTGTACCAACTTGGGTTTCCAATAATGGATGAGTGGAGTAACATAAATCTTCTTTAACAGGGATAAATCATTTGTTACTCTGATGTTGTCTTGATATATTGGAAATACTAAGAAAATTTCAACTACCCTTATGGTATTGAGAACTTCAACCACTCTTATGGTCTTGAGAACTTCAACTATCTTTATGCTATTCATTTCTTTCTTTGATCTTCTTGCCTTTTCATCTTAGTGATCATAAGACTTGTCAAAAGTATCACAACAGCTTAGGGTAGATTATTGGGGGGTTTTTAAGCCAATGAAAAGAAAGCTAAAATTTTATGAAGGCTTAAAGGGACAACTAGGGATTGATATTTAATAGGGTGGATACTAGTTGTTGGCTCGTCAAACAATGCCTAGATCATCTTTCCTTTAAATAAGCAGAGTTTAATTTCGCCTCGAAAGTTTGCCAAAGCATGTTCTAAGACTGACTAAAACCTAGACAAAGGTAATTATGCAGGAGCCCTCTCTAAGTAAGCATACACAACTCAATGCTATAGAGCATTTCCCTAATCTAGTAAGGTCATTCAAGTCATGATGCATAAATATATTAATTCATGAATTACCAAGCTAGATTCCTCATTAGTTGAGTACCAAAATGAATAAGGACCAATAAAATTATTGATAAAATTAATTCATTCAAACAAATTTAAATTTGAAAAACATGATAGTTCCAATTAAATATTAAAGAAAGTAAAATTGAAAAGCAACATTCAAGCTAATGAAAGTTTGTTGAGTTTAAGCTTCTTTTCCTTTCATATCTTCAATATCCCTATCTTGAAAGGATGATAAAACAAAATTCTATTCTAATCCTTTTCCTACCATGAAGGTTGCTGGTGGTGGTACCCTGTTTAACCTTGGAAATGGATTACCTTTGGTATTGGGCTTGTCTGGCTCAGGCAACTTGCCATTATCAATTAAATTCTTGATCTCATGCCTCAACTTCATACAATTGTCCATTTCTTGTCCAGGCCTTTGATGGAATTGGCAAAATGCATTAGTATCAAAGTTAGGTGGAAGAGGATTAGGCAAAGGATGAGGAGTCAATGGTTGTAATAGTCCCCTCTTTTGTAGCTTATTGAGAACCCAAGACAGTGGCTTCCCTAATTTTGAAAACTACCCCATTCCTCCTTGACTAGTGGCATTAACATCAACTTCTTTTTGTGTGCTTTGATTGCCCGATTGGGAGTTCCCTTTCTCATTCCTTTTTATTGAAAAGCGATTCTTCTCCCTTTCCCACTCTTCAATTTGTAGACCATCTTAGAGAAGATCTTTGAAATCCCTTATAAGGGTGTGAGACATCCTTTCACGGAGATTGGCAGGACACCTCTCACGATCATCCTTATTTGATTAGATTCATCGGGCCTTTTCTTAAGCAAAGCGGCCTTGTTTCTCCATCTCTTCACATAGTTCACAAAAATTCTCATTTGGCCTTTGCCTAATGGACTCAACTTCCATTAAGGTAACTTCCATTTCAACATTGTATCCATATTGTTGGATGAAGGCCTTGTATAGCAAATCCCAACTCTTCTGTGTTCCTTCATCTAAGGTATTGAACCAATTTTGGACAACAGGGTCCAATGAGAGCATAAAGTACCTTAGAGTTTGAGCCTTAGTAGCTCGGGCAGGCTACATAGCAGTGATATACTGCTTCATATGGAGATAAGGATTTCCAGTTCCATCAAACTTCACAAAAAGATGGCATCTTGAACTTGTACGAAACTTCTTCATCTAGCTCAAATAATTTGTCAACTTCAAAAATTTCTTCGGTTTTCAGTTTCTTCTCAAATTTCTTTTCTAAATCAACAATCATCTTTTCAACATCAGAAGTCTCGATCTTTTCAATAGTTGCCTTCTCAACAACCTTTGGCTCCTTTTTGTCTTTAGGATCTTGGTAGTATTGAGCCCAATCATCACCATCAATGATCACCTTATCATCATTAAAAACTACTTCACCAACTTTAGTCTTCCCTTTGTCCTTTGGCTTCTTAGTGCTAGCAGATGCTTCGACATGATTTTCTAAAATTGCAATCAATTGGTTCTTCATAGTCTCAGCTAGGGCCTCTTTTATTTCTTCCATTTTGGCATTGAGGGCTTCATCGACCATTCTTTGAATTTGTTCGGGCTCCATTGCTTTTGGTGAGCAAGTGATTGAGTCGTTGCTAGATACTTCATCTCCGGCGTAGGTCGGATTGTCGTAACCTTTTGAACTATCATAATCCAGGGCTGTGAGCCATAAAGGATCAATGATATGAGATGTAAATGTATGCATGTATGCACAAACAATCAATGAAGAAAGATAATTAGGATATTCCTTCCAATCTTATAACATCCACACATGAATGGCGAGTCTCTTTTCATAGGTAAATGGTTAACAAAATACCAGCATGGGGTATCTTGTTTTCGAATATTTCCCTCGGATGTTTCAACCAATAGTTATATTTTCAAAAATGGAATCAATTTATGATTATTCCCATTAATTAGGTTTTAATCCATTTATCCATCTAAAGTAGCTTTTATGCTATATTGGATTAAAACTAAATTAAGAGGTTTATTACAAACAAATTTCTCACTTGAAAAAGTAACTAATGATTCATGCCAAAAACAAGCCCATGATTAATTATTCTTAGTATAAACTAGGCTCACAATTGATTTTTGGTATTTTCATAATTGACCTAAATAATTTGCAAGCTCTTTGTAAGAAAAGGTTGGACGAAAATAATTTTGTTTCTATGCCCATTGGAAAAATATTTTAGAAAAATGGATTTTGGCTTAGTATTTGGTCCATGAGCAAGGGAATTTTTTGATTTGTTTTTTTTAAAAAAAAGTCTTATGTCCAAAGACCATCTTGAAAATAGCTTTGGTTTTTAGACTTTAAACAAAAAATTTATTTTGAGCTTGCAATTAGAAAAAGAACAAACCAAATAAGCCATGATTTAAGCCAAGATAAATTAACCATAGTCAAACAACATGCATTTGGGGTAAAACCTAAGGAAAGTAACTAGGCCAATTACATGAGCTTTAGTCTTTGGGGAAAAAGGCTTAGGTTCCCATAGCAAGTATATACCAAAAGGTACGAGGCTATGAGTAGTTATGCCATGCTCGATCTCCATAACTTGAGTGAAAGTATGGTATCCCTTACATAACATAACATGGGTAACACAAGCATCCTAACTCAAGCACACAATGCAATCTAATATGATGCAATGGATAATATCATCATAAGAAAGAACAACATAATATAAAGACCAACAAAATCAACTTCTCTTATCCCCAGTGGAGTCGCCACTGTGAGCGGAGATTTTTGCCCCCACTCCCGATGGAATGGTTTTGCGACTTCGGAACTGTTTAGGCTAGGGGCCTTAGAGAACACGGACCTAAGTCCGGAGAAAATGGAGTCGCCATCTGGACGGGCCGGGAAAAAGAAACGAGTGGATGACTCGATTCCTAAGGAATCTCCAATCCCCTAATGGGTTCGAAAAGTTGGGTACATGTGGGGAAGGTGAGAAATGGCCCAGCACCCCCACAATGCCCGGTTCATTGGAACCGGCCTCCTTTACAGGTCTTAATATTATAAAATTCTTAAATATAACAATATTATCCATACTGCACACAACAATTGAAATAAAGCATCGTTATATTAAAAAAAATAATGTCCAAGAAAAGCAAATAAATGGATACCCATCCGAAGATCGAAACATGCCCTTACATCATTCCATGTCTAAACTAATAGGACACCCACCGAAAGGTAGAAACATGTCCTTTACATTGGTCCAAATTATAAAAGCTATTTAAATTACATGATATTTAACTAATGAGGTACCCACAAAGTGGAAACATACCTCTTACAACATTTGGAAATCAAAATAAATTGATAGAAATAAATAACCATTCATCATAAATAAATCATTCATCAAAGATATTAAACATCAATCAAAATATAAACATTCATCCATGATAAATTAAATAAATTAATCATTGAAATTAAATAAACCAAGAAAGCATTGAAAATAAATTAAAGCATATAATAGACTTCATAATCAAATATAAAATTAAATAAAGCAAGTAAATATTCAAATTAGGGCTACTGTTTCTATTTAAGATTCTTTATTTAATATGTTTAGGGTTTTGGGTTTTATGGGTTTAAGCTACTGTAAATTTTAAAAGAACTGAAATGGAGCAAAGTTTTATAATTTAAGAGGTTGATAAAGTTCTTTGACTAACCAAATTAGTGCTTGAGAAGTGAAATCATGAAACTAGGGTTTGGACACTTTAAAACATTAGGTTTATGATTTATGGTTACTAGATTGTTGTTTTTAGGCTTACTGTGTTTGAATTCTAATATTTAGGTTTATAAGATTTTAAGGTTTACAAGATTAGGGTTTAGAAAAGTTAGGGTTTAATGGTTTTAAGGGAATTAGGGTTTAAGAAAATTAGGGTTTAATGTTAGCTAGTTTAGGGTTTACTGTTTTGGTTTTGAAGTTGAATTAGGGTTTTTAGTGTTTCGGAGAATGTATTTGATTTTAGATTTTGGAAAAACAATTTATAATTTTATGAAGCTTTATGAAAATAAACAAAATGATTTAAGGTTTATAGAAACAGAAAAGATATTTTTTAGGATTTGTGGAAAGAAAATGATTCAATTTAAGGTTTTAGAAAATTGGAAGGCAGATTAGGGTTTTCATATTTTGAAGAAACAAAAACAACAATTTTAAGATTTTTGGAAAACAAAGAAATGATTTAAGGTTTTTAAGCTTTAGAAAAGGTAAATTAATGTTCTAGGGTTTTTTTGAATCAAAAGAGACAATTAGATGATTCAAGCTACTGTGAAGAAATTAGACATTCATACCTTCGTTTGTTGGTTCCACCAAAAATTACTTCTTGGATGAACAAGAACAAAGGCATGATGGCATGATTTCTTGCTTGCTTCTTCCTCTCAAATCTCAAGTTCTACTATTTGATCCAAGTCCGATTGCTCCTAGTTTTTGTTCACAATCCGATCCTCTTAAAAGTCCCCTAAATTTTTCCTCCCTTTTTTTGTTGTATTTGGCCTTATTTATAGAACATTTATATGATTAATCTTAATTGTTCATGGAATCTAGCATTAATTAAGAAAAGAAAACCGAAACCTAATTGAATTTGGTTTCGAAAAAATTTCGTTGGTGAAAAAAAACTGATGTTAAAAAATTTCGCTGGCGAAAAAAAAAACTGCTGCGGAAAAATTTTGTTGACGAAAAAGTTGCCGCAGGAGCTTGCTAGTTGGGGCGGGCAAAATTGCTTGCAGGCCATTTCGCCCACAGGAAAAATCTACAGGCAAAATGGTCCAAGGCCATTTTTCCCCCTTTTCTGCTATGAAATTTTTCGTCGCCGATTTTTATTTTTATTTATTTGTTTAATATTATTATTTACTTCTTATTAATAAAAATTAAATACTAAAGCAAAAATTGTTTTGGACTAATTAAAATATATTGGACCATACAAATTATTTTGGACTAATTAAAATTTATTTGACCGGACAGGGTCAAAAATTAAGGGTCTACAGTATGTTTCCACTTTGTGGGTATCTCATTAGTTAAATATCATGTTATTTAAATTTCTTTTATATTTTGGAACAATGTAAAGGACATGTTTCCATCTTTCGATGGGTGTCCTATTTAGTTTAGACATGGATGATGTAAAGACATGTTTCCATCCTGGGATGGATGTCCATTTATTTGCTTTATTTGGACATTGCTTTGCTTTTAATATATTGATGCTTTATTTCAATTGTTCCATGTAATATGGATAATATTGTTATACTTAAGAATTTTATAATATTAAGACCTGCAAAGGATGCCATTTCCAATGAACCAGGCGTTGTAGGGGTGCTGAGCCATTTCTCACCTTCCCCACACATACCCAACTTTTCGAACTCATTAGGAGGTTAGAGATTCCTTAAGAATTGAGTCATCCACCCCTTTCTTTTTCCCTGCCCGTTCGGGTGGCGACTCCATTTTCTCCAGGCTTAGGCTCGTGTTCTCTAAGGCCCTAAGCCCAAACAGTGCCGAAGTCGCAATAACCATTCCACCGGGAGTGGAGGCAAAAATCCCGCTCACAGATATCTTTGATGAACGATTTATTTATGATGAATGGTTATTTACTTTTTTTGATTTATTTTGATCTCCAAATATTGTAAGAGGTATGTTTCCATATTTTTTGGCACCTCATGTCATGAGCATCATGTAATTTATTTTTCTTTAAAGTTTTTGGACTAATGTAAAGGGCATGTTTCCACCTTTCGGTGGGTGTCCTATTTAGCTTAGACATGAACGATGTAAGGACATGTTTCCATCCTCGGATGGGTGTTCATTTATTTGCTTTGTTTGGACCTTGCTTTGATTTTAATATAATGATGCTTTATTTTAATTGTTTCATGTAATATGGTTAATATTATCATATTTAAGAATTTTATAATATTAAGAACTGCAAAGGAGGCCAGTTCCAATGAACTGGGCATTGTGGGGTTGTTGGGCCATTTCTCACCTTCCCCACACGTACCCAACTTTTCAAACTTGTTAGGGGGTTGGGGAATCCTTAGGAATCAAGCTATCCACCCCTTTCTTTTTTTTGGCCCGTTCGGGTGGCGACTCTAAAGCCCCGTGCCTAAACAGTGCCGAAGTCGCAAGAACCATTCCACCTTGAGTGGGGGCGAAAATCATCGCTCACACATTGGTAATGGATAAAGTGCATAAAATTTGAATCATATGTGGATTATGTAAAATTACCCAAAATATTTGGGTGATGAGTTTTAAGGTAAAATGTGATGATATGAGGAAATGTGATGAATTGATATTGCTATAAATGAGTAAAGTGAGAAAAAGATGAAAAAATAAGGCAGTATGCCTAATAGATAATGAAAAATGAGGCAATGTGCCTAGCTTAATTGTGAGAAAGTGAGAAAGAGATTGATAATGAGAAATATGAATTAATTGTGTGCCTAGTATGTTATTCAATTTCCAAAGTTCTGTGTTTGGAGGCATGTCTATGAGTTTATCCACATTATTTGCCTTCGGGGCTAGCTTTTGAGCAGCTATTTGATTTGCCTTCAGGCTAGACATTAGATGTCATTTGCCTTCAGGCTAGATGTTGAGCATCACTATGATTTGCCTTCGGGCTATACACTAGGAGTCACTTGCCTTCGGGCTAGACACTGGGTGTCAATATGGACCAAAACAGTAACTATAGAATTTGAATAGCATATTAGATCCTTTGGGCCCATGCTTGTGATTACTGTTATATGAATTGTGAATTGTGAAATGATTAAAAAATATGTTTTAATGAAACGATATGGGATATGATATCCATATGCATTGTGCATTTGCATTGCATTCGAGTTTTATTATTATCAAAGTTTTTACCACTAGGCTTTTGGCTTAGCAAAATTGAAATTTATCGCGCAGGTGACAGGGTATATCCGGTAGTGCCGGAGAGTTCATCTAGACCGGGTAGGATCTAGCTTTGAGTTTGCTTGTGCTGATTTGGTTGCTTCTATGAGATCAGTGCTAACTACCAGCATGTATACGTATTTATTACATTTTGATATTATGTAAATATTATGTTTTTGGTATATATATTGTAAATTATAAAGGACATTTTGGATAAACATATAAATGTGTATAAATATTTTGTGAAACTTGGAGAAATTGAGGAGTATTTGGGAAACGTATGAATTGATTTATTAGGAGTGCTTTTGTGTGTAGGTTCTGGTTTTATTAAATTTAGAAATGTCTGAATTACAGATAAAGCTCTGGCAAATTTTTGCCAGGGATTTTTATAAAAAATGCTTATTTTATTACCTATAATTTATAATAATACTTTAGTTGTCATTTAAACATATATTTTAAACTATTTAAGATTTTAAATTTGAAAAGTGAAAAAATTTTATTAAACTGGACTATGACATTTTTATACCGTTGTGAGCAGGGATTTTTGCCCTCACTCCCGGTGGAATGGTTCTTGCGACTTCAGCACTATTTAGGCTCGGGGTCTTAGAGAACACAGACCTAAGTCCGGAGAAAATGGAGTCGCCACCTGGACAGGCCAGGAAAAAATAAAGGGGTGGATGACTCGATTCCTAAGGAATCCCAAACCCCCTAATGGGTACGAAAGTTGGATACGTGTGGGGAAGGTGAGAGATGGCCCAGCACCCCCACAATGCCCGGTTCATTGGAACTGGCCTCCTTTATAGATCTTAATATTATAAAATCCTTAAATATAACAACATTATCCATATTACACATTATAATTAAAGTAAGGCATCGTTATGTTAAAAATCAAAACAATGAACAAGCAAAACAAATAAATGGACACCCATCCGAAGATGGAAACTTGCCCTTACATCCATGCCTAAATAGGACACCCACCGAAAGGTAGAAACATGTCCTTTACACTGGTTCTAAAAATAGAAAAGCAATTTAAATTACATGACATTTAACTAATGAGGTACCCAACAAGTGGAAACATACCTCTTACAACATTTGGAAATCTAAATAAATTGATAAAATAAATAACCATTCATCATCAATAAATCATTCATCAAAGGTATTAAATATCAATAGAAAGTAAACATCCATCCATGATAAATTAAATAAACCAAGTAATGAAATTAAATAAATCAACCATCAAAAAAATATAATAAACTATATACTCAAATCTAAAATTAAATAAAGCAATAAATATGTAAATTTAGGGTTTTAAAGAATTATCAATTAAATTTAGGGTTTCAAAACTTAGTGTTTTAGAAACTAAAGTTTTATAATTAGGGTTTTGAAATTAGGATTTTTAGGGTTTTTGAAACTAGGGTTTTGGAAACTAGGGTTTTGGAATTAGGATTCTTAAAACTAGGGTTTTAGAATTAGGGTTTTTAAAACTAGGGTTTTGGAATTAGGGTTTCTAAAACTAGGGTTTTGGAATTAGGTTTTTAAAACTAGGGTTTTGGAATTAGGGTTTTGGAATTAGTGTTTTTAAAACTAGGGTTTTGGAATTAGGGTTATTGGAATTAGGGTTTTTGGAATTAGCTTACTGCTTAAAAAAGACAATTTTGGATTTGGAAAAATAAATTAAGGTTTTGGAAAAATAATCAATATTTTTGAGTTTAATAATGAAATGGTTTAGGCTTTTGGATAAAAATAGTTTGGGGTTTTGAGTTTTGATGAAATAACATACAATTCTTGAAGTTAAAGTAAACAAGATAGATTTTAACAATTAATTGATGACTACTAGATAGTCTTATATTTTATGAAATATGCCAGTGGGATTACGAATACCAATTGATCAATGTGATAATTAAAGCAAACGATTAAAGTTATTAAAACAGAAACCAAAGCAAACGATTAAAGTTATTAAAACAAAAAACAATTTACTGCATGTTCAAAGATCAAGGTACTGTGTGTTCAAAGTTACTGAATGCATGCATGTTTTTATTAATCAAAGAAATGAAACTACTGTAAAAATAAATAATTCACGATTAAAGATCAAAGCTCCACTCGTTGGTTACTCCACAATTAACTTCTGGATGAACAATTAACAAAGACAACACTGCTGTCTTTGATGGACTAATTACTGATGAATGTTTGAAGCTAATCTTTTCTGTTTGTTGTCGTCTCTTTGCTATCTTGTTAATGTTCCTTGCCATCCCCTCTTAATGTTACCTTGTTAATGTTTTCTCCCCCTTTTTGAATTCCTCCCCTTATGAATTCTAAAACATTGTTACTTATAGTCGAACCTCACTCAGAATCCTTAACCTAATATAAAACAGTCCCTAAAACAAATTCTAGTTGAATTAGGAAACATATTGAACCCATGTTGACCTAGTTGCCTTAGGTCAACATGAAACCAACCTCATGTCGACCTTGGGCTGCCCAAGTTGACATGAGGCATGCTCATGTCGATCTTGGGCTTCCAAGGTCGACATGAGGCATGTTCATGTCGACCTAGCCTCCCAAGGTCGACATGAAGCTTGCTCATGTCGACCTAGCTTGCCCAAGTCGACATGAGGCATGCTCATGTCGATCTTGGGCTGCCAAGGTCAACATGAAGCATGCTAATGTCTCCAGGTCGGCCTCAATTAAATTATTCTGACCTTTTTTAACTTATGAACCGAAAATTTTTAATTTGGGCCAATTCCACTTGGTTTTAGGGTTTTACAATCAAATTTATGCCTCTTTAATCCGAACCGACTCCTTTAAAAATTATAAACTAGGTTTAAATATTTAAAGTCGGATCAAATTTATTTTGGCATCCTTTAATTAGGACCATATCAAATTGGGGTAAAAATTAAGGGTCTACAGTTTGCCCCCTGCTTGAATGATCTGAGACTTTAGCAAAAGAGAGTGAAAAGCTATAAGACTTAATTTTTGAGATGGTTACTTGAATTTGTTTTGGGGACTTGGACTCGAGACTGAACTTGAATTTGGCCACTTGAACCCGAGGTTGAATTTGATTTGGGTACTTGGACCCGAGATTGGATTAAATTTGGGTACTTGGACCTAGGATTGGGTACTTGGACCCGAGATTGGGTACTTGAACCCAGGATTGGATTGAATTTGGGTACTTGGACCCGAGATTGATTTGATTTGGGTACTTGGACTCGAGATTGGGTTGATTTGGGTACTTGAACCCGAGATTGATTTGATTTGGGTACTTGGACCCGAGAATGATTTTGATTTGGGTACTTGGACGAGAGATTGGGTACTTGGACCCGAGAATTGGTACTTGGTCTAGAGATTGAATTGATTTGATTTGAATTTGGGTACTTGGACCCGAGATTGATTGGATTTGGGTACTTGGACACGAGATTGGGTACTTAGACTCGAGATTGATTTGATTTGGGTACTTGGATCCGAGATTGGGTACTTGGACCCGGGATTGATTGGATTTAGATACTTGGACTCGAGATTGGGTACTTGGACCAGAGATTGATTTGATATGGGTACTTAGAGTCGAGATTGATTTTATTTGGGGTACTTGGACCCAAGAATGGATTGATTTGGGTACTTGGACGCGAGATTGGGTACTTGGAGCCGAGATTGGGTTGATTTGGGTACTTGGACCCGAGATTGGGTACTTGGGCCCGTGCTTGAATTTGATTTGGGTATTTGGACCCGAGATTGGGTACCTGGACCAGAGATTGGATACTTGGACCCGAGCTTGAATTGATTTGGGTACTTGGACCCGAGATTGAGTACTTGGACCCGAGCTTGAATTGATTTGGGTACTTGGACCCGAGATTGGATACTTGGACCTGAGCTTGAATGGATTTGGGTACTTAGACCCGAGATTGGATACTTGGACCCGAGATTGATTTGATTTGGGTACTTGGACTCGAGATTGATTTGATTTAGGTACTTGGACTCGGGATTGATTTTATTTGGGTACTTGGACCCAGGATTGGGTACTTTGACCCGAGATTGATTTGATTTGGGTGCTTGGACCCGTGATTGGGTACTTGGACCCAAGATTGATTTTGATTTTGGTACTTGGACCCGAGAATGATTTGATTTGGGTACTTGGACCTGGGATTGGGTTTGATTTGGGTACTTGGACCCGAAATTCGATATTTGGACTCGAGATTGATTTGTATAGTTGGACCCGAGATTGATTTGATTTGGGTACTTAGACCCGAGAATGGGTACTTGGACCCGAGATTGATTTGATTTGACTGACCTTTTATCAGTTGAGAATTCTGGCATAACTGGTTGTTCCATTTTTATGAATTGTAGGTCTTTACCTACCAAAAATAGATCTTTATCTATTGGAAATTAGGTCTTTAACCTAGGAACATAGATCTTTATCCATTGGAGATCAGGTCTTTACCCTTGAAACATGGATCTTTATCCATTGAAAATCGGGTCTTTACCCTTGAAACATGGATCTTTATCCATTAGAAATCGGGTCTTTACCCTTGCTTCAACCCTTTTAGCTGGACCGACCTTTTCTCTTTTGCATTTTCATTCTCATTTTTTTTTATTGATGATGATTTTTTATTCTTTTGAGAATTCTTTTTCTTGTTCATTAATTAAACATGAACAAAAAAATCAGTCTTTTTAGCTGGCCTTCATATCTTCTCCTTGCCCCCTGCTTGGCAAGATATTCAAAATATTTTGCTTATGCATACACTCAAATTTTGAAAAGGAGAAGCGTTGCCCCTTGTGTAGGCTCAAGCCCATGATTTTTCTATGTGGGCTCTGTCTTGTTCTTCGCACAAGCACATATTTCTTCTTTTGCAAAACAACTGGAGCTTTCTCAATCAATGGGCTTTCCATGCCCTCTTGATTTGATATCTTCTTTCTATTCTTTACTTCACAGAGTGTTTGCTGTTCACTTTGATAAAGAATAGACAATACAAGACAAGAAAGTGCGTTGTGATATGCTCATGTATGCATGATATGCATGAATGATACTTACAGTCGTTCCCTCGACTCACAAACCGAGGTGATCAGCAGAAGTGTTCTCATTGATTTCTTTAAGATGCCCATTCATTTCTTGCACTGGAATGATAGGCTGCTCACATTTATGGCTTTTATCTTCAAGATGTTGGAAACATGAATAATGGAAGCCCCAAGCAGCAGAGTCAGGGATTCATCTATTTTGAACAATGTTTCAGCATGTCACTTGATAGCTTCTTCATGACCTTGCCATAATCATTTCCTTTGCCCAATGTGTCCTTTAGAGGTTCGACAGTTCAACATACTCCCCTTAGCTTGAAGGCTTTGTACGACAAAACTCTTTTTTTTTTTTGAATTTTTGAAATTTTGAATCAAATGTTGGTTTTGCCAAATTAATGTCAATGTACCTCAGGACTTGATTTTCCCAAATTAACATATCTATAACATGACAACCCTAGTTACTGTACTGATCTCGGCAATCATTTCTATTTAAGCAAGAATTGTTGCACTTCAGATAGGCACATACACATTACTTGGCCCAAGGTCTCATTTGAGTTTAAATATTGTCTATCTCATATGCATGCTTATCCAAACTATCTCCACTAATAGGCTCTACCTACCAAGAGAGATCAACAGGTCTTTGATAGGCTTGAAATGGGGTCTATGAGGGACATGGGTTAAATGAAGGCCATTTTGTGATAGGAGCTGGTGTGACACAATGGACAAACCTTCACACAATAAATTTCTTGTTTGAATTTTAGGCAGCTTGGAGGCAATCTTGCTAGACTCCAAATTCCCTCTATCTTCTTAGCATTAATCTGGATCTTGATTAGGACAGTTTTTTCCCTTGCAAAAAGTTTGGTACCCAAATTTGTTTCTTTTCTTCTTCTCCCTTTTCTTTCTTTTTATTTTTCTTACTTCTCCCTTTTTTGAGCATTTTATCATTTTGTCCTTCTTCCTTGTAGGACTGTAAAGTACAAAACTTTCAAAAACTGAATGGTCTTTCTCCTTTTCCTTTGATTTTGATCGAATCTTTGGTTGGGTTGGACCAATTCAAGTCAATCCGTCATTATAAAACAAATGGAAGCCTTTTGTTGTCTTAGGTAAAAGAGAACTCAGTTGGCTTTCTGAACCTCCTTTTTAGGTTTTTACCTTTTTCCTTTTCTTTCTCTTTTCCTTCTTTTCTTTTTTTTCTTCTTCTTTTTTCTTTTTTTTTCTTTTTCCTTTTTTTTTTGTTTGGTTTGTTTGTTTTTTTTTTGTTCTAGCTCTAAAAGAGTTGTCTTGTTTGTAACAACTTGGGCTTCCAATAATGGATGATTGGAGTAACATAAATCTTCTTTAGTAGGGAAAAATCATTTGTTACTCTGATATTGTCTTGATATATTGGAGATATTAGAAAAACTTCAACTACCCTTATGGTCTTAAAAACATCAACTACCCTTATGGTCTTGAGAACTTCAACTATCGTTATAGTCTTGAGAATTTCAACTATCCTCATGATCTTGACTAATCATTGCTTTCTTTGATCTTCTTGCCTCTTCATCTTAGTGATTATAAGACTTGTCAGAAGTATCACAACAACTCAGGGTAGGTTATTGGGGTTTGTAAACCAATGAAAAGAAAGCTAAAATTGTATGAAGGCTCAAAGGGACAACTAGGGATTGATATTTAATAGGGTGGACACTACTTGTTGTCTCATCAAACAATGCCTAGATAATCTCTCCCTTAAATAAGCAGAGTTCAATTTCACCTCGAAAGTTTGCCTAAGCATGTTCTAAGACTGACTAGGACCCAGACAAAGGTAATTATGCAGGAGTCCTCTCTAAGTAAGCATACACAACTCAATGCTATAGAGCAATTCCCTCACCTAGTAAAGTCATTCGAGTCATGATGCATAAATATATTAATTCATGAATTATCAAGCTAGATTCCTCATTGGTTGAGCACCAAAATGAACAAAGACCAACAAAAATTTTAATGAAAGTAATTTATTCAAACAAATTAAAAATAGCAACATTCAAGCTAAGGCAAGTTTGTTGATTTAAGCTTATTTTCCTTTCACATCTTTAATATTTTCATCTTGAAAAGAGGATAAGGCAAAATCTTCTTCCACTCCTTTTCCCACCATGAAGGTTGCTGGTGGTGGCACCCTGTTGAACCTTGGAAATGGATTACCTTTGGTATTGGGCTTGTCCGGCTCAGGAAACTTGCCATTATTAATTAAATTCTGGATCTCGTGCCTCAACTTCATGCAATTGTCCATTTCTTGTCCAGGTCTTTGATGGAATTGAAAAAATGCATTAGTATCAAAGTTAGGTGGAAGAGGATTAGGCAAAGGATGAGGAGTCAAGGGTTGTAACAATCCCTTCCTTTATAGTTTGTTGAGAACCCAAGACAGTGGCTTCCCTAATTCAGAAAACTGCCTCATTCCTCCTTGACTAGTGGAATTAACATCAACTTCTTTTTGCATGCTTTGATTGCCCGACTGGTAGTTCCTTTTCTCATTCCTTTTTATTAAAAAGTGATTCTTCTCCCTTTCCCACTCTTCAATTTGTAGACCAGCTTCGAGAAGATCTTTGAAGTCCCTTATAAGGGTGTGAGACATTCTTTCATGGAGATTGGGCAGGACCCCTCTCACAATCATCCTTATTTGGTCATATTCATCGGGCCTCTTCTTGAGCAAAGCAGCCTTATTTCTCCATCTTTTCACATAGTCCACAAAATTCTCATTTGGCCTTTGCCTAATGGACTCAACTTCCATCTCGACATTATACCCATATTGCTGGATGAAGGCCTTGTATAGCAAATCCCAACTCTTTTTTGTTCCTTCATCTAAGGTATTGAACCAATTTTGGACAACAGGATCCAATGAGAGCATGAAGTACCTTAGGGAATTTTGTAAAAAGTTGAGGGCTTATTGGTAATTTTTTAAAATGACTTGGAAACCTAAAATAGACCTTAAAAATGAAAAGTAGAGGTCGAGAGGGTCAAAACCATACGTGGTTCGCTTCATGGAACCACACGGTTTAAAAGTTACAGACAATCAATTGCCGGAGGGTATTTTGGTCTTTTCACATCCTAAATCATAAAATTACAGCAAAGGGGCCAAAATATGATTAAAAGAAAGCCCAATGGCTTGGGCCTTAAATAAATAAAAGAGAGAGACAATTGTACCAATGAAAAATGGCCATTTTGCCTTAAAGTGGACCAATTGGAATTAAGCATTTGTCTTAACACATTATTAGCCAAATTGGGCAGCCATTTGGACCAAAAACACATGAAAGAAGAAAGCAAAAACTCCCTCTTATGAAGGAGGGTCGTCCAAGCCATAGGAGAAGGAAGAAAGATGGTGATTTTCAAGTTTTACGGTTTATTATCAAAGGTTTTGGTGGACCTTTCTTTGCTCGGGTTTGCCCGGGCTCCGTTTCTACTGACGATCATTTCATATTCAACCCCTCGACGTCCTCTATGCACTCGTGTGTGAATTTCCTACTCTGGATTAATGTATAAATTTTAATTAATAATGACAAAAATGCCCCTAGTCTACGTGTCTTCGTTTCTCTCTCACGGGGAGTTTTCGAAGAAAGTCACAGTTCACAGTTTTTACCCGATTTTTCTCTAGTTCCCATTTCATTACACTATCACATAAATTATTAAGACTTCCCGGAGTGGTCACCCATTGCCGTTAGTTACGCACATTTAACCCCGGTCCTTTAATGAATTATAGCTTAACGGTCTAGGGTTAACCGGATCTCTTTAGCATGTCCACTTTGTCAGCACGTGTGAATACTATACACGTAATTACTGTACATAGCTGCTATGGCCGGTCATGACATGGGTACGTGTGGGGAAGGTGAGAAATGGCCCAGCACCCCCACAATGCCTGGTTCATTGGAACCGGCCTCCTTTACAGGTCATAATATTATAAAATCCTTAAATATAACAACATTATCCATATTACACAAAATAATTAAAGTAAGGCATCGTTATGTTAAAAATCAAAATAATGTCCAAGCAAAACAAATAAATGGACACTCATCCGAAGATGGAAACATGCCCTTACATCCATGCCTAAATAGGACACCCACCGAAAGGTAGAAACATGTCCTTTACATTGGTTCTAAAAATAGAAAAGTAATTTAAATTACATGACATTTAACTAATGAGGTACCCAACAAGTGGAAACATACCTCTTACAACATTTGGAAATCTAAATAAATTGATAATGTAAATAACCATTCATCATAAATAAATCATTCATCAAAGGTATTAAATATCAATAGAAAGTAAACATCCATCCATGATAAATTAAATAAACCAAGCATTGAAATTAAATAAATCAACCATCAAAAAATATAATAAACTATATAATCAAATCTAAAATTAAATAAAGCAATAAATATGTAAATTTAGGGTTTTAAAGAATTATCAATTGAATTTAGGGTTTCAAAACTTAGGGTTTTAGAAACTAAAGTTTTATAATTAGGGTTTTGAAATTAGGATTTTTAGGGTTTTTGAAACTAGGGTTTTGGAATTAGGATTCTTAAAACTAGGGTTTTGGATTTAGGGTTTTGGAATTAGGGTTTTTGGAATTAGGGTTTTTGGATTTAGGGTTTTTAAAACTAGGGTTTTGGAATTAGGGTTTTTAGAATTAGGGTTTTTGGAATTAGCTTACTGCCTAAAAAAACAATTTTGGATTTGGAAAAATAAATTAAGGTTTTGGAAAAATAATCAATATTTTAGAGTTTAATAATGAAATGGTTTAGGCTTTTGGATAAAAATAGTTTGAGGTTTTGAGTTTTAATGAAATAGCATACGGTTCTTGAAGTTATAGTAAACAAGACAGATTTTAACAATTAATTGTTGACTACTGGATAGTTTTATATTTTATGAAATATGCTGGTGGGATTATGAATACCAATTGATCAATGTGATAATTAAAGCAAACGATTAAAGATATTAAAACAGAAACCAAAGCAAATGATTAAAGTTATTAAAATAAAAAACAATTTACTGCATGTTCAAAGATCAAGGTACTGTGTGTTCAAAGTTACTGCATGCATGCATGTTTTTATTAATCAAAGAAATGAAACTACTGTAAACATAAATAATTCACGATTAAAGATCAAACCTCCACTCATTGGTTACTCCACAATTAACTTCTGGATGAACAATTAACAAAGACAACACTGCTGTCTTTGATGGACTAATTACTGATGAATGTTTGCTGCTAATCTTTTCTGTTTGTTGTCGTCTCTTTGCTATCTTGTTAATGTTCCTTGCCATCCCCTCTTAATGTTACCTTGTTAATGTTTTCTCCCCCTTTTTGAATTCCTCCCCTTATGAATTCTAAAACATTGTTACTTATAGCTGAACCTCACTCAGAATCCTTAACCTAATATAAAATAGTCCCTAAAACAAATTCTAGTTGAATTAGGAAACATATTGAACCCATGTCGGCCTAGTTGCCCTAGGTCGACATGAGACCAACCTCATGTATACCTTGGACTGCCCAAGTAGACATGAGGCATGCTCATGTCGATCTTGGGCTTCCAAGGTCGACATGAGGCATGTTCATGTCGACCTAGCCTCCCAAGGTGAACATGAAGCATGCTCATGTCGACCTAGCTTGCCCATGTTGACATGAGGCATGCTCATGTCGATCTTGGGCTGCCAAGGTCGACATGAAGCATGCTAATGTCTCCAGGTCGGCCTCAATTAAATTATTTTGACCTTTTTTAACTTATGAATCGAAAAATTTTAATTTGGGCCAATTCCACTTGGTTTTAGGGTTTTACAATCAAATATATGCCTCTTTAATCTGAACCGACTCCTTTAAAAATTATAAACTAGGTTTAAATATTTAAAGTCGGATCAAATTTATTTTGGCATCCTTTAATTAGGACCATATCAAATTGGGGTAAAAATTAAGGGTCTACAATCGTATATGCATATTTTACATATACTGGGTGTATGTATTGTATGTATATAGGGTATAAGGGTTTTACATTTATTTTGGTATCAGAGCCTAGGTTTGAGGTTCTCGACCTAGGTGGGTTGTTAGAGAGAAAAAATGGGAAGACAAGGAAGTATGATAAGCTAAGAAAGTTTGGAGCTGAGAACTTTTTTGGTACTACAGACCTTGCTGTAGCAGAGTAGTGGCTAGACAGGGTTCAGAGAGTGTTCATCTAGCTACAGGCTACTCCGAAGGACAAGTTTGATTATGCCAGATCTCTTCTTTAGAGGGATGCATATAAGCAATGGAAGACGGTTCCACATTCTATGGTTGATCCACTAGTTCTTACCTATGATGATTTCCTATGGGAATTCAAGAAGAAATATACTCCGAGGGAATATAAGGATGTAAAGAAGATGGAGTTCCTGAGTTTGTGGCAGGATACTAGGACAGTGAAGAAGTATGAGATAGAGTTCATCCGGTTGAGTCAGTATGCTGGTGGGATCATATCTAATGAGATTGACTGTTGCCAGAGGTTTGAGGAGGGGCTGAGACCCTCTATTATGTGTATTATGGTAGGCTCTCGATATCATAAGTTTTCTCAGTTGCTTACAGTTGCCAGGAGTGTTGAGAGAGCACAGGGTCTTGCAGCAGCTGGTAGGGTTGAGAAGACCAGAGCTAGGAGACCCTAGAAATGGCAGGGTCTTCTTCATTGAAGAGAGGCCGAGGGGGATATTTTCAGAGGTTCAATAGGAGCCAGGGGCAGTATGGTAGGTCAGTACAACAACAGAAATAGAGGCAAAGACCTACAATTTTAGTGGCTAGTGCTCCAACCTTAATGGCTCAGAGGACTGCTCCACCTACCTGTGTTCATTGTGGTAGAGTGCAAGGAGGTGTTTACTAGACGAGAGGTGCCTCAATAGTGTATTTCAGATGTGGATTGCCAGACCATTTTATCAGAGATTATCCAGAGCCATCAAAGGATAGACAGACAGATACTGCAGCTTCTCTACCCAGTGTCAGAGGGGGTCATGGTGTCAGAGGTGGTCTATCTGGGACTTGTCAAAGAGGCAGTTCTATAACTTGGGGTAGACCAGATGAGGCAGGGCCATCACAGCAGGTCTATGTGATGCAGAGATAGCCATATGCTTTAGCTGTTATTCCTGGTACTTTTTCTTTATTCGGTACTTTAGTTCTTGCATTGATAGACCCTAGGTTGACTTATTCATACATCAGTGCATCCATCTTTCATGTGAGTGATTTGCATTCTAAGTAACTAGGATTTGATGTTTTGGTGATAAATCCTTTAGGGCATAGTGTTGTGGTCAGCAAGGTGCACCGAGACAGTCCTATTGTGATTTAGGAGGAGGAGTTTCTTGGTGACCTGATTGAGATGCCTTTCAAGGAGTATAATCTTATTTTGAGCATGGATTGGTGTAGACCCTTAATTTTTGACGCAGTCTGGTCCAATATATTTTAGTTAGTCCAAAATAATTTTTGTGGTATCTTGATTAATTTTAATATTTATTTTAGCAAAAAATGGCGAAGTGAATGAAAAATAAAAAATAATAACAAAAATAACAAAAAAAATCGGCGACGAAAAAATTATCACCGAAAGTCAGCGTGGGCCCATGGGTATTTCGCTCGCAAGTGTTTCCTGCAGGCGAAATGGCCCGCAGGACCATTTCGCCCGCTGCGGCAGCGCTTTCGCCAGCAGTTTTTTTTCCCTAGAGCAATTTTTCCGCAGTAGTTTTTTTTCGTCAGCAAAATTTTTTGACACAAATTTTTTGATTTTCTTTTCTTAATCAATATTAATGCCATGAATAACTAGAATTAATCATATAAAACTTCTATAAATAAGGACTAAACAAGGAGGAAGAAATCGGAGGAGAAATTGATCAAAAAACTGGATTCAAAACTAAGTAGGAAAGACAGTGAATCAATCTGATTTTTTGGGAGAGCAGAAAAACAATTCAAGCAATTCAAAGACAGCAAAGCTTGTCCTTGTTTTTGCTCAACCAAGAAGAAATTTTTGGTGGAACCAACAAACGGAGGTATGTATCAATTGTTTAAATTCTATTCTTCACAGTAGCTAAATCACCCCATTATTTCTTTTAATTCAAAAACCCTAGAACCACAATTCATTGTTTCTAAAGTTTAAAAACCTTAATTCGTTGCTTTGTTTTCCAAAAAAGTTTAAAGTTGTTAGTCTTGTTTCTTCAAAACCCCAAAACCCCTAATTTGCTTTCCAAGTTTTCAAAATCCTAAATTGAGTTCTGTTTCTTTCCAAAAGCCCTAAAAACATCTTTTTGCTTCTATAAACTTAAAATCATTTTGTTTATTTTCATAAAACTTCATAAAATTATCAATTGTTTTTCCAAATTCTAAAAACTAATTTATTGTCCGAAACCCTAATTCAAAAATCCTAAAACCCTAATTCAATTCCAAAATTCAAAACAGTGGACCTAAACTCCCTTAAAACCAAAACCCTAAAGTTTTATAAACCCTAATTCTTTAAAACTTTAAAACCATATAAATATAATTTTTACACAGTGAGCTTAAAATTCAATATGGTGAGCCAAAACAACAATTCATTAATCCTAAATTACAAATCTAAGTATTTTAAAGTGTCCAAACCCTAGTTGTATGATTTCACCATTCAAACACTAATTTGGTTAATCAAAGAACTTTATCAACCTTTTAAAACATAAAACCGTAATCTATTTTAATTCCTTTAAAAACTCACATTAGCCTAATTCCACAAATTCCAAAACCCTAAACACTTGAAATAAAGAACCTTAAATGGAAAAAAGTAGCTATAATTTACATTTTTATTTGCCTTATTCAATTCTATATTTGATTATGCTTTGATTTATTTTATATGCTTCAATTTATTTAAGTTCAATGCTTAGTTTATTTAATTTATCATGGATGGATGTTTACTTTCTATTGATATTTAATACCTTTGATGAATGATTTATTTATTTACTTTTATCAATTTATTTAGATTTCCAAATATTGTAAGAGGTATGTTTCCACTTGGTGGGTACCTCGTTAGTTAAATATCATGTAATTTAAATTGCTTTTCTATTATAGAACCAATGTAAAGACATGTTTTTACCTTTCGGTGGGTGTCCTATTTAGGCATGGGATGTAAGGACATGTTTCCATCCTTGGATGGGTGTCCATTTATTTGTTTTGCTTGGACATTGTTTTGATTTTCAATATATCGATGCTTTACCTTAATTATTGTGTGTAATATGGATTATATTATTATATTTAAGAATTTTATAATATTAAGACCTGTAAAGGAGGCCAGTTCCAATGAACCGGGCGTTGTGGGGGTGCTGGGCTATTTCTCACCTTCCCCACATGTACCTAACTTTTCGAACCCATTAAGGGGTTGGAGATTCCTTAGGAATCGAGTCATCCACCCTTTTCTTTTTCCCGGCCCGTCCGGGTGGCGACTCTATTTTCTCTGGACCTAGGTCCGTGTTCTCTAAGGCCCCGAGCCTAAACAGTGCCGAAGTCGCAAGAACCATTCCACCGAGAGTGGGGGCAAAAATCCTCGCTCACAGTGGCGACTCCACTGGGGATAAGAGAAGTTGATTCCATTGGTCTTTTTATTATTCTATTCTTTTTTTATAATGATATTATCCATTGCATCATATTAGATTGCATCGTGTGTGTGAGTTAGGACGCCCGTGTTACCCATGTTGTGTTATGTAAGGGATACCATACTTTCACTTAATGTATGGAAATCGAGCATGGCATAACCACTCATAGCCTCATACCATTTGGTATATACTTGTTATGGGAACCTAAGCCTTTTAACACAAAGACTAAAGCTAATGTAATTGGCCTAGTTACTTTCCTTAGGTTTTACCCCAAATGCATGTTGTTTGACTATGTTTAATTTATCTTGGCTTAAATTATGGTTTATTTGGTTTGTTCTTTTTCTAATATGACCTAAGTATATTGTAAGCTCAAAATAAATTTTTCTTTAAAATCCAAAAGACCAAAGCTATTTTCAAAACTTTTCAAGATGGTCTTTGGACATAAAACTTTTCTAAAAAAAAATCAAAAATTCTTTTGCTCATAGCCCAAATATTAGGCCCAAAATCCATTTTTCTAAAATCTTTTACAATGGGATTAGAAACAAAACTATTTTCATCTAACCTTTTCTTACAAAGATCTTGCAAAAATATTTAGGTCAATTATGAAATACAAAAAATCAATTGTGGGCCTAGTTTATACTAAGAATAAATTAACCATGGGCTTATTTTTGGCATGAATCATTAGTTATCTTTTTCAAGTGAGAAATCTATTTATAATAAACCTCTTAATTTTGTTTTAATCCAATATAGCATAAAAGCTACTTTAGTTGGTTGAATGGATTAAAACCTAATTAATGGGAATTATCATGGATTGATTTCCATTTTTGAAAATATAACTATTGATTGATACGTCCGAGGGAATTATTCGAAAGCAAGGTACCCCATTGCATCTCATATCATTGATCCTCTCTGGCTCACAGCCCTGGATTATGAAAGTTCAAAAGCTTACGACAATCCGACCTACACCGGAGATGAAGTATCTAGCAACGACTCAATCACTTGCTAACCAAAACCAATGGAGCCCGAACAAATTCAAAGAATGGTGGATGAAGCCCTCAATGCCAAAATGGAAGAAATAAAAGATCCCTAGCTGAGACCATGAAGAACCAATTGACTGCAATCTTAGAAAATCATGCCCAGGCATCTGCTAGCACTAAGAAGCCAAAGGACAAAGGGAAGACTAAAGTTGGTGAAGTGGTTTTTGATGATGAAAAGGTGATCATTGATGATGATGATGATTGGGCTCAATATTACCATGATCCGAAAGACAAGAAGAAAAAACCGAAGATTGCTGAAAGATCAACTATGGAGAAGACCAAAACTTCTGATGTTGAAAAGATGATTGCTGATTTAGAAAAGAAATTTGAGAAGAAATTGAAAACTGAAGAGGTGTCCGAGATCGACAAATTGTTTGAGCTAGATGATGCAGTTTCGTACAAGTTCAAGATGCCATCTTTTGTGAAGTATGATGGAACCAGAAATCCTCATCTCCATGTGAAGCAGTATATCACTGCTATGCAGTCTGCTTGAGCTACTAAGGCTCAAAAGGTACTTCATACTCTCGTTGGACCCTGTTATCCAAAATTGGTTCAACACCTTAGAGGAAAGTACTAAAAAAGATTGGGATCTGCTATACAAGGCTTTCATTCAACAATATGGGTATAATTTCGAGATGGAAGTTGCATTAATGGAAGTGGAGTCCATTAGACAAAGGCCAAATGAGAATTTTGTTGACTATGTCAAAAGATGGAGAAATAAGGCTGCTTTGCTCAAGAAGAGGCCTGATGAATCTGATCAAATAAGGATGATCGTGAGAGGCGTCTTGCCCAATCTTCGTGAAAGGATGTCTCACACCATTATATGGGATTTCAAAGATCTTCTCCAAGCTGGTCTACAAATTGAAGAGTGGGAAAGGGAGAAAAATCGCTTTTCAATAAGAAGGAATGAGAAAGGGAATTACCAGTCCGGAAATCAAAGCACGCAAAAAGAAGATGATGTCAATACAACCGGTCAAGCAAATAGAAGGCAGTTTTCAGATCTGGGGAAGCCTTTGTCTTGGGTCTTCAACAAGCTACAAAAGAAGGAACTATTACAACCATTGGTCCCTCAAAGTTTGCCGAATCCTTTACCCCTAAAATTTAATACTAAAGCCTTTTGTGAGTTTCATCAAACACAAGGACATGAGACAGACAAATGCTTGCGATTAAAACATGAGATCCAAAATTTAAGCGATAGTGGTAAGCTACCGGAGCCGGACAAGCCCAATACCAAAGACAATCCTTTGCCTAAGTTTGTGGGAAAAGGATTGGAAGAAGATATTGTTTTATCATCCTTTTAAGATGGGGATATTGAAGATGTGAAAGGAAAAGAAGCTTAACTCAACAAACTTCCCTTAGCTTGAATGTTGCTTTTCAAATTTTGCTTTAATATTTAATTAGAACAGTCGTGTTTTTCAAATTTGTTTGAATAAATTACTTTTATCAAAAAATTTTGTTGGTCTTTGTTCACTTTGGTGCTCAACCAGTGGGAAATCTAGCTTGATAATTCATGAATTAATATATTTATGCATCATGACTTGAATGACTTTACTTGGTGAGGGAATTGCTCTGTAGCATTGAGTTGTGTATGCTTACTTAGAGAGGGCTTCTGCATAAATTACCTTTGTCTAGGTCCTAGTCAGTCTTAGAGCATACTTTGACAAATTTTTGAGGCAAAATTGAGCTCTGCTTATTTAAGGGAGAGATGATCTAGGCATTGTTTGGTTAGCCAACAACTAGTATCCACCCATTAAATATCAATCTCTAGTTGTCCCTTTGAGCCTTCATAAAATTTTAGCTTTCTTTTAATTGGCATATAACCTCAACAACCTACCCTGAGCTATTGTGATACTTTTGACAAATCTTATGATCACTAATATGAAGAGGCAAGAAGATCAAAGAAAGCAATGAATAGTCAAGATCATGAAGATAGTTGAAGTTCTCAAGACCATAAGGATAGTTGATATTTTCAAGACCATAAGGGTAGTTGAAGTTTTCAAGACCATAAGGGTAGTTGAAGTTTACTTAATATCTCTAATATATCAAGACAACATTAGAGTAACAAATGATTTATCCCTATTAAAGAAGATCTATGTTACTCCACTCATCCATTATTGGAAGCCCAAGTCGGTACAAACAAGACAACTCTGTTTGAGTTAGAACCAAAAAACAAAGGAAAAGAAAAAAAGAAGAAGAAGAAGAAAAAAACAAAAGAAGAAAAGAAAAAAGAAAAAAGAAAATAAAAAAGATAAAACCTAAAAAGGCGGTTCAAAAAGCCAACTGAGTTCTCTTTTACCTAAAGCAGCAAAAAGCTTCCATTTGGTTCATAAAGACATTTTTACTTGAATTGGTCCCAACCCAACCAAAGATTCAATCAAAATCAAAGAAAAAGGAGAAAGGCCATCCAGTGCTTAAAAGTTCTGTACTTGAGAGTCCTACAAGGAAGAAGGACAAAATTATAAAATGCTTAAAGAAAGGAAAGAGTAAGAAAAATAAAGAGGAAAGAAAAGGGAAAAGAAGAAAAGAAACAAATTTGGGTCTTAAACTTTTTGCAAGGGCAAAGACTGTCCTAATCAAGATCCAGATTAATGCCAAGAAGACAGAAGGAATTTGGAGTCTAGAAAGATTGCTCCCAACTGTCTAAAGTTCCAACAAGAAATTTGTAGTGTAAGGGTTTGTCCATTGTGTCACACCAGCTCCAATCTCAAAAAGGCCTTCACTTAAACCTGTGTCCCTTATAGACCCCATTTCAAGCCTATCAAAAACTTGTTGATCTCTCTTGGTAGGTAGAGTCTATTAGTGGAGATAGTTTGGATAAGCATACATATGAGATGGACAATATTTAAACTCAATGAGACCTTTGGCCAAGTAATGTGTATATGCCTATCTGAAGTGCAACAGTTCTTGCTTAAATAGATATGATTCCCGAGTTTAGTATGGTAACTAGGGTTGTCATGTTATAGATATGTTAATTTGAAAAAATCAAGTCCTGAGGTACATTGACATTAATTTGGCAAAGCCAACATTTGACTTCAAAATTAAAATTCAAAAATTAAAAAAAATAAATGTTTTGTCATACAAAGCCTTCAAGTTAAGGGAAGTACGTTGAACCTCCAAAGGACATATTGGGCAAAGGAAATGATTATTGGCAAGGTCATGAAGAAGCTATCAACTGACATGCTGAAACATTGTTCGAAATAGATGAATCCCTGACTCTACTGCTTGGGGCCTCCATTATTCATGTTTTCAATATTTCAAAGATAAAATTCATAAATGGGAAGCATTCTTTTATTCCAATGCAAGACTTGAACGAGCATCAAAAAGGAACCAATGAGAACACTTCTGCTGATCACCTCGGTCTGTGACTCGATGGAACGACTGTAAGTATTATTCATGCATATCATGCATACATGAGCATATCACATCGCACTTTCTTGTCTTGTATTGTCTATTCCTTTTCAAAGTGAACAGCAAATACCTTGCAAACTAAAGAATCAGAAGAAGATACTGAATCAAGGGGGGCATGGAAAGCCTATTTGCTTGTGGAAGCTCCAGTTGTTTTGCAAAAGAAGAAATACGTGCTTGTGCGAAGAACTAGACGGAGCCCGCATGGAAAAATCATGGGTTTGAGCCTACACAGGGGGCAACGCTTCTCCTTTTTCAAATTTTGAGTTTATGCATAAATAAAATATTTTAAATATCTTGTCGCACAGGGGGCAAGGAGAAGATATGAAGGCTAGCTAAAAAGACTGATTTTTTTTGTTCATGTTTAATTAATGAACAAGAAAAAGAATTCTCAAAAGAATAAAAAATCATCATCAATAAAAGAAAAAATTAGAATGAAAATACAAAAGACAAAAGGTCAGTCCAGCTAAAAGGGTTGAAGCAAAGGTAAAGACCTGATTTCCAATGGATAAAGATCTATGTTTCAAGGGTAAAGACCCGATTTCCAATGGATAAAGATCCATGTTTCAAGGGTAAAGACCCGATTTCCAATGAATAAAGATCCATGTTTCAAGGGTAAAGACCCGATCTCTAATGGATAAAGATCCATGTTCCAAGGGTAAGGACCCGATTTCCAGTGGAAAAAGATCCATGTTCCAAGGGTAAAGACCTGATTTCCAATGGATAAAGATCCATGTTTCAAGGGTAAAAACTCGATTTCCAAAGGATAAAGATCCTTGTTCCAAGGGTAAAGACCCAATCTCTAATGGATAAAGATCCATGTTCCAAGGGTAAAGACCTGATTTCCAATGGATAAAGATCCATGTTCCAAGGGTAAAGACCCAATTTCCAATGGATAAAGATCCATGTTTCAAGGGTAAAGACATGATCTCTAATGGATAAAGATCCTTGTTTCAAGGGTAAAGACCCGATTTCAAATGGATAAAGATCCATATTTCAAAGGGTAAAGACCCAAAGTCCGAAGGATAAAGATCCTTGTTTCAAGGGTAAAGACCCGATTTCAAATGGATAAAGATCCATATTTCAAGGGTAAAGACCTGATTTCCAATGGATAAAAGATCCATGTTTCACGGGTAAAGACCCAATCACCAATGGATAAAGATCCATGTTCATAGGTTAAAGACCTAATTTCTAATAGATAAAGATCTATTTTTGGTGGGTGAAGACCTAAAATTCATAAAAATGGAACAACCAGTTATGCCAGAATTCTCAACTGATAAAAGGTTAGTCAAATCAAATTCATTCTTGGGTCCAAGTACCCAAATCAAATTCAATCTCGGGTCCAAGTACCCAATCTTGGGTCCAAGTGCCCAAATCAAATCAATCCTGGGTCCAAATACCCAATCCCAGGTCCAAGTACCCAAATTCAATCCAATCTTGGGTCCAAGTATCCAATCTTGAGTCCAAGTACCCAATCCTGGGTCCAAGTACCCAAATTCAATCCAATCTCGAGTCTAAGTACCCAATCTCGGGTCCAAGTACCCAAATCAAGTTCAGTCTCTAGTCCAAGTACCCAAAACAAATTCAAATAACCATCTCCTCAAAAATTAAGTCTTATTGTTTTTCACTCTCTTTCACTAAAGTCTCAGATTGTTCAAGTAGGGGGCAAACTGTAGACCCTTAATTTTTGACCCATTCGGGTCTAATATATTTTAGTTAGTCCAAAATAAATTTTGTGGTATCTTAATTAATTTTAATATTTATTTTAGTAAAAAATGGTGAAGTGAATGAAAAATCAAAAATAATAAAAAATAAAAAATAACAAAAAAAATCGTCTATAGAAAAATCGACGATGAAAATATCGTCGCCGAAAGTCAGCTCAGGCCCTTGGGCATTTCACCCGCAGGAGCTTCCTGCGGGCGATATGGCCCGCAAGCCCTTTTCGCCCGCGCTGCAGCAGCCAGCTGCGGTAGCTTTTTTGCTAGCGCATTTTTTTCGCTGCAGTTTTTTTTCCAGCGTAATTTTTCCGCAGTAGTTTTTATTTTGCTAGCAAAATTTTTCGACTTAAAATTTTCCAAAACCTAATACAATTAAGTTTTGGATTTCTTTTCTTAATCAAAATTAGATGCCGTGAATAACTAGAATTAATCATATAAATGTTCTATAAATAAGGACTAAGCAAGGAGGAAGAAATTGGAGGAGAAATTAATCAAAAAATTGGATCCGAAACTAAGTAGAAAAGGCAGTGAATCAATCTGATTTTTTGAGAGAGCAGAAAAACAATTCAAGCAATTCAAAGGCAGCAAAGCTTGTCTTTGTTTTTGTTCATCCAAGAAGAAAATTTTGGTGGAACCAACAAACGGAGGTATGTATCAATTGTTTAAATTCTATTCTTCACAGTAGCTAAATCACCCCATTATTTCTTTTAATTCAAAAACCCTAGAACCACAATTCATTGTTTCTAAAGTTTAAAAACCTTAATTCATTGCTTTTTTTTTTCAAAAAAGTTTAAAGTTGTTAGTTTTGTTTCTTCAAAACCCCAAATCCCCTAATTTGCTTTCCATGTTTTCAAAATCCTAAATTGAGTTCTGTTTCTTTCCAAAAGCCCTAAAACATCTTTTTCCTTCTATAAACTTTAAATCGTTTTCTTTATTTTCATAAAACTTCATAAAATTATCAATTATTTTTCCAAATTCTAAAAACTAATTTATTGTACGAAACCCTAATTCAAAAATCCTAAAACCCTAATTCAATTCCAAAACTAAAAACAGTGGTCCCTAGCTCCCTTAAAACCAAAACCCTAAAGTTTTATAAACCCTAATTCTTTAAAACTTTAAAACCATATAAATATAATTTTTACACAGTAAGCTTAAAATTCAATATGGTGAGCCAAAACAATAATTCATTAACCGTAAATTACAAATCTAAGTATTTTAAAGTGTCCAAACCCTAGTTTTATGATTTCACCATTCAAACACTAATTTGGTTAATCAAAGAACTTTATCAACCTTTTAAAACATAAAACCTTAATCTATTTTAATTCCTTTAAAAACTCACAGTAGCCTAATTTCACAAATTCCAAAACCCTAAACACAAGAAATAAAGAACCCTAAATGGAAACAGTAGCTATAATTTAGATTTTTATTTGCCTTATTCAATTCTATATTTGATTATGCTTTGATTTATTTTATATGCTTTAATTTATTTAAGTTCAATGCTTGGTTTATTTAATTTATCATGGATGGATGTTTACTTTCTATTGATATTTAATACCTTTGATGAATGATTTATTTATTTACTTTTATCAATTTATTTAGATTTCCAAATGTTGTAAGAGGTATGTTTCCACTTGGTGGGTACCTCGTTAGTTAAATATCATGTAATTTAAATTGGTTTTCTATTTTAGAACCAATGTAAAGGACATGTTTCTGCCTTTCAGTGGGTGTCCTATTTAGGCATGGGATGTAAGGACATGTTTCCATCCTTGGATGGGTGTCCATTTATTTGTTTTGCTTAGACATTGTTTTGATTTTCAATATATCGATACTTTATCTTTATTATTGTGCGTAATATGGATAATATTGTTATATTTAAGAATTTTATAATATTAAGACCTGTAAAGGAGGCCGGATCCAATGAACCGGGTGTTGTGGGGGTGCTGGGCCATTTCTCACCTTCCCCACACGTACCCAACTTTCCGAACCCATTAGGGGGTTAAGGATTTCTTAGTAATTGAGTAATCTACCCCTTTCTTTTTCCCAGACCGTCTGGGTGGCGACTCCATTTTCTCCGGACCTAGGTCCATGTTTTCTAAGGCAGCGAGCCTAAACAGTGCCGAAGTCGCAAGAACCATTCCACCAGGAGTGGGGGCAAAAATTCCCGCTCACAATTTTTTATCCAAGCATGGGGCTATGGTAGACTGTCAGTGGAAACATGTTACCCTGAAAGCACGTGATGGTTGATATGTGATGGTATCTAGTGAGTAGAGGCATCTTTCATCAATGTTTGTTTCAGCTATTTCAGCTAGGAGGATGATCTGGAAGGGATGTGAGGCTTATCTTGCTCATGTTGTAGATACTAGAGTAGTGGGGTCCCAGCTTGATAGTATACCCACAGTTGCCAAGTTTCCATATGTTTTTCCTGATGAGTTGCCAGGGGTACCTTCTGAGAGAGAGGTTGAGTTTGGTATTAATATGTTTCCTGGTACCACTCCCATCTCTATTACCCCTTATTGGATGGCACCTACCAAGTTGAAAGAGTTGAAGGTGCAATTGTAGGAGTTGCTGGATAAAGAGTTCATCCGCTCTAGTGTGTCCCTGTGGGGAGCACCTTTTTTATTTATGAAGAATAAGGATGACACCTTGAGATTGTGCATTGATTGTAGATAGTTGAATAAGGTGGCCATACGAACTAGTATCGATTGCCTTGGATAAATTATCTCTTTGATCAGTTGAAGGGAGCAGCAGTATTCTCTAAGATTGATTAGAGATCAGGTACCATGAGTTGAGAGTCAGAGATGTGGATGTACCCAAGATAGCTTTTCGCACAAGGTATGGGTATTATGAGTTTTTGGTGATGCCTTTTAGATTAATGAATGCACCAGCAACATTTATGGGTTTGATGAATAGGGTGTTCAGACCCTACTTAGACCAGTTTGTGGTGGTCTTCATTGATGGCATTCTGGTGTATTTGCGCAATGAGGAGGATCATGACAAGCATTTGTAGATTGTATTGCAGACTCTGAGAGAGAAACAGTTGCATGCAAAGTTGTCTAGGTGTGACTTCTGGCTTAATTAAGTGACTTTTCCTGGTCATGTTGTTTCAACAAAGGGTATTAGAGTTGATTCGAGTAAAGTCGAGGCTATCTTGAATTGGAGTTCACCAAAGACTACCAAAGACTGTGACAGAGGTTAGAAGTTTTCTTAGTTTGGCAGGCTATTATCATTGATTTGTGAAGAGTTTTTCCTTGATAGCTACACCACTCATCAGATTACTTTGGAAGGGAGTTATATTTGTGTGGACAGATCGATGTCAGGCAAGTTTTGAGTAGTTGAGGGAGACGCTGACTCAGGATCCTATCCTTACCATGCCTATGGAATGTAAACCTTATGTGATATACAATGATGCTTCATATAGTGGTTTAGGTTGTGTTATGATGTAGGAGGGTAGAGTCATTGCTTATGCCTCCCGAAAGTTGAAGCCACATGAGCTGAATTACCTAACTCGTGATTTGGAGCTAGCTGCAATAGTTTTTCCATTTAAGATTTGATGGCATTACTTGTATGGGGAGAAGTGTTTCATTTATACTGATCACAAGAGTTTGAAGTACTTGGGGGTTCAGATAGAGTTGAATCTTCGGCAGAGACGGTGGTTTGAGTTGATTAAAGACTATGACTGTTTGATTGATTATCATCCAGACAAGGCAATAATATATACACCCAATATATGTAAAATACACATATAAGGTATAAAAATTTCACAACCCAGTTTCATAAAAATTTTCACTTTTCCAATTTAAATTCTTAAATATTTTAAAATTTAATTTTAAACAACCAATAAAATACTTATTAGAAATCATAGGTTCTAAAATAAGCATTTTCCTTAAAAATCTCTGAGAAAAATTTCCAAAAGATTTGTCTGTAATTTGGAAATTCTCAAATTATCAATAAAACACAACTTGCATCAGAAACACTCCCAAATTCTCAATTTCTCCATGTTTCTCAAAACATTTAAACATATACAAATATTTATGTTAAAACACATGAAAAATCCCACATTACACAATTTATCCAAATAGTCTTTATAATTTACAATTTATTTTCCAAAAACATAATCTTAAAATATATCATAACAAGTTATACTATAATATAATATATATGCATGATGGCAAAATGGCTCTGATCTTGACGTAGAAAAAATAACTCAACAAGCAACTTCAATCTAGACCCGACCCAGTCTAGTAGAACTCTCTGGCTCTACCGGATTGCCCATCTCACCTATGCGATAAATTACAATCGTGCTAAGCTAAAAGCCTAGAGATACAAACTTTGATAACTAATAAATGTAAATACAGTACCAATGTTTAATGCTTTTATGCTAGGCCAAAATGTGGCATCCAAGCTTATTTTTAAACATATTATTTCATCACTTAATATTTCACATAAGAACAAACACAAGCATGGGCCCAAAAGATCTAATATACTATTCAAATTACAGAATTACTATTTTAGTCCATATCGATACCTAGTGTCTAGCCCGAATGCAAGTGACGCCCAGCGTCTAGCCCGATGACAAATCATAGTGAACCTAACTTCTAGTCCAAAGGCAAGTAACATCCAATGTCTAGCCTAAAGGCAAATCAAATAGTTGCTCAAAAGTCAGCCTCGAAGACAAATAATGAGGATAACCTCATAGTCATGCCACCAAACACAAAATTCTGAAAATTAAATAACATACTAGGCACACAATTATTTCATATTTTTCATCATCAATTTCTTTCTCATTTTTTCATATTCAAGCTAGGAACATTGCCTCATTTCTTATTATCAACTAGGCACATTGCCTCTTTTCTCATATTTCCCATTCGTATCACTATTATTTCCTTTCAATTTATCACATTTCATCATATCTCAGTATATCATTACAATGTCTCATATTTTTCATTAAAACACATTGCCTAAATAATTCACATAATTTACATATAAGTCATGTAATATCCTAAAATTTTGGAAATATTAATTGTTGAAAATTAATTAAATGATTTAAAAGTATATATATATTTGATTATGTGAAAAGAAAGGAAAAAGGGAAGTGTATATATGTTGTATATATGAAGATATATACAATATATACAAGTCAGCATTTAAACATGGTCAAATGACATTTTAATTAAAAAGATATTAATATTAATGGATAGTGGAAGAGGATTTTAGATATTTATTATTATAATAATAAAATATTGCTTGGTGGAGATTAAAAGAGGGGGTTGTGTGGTTTTAAAGAGAATTTTGAGATTAGTGGAGTTGTTGACCATTACTATTCTCATCTTCTTCTTCCTCCTTTGAGACGGCCATCATCTCCATAAAAGGGAAAGAGATTTTGCTTCTTGCTAACTGTGAGCGGGGATTTTTGCCCCCACGCCCGGTGGAATGGTTCTTGCGACTTCGGCACTGTTTAGGCTCGGGGCCTTAGAGAACACGGACCTAAGTCTGGAGAAAATGGAGTCGCCACCCGGATGGGCTGAGAAAAAGAAAGGGGTGGATGACTCGATTCCTAAGGAATCCCCAACCCCTTAATGGGTTCGGAAAGTTGGGTACGTGTGGAGAAGGTGAGAAATGGCTCAGCACCCCCACAACGCCCGGTTCATTGGAACCGGCCTCCTTTACAGGTCTTAATATTATAAAATTCTTAAATATAACAACATTATTCATATTACACACATTAATTAAAAGAAAGCATCAATATATTAAAATCAAAGCAAGGTCCAAGCAAAACAAATAAATGGACACCCACCCGAAGATGGAAACATGTCCTTACATCCCATGCCTAAATAAGACACCCACCGAAAGGTAGAAACATGTCCTTTACATAAGTTCTAAAATAGAAAAGCAATTTAAATTACATGATATTTAACTAATGAGGTACCCACCAAGTGGAAACATACCTCTTACAACATTTTGAAATTTAAATAAATTGATAAAATAAATAACCATTCACTATAAATAAATCATTCATCAGAGCTATTAATCAAAATATAAAATAAACATCCATCCATGATAAATTAAATAAATCAAGCATTGAAATTAAATAAATCAACCATCAAAAAATATAATAAACTATATAATAAAATCTAAAATTAAATAAAGCAATAAATATATAAATTTAGGGTTTTAAAGAATTATCAATTGAATTTAGGGTTTCGAAATTTAGGGTTTTAGAAAGTAAAGTTTTATAATTAAGGTTTTGAAATTAGGATTTTTAGGGTTTTGGAATTAGGGTTTTTGGAATTAGGGTTTTGGAATTAGGGTTTTTGGAATTAGCTTACTGCCTAAAAAGAAACAATTTTGGATTTGGAAAAATAAATTAAGGTTTTAGAAAAATAATCAATATTTTGGAGTTTAATAATGAAATGGTTTAGGCTTTTGGATATAAATAGTTTAAGGTTTTGAGTTTTAATGAAATAACATACGGTTCTCGAAGTTAAAGTAAATAAGATGGATTTTAATAATTAATTGTTGACTACTGGATAGTTTTATTGTAATATCCCAAAATATACCCCAAAAGTTTTGGAGTTATTGTTGTATTTGGATTTAAGGTATATGTTTTATGGAAATAGAAAGATAGATAAATTAATTAAAAGGAAATAGTATAAGGAATGGATGTATATGGAGGATAGTATATATACATATGGTATTTGGGAAATATAAATGCAATATATATATAAGACATATACATAATGTATAAAGTGGTGTAGGGAAGAGTAAGTTTATATAGTTAAATAATAATAATAATAATAATAAAAGAAAGAAGGAAAGAAAGTCAAAAGGAGTAAGAAGATATTTTGGAAATAATAATATTATATTATTATTATTATTATTATTATTATTATATATATAAGAGATAAGAACAAAGAAAGAAAAGATTCTTTCTTTCTTCTTCTTCTTCTTCTTCGTGGATGAGAGAAAGAGAAAGAGAGAGAGAGAGAGAGAGAGAGAGAGAGAGAGATGTGATTTTTGATCTTCACATCAAATTGCTTAAGGATTTTAAGAAGATTGAAGATGAAGTTTGAAGATTTGGCAAGAAATTCAAGTAAGTCATCTTTTGATTTCTTGGTTTAATTGAAGTTGTGTTTGAGTTTGATAGATTGTTTAAGAGTGTGTTGTTTGATTTTGATATGTTTAAGAGTATGTGAGTAAATTGATTATGGATTTTAAGGATGGATTGAAGAAAAGAGTAAGTGTGTTGAAAGAGATGGTGTTGTAATTGTGTTTAAGGTTTGTAATGATGTTTGTGATTTGTGATTGATGTATGTGGGAGTTGTTTTGATGTTTTGTAAGTTTAAAATGGTTTTTGGGTATGTTTTGGTAAATTTGTTGGAAGTGGATGTTGGTGATAAGGGGTGTTTTGTTGGGTGTCTTGTTGTTTTGGCCAGAATCTGGATTTTTGGCCTGACACGCCCATGAGCACGTCCAGGTTCTTAGGCGTGTCAATTATGTTGGTGGCAGTAGATTCGACACGACCAGTAACACGCCCGTGTTGGTGAGCGTGTCATAGCTACTGTGAGATTTAAGAATTTACACGGCCATGAGCACGCTCATGTTGTTGGACGTGTCGATGTTTTGTGTGAGGCAGAATGTATTACACGTCCAGTGACACGCCCGTGGTATTGAGCGTGTCAAAGCTTCTGTATTGTTGGTTTAGGGCACAATCAAGGACACGCCCGTGTTGGTGAGCGTGTCATGTGTGTGGAGTTTGCCCTAGTTGATTCTTACCTATATTATTTTATGTGTATCTCTAAGTAAGTATGTATGATCACTTTTGGGATTAGGTGTTGAAGAGATTGAGTTGCTTTAATCCAAGTACTGAAGGATTTATGAAAGAAAGAGTAGATGGATGTGAGTTTCTCTTGAGGTAAGTACAAAACTTCATTTGATTTCATATATTTATATGATTTAGGACCTTAACACCTTGAGCTATAAATGTGTTAATGTGTTATAGTGTTGATGTATATATATATGGATAATGTATATGTTATGGAAGGTGAAAGATGTGATGATACAATTTGTATGATGTGAAAGTAATGTTATGATTGATGTATGCCTAGATAATGTTCAATGCCATTGAGTGATGATAGAAATGATATGATAGATTTGCCTAATTGATGTTTAATGTAATTGATGTTATATATGTATACTTGAATAATAAAGTGTATTAATGTGAATAAGAATGTGATATGAAGCCATTGTGATTGGCTATGATGAATCAAATGTGATATGAAGCCATTGTGATTGGCTATGATGAATCAAATGTGATATGAAGCCATTGTGATTGGCCATGATGAATCAAATGAGATGTGAAGCCATTGTGATTGGCTATAATGATAATTGAGAATGATATTGATAAAGAAATAATAAATGAATTGTGTGACTAATGTGTTATTCCATTTTCAGAGTTTGTTGTTGGTGGCATGCCTATTAGTAACAATCTCTTGAAGTTAGGTTGGATTGATCCTTGAAGCCAAGTTGGGTTGAAGTTTAACATGTTTTACTCCCCTTGAAGCTTGGTTAGGTCAAATCCTTGAAGCCTAATTGAGATGTTACAACCCTTGAAGCTAGGTTGGATTGGTTCTTGAAGCCAAGTTGGGTTGATACTTAGCATGCTTTGTTTCCCTTGAAGCTTGGTTGAGCCTAATCCTTGAAGCCTAGTTGGGATAATGATAAATGTGATAATTAAACCAAAGCATTAACTCTGAAAATTGAATGGCATATTAGTGTGTTGTTTGGGCCCGAGTCTGTCTTTGTTGTCAATGTGATATTCAAATGTGGAAATAAATGAATAATGGGATTTATGGCTGACTTTGTTGAAAGTGTGATTCATGATTAACGAATTGTGAATAAAATGATGTTGTGAAGTATGATTTTGTAATGTATGTAATAATATATTGAAGGTGAACATGGCTTGAGGAGCTTTGTTGAGATATGATTTTATGAAAATATAGTATGATGTGTAAAATGTATATGAATGTGGAATTTGTGAGTATTGTTTTCATGAAGGTTTGGATAGGTCATTGAATGGTGATTTATTGAAATGATGTATATGTTTATGTATATGAGATAGAAAGGGTAAGTATCGTGTTGTGAATGTTCCATGTAAATATGTAGATAATTTATGAGATTTGTGGGAATATATGAAGGGTACATTGAGAAAGGAAAACGGGGTAAAAGAACAATAAAACATGATGCTAAAAATATGAGGTATGATTCTTTGGTAAAGCATATATTTTATATTTTATATTTATTTGTACTTCTAAGCTCTCGGGCTTAGCGCAGTTGTGTAATCGCGCAGGTGATTATGCGATTGATCTGGAAGTTCAGCTGTTATGCCACGAGAAGGGTAAGAGTGTCTCGAGACCAACTAGAAGGTGATGCATACATATGTGATTTTAAATTTTATTGTATTTTTGAGTTAATATATATATTCATATGGATGAATGAAGTTTTGATAAATAAGAATACTGGCTTTTGTAAATGTGTTTTAAATAAATGTTCAATTTTATGAATCTGAATAAAGGTTTTTAAATTGAAACTAAAAGTAACATTCTTATACTTTATATACATATTGTATGTATACTAGGTATATGTATAGTACTTATATGGAGTATCAGGGTGTTACAATTATTTTGGTATCAGAGCTTAGGTTCGAGATTCTCGGCTTAAGTGAAATTAAAAAGAGAAAGTTTTGAAAAGCTTAAAGAGAAGTAAAAAGAAAAGTTTTAAATTGAAGTTTGTAATACATGCATATGCATTCACATCTAGGTTGGTCTCGAACGTGGCATTATGTGATTTGTGATGTATTTGAATTACATGAGATATATGATAATGTGTAAATGAGGTTTTATATGAAAGCAAATTTTGAAATGTTGATAATTGAGAGATGATTGTGATATAAAGAAATGATATGGAAGGTATAAGTAAAAAAAAAAATTGATTATTGATATATGTTTGACATATAAAGGAATGGCTAGAAGAATAAAGTTGGAAATGAGTTAAAAACAAAATTTAGATTAAAGTATGAAATCTTTCCTCTATTATTTGAATCTCTTTCCAACAAACTTTATGTTTGGATTTCTAGAAAGAGGAAATGTTGTTGGATGGGTAATATGAAAAGATATGTTATTTTAATGAAAAATATAATACGGTGAAATATTGAATGAGTTGATTGGTGCAAGTTGAGTGTGATAATTTAAGGTGTGTATATGTAAAGTTAAGGTTTTGTAAAAAAAAAATAAATAAAAAATAAAAAATAAAGAAATAATGTTGGTTAAGTACAAATATATATTGGTGTTGTTTGTATTGTTAAATACAAACATGGTGATTTCAATGTTAGAAATGCGATATGGTTGAATATTGTGAAAGCTCATGTTAATGGTGGTAATATGAGACATTTAGATTTTTGGAATGAGCTTAATAATTGTGAAACATATATGTTTTGATGTTGCTTTGTGGTATATACATATAAGATGTTTTAAAGTTGATATTAAGAGAATGAGATGAATAAGTTGAAAGTTTATAGTTTTAATGGAATGTGGATAAAGATCATTTGAATATTGATAGTTTAATGTATTTAATACATGAGATATATGAAATATATAGTAGTGCACATGAAAGTATTATGAATTGGGGAATGTGATTGTTAGTAGGAAAATCTGGTTTGAAAGTAAAGAAAAGGAATTGAGCAAAAAGAAAGTGAGTTACTTTAAGTGATTTGATTGGAAAGGATGAAAAGGACTATGAAAGATGTGTTAAAGATATTTATAAACAAATGTGAGAGAGATATCACATTGGAAATGTGATTAAGCTCCTTATGAAATGATATTATAAGTCGAGTGTATATATTTATTGAAGTTAATGAATAACTTAAGTTAGGTTAAAAGAATGAGAATGATAATAGTCAAAGGAAAGTGATAAATATTCAATTTGTATAAACTATATGCAAAAGAGAAATTTAATAAATTGAATAATTATGTGTATATATAAAGAGGATATGTGAAATGAACTTTTTGACATGAATGAAATGATTATATGTAAGAAAGGTGGGAAGTGAGTCACATTATAGGCGTGACCTATGAATGTGTATATAATATGTTTATTATTTTATACCATTACATGTTTAATGGTATTAGAAATGAGAATGGACTTGGGTAATATTGAACAGTGAAATTGTTATGTCAATAACTAAATGAGGCTATCATAAGAAGTTTTGGAACTCAAAGTAATTGTGCATGGAAATGTTTTATGTATAAGTGTAGTATAAGAAATTGTAAGGAAAGAATATGGTATTTGAAATTTTTAGAAGAGATGGATTGGAAATGTAGTAATGAAGGAAACTTGTGTAAGATTTGTATCTGATTGAAGGTTGGGTGTAGAAATGTTAAAGATAATATTATTGAACATGAGTTAGGTTAATAACGACCATATAATCAAAAGCAAACTGTTTTGAGATGGAATTTAAAATGTGTTAACTCTTAGTGTAATAAAAGTTTGGAAAATATATATATAATTTTTGTGATACAATTTAGCATTATAATCGTAAAGGCTGGAAATCGAATAATAGAAGAACAATATTGATTTACAAACCCCAAGCGTGATTGTTAATATATTATGGTCATATGATTTGGTTAGTGTGATTAGTTGATTAGTTTTATTATCTTCAGATTTAGAACTAAGATGATATAACTGTAGTACAGTTTTGGTGAGATTGATAACTATGTTTCCAGAAACATGGTTAAAAGATATGATTGGTGAAGTTATATCTTATAATTTCTATGTTAAAAATTTAATTATAATTATGTGAAGTGAAGAAATAATAAAAGGGAAGAAATTGTAAATATGATTGAAACATGTTTAGATGATATGATTGAATAATGAGATGTTCAATATAGTTGATGATATATGTGTATACTATTTTGATGTGATGAGAAACCATGATTTTTGACAATGATGTTGGAAATAAATTATAATTGAGGTATAATGCCTAATTGATTATGAAAAATGAATTGTGAAAAGATAAATGAGCGGACTTATCTGCCTCTTGCGGAAACATACAGACCCATTGTGTTGGGCAACCGAACTTGGACTATCGACCTGGTTGGGAAAAGTTCGTTTATGAAGCTATAGTTGTTAATTATATTGATAAACTTTGAATAAATATGAGAGATGATGATATAATTATGGAAGTAATGAAATGTATATTTATAAGCATGATTCTTATTGATTGAATATATGAATCTGAAAAGATTAGAATTTGAAAATAAGTTTGACCTAATGGAATTAGGTTGTATATATATATGTGTATTGTGAAATCCAATGATAAATTTCGATAAGGTAATTGTTGGTTTGGATTAAATAAGGTTGAAATGTTAGTTTGTTATGATAGGTAGATCGATTGATCTAGATTTCGCTTAAGTTGCGAGTCAATATTGAGATTTAATATGTACTGTGGTATTGGGAGTGTAAAATTGAAATGGTAATGTGTATGATGTAATATTCTGGTTTATGAATGAACATAAATAAATTGAATTATATCAATTGTACTTGGTGAGAAAAAGGGAAATGTTGTTTACCTGTTAGGTAAGTTTAAAAGTATTGTATTAATATGTATATTAAATGAGAAGCAAGCTAAAGAAAGTAAGGATATTGTTATTCATTGAAGTTTGGTAAATATTTATTTTGAAAGTGATTGTAAGAACGGAATCAGCAATGTTAAGATATTAATTAATGATTTTTGAGGTTAAAGTTAAGAGAATATCTATAACCAGATAATGTGATAATCTGACTCATATACAAAGATAAAATTCATTGGAAATGTAATAAGTTATCTTGATTGCTTTGTTGAGAAAGTACTAAGATATAAGGATATATATATATATATATCTATACAATGATAAATTATAAAAGTCAGAGAAGATGATTGTTTCTAAGGGGGAGAGTAGAAGTTATGTGACTTGATGAAATCATAATGTAAGAATACGATTATTTTCACATGATGGTGATTTGTTTTAAATGAGTTGTTATTATGCTGGATAATTTCGAGGACGAAATTATATAAGGGGGAGAGAATTGTAATATCCCAAAATATACCCCAAAAGTTTTGGAGTTATTGTTGTATTTGGATTTAAGGTATATGTTTTATGGAAATAGAAAGATAGATAAATTAATTAAAAGGAAATAGTATAAGGAATGGATGTATATGGAGGATAGTATATATACATATGGTATTTGGGAAATATAAATGCAATATATATATAAGACATATACATAATGTATAAAGTGGTGTAGGGAAGAGTAAGTTTATATAGTTAAATAATAATAATAATAATAAAAGAAAGAAGGAAAGAAAGTCAAAAGGAGTAAGAAGATATTTTGGAAATAATAATATTATATTATTATTATTATTATTATTATTATTATATATATAAGAGATAAGAACAAAGAAAGAAAAGATTCTTTCTTTCTTCTTCTTCTTCTTCTTCGTGGATGAGAGAAAGAGAAAGAGAGAGAGAGAGAGAGAGAGAGAGAGATAGAGATGTGATTTTTGATCTTCACATCAAATTGCTTAAGGATTTTAAGAAGATTGAAGATGAAGTTTGAAGATTTGGCAAGAAATTCAAGTAAGTCATCTTTTGATTTCTTGGTTTAATTGAAGTTGTGTTTGAGTTTGATAGATTGTTTAAGAGTGTGTTGTTTGATTTTGATATGTTTAAGAGTATGTGAGTAAATTGATTATGGATTTTAAGGATGGATTGAAGAAAAGAGTAAGTGTGTTGAAAGAGATGGTGTTGTAATTGCGTTTAAGGTTTGTAATGATGTTTGTGATTTGTGATTGATGTATGTGGGAGTTGTTTTGATGTTTTGTAAGTTTAAAATGGTTTTTGGGTATGTTTTGGTAAATTTGTTGGAAGTGGATGTTGGTGATAAGGGGTGTTTTGTTGGGTGTCTTGTTGTTTTGGCCGGAATCTGGATTTTTGGCCTGACACGCCCATGAGCACGTCCAGGTTCTTAGGCGTGTCAATTATGTTGGTGGCAGTAGGTTCGACACGACCAGTAACACGCCCGTGTTGGTGAGCGTGTCATAGCTACTGTGATATTTGAGAATTTACACGGCCATGAGCACGCTCATGTTGTTGGACGTGTCGATGTTTTGTGTGAGGCAGAATGTATTACACGCCCAGTGACACGCCCGTGGTATTGAGCGTGTCAAAGCTTCTGTATTGTTGGTTTAGGGCACAATCAAGGACACGCCCGTGTTGGTGAGCGTGTCATGTGTGTGGAGTTTGCCCTAGTTGATTCTTACCTATATTATTTTATGTGTATCTCTAAGTAAGTATGTATGATCACTTTTGGGATTAGGTGTTGAAGAGATTGAGTTGCTTTAATCCAAGTACTGAAGGATTTATGAAAGAAAGAGTAGATGGATGTGAGTTTCTCTTGAGGTAAGTACAAAACTTCATTTGATTTCATATATTTATATGATTTAGGACCTTAACACCTTCAGCTATAAATGTGTTAATGTGTTATAGTGTTGATGTATATATATATGGATAATGTATATGTTATGGAAGGTGAAAGATGTGATGATACAATTTGTATGATGTGAAAGTAATGTTATGATTGATGTATGCCTAGATAATGTTCAATGCCATTGAGTGATGATAGAAATGATATGATAGATTTGCCTAATTGATGTTTAATGTAATTGATGTTATATATGTATACTTGAATAATAAAGTGTATTAATGTGAATAAGAATGTGATATGAAGCCATTGTGATTGGCTATGATGAATCAAATGTGATATGAAGCCATTGTGATTGGCTATGATGAATCAAATGTGATATGAAGCCATTGTGATTGGCCATGATGAATCAAATGAGATGTGAAGCCATTGTGATTGGCTATAATGATAATTGAGAATGATATTGATAAAGAAATAATAAATGAATTGTGTGACTAATGTGTTATTCCATTTTCAGAGTTTGTTGTTGGTGGCATGCCTATTAGTAACAATCTCTTGAAGCTAGGTTGGATTGATCCTTGAAGCCAAGTTGGGTTGAAGTTTAACATGTTTTACTCCCCTTGAAGCTTGGTTGGGTCAAATCCTTGAAGCCTAATTGAGATGTTACAACCCTTGAAGCTAGGTTGGATTGGTTCTTGAAGCCAAGTTGGGTTGATACTTAGCATGCTTTGTTTCCCTTGAAGCTTGGTTGAGCCTAATCCTTGAAGCCTAGTTGGGATAATGATAAATGTGATAATTAAACCAAAGCATTAACTCTGAAAATTGAATGGCATATTAGTGTGTTGTTTGGGCCCGAGTCTGTCTTTGTTGTCAATGTGATATTCAAATGTTGAAATAAATGAATAATGGGATTTATGGCTGACTTTGTAGAAAGTGTGATTCATGATTAACGAATTGTGAATAAAATGATGTTGTGAAGTATGATTTTGTAATGTATGTAATAATATATTGAAGGTGAACATGGCTTGAGGAGCTTTGTTGAGATATGATTTTATGAAAATATAGTATGATGTGTAAAATGTATATGAATGTGGAATTTGTGAGTATTGTTTTCATGAAGGTTTGGATAGGTCATTGAATGGTGATTTATTGAAATGATGTATATGTTTATGTATATGAGATAGAAAGGGTAAGTATCGTGTTGTGAATGTTCCATGTAAATATGTAGATAATTTATGAGATTTGTGGGAATATATGAAGGGTACATTGAGAAAGGAAAACGGGGTAAAAGAACAATAAAACATGATGCTAAAAATATGAGGTATGATTCTTTGGTAAAGCATATATTTTATATTTTATATTTATTTGTACTTCTAAGCTCTCGGGCTTAGCGCAGTTGTATAATCGCGCAGGTGATTATGCGATTGATCTGGAAGTTCAGCTGTTATGCCACGAGAAGGGTAAGAGTGTCTCGAGACCAACTAGAAGGTGATGCATACATATGTGATTTTAAATTTTATTGTATTTTTGAGTTAATATATATATTCATATGGATGAATGAAGTTTTGATAAATAAGAATACTGGCTTTTGTAAATGTGTTTTAAATAAATGTTCAATTTTATGAATCTGAATAAAGGTTTTTAAATTGAAACTAAAAGTAACATTCTTATACTTTATATACGTATTGTATGTATACTAGGTATATGTATAGCACTTATATGGAGTATCAGGGTGTTACATTTATGCTTTATGAAATATGCCAGTGGGATTACGAATACCAATTGATCAATGTGATAATTAAAGAAAAAGATTAAAGTTATTAAATTAAAAACCAAAACAAATGATTAAATTTATTAAAATGAAAAACACAATTTACTGCATGTTCAAAGATCAAGCTACTGTGTGTTCAAAGTTACTGCATGCATGTTCTTATTAATCAAAGAAACAAAACTACTGTAAACATAAATAATTCATGATTAAATATCAAACCTCCACTCTTTGGTTACTCCACAATTAACTTCTAGATGAACAATTAACAAAGGCAGCACTGCTGTCTTTGATGGATTGATTACCGATGAATGTTTGATGCTAATCTTTTCTGTTTGTTGCCGTCTATTTGCTATCTTGTTAATGTTCCTTGCCTTCCCCTCTTAATGTTACCTTGTTAATCTTTTTCCCCCCTTATGAATTCTAAAACATTGTTACTTATAGCCGAACCTCACTCAGAATCCTTAACCTAATATAAAACAGTCCCTAAAACAAATTCTAGTTGAATTAGGAAACATATTGAACCCATGTCGACCTAGTTGCCCTAGGTCGACATGAGGCCAACCTCATGTCAACCTTGAGCTGCCCAAGTCGACATGAGGCATGCTCATGTCGATCTTGGGCTGCCAAGGTCGACATGAGGCATCCTAATATCTCTAGGCAGGCCTCAATTAAATTATTCTAACCTTTTTTAACTTATGAACCGAAAAATTTTAATTTGGGCCAATTCCACTTGGTTTTAGGGTTTTACAATCAAATATATACCTCTTTAATTCGAACCGACTCCTTTTAAAAATTATAAACTAGGTTTAAATATTTAAAGTTGGATCAAATTTATTTTGGCATCCCTTAATTAGGACCATATCAAATTGGGGTAAAAATTAAGGGTCTACAATTTGCCCCCTGCTTGAACGATCTGAGACTACAGCAAAAGAGAGTGAAAAGCAATAAGACTTAATTTTTGAGATGGTTGAGGTTTTATTTTGGGTTTGATTTGGGTACTTAGACCCGAGATTGGGTACTTGGACCCGAGAATGAATTTGACTAATCATTTAGTTGAGAAGTCTGACTACTCCGGCTGTTCTATGCATGGTGGTTCTTAACCCTCAGAATGGATCTTCATCCTTTGAGATCGGGTCTTCACCCTTGCAAATGGATCTTCGTCCTTTGAGATTGGGTCTTCACCCTTGCAAATGGTTTTTCATCCTTTGAGATCGGGTCTTCACCCTTGCAAATGGATCTTCGTCCTTTGAGATCGGGTCTTCACCCTTGTAAATGGACCTTCATCCTTTGGGATCGGATCTTCACCCTGGCAAATGGATCTTCATCCTTTGAGATCGAGTCTTCACCCTTGAAAATGGATCTTCATCCTTTGAGATTGGGTCTTCACCCTTGAAAATGGATCTTCATCCTTTCAACTTCGGGTCTTCACCCTTTGAAATTGGATCTTCATCCTTGGAATCAGGTCTTCACCTTTAAAAATGGATCTTCATCCTTGGAAATTGGGTCTTCACCCTTGCAAATGGATCTTCATCCTTGGATATTGGATCTTCACCCTTGCAAAAGGATCTTCATCCTTGGAAATTAGGTCTTCAACCTTGAAAATGGATCTTCATCCTTTGAGATCGGGTCTTCATCCTGGCTTCAGCTCTTTTAGCTGGATTGATCTTTTATCTTTTGCATCTTCATTCTTTTGGGAATTCTAATTTTCTCTTTTCTTTATTCCATTCTTTTTTGTTCTTTCTTTGCAAAAATATTTTAGTTGGCCCTCATATCTTCTCATGCCCCCTGCGTGGTGAAATATTTGCAAGTGAGTTTGTAAATATTTGGTATATAGTCTCAAAAAATTGAAAAGGAGAAACTTTGCCCCCTGTGTAGGCTCAAGCCCATGATTTTTCTATGCGGACTCTGATTGATGTTGTTGTTGTCTAGCTCTTCACACAAGCACGTATTTCTTCTCTTTGCAAAATGACTAGAGCTTCCACAAGCTAATAGGCTTTCCATGCCCCCTTGATTCAATATCTTCTTTCGATTCTTTAATTCGCAAGGTATTTGCTGTTCACTTTGAAAAGGAATAGACAATACAAGACAAGAAAGTGTGATGTGATATGCTCATGTATGCATGATATGCATGAATAATACTTACAGTCGTCCCATTGACTCACAGATCGAGGTGATCGACAGAAATGTTCTCATTGGTTTCGTTTTGACGCTTGCTCAAATCTTGCATTGGAATGATCGAAAGCTTTGCATTTGTAGCTTTTATCTTCAAGATGATGAAAACATGAGTGGTGGAGACCCTAAGTAGCAAAGTCAAGGATGCATCCATTTCCAACTATATTTCAGTATGTCGGCTGATAGCTTCTTCATGACCTTGCCAATAATCATTTTCTTTGCCCAATGTGTCCTTTGGAGGTTCAACATACTTCCCTTAACTTGAAGGCTTTGTATGACAAAACATTTTTTTTTTAATTTTTAAAAATTTTAATTTTGAAATTAAATGTTGGCTTTGCCAAATTAATGTCAATGTACCTTAGCACTTGATTTTTCCAAATTAACATATCTATAACATGACAACCCTAGTTACCGTACTAAACTTGGGAATCATTTCTATTTTAACAAGAACTGTTGCACTTCAGATAGGCACATACACATTACTTGGCCAAAGGTCTCATTGAGTTTAAATACTTTCTATCTCATATGCATGCTTATCCAAACTATCTCCACTAATAGACTCTACCTACCAAAAGAGATCTATAGGTCTTTGATAGGCTTGAAATGGGGTCTATAAGGGACACAAGTTTAAGTGAAGGCCATTTTGAGATAGGAGCTGGTGTGACACAATGGAAAAACCTTTGCACTACAAATTTCTTATTGGAACTTTAGACAGTTGAGAGCAATCTTTTTGGGACTCCAAATTCCTTCTATCTTCTTGGCATTAATTTAGATATTGATTAGGACAGTTTTTTCCCTTGCATAAAGTTTAAGATCCAAATTTGTTTCTTTTCTTCTTCTCCCTTTTCTTTCCTCTTTATTTTTCTTACTCTTCCCTTTCTTTGAGCATTTTATCATTTTGTCCTTCTTCCTTGTAGGACTGTCAAGTACATAACTTTTAAGCACTGGATGGTCTTTCTCCTTTTCCTCTGATTTTGATCGAATCTTTAATTGGGTTGGACCAATTCAAGTCAAAATGTTCTTATAAACCAAATGGAAGCCTTTTGTTGTCTTAGGTAAAAGAGAACTCAGTTGGCTTTTTGAACCATTTTGGGTTTTCTCTTTTTTCTTTTCTTTCTCTTTTTCTCTTTTCCTTTTTTCTTCTCTTTTTTCTTTCTTTTCTTTTTTTCCTTTTTTTCCTTTTTGTTTTGTTTTGTTTTGTTTGTTTTGTTTTTTTATTCAAGCTCTAAAAGAGCTGTCTTGTTTGTACCAACTTGGGCTCCCAATAATGGATGAGTGGAGTAACATAAATCTTTTTTAACAGGGATAAATCATTTGTTACTCCGATGTTGTCTTGATATATTGGATATATTAAGGGAACTTCAACTACCCTTATGGTCTTGAGAAAAACATCAACTACCCTTATGGTCTTGAGAACTTCAACTATCTTCATAGTCTTGAGAACTTCAACTATCTTCATAGTCTTGAGAACTTCACCTATCTTCATGATCTTGACTAATCATTGCTTTCTTTGATCTTCTTGCCTCTTCATCTTAGTGATCATAAGACTCGTTAAGAGTATCACAATAGCTCAGGGTAAGTTTTTGAGGTTTGCAAGCCAATGAAAAGAAAGCTAGAATTTTATGAAGGCTCAAAGGGACAACTAGGGATTAATATTTAATAGGGTGGATACTAGTTGTTAGCTAACCAAACAATGCGTAGATCATCTCTCTCTTAAATAAGTATAGTTCAATTTTGCCTCGAAAGTTTGTCAAAGCATGTTCTAAGACTAACTAGGACCTAGACAAAGGTAATTATGCAGGAGCCCTCTTTAAGTAAGCATACACAACTCAATGCTATAGAGCAATTCTCTCATCTAGTAAAGTCATTCAAGTCATGATGCTTAGACACATTAATTTATAAACATCAAGCTAAATTCCTCATTGGTTGAGCATCAAAATGAACAAAGACCAACAAAAAATTTGATGAAAGTAATTTATTCAAGCAACTTTAAATTTTAAAAAACAAGATTGTTCCAATTTAATATTAAAGAAAGTAAAATTAAGAAGCAATATTCAAGCTAAGGGAAGTTTGTTGAGTTTAATCTTCTTTTCCCTTCACATCTTCAATATTTCCATCTTGAAGGGATGATAAAACAAAATCTTCTTCCAATCCTTTTCCTACCATGAAGGTTGTCGGTGGAGGTACTCTATTGAATCTTGGTAATGGATTGTCTTTGGTGTTGGGCTTATCCGGCTCAGGTAGCTTGCCACTATCAATCAAATTTTGGATCTGATGCCTTAATCGAGTACATCTATCAGTCTCATGTCCTTGAGTCTGATGAAATTGACAAAAAGCCTTAGTATTAAATTTTGGGGGTAATGGACTAGGCAAAGGTTGAGGAGCCAATGGTTGTAACAACCCTTTCTTTTGTAGCTTGTTGAAGACCCAAGACAAAGGCTTCCCCAGATCTGAAAACTGCCTTCTATTTGCTTGACTAGTAGTATTGACATCGACATCTTTTTGTGTGCTTTGATTGCCCGACTGGTAGTTCCCTTTCTCATTCCTTTTTATTGAAAAGCGATTCTTCTCCCTTTCCCACTCTTCAATTCGTAGACCAGCTTGGAGAAGATCTTTGAAATCCCTTATAAGGGTGTGAGACATCCTTTCATGGAGATTGGGCAGGACGCCTCTCACAATCATCCTTATTTGATCAGATTCATCGGGCCTTTTCTTGAGCAAAGCGGCCTTGTTTCTCCATCTCTTCACATAGTCCACAAAATTCTCATTTGGCCTTTGTCTAATGGACTCCACTTCCATTAAGGTAACTTCCATCTTGATATTATATCCATATTGTTGGATGAAGGCCTTGTATAGCAAATCCCAACTCTTTTGTGTTCCTTCATCTAAGGTATTGAACCAATTTTGGACAACAGGGTCCAACGAGAGCATGAAGTACCTTAGAGTTTGAGCCTTAGTAGCTCGAGCAGACTGCATGGCAGTGATATACCGCTTCACATGGAGATCAGGATTTTTGGTACCATCGTATCTAGCGAAGGAAGGCATCTTGAACTTATAAGGGACCTCTTCATCTTTTTTAAATAGTTTGTCGATCTCGGACATCTCTTCAGTTTGTTAATTTCTTCTCAAATTTCTTTTCTAAATCAGCAATCATCTTTTCAATATTAGAAGTTTTGGTCTTTTCAAAAGTTTCCTTCCCAACAACTTTTGTCTCTTTTCTGTCTTGAGGATCTTGGTAGTATTGAGCCCAATCATCATCATCAATGATCACCTTATCATCATCAAAAGCTACTTCACTAACTTTAGTCTTCACTTTGTCTTTCTTGGTGCTAGCAGATGCTTCGGCTTTTATTTCTTCCATCTTGGCATTGAGGGCCTCATCCACCATCCTTTGGATTTGTTCAGGTTCCATTATTTTTGGTGAGCAAGTGATTGAGTCATTGCTAGATACTTCATCTCCGGTGTAGGTCGGATTGTTGTAAGCTTTAGAACTATCGTAATCCAGGGCTGTGAGCCAGAGAGGATCAATTATATGAGATGCAAATGTATGCATGTATGCACAAACAAATCAGCAAATAAGGATAAATAGGATGTTCCTTCCAACCTTATAACATCCACACACGAATGGTGAGTCTTTTTTCCTAGGTATATTGTTAACAAAATACCAACATGGGGTATCTTGCTTTCGAATAATTTCCTCGGACGTTTCAACCAATAGTTATATTTTCGAAAATGGAAATCAATCCATGATAATTCCTATTAATTAGGTTTTAATCCATTCAACCAACTATAGTAGCTTTTATGCTATATTGGATTAAAAAGAAATTGAGAGGTTTATTATGAATAGATTTCTCACTTGAAAAGAGTAACTAATGGTTCATGCCAAAACAAGCCCATGGTTAATTTATTCTTAGTGTAAACTAGGCCCACAATTGATTTTTGGCATTTCATAATTGACCTAAATATTTTTGCAAGCTCTTTGTAAAAAATGGTTGGGTGAAAGTAGTTTTGTTTCTAAGACCATTGTAAAAGATTTTAGAAAAAAGGATTTTGGGCTTAGTATTTGGGCCATGGGCCAAAGAATTTTTGGTTTGTTTTTAGAAAAGTCTTATGTCCAAAGACCATCTTAAAAAATTTTGAAAATAGCTTTGGTATTTTGGACTTTAAAGAAAAGTTTATTTTGAGCTTACAATATACTTAGGTCATATTAGAAAAAGAACAAACCAAATAAGCCATGATTTAGAATAAGAAAAACTGACCATAGTTAAACAACATGCATTTGGGGTAAAACCTAAGGAAAGTAACTAGGCTAATTACATGAGCTTTAGTCTTTGGGTTAAAAGGCTTAGGTTCCTATAGCAAGTATATACCAAATGGTATGAGGCTATGAGTGGTTATGTCATGCTCGATCTCCATACCTTGAGTGAAAGTATGGTATCCCTTACATAACATAACATGGGTAACACGGGCGTCATAACTCATGCACACAATGCAATCTAAGATGATGCAATGGATAATGTTATTATAAGAAAGAATAGAATAATAAAAAGACCAACGGAATCAACTTCTCTTATACCCAGTGGAGTCGCCACTGTGAGCGAGGATTTTTACCCCCACTCCCGGTGGAATGGTTCTTGCGACTTCAGCACTGTTTAGGCTCGGGGCCTTAGAGAACATAGACCTAAGTCCGGAGAAAATGGAGTCGCCATCCGGACGGGCCGAGAAAAAAAAGGGGTGGATGACTCGATTCCTAAGGAATCCCCAACCCCTTAATGGGTTCGAAAAGTTGGGAAGGTGAGAGATGGCTCAGCACCCCCACAACGCCCGGTTCATTGGAACCGGCCTCTTTTATAGGTCTTAATATTATAAAATTCTTAAATATAACAACATTATTCATATTACACACAATAATTAAAAGAAAGCATCAATATATTAAGATCAAAGCAAGGTCCAAACAAGACAAATAAATGGACACCCACCCGAAGATGGAAACATGTCCTTACATCCAATGCCTAAATAGGACACCCACCGAAAGGTAGAAACATGTCCTTTACATAAGTTCTAAAATAGAAAAGCAATTTAAATTACATGATATTTAACTAATGAGGTACCCACCAAGTAGAAACATACCTCTTACAATTTTGGAAATTTAAATAAATTGATAAAATAAATAACCATTCACCATAAATAAATCATTCATCAGAGCTATTAATCAAAATATAAAATAAACATCCATCCATGATAAATTAAATAAATCAAGCATTGAAATTAAATAAATCAACCATCAAAAAATATAATAAACTATATAATCAAATCTAAAATTAAATAAAGCAATAAATATATAAATTTAGGGTTTTAAAGAATTATCAATTGAATTTAGGGTTTCGAAATTTAGGGTTTTAGAAAGTAAAGTTTTATAATTAAGGTTTTGAAATTTGGATTTTTAGAGTTTTTGAAACTAGGATTTTGGAATTAGGGTTTTGGAATTAGGGTTTTTGGAATTAGGGTTTTGGAATTAGGGTTTTGGAATTAGCTTACATCCTAAAAAGAAACAATTTTGGATTTGGAAAAATAAATTAAGGTTTTGGAAAAATAATCAATATTTTGGAGTTTAATAATGAAATGGTTTAGGCTTTTGGATAAAAATAGTTTAAGGTTTTGAGTTTTAATGAAATAACATACGGTTCTCGAAGTTAAAGTAAACAAGATGGATTTTAACAATTAATTGTTGACTACTGGATAGTTTTATGCTTTATGAAATATGCCAGTGAGATTATGAATACCAATTGATCAATGTGATAATTAAAGCAAACGATTAAAGTTATTAAAATGAAAAACACAATTTACTGCATGCATGCATGTTCTTGTTAATCAAAGAAACAAAACTACTGTAAATATAAATAATTCATGATTAAAGATCAAACCTCCACTCGTTGGTTACTCCACAATTAACTTCTGGAAAACAATTAACAAAGACAGCACTGCTGTCTTTGATGGATTGATTACCGATGAATGTTTGATGCTAATCTTTTATGTTTGTTGTCATCTCTTTGCTATCTTGTTGATGTTCCTTGTCGTCCCCTCTTAATGTCACCTTGTTAATCTTTTTCCCCCCTTATGAGTTCTAAAACATTGTTACTTATAGCCGAACCTCACTCAAAATCCTTAACCTAATATAAAACAGTCCCTAAAACAAATTCTAGTTGAATTAGGAAACATATTGAACCCATGTCGACCTAGTTGCCCTAGGTCGACATGAGACCAACCTCATGTCGACCTTGGGCTGCCCAAGTCGACATGAGGCATGCTCATGTTGATCTTGGGCTACCAAGGTCGACATGAGGCATGTTCATGTCGACCTAGCCTCCCAAGGTCGGCATGAAGCATGCTCACGTCGACCTAGCTTGCCCAAGTCAACATGAGGCATGGTCATGTCGATCTTGGGCTACCAAGGTCGACATGAAGCATCCTAATGTCTCCAGGCCGGCCTCAATTAAATTACTCTGACCTTTTTTAACTTATGAACCAAAAAATTTTAATTTGGGCCAATTCCACTTAGTTTTAGGGTTTTACAATCAAATCTATGCCTCTTTAATCCGAACCGACTCCTTTTAAAAATTATAAACTAGGTTTAAATATTTAAAGTTGGATCAATTTTATTTTGGCATCCTATAATTAGGACCATATCAAATTGGGGTAAAAATTAAGGGTCTACACTAACTCAAGAAATTGAAGGATTTCAAGTGTTCAAGTTGGAGTTTTAAGGATTTTCTTCATATTTGGTAAGTTTCCAACTTGTTTCTTTGATTTCTTTTGGAAGTTTGTATGTGTAAATTGGATGTTTGATGTAGTTTGTGTCTATGGTTGATCTTTGGTATGTTTGAAGTTCTTGTGTCTAGTTTGCTATGACTTTGGGGTTGGATTGAAGAAGAAGGTTAAATTTGGTGAAGAAAATAAGAGTTGTGGATTGTGTAAGTTTTGAGTTGTGAAAAATGGTAATGATTTGTGTATTGTTGATTGTTTTTGAGTTATTTTGATGTTAACATAAGTATTATGAGGTTTGATGATGGATTTTGCCGAGTTTATATGAGTTGAAAAGGTTAATGAAAGATGATAGTTGGATGTGGTAATTATTGTGTCGATATCAGGTTTTTGGCCTGACACAGACGGAGGCGCGACCATGTCTTTGGGCATGTCGATGATTCTATTTTCAGTGTTGGTGACATGACCAGTGACATGTCCATGTCATTGAGCGTGTCGCAGCTACTGTGACGTTGTAGAATTGACACGAGCAGTGACACTTCCATGTCACTGAACGTGTCATAGCTACTGTGTTGTTGTGGTATTTACACATGCGGTGACACGCCCATGTTACTGAGTGTGTCAAAGCTTTTGTGTTGTGGGTTTAGGGCACGGTTATGGACACGCATGTGTTTTTAAGCGTGTCATGTGTAGAGTTTTCCCTAGATAGTTCTTTTCCTTATTTTTTTTATGGATCACTTAGTGATTATTTATAATCACATTTGGTTTAGGCTTTGAAGAGATTTGAGCTACCCTAATCCAAGTGTTGAGGGATATCTTGGAAAAGGAGATTGGAATTGGTGTTTGTTGCTCTTAGAGGTAAGTACAAACTTTGAATAATTGTTTATATTTACATGACATTGGGACTTAACACATTTGGTTGATAAATGTGTTAAGTTACTACATGATTGATACATGACTAATATGTTTTGATTTGTATATTGTAAATTATGCTGAAATACCCAAGGTAGTTGAGTAATGTGTTGTAAATGAAAATAAATGTGGTATAATGTGATGAGACATGTGGAAACATGATGTAATGAATTGATATTGACATAAATGAGAAAATAAGGCAATGTGCCTAGCTTGATTATGTGACAATGAGAAAGAAATTGATAATGAGAAATAAGAATATATTGTGTGCCTAGTATGTTATTCAATTTTCAGAGTTCTGGGTTTGGCGGCATGCCTATGAATTGCTTATGGGCTAGAAGCTGGGCATCAATGTGAAAATGTTTTTGAGGTGAAATGACTGGGTCGTAAGCCTCAAAAATAAATCCTTAGGCTGGGTGAAATGACCGGGTCGTAAACTCAGTCCTAGTTGGATTAATCAATGGATATATTGCCTATGGGGCTAGACACAAGATGTCAGTATAGACCAAAGCAATAACTCTAGAATTTGAATGGCATATTAGATCCTTTTTGGGCCCATGCTTGTCTTTGTTTTAATGTGAATTATGAATTGTGGAATAATTGAACAATTTATAATGATATAATGCTATGAGATATAATATCCTTATAAATTGTGGAACTGTTGAGCAATATAATGAGATATAATGTTATGGGATATGATATCTGTAATATCCCAAAGTGTGCCTAGAAGTTTTGATACAATTGTTGTTTTGATTTGAATTAAATGTATATATGTTTTTGCAAAGGAAATGAAGGTGTAAATGGAAGGTATATGTTGTATATATGTTAATATAAATAACATATACATAAGTCAATATGAGGAGTCAATGGGAGAGGATATTTTTATGTGATATGTGAAATTACTATAATGGGCAAACAAGTGACAAAAGTTAAGTTAACTGAAAAAGGCTATTAAGGTAATTTTCTTTTGGAATTGCTTGGTGTAGATTTAAAGAGAGGAAGAGGTTGACTTTGCTTCTTCAATTTCTTTTCTTCTTCTTTGGTGGCCGAACCTTGTCAAGAGAAAAGGAGCAAGAGGAAAGTTTGATTTCTAAAATCAAATTGAAGGAGAAATCAAAGGAGTTGGTTGAAGATTGGTGAAATTTCTTCATCTAAGGTAAGTACTCTCTTGTCTTTCTTTGGTATTTTGAAGATGTGTTTGATGTGTGTTATGATTTGTTGATATCATGATTTAGAGGGTTGAGATGTGTTTAAAGGTATGGAAATTGATTGTAAGTTAAAAAGGTTAAAGTGGATGTTGTTATTAAAAGAAGAAGATTGATGTTGGTTTTGGTTGGAGGATGATAAATTAAGAGTGATATTTGGTTTAGGGTTTTGAAATGGTAGATGATTAAGGGTATTGTTGATATGTTGTTAATGTGCAAATTGTGATGAATATGTGTTTAGAACATTGATTACATTCATTTAAATTAAGTTATATTGTGTATAATGTAATTGAGTGCAACCAAAGGAGACTTGGACATGATTAGGGTTTCAATTCATGAGTGACATGGCCAAAAGCAAGGAGAGACACGGCCAATTCATGAGAGAAACGGCCAAGTCAAGGAAAATTGAGCCGTGTTGGATTGATTTTAGAGAGACACGACCGTGTCTTATGCATGTGTTTGCTACTGCCAAAATTGTGTTGAGAGACACGGCCACAAGCTTGGCCGTGTCCCTCAAGTGTGCTGCCCGTTTCCCTCAAATGTGTTAGTTAATGTTTCTATTCTTTGTTCGTCTTGCATGGTTTTGATTCTCCAAAGGTATTTTTGGTATCTAAACCTAAACATAAACACTTTAAACATACTTAAAACAATAATGATCCAAACAAATGTATGTGGAAGATTCTAAGTCCATGAATGATGTAAATTGTTATGTATATATATACATGATGATCATTCTTAATGGATGTTTAATGTGTTTGATTATGCATACTTGAGTGATGAAGTATTATAATGTGACTAATATTGCGACTTGTATAGTGTGGAAGAGATGAGGATCATTCAAAAAGGTATGTGCAATGCAATTTGTTATGTTAAATGTTTTAATAATGAATGGTGTAAATGTGTCTTGAGAAATGATGAAATGTGATGTTATTATGGTTGCTAATAATGATCAAAATGAAATAAATGGACATATGGTTTATATGACAATGAATTTAAGATACATGTGCAATGTAATTGACTATGTATGCTTGAATGATAAAGTGTATAACGTGAATTGAGATAAAATGTGATGTGAAGCCATTGTGTTTGGCTATGATGATTCAAATGTGATATGAAGCCATTGTGTTTGGCTATGATGATTCAAATGTGATGTAAAGCCATTGTGATTGGCTATGATGATTCAATTGAGATAAATGAGGCATGTTGCCTAGATGATGATGAGAATTGAGAATGAAAATGCTAATGAAATAATAAATGAATTGTGTGGCTAATGTGTTATTCCATTTTCAGAGTTTGTTGTTGGTGGCATGCCTAATATTTAGTAACAATCTCTTGAAGTTAGGTTGGACTTGATCCTTGAAGCCAAGTTGGGTTGAAGTTTAACATGTTTTACTCCCCTTGAAGCTTGGTTGGGTCTAATCCTTGAAGCCTAATTGAGATGTTACAACCCTTGAAGCTAGGTTGGATTGGTTCTTGAAGCCAAGTTGGGTTGATACTTAGCATGCTTTGTTTCCCCTTGAAGCTTGGTTGAACCTAATCCTTGAAGCCTAGTTGGGATAATGATAAATGTGATGATTGAACCAAAGCATTAACTCTGAAATTTGAATGGCATATTAGTGTTTTTGGGCCCGAGTCTGTCTTTGTTTTCAATGTGATATTCTAATGTTGAAATAAATGAGATCTATGGTTGTCTTTGTTGGAAATATGATTCATGATTGGTGAATTGTGAATAAAATAATGACATGAAATGTTATGAAATATGATATGTAATGTGTGTATTGATATATTGATGGTAAGTATTAGTGATGGATCTGTGATTGGTGATAATGATATGATATGTAATGTGTGTATTGATATATTGATTGTGAGTATTAGTGATGGATCTGTGATTGGTGATAATGATATGATATGTAATGTGTGTATCGATATATTGATTGTGAGTATTAGTGATGGATCTGTGGTTAGTGATAATGATATGTTTATATGTAGATAACATATGAAATCAGACGATATATATGAAAGGTGAAATTAAGAAGAAAAATAAAAGTATGATAAGAAATTAATGGTACCTGGAATTGATATTTCATTATATGTTAGAATTTCTATAAGGTATGTTTATATTTTATATTTGTACTACTAAGCTTTCGGGCTTAGCGCGGATGTGTAATCGCGCAGGTGTCTAGGTGGAAGATTTGAAGTCTTTCGTTATGCCACAAGAAGAGTAAGAGTTTATCGAGACCAACTAGAGGGTAATGCATACATGTATAATTATTAATTATAATGTATTTCCGTCACAAATGTATTTATATGTATAAATGAAGTTATGATAAAGATAAGATTATTATATATTTACAAGATCATTAAAACTATAACAAATTTGGTGAATATTCTTTAAATTAATGTATGGTGGTTTAAACTCAGTTAAAGGTTTTTACATTGTAACGAAAAGTGACATCCTTATACTTTATATAGTTACTGTATGTATACCAAGTATATGTATAGTACTTATACGAAGTATCGGGGTGTTACAATATCCTTATGTATTGTACATTGGTATTGCAATTGAATAATATTGTTATCAAAGTTTGTACCACTAAGCTTCTGGCTTAGCGCGAATGTGGTTCATCGCACAGGTGACATGGTAGATTAGGTTGAACCGGAGAGTTCAGCTAGACGGAGTTGAGTCTAGGCTTGAGATTGTGAGTGCAGTGTTGATTGTGGAACATCAAGATCAGAGACAAACTGCCAGCATGTATATATTTCATATTTTTGTACATATTGATTTTGATGCATTTAAATATGTATAATCCGCAAACTACTAAAAATGTTTTGGATTAATCTTTGGTAATGAAGTAATATATATATGTTTTAACAAGTAATGATTCATTTACTATTTATATGATATCAATTGAATGTTTTAAGATTATACAGATTTTATAAATGATGATTTGATTGTTTAAAATGGTTGTGACATTCTTGTATCCTCTATACGTATATTACATATAACGGGTATATGTAGTTTACGTAAATTGGGTATAAGGGTGTTACAAGTCACCTTTTATACAATCTAACCATTTGCAATGGCTTTTCACAATGTCTTTAATGCATACACAACAAACCACATTACCTAAACACTTTGGGTCATTTTCACATATTGTACATATTTTACTTTTTACTCAGTTTAGCCATTATCAATGGCTTTTCACAATGCATATAATGCATTTTGACAAATCACATAACATAGTTCATGCATATTCAATGCATTAAATAACTTAACACATTTTCCAACCAAAATGTGTTAAGCTCAAATGTCATGCAAACATACCTAATTTATTCAAAGTTTGTACTTACCTCTAAAAGCAACCAAATGCAAGTCACAAAAACTAACACCGCCCTTCTCTTCCAACTTGCCCTTCAACACTTGGATTGGGCAAATCAATTCTTCTCAATGCCTATACCAAATGTGTTAATAAATAATTATTTAATATCACATCCTAAGGCATTAGAAGAATCAAACCTTAATTAAACATTACTCTATCAAAATTCCAAAATATAGCCTTTCTTTACTTTAACATAGAAAAACCATATTAAACCATTCAAATTGGTGTTCTTAGTTTATTTATATCATTATAAACATATTTTAACTTGTTTAAATCAATTACATTAATTAAACACATGCTTTTGTTCAAAACCCTAAAATGGCATAACCTTCACCATTGAGCGTTTTCCATTCCAACTCATCCCAATTATTAATCCAAGCTTATTTTCATCACTACAATCATTAAAAAAGATACTTTAAACATTAAAATCAAATGATTCACCATATTTCAAAATTCCTTTTTTCAAAACCCTAAATCAACACTACCATTCTCAAACTCTATCCAAACTTAACCAAATGAATCATTTGACATTAAAATCATTGTTTATGCATCAAAAAAATACATTTAGAATCAAATTACATAATTAAATCACATGATTTCACAAATTCAAATTTTCCATAACCCTAAATTCCTCTCTTCAACCATTTCATCTCAAAATTAATCATTTCTTCAATCAAACTTAAAATTCATTGTACAATCATCATTTTAACATCATTTCTATTTGTATAAACAATTTAAAATCACTTTCTCTCTCTATCCATCTTACACATAAACTTAAAATCAATTAAAAGAAACTTAAAAGAAAAATTACTTACTTGCTTCTTGATTTTTCTTTAAAATTTTCTTAAAGTCCTCTTTAATTTCCAATGAATTTGATGTATAACACAAAACAAAACCCAAGCTCTTGCCTGCTTCAATGTCATGTCCAAAAGAAGAAGAAGAAGAAGAAGAAATATTTTTTTCCTATTTAATTCCCATCTTTATCACTTATGTATAATATTTATTTATTTATTTATTTAATTACTTTAAAACTCCACCAAGCACTTTTTTTGACTTTTCTCTTTCTCTTTTTCTTTTATTTTTCTTTTATTTATTTATTATCATCATCATCATCATCCACTTTCCAACACTAAATTATACCTCACATATATGTAATGTATATTTTATGCATATGTATATGTCTTATATATGTTACTTATATTTTACATATACCATTATGTATATATTTATGTGATGTATATACTATGTATATATAATGTATTTAAATACTCATATGCACATATAATGTGTATCTTATATACACATCCAACATACCTTATATGTATTATATATATTATATATATTATATTTTTAATTAATTATTTAATAAAAACCATAAATTACATCTTCCATTCTTATATAATTTATTTTTAAATTATTTAAATAATTTTAATTTTAAAAGTATACTTACAAAAAATACCATTAGACTTTGACTTTTGACTTTTTAAAAAAATTGATTTTTGTTGACTTTGTATATGCTATGTATATTTTGCATATATATCACAAATACATTCCACTTTTCACATAAAATCCTCCCATTTTTCCTTTAGAACATTTATTTAATATATCCAATTAAATTTTAGTTTATATTATTAAATTTCCAAAAATTTAAGATGTTACATGAGATATTGGAGAGAGTTGGTCCAGTGCCTTATACACTGGTTTTGCCGCCTGAGTTGGATAAAATTCATAATGTCTTCCATGTCTCTATGCTTCAGAGATACAGGTCAAACCCATCTCATATATTGTTAGTGAAGTCCATTGAGGTGAGTCCGAATCTGAATTGTGAGGAAGAACCAGTGGCGATCTTGGCACGAGATGTGAAAAAGTTGAGGAATAAGAAGGTAACACTTGTAAAAGTCCTTTGCAGGAATCATGCCACTGAGGAGGCAACATTGGAGAGTGAGCAGACGATGCAGAGCCAGTATCCTCAGTTGTTTCAGAGTTGACTTCAGGCAATTTTGAGGAAGAAATTTATTTTTAGGGGGAGAGAATTGTAATATCCCAAATTTTTAAAAATTCTTAATTTTTGGAAATTTGATAAAATAAATTATAATTTAATTGGATAAATTAAATGAATGATTCTAAATGAAAAATGAAGGATTTTAAATGAGAAAAGTGGAATGTATATATGAAATATACATAAAATATACATTATATATAAAAGTCAACAAAAAAGTCAACACATTTTACAAGAAAAGTCAAAGTCTAATGGCATTTTTGTAAATAAATATTAGAAATTTAAAATTACTCAAATCTTTCAAAAATAATTTATTTTTGAATGGAAGATCAGCTTTTGAATTTTTAAATAATTAAATAATTAAATAATATATATATACGTGGATATAAAAGTGAGTGGAAGAAAAGAGAAAGTGTCATCTTCTTCATCTTCTTCTTCTTTCCCTTGAAGGAAGGGAGGATTTTCTTCTTCCATACTCTATGAATTAAAGGATTTCAAGTGTTCAAGTTGAATTTTTGGGGATTTTCTCCATATTTGGTAAGTTTCCAACTTGTTTCCTTGAATTTCCATGAAAGTTTGAATATGTGTGATTTAGATTTTTAATGTAGTATGATTTAATTGTTGGAATTGGTGTGTATGAAGTTGTTTTGAGTATTTAACAATGATTTTAAAGGTTGATTGAAGAATGGTTGAGTTTGGGTAAATATTGGTGAAGAGAGAATAGTTAGGGTTATATAATTTTTAGGCTTGTGGAATCTTGTGATTTAATTGTGCAAATTGATTCTAAATGAGTTTTTTTGATGCATGAACAAGTATTTTAAAGTCAAATATTGGATTTGGTTATTTTTGGATGGAGTTTGAGAATGGAAGTGGTGATTTAAGGTTTTGGAAAAGTGATTTTTTAAAGTTGTTGAATTGTTTGATTTTATTGGTTAAAGCATGTTCTTTAATAATATAAGTGATGAATATAAGCTTGAAATGATAATGGGATTGAGTTGGAATGGAAAACCTTCAATGGGGAAGTTATGCCATTTTAGGGTTTTGATCATAAGTGTGTGTTTTTATAATGTAGTTGTTTTAAACATGTTAAAATATGTTTTTAATAATATAATTAAACTTAAAATACCAAATTGAATGGCCTAGTATGGTATTCCAAAGTTAAACTAAGGTTAGACTTAACTTTGGAATTTTTGGTTGAATGATGTTTAATTATAATTTAAGATTGAAATGCCTTAGAATGTGGTACTAAATGATTATTTATTATCACATTTGGTATAGGCATTGAGGAGAGTTGATTTGCCCCATCCAAGTGTTGAAGGGCAAGTTGGAAGAGAAAATTGGAGGTGGTGTTTGAGTTTATTTTTTGTTGCTCTTAGAGGTATGTACAAGCTTTGGATGAATTGGTTATATTTGCATTACATTGGGCTTAACGCATTTGGATTGGAAAAATATGTTAAGCTACTTGATACACGGAACATATATGAATAATGTTCTATGACATGTGTAATGTCATATATGTATTAAATGCAATGTGAAAAGCCATTGTTAAGAGTTAAATTGTGTAAAATGTGAAATATATGTATTATGTGAAAATGACCCAAAGTGTTGGGGTAATGACATTTGTTGTGTACGCATTAAGGGCATTGTTAAAAAGCCATTGGCCATGGCTAAAGTGCATAAAATGTGAATCATATGTGGATTATGAGAAATTATCCAAAATATTTGGGTGATGAGTTTTAAGGTAAATGTGATGCAATGTGATGATATGATGAAATGTGATGAATTGATTTTTCTATAAATGAGGAAAATGAGAAAAGTGAGAAAAAGATGAGAAAATAAGGCAATGTGTCTAATAGATAATGAAAAATGAGGCAATGTGCCTAACTTGATTATGAGAAAAAGAGAAAGAGATTGATAATAAGAAATGTGAATTAATTGTTTGCCTAGTATGTTATTCAATTTCTAGAGTTTTATATTTGGCGGCATGCCTATGAGGTTATCCTCATTATTTACCTTCGGGGGAAGCTTGTAAGTAACTATTTAATTTACCTTCAGGCTGGACGTTGGACGTAATTTGCCTTCAGGCCAGATGGTAGGCATCACTATGATTTACCTTTGGGCTAGACATTGGGCGTCACTTGCCTTCGGGCTAGACACTGGGTGTCAATATGGACCAAAATAGTAACTCTGAAATTTGAATAGCATATTACATTGTGAGTGGAGATTTTTGCCCCCACTCCCGGTGGAATGGCTCTTGCGACTTTGGCATTATTTAGGCTCGGGCTCGTAGAGAACACGGACCTAAGTCCGGAGAAAATGGAGTCGCCACCCGGATAGGCCGGGAAAAAGAAAGGGGTGGATGACTCAATTCCTAAGGAATCCCCATCCCTCTAATGGGTTCAGAAAGTTGGGTACGTGTGGGGAAGGTGAGAAATGTTTAGCACCCCCACAACGCCCGGTTCATTGGAACCAGCCTCCTTTGCAGGTCTTAATATTATAAAATTCTGAAGTATAACAATATTATCTATATTACATGCAACAATTAAAATAAAGCATCATTATATAAAAATCCAAGCAATGTCCAAACAAAAGCAACTAAATGGACACCCATCAGAGGATGGAAATATGTCTTTACATCGTTTATGTCTAAACTAAATAGGACACCCACCAACAGGAGGAAACATGTCCTTTACATTGGTCCAAAATATAAAAGCGATTTAGATTACATAAATTTAATTAATGAGGTACCCACAAAGTGAAAACATACCTCTTACAATTTTAATACTAAAACAAACAAATAACAATCATAATAATAAAGAGAATATCCATCCATGATAAATTAAATAAATCAAGCATTGAAATTAAATAAATCAACCATCAAAACATATAATAAACTACATAATCGAATCTAAAATTAAATAGAGCAAATAAATATACAAATTAGGGTTTATGCCTTAATCTAGAGTTCTTTAATTAACATTTAGGGTTTTGAGATTTTAGAATTATTATTGTTATTATTTAGGCTACTGTAAAGATATTCAAAAATTGGAAAGAATTAGGGTTTTATACATTTAAGACGTAGTAAGGTTTTTTGGTTGATCAAATTAGGGTTTAAGGGTAACATCAAGAAATTAGGGTTTTGGAATCTTAAGACATTAGGGTTTATAATTTTAAAAGATTGGGATTAGGGTTTAAGATTTTTTAGTTTTACTGGAGAAAAAGATTTATTGGATTTGGGCTTAAGGGTTTGTTAGGTTTACTGGATGGGGGTTTGAAAAATGAGATTTTGGTATTTTGGGAATAAATTATGGTTTTTTCGAATTGAGTTTTAAGAAGATTAGGGTTTAGGAAAATTAAGGCATTAAGACACTGGGGTTAGGGTTATTGAGAATTGATAAGATGGTTTAAGGTTTTATATATTTTGGAAAACATATTCGATCTTAGGATTTAAGAGAATAGTTTAGAGTTTTATAGAGATAATTAAGATTAAAGTTTTTAGAAACTGTAAAGAAGTTTAGGGCTTAGAGAATTAAGAAGATAGTTTGGGGTTTTTGGATTTCTCTGGATTTTTGAGCTATTGGATGAAACAATAATGAACAGAATGTATATTTAGGGTTTATCAATTTATACTATTGAATCAAAGTGATAACAAAAATAAACAAATGAAAAACCAGTAAGAACAAAAATGATATAACAATTGAATGTTTAAGCAAATTCAAGATTAAGACACAAAACCTGCGTTGAAGGTACCTCCAAATTGTTTTATGGATGAACAATAACAAAGGCAATATTGCTGCCATTGATGGATTGATTATTTGATGATTGATACTTGTTGTTAATTCCTTTTGTCGTCTTCTGCCTTTTCTGGTTTCAATCTTTCTTAATCTTAATGGCCGCTCTCTGCTTTTTTTTTTTTTTAGGGTTTTCCATGTTCTGTCTCCTCCTTCTTTAAGGTTTCTTTTGTGTTTTGTCCATTTTTCTTTTCTAGGGTTATTTCCTCCTTTTTTCTTCCTTCCCCCTTTATTCTTGTTTTAATGTGGTCTTTATAGGAAAATAAAGAATCCTAATCATATTTTAATAAGGAAATACCAATTGTTTAAGGAAAATTAGAAAATTGGATAAAATAAGATTTGGTCAAAAAATCGACAGCGTGCAGGCTGTCAGGCCCATGGGCTGTGCTAACAAAAATGGGCGTAGCAGGCATATTCGTGCAAGAACTGGCTGTGACAAATTGGGGACTGCCCAATTCACCGCAGATAATTTTTGCGGCGAAATGGGCTGCCGTGCTGCACTAGCTGATCAATCTGATTTTTTATTTTTTTTATATTTTTTATATTTTAATTTTTATTAAAAGTAACTATTAAATATTATTAGTAATTAAAATATTATTAAAAGAAATAAAATACCACAAAAATTATTTTAGACTCCCTGCTTGAACGATCTGAGACTACGGCAAAAGAGAGTGAAAAACAATAAGACTTAATTTTGATGAGATGGTTACTTGATTTTGATTTGGGTACTTGGTTTGGAGGCTGAACTTGATTTGGGTACTTGGACCCGAGACTGGATTGAATTTGGGTACTTGGACTCGAGATTGGGTTTGATTTGGGTACTTGGATCTGAGATTGGGCACTTGGATCCGAGATGGAGTACTTGGACCCGTGACTGAATTGGGTTTGGATGCTTGGACCCGAGGCTGAATTTGATTTGGGTACTTGGACCTGAGATTGGGTACTTAAACCCGAGACTGAATTTGATTTGAGTACTTGGACCCGAGATTGGGTACTTGGACATAAAAATGAATTTGATTTGGGTATTTGGACCCAAATTGAATTTGATTTGGGTACTTAGACCCGAGACTGAATTTGATTTGGGTACTTGGACCTGAGATTGAGTACTTGGCCCCGAGATTGAATTGATTTGGGTACTTGGACCTGAGACTGGATATTTGGACCTGAGATTGAATTTGATTTGGGTACTTGGACCCAAGATTGGGTACTTGGCCCCGAGATTGAATTTGATTTGGGTACTTAGACCCGAGACTGGGTACTTGGACCTGAGATTGAATTTGATTTGGGTACTTGTATCCGAGATTGGATTTGATTTGGGTACTTGGACTCGAGATTGGGTACTTAGACCCGAGATTGGGTACTTAGACCCGAGACTGAATTCAATTTGGGTACTTGGACCCAAGACAGAATTCAATTTGGGTACTTGGACCTAAAATTTAATTGGATTTGGGTACTTAGACCCGAGACTGGGTACTTGAACCTGAGATTGGATACTTGGACCAAAGACTGATTTGATTTGGGTACTTAGACCTGAGATTAGGTACTTAGACCCGAGACTGAATTAAATTTGGGTGCTTGGACCCGAGACTGAGTTTGACTAACCTTTTATCAATTGAGAAGTCTGACTGCTCCATCTATTCTATGCATTGTTGTTCTTCACCCTCAAAATGGATCTTCATTGTTAGACCTTGGATCTTCATCCTTAGCATCAGATCTTCACCTTTGAAAATGGATCTTCATCCTTGGAGATCAGGTCTTCACCCTTTAAAATGGATCTTCATCCCTTGAGATCGGATCTTCACACTTGAAAAATTGGATCTTCATCCTTTGGACATCGGGTCTTTACCCTCGAAAATGGATCTTCATCCTTGGAGATCGGGTCTTCACCCTTGAAAATGAATCTTCATCCTTTGGACTTCGGGTCTTCACCCTTAAACTATGGATCTTTATCCATTGGAAATCGAGTCTTTGCCCTTAAATATATAGATCTTTATATAATGGAGATCGGGTCTTTACCCTTGAAACATGGATCTTTATCCATTAGAGATCGGGTCTTTACCCTTAAAACATGGATCTTTATCCACTGGAGGTAGGGTTTTTACACTTGAAACATGGATCTTTATCCATTGGAGGACGGGTCTTTACCCTTGAAACATGGATCTTTATCCATTGGAAATCGGGTCTTTACCCTGGCTTAAGCTCTTTTAGCTGGATTGATCTTTTATCTTTTGCATCTCCATTCTTTTGAGAATTCTAATTTTCTCTTTTTCCTTTTTTTATTCTTTTGAGAATTCTTTTTCTTGTTCATCAATTATGAACAACAAAAAAAATTCAACCCTTTTTAGCTAGCCTTCATATCTTCTTCTTGCCCCCTGCATGGCAAGATATTTGAAAGTGAGTCTCAAAATATTTTGTTCATGCATAAACTGAAAAATTGAAAAGGAGAAACTTTGCCCCCTGTGTAGGCTCAAACCAAAGGTTTTTCTATGCAGGCTCTAATTGATGTTTATCTTGTCTAGCTCTTCACACAAACACATATTTCTTCTTTTGCAAAATGACTGGATCTTCCTCAAGCAATAGGCTTTCCATACCCCCTTGATTCAATATCTTCTTTTGATTCTTTACTTCACAGGGTATTTGTTGTTCACATTGACAAAGAATAGACAATACAAGACAATAAAGTGTGATGTGATATGCTCATGTATGCATGATATGCATGATAATACTCACAGCAGTTTCATTGACTCACAGACTGAGGTCATCAGCAGAAGTGTTCTCATTGACTCCTTTGAGATGCCCATTCAAGTCTTGCACTGGAATGACAGAAAGCTTTGCATTTATGGCTTTTATCTTCAAGATGTTGAAAACATGAATAATGGAGGCCCCAAATAGCATAGATACATCCATTTCAAATTATGATTCAGTATGTCAATTGGCAGCTTCTTCATAACCTTGTTAGCAATCATTTCCTTTGCCCAATGAGTCCTTCGAGTTTTGATGATGCAACAAACTTCTCTTAACTTGAAGGCTTTGTGTGACAAAATTTTTTTTTATTTTTTAAATTTTGATTTTGAAATCAAATGTTGGCTTTGCCAAATCAATGTCAATGTACCTCAAGGCTTGATTTTTCCAAATTAACATATCTATAGCATGACAATCCTAGTTACCGTACTAAACTCGGGAATTATTTCTATTTAAGCAAGAATTGTTGCACTTCAAATAGGCACATACACATTACGTGGCCTAAGATCTCTTTTGAGTTTAAATATTGTCTATCTCATATGCATGCTTATCCAAACCATCTCCACTAATAGACTCTACCTACCAAGAGAGATCAACAAGTCTTCGATAGGCTTGAAATGGGGTCTATAACGGACATGGGTTAAATGAAGGCCATTTGTAAGTTGGAGCCGATGTGACATAATGGACAAACCTTCACACTACAAATTTCTTGTTTGAACTCTAGGCAGCTGGGAGAAATCTTGCTAGACTCCAAGTTCCTTCTAACTTCTTGGCATTAATCTAGATCTTGATTAGGACAGTCTTTGCCCTTGCAAAAAGTTTGGTACCCAAATTCGTTTCTTTTCTTCTTCTCCCTTTTCTTTCTTTTTCTTTTTCTTACTCTTCCCTTTCTTTGAGCATTTTATCTTTTTGTCCTTCTTACTTGTAGGACTGTTAAGTACAGAACTTTCAAGAACTAGATGGTCTTTCTCCTTTTCCTCTAATTTTGATCGAATCTTTGGTTGGGTTGGACCAATTCAAGTCAAATTTTCTTTATAAACCAAATGGAAGGCTTTTGCTGCTTTAGGTAAAAGAAAACTTAGTTGGCTTTTTGAACCACCTTTTTAGGTTTTATCTTTTTTTTTCTTTTATCCTTTTTTCTTTTTCTTTTTCTTTTTTTTTCTTTTTCTCCTCTTCTTTTCTTTTTTTTTCTCTCTCCTTTTTTTGTTTTGCATTGTTTTTTTTTGTTGTTTTAGCTCTAACAGAGTTGTCTTTTTTGTACCAACTTGTATTTCTAATAATGGATGAGTGGAGTGACATAAATCTCCTTTAACAGGGATAAATCATTTGTTACTCTGATGTTATCTTGATATATTGGAGATATTAGGAAAACTTCAACTACCCTTATGGTATTGAGAACTTCAACTACCCTTATGGTCTTCAAAACTTCAATTGTCTTCATGGTCTTGTCTATTCATTTCTTTTCTTTGATTGACAGCATGTATATGTTCGAGATCAGTGCCGATTCCCAGCATGTATATGTTTTTATTACTTTTTGATATTACATATATTATATTATATGTTTGGTATATCTATTGTAAATTATAAAGGATGTTTTGGATAAATGTTATATTGTGGATTTTATATGTGTTTTTGGGATAAATATATATGTGTGTATAAATGTTTTGTGAAATATAGAGAAATTGAGGGGTATGGGTGAAATGATGATTTGATATTATTTGGGAGTGTTTTTGTATGCATGTTGTATTATTTGTTGAATTTGGAAATGTCTAAATTACAAATAAAACTCTAGCAATTTTTCCCAGAGATTTTTATAAAAAAATGCTTATTTTAGTACCAATAATTTATGATAATATTTTAGTTGTTCTTTAAATATATATTTTAAAGTATCTAAGATTTTAAATTTGAAATGTGAAAATTTTTTATTAAACCAAACTGTGACATTTTTGTACCATATATGCGTATTTTACATATATTGAGTGTATGTATTATACGTATATAGGGCATATGGGTGTTACATTTATTTTGGTATCAGAGCCTAGGTTTGAGGTTCTCAACCTAGGTGGATTGTTAGAGAGAGAAAATGAGAATTTTATATGGTTTTTAATTATGATACACGCATTGGCACTGGCAGTTTTTGATCTCTTATGTGATAGTTTTTGTTGTGTTTGCAGATATAGGTAGTTATGGCATCTCGGACGCATCAGTCTGTAGAGGGTAGTGTTGAGAGTGTAGCTCTTTGTGAGGGTAGAGATAGAGCTAGAGCTGAGACTGCTAGTGAGGCATCTCCTTGTATCTATGAGACCAACAGCTGATGAGATTCCGCCGAGCTAGGTACAATATATGGTAGAGTTATTGAGGTAGGCTCCAATTCAGCAGCCGCCGCCTGCACCACAGCTGCAGCCGTAGTTATAGATGAGGAAGTATGATAAGTTGAGGAAGTTTGGAGCTAAGAACTTTGTTGGTACATACCCTGCTATAGCAGAGCAGTGGCTGGACAAGGTCCAGAGAGTATTCATCCAGCTGCAGGCCAATCCAGAGGAGAAGTTTGATTATGTCAGATCTCTTCTGCAGAGGGATGCTTATGAGTGGTGGAAGATGATTTCACATGCTATGGTTGATCCACCAATCTTGACCTATGAAAATTTCCTATGGAAATTCATAGAAGAAGTATACTTCGAGGGAGTATAAGGATGCAAAGAAAATGGAGTTTCTGAGTTTAAGGCAGGATACCAGGATAGTGATAGAGTATGAGATAGAGTTTATCCGACTGAGTCAGTATGATGGTGGGATCATTTTTTATGAGATTGACCGGTACCAGAGGTTTGAGGAGGGGCTGAGACCCTCTATTATATGTATTGTGGTAGGCTCTCAGTATCATGACTTTTCTCAGTTGGTTACAGCTGCCAGGAGTATTGAGAGAGCATAGGATCTTGCAATAGCTGCTAGGGTTGAGGAGACAAGAGCTAGGAGACCCCAGAGTGAGGCAGGATCTTTATCATTGAAGAGAGGATGAGGGGGATATTTTCAGAGGTACAGTAGGAGCAAGGGGTAGTCTGATAGGTCAGTACAGTAAAAGAGACAGAGACAGAGACCTGCAATTTTAGTGGCTAGTGCTCCGACCCCAGTGGCTCAGAGGCCTGCTCCACCTATCTGTGTTCATTGTGGCAGAACACACAGAGGTGTCTACTAGAGGCGAGGTGCATCAGCAGTGTGTTTTAGATGTGGATCGCCAGACCATTTTATTAGAGATTGTCCAGAGCCACCAGAGAATATATAGACAAATACTGCAGCTTCTCGACCCAGTGTCAGAGGGGGTTGTGATAGCAGAGGTTTTGGTAGAGGTGGTCAATCTGGGACTAGTCATAGAGGTGGTTCTACAGCTAGGGGTAGACCAAATGAGGCAAGGCCATTGCAGTGGGTCTATGTGATACATATTGCCCATGAGTGATTTGCATTCTATGTCCCTAGGATTTGATGTTTTGGTGACAAATCCTTTAGGGCATAATGTTGTGGTTAGCAGGGTGCACCGAGATAGTCGAATTGTGGTTTAGGATGCGGAGTTTTTTGGTGACTTGATTGAGATGCCTTTCACAAATATGATCTGATTATGGGCATGGATTTTTTATCTAGGCATGGGGCCATGGTAGAATGTTAGTGAAAATGTGTTACCCTGAGAACACATGATGGTAGGGATGTGATGGTATCTAGTGAGCAGAGGCATCTTTCATCCATGTTTATTTCAGCTGTGTTCGCTAGGAGGATGACCTAAAAGGGTTGTGAGGCTTATCTTGCTCATGTTTTAGATGCCAAAGTAGTGGGGTCCCAGCTTGACAGTATGCCCACAGTTGTCGAGTTTTCAAATGTTTTCCCCGTTGAGTTTCTAGGGATACCTTCCGAGAGAGAGGTGGATTTTGGTATTGATCTGATGCCTAGTACCACTCCCATCTCTATTACCCCTTATCGGATGGCACCTATAGAGCTGAGGGAGTTGAAGGTGCAGTTGCAAGAGTTGCTGGATAAAGGGTTCATCTGCCCTAGTGTGTCCCCAAGGGGAGCACCTATTTTGTTTGTGAAGAAGAAGGACGACACCTTGAGATTGTGTATTGATTATAGGCAGTTGAATAAGGTGACCATCAAGAACAAGTATCCATTGGCTCGGATAGATGATCTCTTTGACCAGTTGAAGGGGGCAGCAGTATTCTCTAAGATTGATCTGAGATTAGGGTACCATCAGTTGAGAGTTAGAGATATGGATGTACCTAAGGTAGCTTTCCCTGTGAGGTATGGGCATTATGAGTTTTTTGTGATGCCCTTTGGATTGATGAATGCACCAGCAGCTTTTATGGATTTGATGAATAGGGTGTTTAGACCATACTTAGATCAGTTTGTGGTGGTCTTCATAGATGATATTCTGGTGTATTCGCACAATGAGGAGGATTATGATAGGCATTTGTGGATTGTATTATAGTCTCTAAGAGAGAAGCAGTTGTATGTTAAGCTGTCTACATGTGAGTTCTGGCTTAATCAAGTGACTTTTCTCTGTCATGTGTTTCAACAAAGCGTATTAGAGTTGATCCGAGTAAAGTTGAGGCTATCTTGAATTGGAGTCCATCGAAGACTGTGACAAAGGTTTGAAGTTTTCTATGATTGGCAAGCTATTATTGTCAATTTATGAAGGGTTTTCTATGATAGCTACACCACTCACCAGATTACTTCAGAAGGGAGTTAGATTTGTGTAGACAGATAAGTGTTAGGCGAGTTTTGAGTAGTTGAGGGAGATGTTGACTCAGGCTCCTATCCCTACCTTGCCTGTGGAAGGTGAACCTTATGTGATTTATAGTGATGCTTCACATAGTGGTTTAGGTTGTGTTATGATGCAGGAGGGTAGAGTCATTGCTTATGCCTCTCAATAGTTGAAGCCTCATGAGTTGAATTACCCGACTCAAAATTTGTAGCCGGCAATGATAGCTTTTACATTAAAGATTTGGCAGCATTACTTATACGGGGAGAAGTGTTTCATTTATATGGATCACAAGAGCTTGAAGTACCTGGTGTTCAGAGAGAGCTGAATCTTCAGCAAAGATGGTGGTTAGTGTTGATTAAAGACTATGACTATCTGGTTGATTATCATCCTGGCAAGGAAAATGTTGTTGCTGATGCCTTGAGTCGGAAGTCTTTGGTAAGTTTGACTGCTTATTTGCTCTCGTTAATTATTAAGTTGAGAGTGTTGCATGTTAGGTTTGAGTCTTGTGATGATGATGCTTTAATTAAGGCTGATTTTGTTGGATCAAGTTAGGAAGGCTCAGTTGGCAAATGAGAAAATCTAGAAGATTGTGTTGTATTGCCAAAAGGGGGAGAGTTGAGACTTTCATGTGATCGATGATGGATGTTTGTGGTACAGAGATACGTTCTGTATTCCTGATGATGGAGGATTGAAAAGGATGATTTTAGTGGAAGCACATCAGTCACTCTATGTTATGCACCTTGGGAGTACTAAGATGTATCAAGACTTGAAGCAACATTATTGGTAATTAGGTATGAAGAGGGACATAGCAGAGTTTGTACCCAGATGTCTCACTTGCCAGAGAGTGAAGGCTGAGCACCAGATTCCTTCAAAATTGCTTTAGCCATTGTCAGTACCAGAGTGGAAATGAGAATGAGTGATGATGGATTTTGTGATTGGACTCCCTTTGACCCAGTGAGATATTAAGGTTGCAATCTGGGCAATAGTTGATTGGATGATGAAGACAACTCATTTTCTTTCAGTTTAGATGGATTATTCTCTTGAGAAGTTGACTGAGCTGTATATCAATGAGATAGTGAGATTGCATGGAGTCCCAGTTTCTTTAATGTCAGACTGAGATCCTCGGTTTACATCTAGGTTTTGGAGTTTTTTGCAGGATGATTTAGGTTCTCAGTTGCATTTTAACACTGCTTTCCATCCTCAGACAGATGGGCAGTCAGAGAGAGTGATATAGATTTTAGAGGATATGTTGAGAAGATGTATAATTAATTTCACTAGGAGCTGGGACAGGTTCTTGCCACTGATTGAGTTTGCATATAATAATAGTCATCAATCAAACGAAATTTCTTTTTAGAGGGGGAGATCTGTAATATCCCAAAATATACCTTTGAAGTTTGGTGTAATTATTGTTGTAATTGAATTAAGTGTATTCGTGTTTTATTGGAAAGAGAAAGGAAGTGAAGAGAGAGTTTATATGTTGTACATATGTAAATATATACAACATATACACAAGTCAAAGAGGAAGTCAAAGGAAGAGATTTATTATTTGATTAATTGTGTTTAAGGGATTATTTAATTATTTGTTTTTGGGTTAGAGTAAGTGGAAGAAGATATTTGAATATTTTATTGTATTCTGCTTGGTGGAGAAGAATTTAAGGAAAAGTGGATTTGACTTTGGTTTTCTTCTTTCTTTCTTTCCTTGCCGTGGATCATTTCTTTCCTTCTCTTCTCTTTTCTTTTCTGTGTTGTCCGGCCATCAAGAACCAAGGGAGCAAGAGAGAGATTTAATCTTCCAAGTTCAAGATTGAAGATAGTTTTCAAGAGATCAAGTTGAAGGTTTAAGAGTTCTTCATTTTGGGTAAGTTCTCTCTTGATTTCTTGTGTTGTTTTTGAAGTTTAGTTTGGGTTTGTGAGTTGAAGTTGTGATGGATATGTGTTTGGTTTGATTGTGTTGTGTTTCTAAGTTTTTGATTTAAGTGGTTTTAGATTTTGGGGTTGGATTGAAGAAATGAGTAAGTTAATTTGTATAGATTGAGTTGTGGTTGTGTTTAGAGTTTTGATGAAGTTTGTGATTTATGTTTGTGTATGTTTTGGGGTTGTGGTAAGTTTGAGATGATTTTTGGGTATGTTTTGTTAAGTTTGTTTGAAGTGGATGTTGGTGGATAGAGGTGATTTGTTGGTTGTGGTGTTGTTTTGGCCGGAATCTGGGTTTTTGGCCTGACACGCCCAGGAGCACGTCCAGGTCCTTAGGTGTGTCGATGGTTCTGTGTGGCAGTAGGATTGACACGGTCAGTAACACGCTCGTGTTATTGAACGTGTCATAGCCACTGTGTTGATGGGGGGTTTGACACGACCAGTAAAACGCCCGTGTTATTGAGCGTGTCATAGCTACTGTGAGTTTTAAGAATTTACACGGCCATGAGCACACTCATGATGTTGGACGTGTCGATATTACTGAGACACAGAATGTATTACACGCCCAGTGACACGCCCGTGGTTCTAAGTGTGTAAATGTTTCTGTGTTGTGGAGTTAGGGCACGGCCAGGAACACGCCCGTGTGTGTGAGCGTGTCAAGTTTAGAGGTTGCCCTAGTTGATTTTTAACCTTATGATCTCATGTGAGTTTCCTCATTCTTTTGGAATAGGTTGTGAAGAAAGTGATTTACCCTAACTCGAGTGGTGAAAGATTCTTGATAGAGGAGGTGATTAGAATTGTGTGGATTGCTTTTGATGTAAGTACAAACATTGCATTTTTGTATACATTCATGTGAGTTTGGGACTTACACATTGGGATATGAATGAACTAAGAAACCTTATTGCATTGTTGCATTCATTCATATGATGTTGAGATTGAACATACATTTGATGATATTAATGATGTATATGAATAGTGTTATGTTATGCACAATGTGGGATATAATGTGAATTCAAATAATATGAGATATGGGCCATGGTTGTTGGCTATGATGTTGAAAAGGAGATAATTAAGGCATGGTTGCCTAGTTAATTGTGAAATATAAAATGAGAAATGAATTGAGAAAGAAATTGATAAAGAGATAAATGAAATCATTGTGTGCCTAATATGTTTATTCAATTTTCAGAGTTCTGGTGTTGGCAGCATGCCTATGAATAACTTGATAGGTGAAATGATCGGGTCGTAAGCCGATTCCAGTTGATAAAAGTGAAATGTCATGTTTTTGGGGTGAAATGACTAGGTCGTAAACCTCAAAAACAAATTATTGAAACTAGATTGAGTGAAATGACTGGGTCATAAGCTTCAATCTAGTTGATTATCCATGGATATATATATATATATATATATATTGCCTACGGGGCTAGACACAAGGTGTCACTATGGACCAAAGCAGTAACTCTGAACTTTGAATAACATATTAGTTTCATTTTGGGCCCATGCTTGTATTTGTGTAAATGTGATTTATGAATGGAGAAACAATTGAATAATAAGATCTAATTTACAATTATGAAATGTGATATGCTTAGGTATGGTTTATGAAATGTAAAAATTGTGGCATTTGCATCGTATTAAAGCATAATGTTAGTATGAGTTGTACCACTGAGCTGTTAGCTCAGAGCGATTGTGGTTCATCGCGCAGGTAACAGGGTTGAACCCGAGAGTTCATCGAGACCAAGTGAGTCTAGACACTGAAGAGTTGAGTTTGGACTTAAAGATCAGAGAAGAGCTGCCAATGATGTATATATTTCATGTCTTGTAAATTTGGATCTTAATGTATTTGTTTTTGAAAATATTTGTTATATTTCCGCTGCTTTTAAATGAACACTTTATCTTTTGTCTTTTATAATTAAATTTAAATGATTTAAATTTGGTTATATTTTTAAAAAGGGATGTGTCATTTGTTAATTATAATGTGGCATTTCTATATCCAGTATACGTATATTACGATCGTATAAGCATGTTGTGTACGTATACGGGGTATAGGGGTGTTACAATTGTTTTGGTATCAGAGCCTAGGTTTGAGATTCTCAACCTAGGTAAAATGTAAGAAAAAGAATATTTTGAGTTTAAAAATGATTTTTGAAATAACATACATGCTTGGTATTGGCAGTCTCTGATCTTTAATAAGATGTATTCTGCTGTGTTTGCAGATATAGGTTGTGATGGATTCTCACTTGCGTCAGTCAGTTGAGGGTAGTGCAGAGAGTGTAGCTCCATATGAGGTTAGAGAGGGAGCTAGAGTGGTTAGTGTTGAGTTGGTGAGGCACCTGCTTCTGTGTCAGGGAGGCCAGTTGGTGATGAGGTTCCACCAGTTTGGCTTAGGCATATAGTAGAATTGATGAGGCAAGCCCCAGTACCACCCCCACAGCCACCACCCCCACAGCCTTTAGTACCGATGAGACAGTATGATAAATTAAGGAAGTTTGGAGCAGAGGATTTCTTGGGTACTAATGATCCAGCTGTAGCTGAGCAGTGGCTAGATAAAGTACAGAGGATATTTGTTTAGTTACAAGCCACTCCAGAAGAAAAGTTTGATTATGCAAGATCATTGTTACAGAAAGATGCATACGATTGGTGGAAGACTGTGCCTCATGCTATGGATGATCCACCTACCTTGTCCTATGCTGATTTCCTCATAAAGTTTTAATTGAAGTATACTCCGAGGGAGTATAAAGATGTGAAGAAGATGGAGTTTCTGAGCTTGAAGCAAGACCACCGGACTGTAACAGAATACGAGGTTGAGTTTATTCGGTTGAGCCATTATGCTGGGGGTATTATCTCTGATGAGATTGATAGGTGCCAGAGATTTGAAGGGGGATTGAGGCCCTCTCTTATGTGTCATGTGGCTGGTTCTCGGTATCAGGATTTTTCCCAGCTTGTGGCAGCAGCTAGGAGTGTGGAGAGAGCTCAGAGTATTGCAGCATCTGCTACAGAGGATGAGACCAGGGTTAGGAGACGCCAGTTTGAGACAGGGTCTTCATCTGTGAAGAGAGGCAGGGGAAGCTTTGTTCCCAGGATCAGTAGGAGTCAGAGGCCTGCTGGTAGGTTAGTTCAGTTTCAGAGACAGAGATTGAGACCTACGGTTTCAGTGGCGAGTGCTCCGACCCCAGTGATTCAGAGATCTACTCCACCGATGTGTGAGTATTGTGGTAAGACCCATTGGGGTATTTGTTGGAAGATTAGAGGATCATCTGGATGTTTTAAATGTGGATCGCCTAATCATTTTATTAGAGAGTGTCCAGAGTTGCAGGAGCAGAGGCCGGTAGATTCCGCAGTTTCTCGACCTAGTATGAGAGGAGGTCGAGGGGGCAGAAGTTTCAGCAGAGGTGGTAGATCTGGGTTCAGTCCTAGAGGAGGTTCTACATCCAGGGAGAGTAGACCAGAGGAGGCTGGATCTTCTCAGAGGATTTATGTGATGCAGAGACAGCCTGATGCTTCAGCAGTCATAGCTGGTACTTTCTCTTTATTTGGCATTTCAGTACTTGCTTTGATTGACCCAGGATCTACTCATTCATATATTAGTGCATCTGTATTGCATGCGGAATCCCTAGGATTTGATGTGTTGGTGACAAATCCTTTAGGGCATAGTGTGATTGTTAGTAAGGTGCACCGAGATAGTGCAGTAGTGGTTCAGGGTGAGGAGTTCTTGGGTGATCTGATTGAAATGCCATTTAAAGAATATGATTTGATCCTAGGCATGGACTGGTTGTCTAAATATGGAGCTGTGGTAGACTGTCAAAAGAAATGTGTTACATTAAGAACCGATGATGGTAGAATTGTGATGGTATTTGGTGAGCAGAGACAGCTTGCATCCTTGTTTATTTCAGCTATTTCAGCTAGGAGGTTGATTAGAAAAGGGTGTGATGCTTATCTTGCTCATGTTGTGGATACTAGAGTAGTGGGTTCTCGACTTGACAGTATACCCATAGTTGCAAATTTTCCAGATGTGTTTCCAGAGGAGTTGCCAGGATTGCCTCCTGAGAGAGAGGTGGAGTTTGGTATTGAATTGTTGCCTGGTACCACTCCTATCTCTATTACTCCTTATAGAATGGCACCTGTTGAATTGAGAGAGTTGAAGGTACAGTTGCAGGAGTTGTTAGATAAAGGGTTTGTTCACCCTAGCGTTTCACCGTGGGGAGCTCCTGTGTTGTTTATGAAGAAGAAGGATGGTACTATGAGATTGTGCATCGATTATAGGCAATTGAACAAGGTGACTATCAAGAATAAATATCCTTTGCCTAGAATTGATGATCTCTTTGATCAATTGAAAGGAGCAGCAGTGTTTTCCAAGATTGATTTGAGATCAGGGTACCATCAGTTGAGAGTCAGAGATGAAGATGTTCCTAAGACAGCCTTTCGTACAAGGTATGGGCATTATGAGTTTCTAGTGATGCCTTTTGGTTTGACGAATGCACCTGCAGCTTTTATGGATCTGATGAATAGAGTGTTTAGGCCCTATCTAGATCAGTTTGTTGTGGTTTTCATCGATGATATTTTGGTGTATTCACGTAATGAGGAGGAGCATGGCAAGCATCTATGGATTTTGTTCCAGATTTTGAGAGAGAAGCAGTTGTATGCTAAGCTGTCAAAATGTGAATTTTGGCTTGATCAAGTGACTTTTCTCGGTCATATAGTTTCAGCAGATGGTATTAGAGTTGATCCGAGTAAAGTTGAAGCTATTTTGAATTGGAGTCCACCCAAGTTGGTAACTGAAGTTAGAAGTTTTCTAGGTTTGGCAGGCTATTATCGACGCTTTGTGAAAGGATTTTCTTTGATAGCTACTCCACTTACCAGATTACTTCGCAAGGGAGTTAGATTTGGGTGGACAGATCAATGTCAGGCTAGCTTTGAACAGTTGAGAGAGATGTTGACTCAAGCACCTGTTCTTACTTTGCCTATGGAAGATAAACCATATGTAATCTACAGTGATGCTTCACATAGTGGTTTGGGTTGTGTCTTGATGCAAGAAGGCAAAGTGATAGCTTATGCTTCTCGACAGTTGAAGCCGTATGAGCTTAATTATCCAACCCATGATTTGGAGTTAGCAGCCATTGTGTTTGCATTGAAGATTTGGCGACACTATTTGTATGGGGAGAAGTGTTTTATCTATACGGATCATAAAAGTTTGAAATATTTGGGGGTTCAGAGAGAGCTTAATCTTCGGCAGAGACGTTGGTTGGAGTTGATTAAAGACTATGACTGTTTGATTGATTATCATCCTGATAAGGCAAATGTTGTTGCTGATGCCTTGAGTCGGAAGTCTTTAGCAGGTTTGACTATTTATTCATTCTCGTTGCTTGTTGAGTTGAGAGCGTTGCATGCTAACTTTGTACCTTGTGATGATGGTGCATTGTTGGCACAATTGCAATTAAGGCCGATATTGTTGGATCAGATTAAAGAGGCTTAGTTGGTTGATGAGAAAGTTCAGAAGATTGTTTCAAATTGCCGGAATGGAGAGAGTCGAGGTTTTCTGGTAAAAAGTGATGGGAGCCTTTGGTTTAAGAACAGATTGTGTGTACCTAATGATGCTAATTTGAGAAGGATTATTTTGGAAGAAGCACACCAGTCAATTTTTGCTATGCATCCGGGCAATACAAAGATGTATCATGATTTGAGATAGCATTACTGGTGGTCAGGTATGAAGAAAAACATAGCGGAGTTTGTGTCCAAATGTCTCACATGTCAGAGGGTAAAAGCTGAGCATCAAGTTCCAACAGGGTTACCTCAACCATTACCAATGCCTGAATGGAAATGGGAAAGAGTTACAATGGATTTTGTGTCTGGTTTGCCATTGACTCAGAGGAAACATGATGCTATTTGGGTGATTGTGTAACACCCCCACATCCAATGCACACACACTACAACTACAACCATGTAGCATAAGTGCACCAAACATAGGGATGCTACGGTTTTCTTCAACATTCAAAACATTTAAATAGATACAATACTATTATCATTATATAATATAGAAAAGTAGATCATTTACTTTTAAAATAAAACACATTAGATATATATATACATACATATAGTTATTTCACAGCGGAAGTCATAAAATATTTACATATTTGAAAACACTTAATTCCATATTTACAAATATACAAATATGTACATTTAATCAATACTTTACAAAATATAAAAAGAGTTATACATGATTGGCAAATCTCCTTTGATCTTTAAATCTCCAAAATCAACTCTTCAATGTCTACCCTCACTCGGTCTCGAAGAGCTCTCGGGTTCGATTCTAACAGTTCTATCACCTGCGCGATTAAACACTATCGCGCTAAGCCAAGGGCTTAGTAAGATAATCATGCTAATGATATGACTTCGTGCAATGCAATGTCATTTCTCAAACCATAATATATATGTAACATCATATATGCAAAATTAACAATATACTTTCACATTACATATCACATTTTATTATCTTTTCATATACCTCATTAGTATTCATTTAATCATCAATACAAAGCAAAACAAACATCATTCATGACTCACATTAACCATAGACAAGCATGGGCCCAAGACACACTAATATGCCATTCAATTTTCAGAGTTAATGTTTTGGTTCTATCATCACATTTATCAATATCAATATCATAGACCCAACTAGGCTTCAAGGATTAAGTTCAACCAAGCTTCAAGGGGAGCAAAGCAAGCTAAGCTTCTACCCAACTTGGCTTCAAGAACTAACCCAACCTAGCTTCAAGGGTGGTAACATCTCAATTAGGCTTCAAGGATTCAATCCAACCTAACTTCAAGAGATTGTTACTATCATTAGGCATGCCACCAATAACATACTCTGAAAATGGAATAACACATTAGCCACACAATTCATTTACATATCAATTATCATTTCCATTCTCAATTCTCATCAACATTTAGGCAAACATGCCTTCATTCTCTCAATATTATCATCATATAGCATCATTCATCATAGCCAAACACAATGGCATTGTCTCATATCATATCTTATTTGAATTATCATTTCATCTTTGATACAACATTTCAAGGTACATTACTCATAAAATACAATACCTTTCACAATGCATAACATAACCTTGTTTAAATCTCAACAATGCAATTAGGGCAAAGAACAACTTATGTGATTCATAGCTTTAGGATCTTCCATATGCATTTGATTAGTTCATTCATTGATTCAAGTGTGTTTAAAGTGTTTTAGGGTTAGGTTTAAGAACCAACCCACCTTTGAAGAACCAAAACAATGCAAAAAGAACAAAGAAACAAAACCCTAACCAACTCATTTGATGGACACGGGCAGCACACATGAGGGACACGGCCAAGCTTGTGGCCGTGTCTCTCAATTCAACTTTGGCAGTAGCAAACACGGCTTAGGGACACGGCCGTGTCTCTCAACCAAAACTCACAGTAGCTCACACGGCTTGGGAACACGGCTGTGTCACCCAAAAATTAATCCAACATGTCCAAAATCATATGACTTGGCCGTGTCTCACATGGCCTTTGGCCGTGTCTCCCAAAACCAAAACCCTAATTCTAACCAACTCTCTTCCAAATGCATTTAAACTCAATATACATCATACCACATGCTTCAAATGAACATAATCAATGTTCTAAACACATATTCATTACAATAATCACTTTAAAACACATTAATATCACAATTAAACAAACACCATCTCAAAACCCTAATTAATCACCATCCTTTTTCATCTTTCAAAAACAACATCCATTTAAACATACAATCTTTACAATCAACCCAACACTAATTCCATCTTTTAACTTACAATCAATTTTAACACTTAAAAACATAACACAAACTCATCTCATCATCACACCAACAAAACCTAATTCCTTTCTCACACCACTTCAAAAGAATTGAAGACATTAAAGAGAAGATCTTACCTTATATGAAGAAATTCCACCAATCTTTCACCAAATCTCTCAATTCCTTCATCAATTTGAGTATAGCATCAAGAACACTTCTCTTTCCCTTTGTCTTCTTCAATGGCCGGCACAAACATGAGAAGAAAAGAAAATGCACAAGTCAACCTCTCTTTCCTTCTTAATCTCCACCATGCATTTCATCCAAACAATTACCAAAATGCCCTCAAACATATAACTAACCTTTTGTCTTATATAAGCCCATATATGTAATTACACACTCAACAATAAAATATCTTCTTCCACTAACCAACACCTTGACTCTTCTTTTGACCATTTTATATGTTATATATATCACAATATACACAACATATAAACTTGTCTCTAAACCCTAAATTCTTTCCCAAAACACTTATACTTTTCTTTCTCAATTTAAACCAACAATCCAATAACAACAACAACAACAACATGCAAAACTTCTAGGGCATAAATGAGGATATTACAATTCTCCCCCTCTAAAAAGAAATTTCGTCCTCGAAATTACCTGATATCAATTCTGAAATAATTGAGGATATTGCTCTCGCATAGTCTGCTCACTTTCCCATGTTGCTTCTTCTTTTGCATGATTCTTCCAAAGAATCTTCACCAATGGTACTCTCTTGTTCCTCAATTCTTTCACTTCCCGTGCCAAGATAGCAACTGGTTCCTCTTCAAATGACAAGTCTGGGCTCACTTCAATAGATTCAAATGGCAACACATGAGATGGATCTGACCTGTACCTCCTCAACATAGATACATGGAACACATTATGAATACGATCCAACTCAGGTGGCAAAGCAAGCCGATAAGCCACTGGCCCAACTCTTTCCAACACTTCATACGGTCCGATGAAACGAGGACTTAATTTCCCTTTCCGACCGAACCTCAAAATTTTCTTCCAAGGAGATACCTTCAAAAATACCTTATCCCCAACATCAAACTGAATGTCTCTCCTCTTCAGATCTGCATAGGACTTCTGTCGGTCTGAAGCTGCTTTCAATCTGCCTCGAATCAACTTCACTTTCTCTTCAGTTTCTTGAATCAAATCAGGCCCAATCAACTTGCTATCACCAAGTTCACTCCAACAAAGAGGTGTTCTGCACCGTCTGCCATACAATGCCTCGAATGGGGCCATTCCGATGCTGGATTGGTGACTGTTATTGTAAGCAAACTCCACAAGAGGTAAGAATCTATCCCAACTTCCAGAGAAATCGATGACACAGCTTCTCAACATATCCTCAACAATCTGTATCACCCTCTCAGACTGTCCATCCGTCTGTGGATGAAAAGCAGTACTGAAGTGTAGTCGAGAACCCAAAGCTCTGTGCAAACTCTTCCAAAATCTTGAACTAAACCTGGGATCTCGATCAGACACCAAAGAAGTTGGAACACCATGCAATTTCACAATCTCATGGATAAACAACTCAGCTAACCTTTCCAAAGAGTAATCCATCCGAACCGGAAGGAAATGAGCTGTCTTAGTCAATCTATCCACAATCACCCATATGGCATCATGTTTCTTTTGTGTCAATGGCAAACCAGACACAAAGTCCATGGTCACTCTATCCCACTTCCATTCTGGCACTGACAACGGTTGAAGCAACCCAGTGGGAACTTGATGCTCTGCTTTAACCTTCTGACAAGTGAGACATTTCGATACAAACTCAGCAATGTCTCTTTTCAACCCAATCCACCAGTAATGCTGTCTCAAATCATGATACATCTTGGTGTTGCCCGGATGCATAGAAAACATCGACTGATGTGCCTCTTCCAAAATGACCCTCTTCAAATCAGCATTATCGGGTACACACAATCTGTTCTTGAACCATAGGCTCCCATCATTCCTCACAACAAAATCTCTACTTTCTCTACTCTGACAATCTGCAATAATCTTCTGAATCTTCTTATCAGTCAACTGAGCCTCTTTGATCTGATCCAACAAAACCGGCTTCAATTGCAACTGTGTCAATAATGCACCATCATCACAAAGTACAAAACTGGCACGCAAAGCTCTCAACTCAACAAGCAACGAGAGCGAGTAAACTGTTAAACTAGCTAAAGACTTCCGACTTAAGGCATCAGCAACTACATTTGCTTTACCTGGATGATAATCAATCAAGCAGTCGTAGTCTTTAATCAATTCCAACCATCTCCTCTGCCGAAGGTTGAGCTCTTTCTGAACACCCAAATACTTCAAACTTTTGTGATCAGTGTAAATGAAACATTTCTCCCCAAACAGATAATGGCGCCAAATCTTTAATGCAAAAACAATGGCAGCCAACTCCAAATCATGGGTAGGATAGTTAAGCTCATGCGGTTTCAACTGTCGAGATGCATAAGCTATAACTTTCCCTTCCTGCATCAATACACACCCCAAACCTCTATGTGAAGCATCACTGTAGATCACATAGGGTTGGCCTTCTACAGGTAAAGTGAGAACAGGCGCTTGAGTCAACATATCTCTCAATTGCTCAAAGCTAGCCTGACACTGATCCGTCCACACAAACTTCACTCCCTTACGAAGCAATCTGGTGAGTGGAGTAGCTATCAAAGAAAACCCTTTCACAAACCGCCGGTAATAGCCTGCCAAACCCAGAAAACTTCTAACCTCTGTCACTGACTTGGGTGGACTCCAATTCAAAATTGCTTCAACTTTACTCGGATCAACTCTGATGCCTTCTGCTGAAACAATATGTCCAAGAAAAGCTACTTGATCCAACCAGAACTCACACTTCGACAATTTGGCAAATAATTGCTTTTCTCTCAAAATCTGCAACACAATCCGCAGATGCATATCATGTTCCTCTTCATTCCTCGAATACACCAGGATATCATCGATGAAAACCACAACAAACTGATCCAAATAGGGCCTAAACACCCTATTCATCAAATCCATGAAAGCTGCAGGTGCATTCGTCAGACCAAAAGGCATAACTAAAAATTCATAGTGCCCATACCTGGTCCTGAAAGCTGTCTTCGGAACATCTTCAGCTCTGACTCTCAGCTGATGGTACCCAGATCTCAGATCAATTTTAGAAAACACAGCTGCATCCTTCAATTGATCAAAGAGATCATCAATTCTAGGCAAAGGATATTTATTCTTAATTGTCACCTTGTTCAATTGTCTATAGTCGATACATAACCTCATGGTACCATCTTTCTTCTTCACAAACAGCACTGGAGCTCCCCAAGGAGAAACACTGGGGCGAATGAATCCCTTATCCAACAGCTCCTGTAATTGCACTTTTAACTCTCTTAGTTCTGCTGGTGCCATTCTGTAAGGAGTAATCGAGATAGGAGTGGTACCAGGCAACAATTCAATACCAAACTCCACCTCTCTCTCAGGCGGCAATCCTGGCAACTCCTCAGGAAACACATCAGGGAACTCTACAACTGTGGCAATGCTATCAATAGGAGAACTTCTTACTCTAGTATCTATCACATGAGCAAGATAAGCTTCACATCCCTTTCTAATCAACCTCCTGGCTGCAACAGCTGAAACAAATAAGGAGGCTAACTGTTCCTGCTCATTAGATACTATCACCTCTCTACCATCACTAGTTCTCAAAGAAACAATCTTCTTTTTACAATCCACCACAGCTCCATGTCGAGATAGCCAATCCATGCCTAAAATCACATCATATTCCTTAAATGGCATCTCAATCAAATCTCCAAGGAACTCCTCACCCTGCACCCTCACTGCACTATCTCGATGCACTTTACTCACAATCACACTATGCCCTAACGGATTTGTCACCAAAACATCAAATCCTAGGGACTCAGCATGCACATAAAACACAGGCAATACAGATGCACTAATATAAGAATGGGTGGAACCCGGATCAATCAAAGCAAGTACTGCAGTATCAAATAAAGAAAAAGTACCAGCTATGACCGCCGATGCATCCGGCTGTCTCTGCATAACATACATCCTCTGGGAAGAACCAACCTCCTCCGGTCTAGTTTCCCTGGATGTAGCACCACCTCTAGAACTGAACCCTGCTCTACCACCTCGGCTGGCACCTCTGCCTCCTCTACCTCCCCTCACACTGGCTCGAGAAGCGGCAGAATCAACTGGCATAAACTCCTGTCTCTCCGGACAGTCTCTCACAAAGTGATCCGGTGACCCACACCTGAAACAAACCCCTGCAACACCAGCCTTCCAACAAGGACCACCATGTGGCCTCCCACAATGGATGCAGATAGGTAAGGTGGATCTCTGAACCATAGGGGTCGGAGCACTTGCCACTGAAACTGCAGGTCTATATCTTTGCCTTTGGAACTGCACTGATCTACCTGCTGGTCTCTGGCTCCTACTACTCCGAGGAACAAAGCTTCCTCTACCCCTCTTTGCTGAAGAAGACCCCGCCTCAAACTGAGGCCTTCTCACTCTGACCTCTTCCTCTGATGCAGCTGCAATCACTTGAGCCCTTTCTACATCTCGAGCTGCTGCCACTAGCTGGGAGAAATCGTGATATTTAGACCCGGCCACTAAGCACATGATAGAGGGTCTCAATCCCTCCTGAAACCTCCGGCATCTATCTATCTCATCAGCAATAATGCCACCAGCGTAATGACTCAATCTAATAAACTCAACCTCATATTCAGTTACAGTCTTGCTATCTTGCTTCAAGCTCAAGAACTCCATCTTCTTCATATCCTTATACTCCCTTGGAGTATACTTCAACTCAAATTCTCTCAAGAAATCAGTGTAAGACAGTGTTGGAGGATCATCCATAGAATGGGGCACCGTCTTCCACCAATCGTAGGCATCCTTCTGTAGCAAAGATCTTGCATAGTCAAACTTTTCCTCTGAGGTGGCTTGCAACTGAACAAATACTCTCTGAACTCTGTCAAGCCACTGTTCTGCCACAGCTGGATCAACTGTGCCTAAAAAATCCTCCGCTCCATATTTCCTCAGTTTATCATAATGCCTTACTGGTACTGAAGGCTGAGGGGGTGGTGGCTGTGGTTGCACAGGTGCTTGTCTCATAGCTTCCATCATATTCCTAAACCAGGCTGGCGGAACCTCATCACCTACTGGTCTATCCGACCCAGAAACAGGTGCCTCACCAGCACTATCAACCCTAGCTCCATCCTCAGGAGCAACGCTCTCCTCACTACCCTCAACCGATTGTCTCAAATGAGGATCCATCAACACCTACACTGCAAACACAAAAAAGGACACACCTTATTAAAGATCAGAGGTTGCCAATCCCAAACATATGTGTTATTTAAAACCACTTTTTAATTCAAATATTCTTTTTATAACATATTACCTAGGTTGAGAATCTCAAACCTAGGCTCTGATACCAAAACAATTGTAACACCCCCACATCCAATGCACACACACTACAACTACAACCATGTAGCATAAGTGCACCAAACATAGGGATGCTACGGTTTTCTTCAACATTCAAAACATTTAAATAGATACAATACTATTATCATTATATAATATAGAAAAGTAGATCATTTACTTTTAAAATAAAACACATTAGATATATATATACATACATATAGTTATTTCACAGCGGAAGTCATAAAATATTTACATATTTGAAAACACTTAATTCCATATTTACAAATATACAAATATGTACATTTAATCAATACTTTACAAAATATAAAAAGAGTTATACATGATTGGCAAATCTCCTTTGATCTTTAAATCTCCAAAATCAACTCTTCAATGTCTACCCTCACTCGGTCTCGAAGAGCTCTCGGGTTCGATTCTAACAGTTCTATCACCTGCGCGATTAAACACTATCGCGCTAAGCCAAGGGCTTAGTAAGATAATCATGCTAATGATATGACTTCGTGCAATGCAATGTCATTTCTCAAACCATAATATATATGTAACATCATATATGCAAAATATACCTTAGAAGTTTGGTGTAATTATTGTTGTAATTGAATTAAGTGTATTCGTGTTTTATTGGAAAGAGAAAGGAAGTGAAGAGAGAGTTTATATGTTGTACATATGTAAATATATACAACATATACACAAGTCAAAGAGGAAGTCAAAGGAAGAGATTTATTATATGATTAATTGTGTTTAAGGGATTATTTAATTATTTGTTTTTGGGTTAGAGTAAGTGGAAGAAGATATTTGAATATTTTTTTGTATTTTGCTTGGTGGAGAGGAATTTAAGGAAAAGTGGATTTGACTTTGGTTTTCTTCTTTCTTTCTTTCCTTGCCGTGGATCATTTCTTTCCTTCTCTTCTTTTTTCTTTTCTGTGTTGTCTGGCCATCAAGAACCAAGGGAGCAAGAGAGAGATTTAATCTTCCAAGTTCAAGATTGAAGATAGTTTTCAAGAGATCAAGTTGAAGGTTTAAGAGTTCTTCATTTTGGGTAAGTTCTCTCTTGATTTCTTGTGTTGTTTTTGAAGTTTAGTTTGGGTTTGTGAGTTGAAGTTGTGATGGATATGTGTTTGGTTTGATTGTGTTGTGTTTATAAGTTTTTGATTTAAGTGGTTTTGGATTTTGGGGTTGGACTGAAGAAATGAGTATGTTGATTTTTACAGATTGAGTTGTGGTTGTGTTTAGAGTTTTGATGAAGTTTGTGATTTATGTTTGTGTATGTTTTGGGGTTGTCGTAAGTTTGAGATGATTTTTGGGTATGTTTTGTTAAGTTTGTTTGAAGTGGATGTTGGTGGATAGAAGTGATTTGTTGGTTGTGGTGTTGTTTTGGCCGGAATCTAGGTTTTTGGCCTGACACGCCCAGGAGCACGTCCAGGTCCTTAGGCGTGTCGATGGTTCTGTTGCGTATTAAAGAAATGTTTTTATCTATTGTGTCTTAAAATTCTCATTTAAACCTTTAGTATTTCTTAAATTTTTATTTTACTTTAAATGTGATTTGTGTATTTTGTAAAGTATATCATTTCTATATTCGGTATACGTATGATATGATCGTATAAGCATGCTTTGTACGTATATGGGATATAGGGGTGTAACATTTATTTTGGTATCAGAGCCTAGGTTTGAGATTCTCAACCTAGGTGAAATGAAAGAAAAAGAATATTTTGACTTTAAAAGTTGGATTTTGAATAACATACATGTTTGGTATTGGCAGTCTCTGATCTTTAATAAGATGTATTCTGCTGTGTTTGCAGACATAGGTTGTGATGGATTCTCACTTACGACAGTCAGTAGAGGGTAGTGCGGAGAGTGTAGCTCCTGATGAGATTAGAGAGGGAGCTAGAGTGGATAGTGCTGGAGAGGTACCTGCTTCTGAGTCGGGGAGACCAGTTGGTGAGGAGGTTCTACCAGTTTGGCTTAGGCATGTGGTAGAGGCTTTGAGGCAAGCACCACTGCAACCACTGCCACCACCCCCACAGCCTTTGGTATCAGTGAGGCATTATGACAAATTAAGGAAATATGGAGCAGAAGATTTCTTGGGTACTATTGATCCAGCTGTGGCTGAGCAGTGGCTAGATAAAGTACAGAGAATATTTGTTCAGTTACAAGCCACACCAGAAGAAAGATTTGATTATGCAAGATCATTGTTGCAGAAGGACGCATATGATTGGTGGAAGACAGTGCCCCATGCTATGGATGACCCACATACATTGTCCTATGCTGATTTTCTAAGAGAGTTTGAATTAAAGTATACTCCAAGGGAGTATAAAGATGTGAAGAAGATGGAGTTCTTGAGCTTGAAGCAAGACAACCGATCAGTAACAGAATATGAGGTTGAGTTTATCCGGTTGAGCCATTATGCTGGGGGTATTATATCTTATGAGATAGATAGATGCAGGAGATTTGAGGAGGGATTGAGGCCCTCTATCATGTGTCTGGTAGCTGGATCTAGATATCATGATTTTTCCCAGCTTGTGGCAGCAGCTAGGAGTGTGGAGAGAGCTCAGAATATTGCAGCGGCTGCTTCTGAAGAAGAGATCAGGGTTAGAAGACCCCAGTTTGAGGTAGGGTCTTCATCTGCGAAGAGAGGTAGAGGCAGTTTTGCTCCTAGGTTCAGTAGGAGTCAGAGGCAAGCTGGTAGGTCGGTTCAGTTTCAGAGACAGAGATCGAGACCTACAGCTTCAGTAGCGAGTGCTCCTACTCCGGTAGTTCAGAGATCCACTCCACTTGTGTGTGCTCAGTGTGGTGGAACACATAGGGGTGTTTGTTGGAGGAATAGTGGACCAGCTGTGTGCTTTAGATGTGGATCTCCGGATCATTTTATTAGAGAGTGTCCAGAGATGCGAGAGCAGAGGCCAGCAGATTCTGTAGTTTCTCGACCTAGTGTCAGAGGTGGTCGAGGGGGTAGAAGTTTCAGCAGAGGGGGTGGACCTGGGTATGGTCAGAGAGGATCTTCATCCAGGGAGAGTAGACCAGATGAGGCTGGGCCTTCTCAATGAGTTTATGTGATGCAGAGGCAACCAGATGCTTCGGCAGTCATAGCTGGTACTTTTTCTTTATTTGATATTTCAGTACTTGCTTTGATTGATCCTGGATCCACACATTCATATATTAGTGCATCTGTTTTGCCTGTGTCTGAATTGCATGCTGAATCCCTAGGATTTGATGTATTGGTGACAAATCCTTTAGGGCATAGTGTGATTGTTAGCAAGGTGCACCGAGATAGTGCAGTAGTGGTGCAAGGTCAGGAGTTCCTTGGAGATTTAATTGAAATGCCTTTTAAAGCATATGAGGTGATTCTAGGCATGGATTGGTTATCTAGACATGGAGCTGTGGTAGATTGTAAAAAGAAGATTGTTACTTTGAGAACTGGTGATGGAGGAGAGGTGATAGTATCTAGAGATCAAGGACAACTAGCATCCTTGTTTGTTTCAGCTGTTGCAGCTATGAGGTTGATTAGAAAAGGGTGTGATGCTTATCTTGCTCATGTGGTGGATACTAGAGCACAGGGTTCTCAAATTGATAGTATACCCAAAGTTGCAGAGTTCCCAGATGTGTTTCCAGAGGAGTTGCCATGGTTGCCTCCTGAGAGAGAGGTGGAGTTTGGTATTGAATTATTGCCTGGTACCACTCCTATCTCTATTACTCCTTATAGAATGGCACCAGTTGAACTGAGAGAGTTAAAGGTGCAGTTGCAGGAGTTGTTGGATAAAGGATTTATTCGCCCTAGTGTTTCTCCTTGGGGAGCTACTGTGTTGTTTGTAAAGAAAAAGGATGGTACTATGAGATTGTGTATCGATTATAGGAAATTAAACAAAGTGACTATTAAAAATAAATATCATTTGCCTAGAATTGATGATCTCTTTGATCAATTGAAGGGTGCAGCAGTGTTTTCCAAGATCGATTTGAGATCAGGGTACCATCAGTTGAGGGTCAGAGCTGAAGATGTTCCTAAAACAGCCTTCCGTACCAGGTATGGGCATTATGAGTTTCTAGTTATGCCTTTTGGTTTGACGAATGCACCTGCAGCTTTTATGGATTTGATGAATAGGGTGTTTAGGCCCTTTCTGGATCAGTTTCGCGCAATGAGGAGGAACATAACAAGCATCTGCGGATTGTGTTGCAAATTTTGAGAGAGAAGCAATTGTTTGCTAAATTGTCGAAGTGTGAGTTTTGGCTTGACCAAGTAACTTTTCTCGGTCATATAGTTTCAGCAGAGGGCATTAGAGTTGATCCGAGTAAAGTTGAAGCTATTTTGAATTGGAGTCCACCAAAGTCTGTGACGGAAGTTAGAAGTTTTCTTGGTTTGGCAGGCTATTACCGACGGTTTGTGAAAGGGTTTTCTTTGATAGCTACTCCACTCACCAGATTTCTTCGAAAGGGAGTTAGATTTGTGTGGACAGACCAGTGTCAAGCTAGTTTTGAACAGTTGAAAGAAATGTTGACTCAAGCGCCGGTTCTTACTTTACCTGTGGAAGGTAAACCATATGTGATTTACAGTGATGCTTCACATAGTGGTTTGGGTTGTGTTTTGATGCAAGAAGGTAAAGTAATAGCTTATGCTTCTCGGCAGTTAAAACCGCATGAGCTCAATTCTCCGACCCATGATTTGGAGCTAGCAGCCATTGTGTTTGCATTGAAGATTTGGAGACACTATTTGTTTGGGGAGAAATGTTTCATTTATACAGACCATAAGAGTTTAAAATATTTGGGTGTCCAGAGAGAGCTCAATCTTCGACAGAGGAGATGGTTGGAGTTGATTAAAGACTACGACTGTTTGATTCATTATCATCCAGGTAAAGCAAATGTTGTTGCTGATGCCTTAAGTCGGAAGTCTTTAGCAGGTTTGACTGTGTATTCACTCTCATTGCTTATTGAGTTGAGAGCATTGCATGCCAGTTTTATATCTTGTGATGATGGTGCATTGTTGGCACAGTTGCAATTAAAACCAGTTTTGTTGGATCAGATCAAAGAGGCTCAGTGGGCTGATGAGAAAATTTAGAAGATTGTTTCAGATTGTCATAATGGGAAGAGTAAAGATTTTATTGTGAGAGGTGATGGGAGTCTTTGGTTTAAGAACAGATTGTGTGTACCTGATGATGCAAATTGAAAAGAATCATTTTAGAAGAAGCACATCAATCAATATTTGCTATGCATCCGGGTAATACAAAGATGTATCATGATTTGAAACAATATTATTGGTGGTCTGGTTTGAAGAGAGACATTGCAGATTTTGTGTCCAAATGTCTCACCTGTCAGAGGGTAAAAGCGGAGCATCAGGTTCCAACAGGATTACTTCACCCTTTGCCAGTGCCTGAATGGAAATGGGAAAGAGTGACAATGGATTTTGTGTCTGGTTTGCCATTGACACAAAGGAAACAGGATGCTATTTGGGTGATTGTTGATAGGTTGACTAAGACAGCTCATTTTCTTCCGGTTCGGATGGATTACTCTTTAGAGAGGTTAGCTGAGCTGTATATTCATGAGATTGTGAAGTTGCATGGTGTCCCAACTTCTATAGTATCTGATCGAGATCCCCGATTTACTTCAAGATTTTGGAAGAGTTTACATGGTGCTTTGGGTTCTCGATTACACTTCAGCACTGCTTTCCAATCCGCAGACAGATGGGCAGTCAGAGAGAGTGATACAGATTATCGAGGTTATGTTGAGAAGCTGTGACATTGATTTCTCTGGAAGTTGGGATAGATTCTTGCCACTTGTGGAATTTGCTTACAATAACAGTCATCAATCTAGCATTGGTATGGCACCATTCGAAGCATTGTATGGTAGACGGTGTAGGACACCTCTATGTTGGAGTGAACTTGGTGAAGATAAGATAATTGGTCTTGATTTGGTTAAAGAAACTAAGGAAAGAGTGAAAGTGATTTGAGATAGGTTGAAAACAGCTTCAGATCGACAGAAGTCTTATTCAGATTTGAAGAGGAGAGACATTGAGTATAATGTGGGAGATAAAGTATTTTTGAAAGTATCTCCTTGGAAATAGATCTTGAGGTTTTGGTCGAAAAGGGAAATTGAGTCCTCGTTTCATTGGACCGTATGAAGTTTTGGAAAGAGTTGGGCTAGTTGCTTATCGGCTTGCTTTGCCACCCGAGTTGGATAGGATCCATAATGTATTACATGTTTCTATGTTGAGAAGGTACAGGTCGGATCCATCTCATGTTTTGACAATTGAATCTATCGAAGTGAGTCCTGATCTGACATTTGAAGAAGAACCAGTTGCTATTTTGGCACGTGAAGTGAAAGAGTTAAGAAATAAGAAAGTGCCCCTTGTGAAGGTTCTATGGAAGAATCATGGAAGAGAAGAGGCAACTTGGGAGAGTGAGCAAACAATGCGAGATCAATATCCTCAGTTGTTTCAGACTTGATATCAGGTAATTTCGAGGACGAAATTTCTTTTTAGAGGGGGAAAATTGTAATATCCTAAAGTGTGCCCTAGAAGTACTGATGTAATTGTTGTGTGATTTGAATTAATGTATATGTATTATGGTAAAGGAAAAGTTTGTTTAAGGTAATGTATATGTTGTTTATATGATAATACATATAACATATACATAGGTCAAATGGGTGGTCAAGGGAAGAAGATATTTTCATTTGAGATTTGTGAAATGACTTATTAGGATAAGTTTGTTAAAGGAAATCAAAACATATGGTAGAAGGGTGTTTAGGTAATTGCTAAAGTTGATATACTTGGTGGAGATTTAAAGAGAAGTTTGACTTTGTTTCTTTGTGTTTTCTTCTTCTTTTCCTTTGTTGTTGGCCGGCTCCTCCATAGACAAGAGAAAGCAAGAGAGCAAAAGAGGATCTTGATGTTCTATGCTCAAATTGAAGGAAGATCTAAGTGATCAAGTTAGTGATTCAAGAAGTTTCATTACTTTGGTAAGTCCTCTTTTGATTTCTTTGTTTATTTGAAGTCTTGATTGAGTTTGATAGATTTTTAAGAGTGTGTTGGTTGATTTTAATATGTTTAAGAGTGTTTGATGGATTTGATCATGGATTTTATAGATGGATTGAAGAAAAGAGTAAGTTGATTGGAAGAGATGGTGTTGTGTTGGTGCTTAGAGTTTGAGATGTTATTTGTATTTTGTGTTTAATGTAAGTGTCAAGTTGTTTTGGTGTTTTTGTGAGTTTAAGTGGTTTTTGGGTATGTTTTGTTAAGTTTGTTTGAAGAGGATGTTGGTGAAAAGAAGTGTTTTATTGGGGGTTTGGTTGTTTTGGCCGGATTCTGGATTTTTGGTCTGACACGCCCGGGAGCACGTCCAGATTCTTAGGCGTGTCAATTGTGTTGGAGGCAGTAGGTGTTGCACGACTAGTAACACGCCCGTGTTATTGAGCGTGGCATAGCTACTGTGAGATTGGAAAATTGACACGGCCATGAGCACGTTCATGATATTGGACGTGTTGTTATTTTTGAGAGGCAGAAGGTATTACACGCCCAATGACACGACCATGGTTCTGAGCATGTAAAAGCTACTGTGTTGTGGAATTAGGGCACGGTCAGGGACACGCCCGTGTTGGTGAACGTGTCATGTTTAGGGTTTGCCCTAGTTTACTCTTAAATTGTTTATCTCTTGTGGATCCCTAAGCAACTGTATGTTATTATTTTTACATTAGGTTTTGAAAGAAGGTGAGTTGCCCTAATTTGGGAAGTGAAGAATCTTGGAAAAGGGAAAGTGTTTAGAGTTGTGTGAATTGTGATTGAGGTAAGTACAAACCTTGCATTGTTGCATACATTCATTTGATATGGCATTATATATATATCTAGTTAATGTTATGTTCTGCACCTTGTGAATCTTGTGCAACATAGTGTGCTATATGTGTAATGATGAATTGCTTTGATAAGAAATAAATATTATGGGTTATAATGAGACAAATGATATGATTGAATGATGATAATCTTGATGTGATGAAAAGCCATGATTGTTGGCAATGATGATGGGCATGAATTATAATTAAGGCATGTATGCCTATGAGATGATGATGCTTAATGTGTTTGGTTATGTATACTTGAAAAATGAAATGTGATCTTGTGAAATGAGACATGATGATTCAAAGGTGATGAGAAGCCATTGTGAGAGGCTATGATTATACAAATGAAATTGTTGAGGCATGATTGCCTATTGGATTATGAGATACAAATTGAGAAAGAGAATGATAAAAGATTAATGAAATATTTGTATGTTTAATATGTTATTCAGTTTCAGAGTTCTGGATTTGGGTGGCATGCCTATGAAATTATGAAAGGTAACAGTCTTGCCGGGTTGAGGATCTCTTCAATTTGAGTTGAATTGAGGTCCAAGAGATTGGGTCTGTTACACTATGAGAATTATGATTATGAAATATATGATTGGTAACAGTCTTGCCGGGTTGAGGATCTCCTCAAGCTTGTTGAGTTGATGGTCCAAGAGACTGGGTCTGTTACACTATCCATGGATAGAGATCTCTATATATGTTGCCTACGGGCTTGATTATTGTGATTATGAACCAAAGCAGCAACTCTGAATTCTGAATATCGTATTAAATACTTGTTGGGCCCTAGGTGTCTATGTTATATGGATGTCATGAATGATGTTGTAATGTTATGAGATAATGTAATGAAATGTTAGCATTACTTAAATGATGAAATGTAATATTTATGAAATATTGTATATTGAGTATGATCTTTATTGTTTGAATGTATATCATTGATATTGATATAGCATAATGGCATTATGGTTTGTACTACTGAGTTGTTGGCTCAGCGCGATTATGATTCATCGCGCAGGTGATAAAGGTGATAGAGTTGAGGCAGAGGATTCCTCTAGACATAGTTGAGTTGTTTTGATTGTGAAGAGTTGGATTAAAGCTTAAAGATCAGAGAGTCAAGCTGCCAATCATGTATTTATGTTTCATATTTTGTAATTTTTGAGGTTCAATGTATTTGTATTTGTAAATTTTGAATGTAACTTCCGTTGCATATTAAAGAAATGTTTTTATCTATTGTGTCTTAAAATTCTCATTTAAACCTTTAGTATTTCTTAAATTTTTATTTTTACTTTAAATGTGATTTGTGTATTTTGTAAAGTATATCATTTCTATATTCGGTATACGTATGATACGATCATATAAGCATGCTTTGTACGCATATGGGATATAGGGGTGTTACATTTATTTTTGGTATCAGAGCCTAGGTTTGAGATTCTCAACCTAGGTGAAATGAAAGAAAAAGAATATTTTGACTTTAAAAGTTGGTTTTTGAATAACATACATGTTTGGTATTGGCAGTCTCTGATCTTTAATAAGATGTATTCTGCTGTGTTTGCAGACATAGGTTGTGATGGATTCTCACTTACGATAGTCAGTAGAGGGTAGTGCGGAGAGTGTAGCTCCTGATGAGATTAGAGAGGGAGCTAGAGTGGATAGTGCTGGAGAGGTACCTACTTCTGAGTCGGGGAGACCAGCTGGTGAGGAGGTTCCACCAGTTTGGCTTAGGCATGTGGTAGATGTAACACCCCTTCCCGACCTACGTGTGTAAGCTGAGTAGAGGCGCCACCCTATCCTAATGTTGCTACCACTTTTACTTAGTCAAATTTTTGTTCCGATTTTTATAGAAATTTTGCCATAGTTTTGCCTAAAAATTCAATCCCAAGTGTCGACAAAACTGGTTTTTTTTTCTAATTTTTGAAAACATTTTTACACAAACCAATGCAAACAAAATCATTCTCAGTACACTTCCAATAAATCCCCCTTATAACCTCAACTACAACCTGCAAAAAGGATTTACACTTCTAGTACAAAATAAAGTAAAGGTTTATTATGAAATACAGCAGATAAAATCTTTGTTCACTATGCAACGGAAAGTAACAATATTTACAAATTCATATACATCAAAACTCAAGTTTTACAACACATAAAATTTATACATGTTTGGCAGTCAGTCTTCGATCTTAAAGCCCACTATTCAATCTTCAAAATCTAGGCTCGACTCGGCCTAGAGGAACTCTCTGGTTCTTCCTTGTCACCTGCGCGAAGAATCACATTCGCGCTAAGCCAACGGCTTAGTAAGATAAAACATGCTAATGGTATGCTTTAATGTAATGCAATGCCACATTCAACATTAATCAATCATACTCAATAACCAACATCTCATTTCATTAACTCATAACATTATTTAGGACATTCATATAACCCTGACACCTATGGGCCCAACAAGTATTTAATATGATATTCAGAGTTCAGAGTTACTGCTTTGGTTCATAGTCACAATAATCACGCCCGTAGGCAATGTATATACATGTATCTCTATCCATGGATAGTGTAACAGACCCAGTCTCTTGGATCATCAACTCAACACATATGAGGAGATCCTCAACCCGGCAAGACTGTTACAAATCATATATCTCATAGTGTAACAGACCCAGTCTCTTGGATCATCAACTCAACACATATGAGGAGATCCTCAACCCGGCAAGACTGTTACCTTTTATCATTTCTTAGGCATGCCACCCAAATCCAGAACTCTGAAACTGAATAACATATTAAACAAACAATTCATTTCCATTCTCAATTCTCATCACATTTAGGCAAACATGCCTTCTTTCTTTCAATTACATCATCTTAGCCAATAACAATGGCTTCACATTTCATTTCACAATATAACATCTCATTATTCAAGTATATATATATATATATATATCTCATCCATGATCACATTATATCTCACATAGCATCATTCATAAATATTAACATTTCATTCCACATTACTCATGAAACACATTACCATTCACAATGCACAACATAACATTGTTCAATCTCAACAATGCAATTAGGGCAAAGAACAATTGATTATAACATTCATTGATTCAAGTGTGTTTAAAGTGTTTAGGGTTAGGTTTAAGGACCAACCTACCTTTGGAGAACCAAAGCAATGCAAGAAGAACAAAGAATTAAAACCCTAACCATAAATAGTACATTCTGGTTTTAAACTCCATTTTATCCTTATTTTGAAAAATTGTATAAAATAATCTACTTGACTAAAAATTCTAAAATTTTTACAGAATTTAGTTTTGTATCTTAAAATCATCCCTTTAAAATTTCAGATCAAACTGAACACAAAATCTTGGTCAAATAGTTCACCTAACCAGACTGCCCCAATTGCCCTGCATCCTGGCAGCAGTTCTGAACTTTGTGAATTCCATAAATCAAATTCAATCAATGTGATTCCAAATTATTTTTCTCAAATACTAGACTCACTAAGCAACAACATATCCAAAATTCAATTGAATATGATTTTTCTACATTTTATTAAAAATCACGAAATATAGCTGTCCCAGTTAAGGTACCTGCTGGAACAGGTCTAATGAAAATAATTTTTCTAAACTCATAACCATTCCAAAATCGAATCAACATATTTTTCAGTCATTCTAGACTCATAGAGGCACAACATATCAAAAATTTACTTCAAGAACATTTTTCTATAATTAATTAAAAATCATACAAATCACAGCCTTTACTAATTGTAAAACAGAAACAATTTCACTAAACACAACTCTTACTCAACACAATCACTTCCAACACCTTCACCAACTCAACTTCTCATCATCAAACCAACAAACCCTAATTCCTTTCTCACACCACTTCAAAAGAATTGAAGAAATTAAAGAAAAGATCTTACCTCAAATGAAGAAATCCACAAATCTTTAACCAAAACCCTTGTTTCTTTCTTCAAAATGCTTCAAACCTCAAGATCACCTCTCTTTCTCTCTTTGTCTATGGAGAATCCGGCCACTTCAAGAAAGAAAGAAGAAAATGCACAAGTCAAACACCTTTTCTTCTTTTAATCTCCACCATGCATCTTACAAGGAAAATTACCAAAACACCCTTAACCATATAACTAACTCTTTGTCTCATATAAGCCCTTTATAGTAATTTCATTAACAACCAAAAATATCTTCTTCCACTTAACCATCACCTTGACTCTTCATTTGACCAATGTATATGTTAATTATATCATCATATAAACAACATATACATTTGTCTCTAAACCCTAAATTTCTTCTCCAAAACACATATACATATACATTCTCTTCCCATTTCTTTTCTCTTACAATTTAACACATATATGCACAAACATTCACTTTCCAATATATATATCAACAACCACAATAACAACAACATACTCAAAACTTCTAGGGCATAAATGAGGATATTACAGTAGAGGCTTTGAGGCAAGCACCAGTGCAACCACCGCCACCACCCCCACAGCCTTTGGTATTAGTAAGGCGTTATGACAAATTAAGGAAATATGGAGCAGAAGATTTCTTGGGTACTATTGATCCAGCTGTGGCTGAGCAGTGGCTAGATAAAGTACAGAGAATATTTGTTCAGTTACAAGCCACACCAGAAGAAAGATTTGATTATGCAAGATCATTGTTGCAGAAGGACGCATATTATTGGTGGAAGACAGTGCCCCATGCTATGGATGACCCACCTACATTGTGCTATGATAATTTTCTAAGAGAGTTTGAATTAAAGTATACTCCAAGGGAGTATAAAGATGTGAAGAAGATGGAGTTCTTGAGCTTGAAGCAAGACAACCGATCAGTAACAGAATATGAGGTTGAGTTTATCCGGTTGAGCCATTATGCTGGGGGTATTATATCTTATGAGATAGATAGATGCAGGAGATTTGAGGAGGGATTGAGGCCCTCTATCATGTGTCTGGTAGCTGGATCTAGATATCATGATTTTTCCCAGCTTGTGGCAGCAGCTAGGAGTGTGGAGAGAGCTCAGAATATTGCAGCGGCTGCTTCTGAAGAAGAGATCAGTGCTAGAAGACCCCAGTTTGAGGCAGGGTCTTCATCTGCGAAGAGAGGTAGAGGCAGTTTTGCTCCTAGGTTCAGTAGGAGTCAGAGGCAAGCTGGTAGGTCTGTTCAGTTTCAGAGACAGAGATCGAGACCTACAGCTTCAGTAGGGAGTGCTCCTACTCCGGTAGTTCAGAGATCCACTCCACTTGTGTGTGCTCAGTGTGGTGGAACACATAGGGGTGTTTGTTGGAGGAATAGTGGACCAGCTGTGTGCTTTAGATGTGGGTCTCCGGATCATTTTATTAGAGAGCGTCCAGAGATGCGAGAGCAGAGGCCAACAGATTCTGCAGTTTCTCGACCTAGTGTCAGAGGTGGTCGAGGGGGTAGAAGTTTCAGCAGAGGGGGTAGACCTGGGTATGGTCAGAGAGGATCTTCATCCAGGGAGAGTAGACCAGATGAGGCTGGGCCTTCTCAATGAGTTTATGTGATGCAGAGGCAACCAGATGCTTCGACAGTCATAGCTGGTACTTTTTCTTTATTTGATATTTCAGTACTTGCTTTGATTGATCCTGGATCCACACATTCATATATTAGTGCATCTGTTTTGCCTGTGTCTGAATTGCATGCTGAATCCCTAGGATTTGATGTATTGGTGACAAATCCTTTAGGGCATAGTGTGATTGTTAGCAAGGTGCACCGAGATAGTGCAGTAGTGGTGCAAGGTCAGGAGTTCCTTGGAGATTTAATTGAAATGCCTTTTAAGGAATATGATGTGATTCTAGGCATGGATTGGTTATCTAGACATGGAGCTGTGGTAGATTGTAAAAAGAAGATTGTTACTTTGAGAACTGGTGATGGAGGAGAGGTGATAGTATCTAGAGAGCAAGGACAACTAGCATCCTTGTTTGTTTCAGCTGTTGCAGCTAGGAGGTTGATTAGAAAAGGGTGTGATGCTTATCTTGCTCATGTGGTGGATACTAGAGCACGGGGTTCTCAAATTGATAGTATACCCACAGTTACAGAGTTCCCAGATGTGTTTCCAGAGGAGTTGCCAGGGTTACCTCCTGAGGGAGAGGTGGAGTTTGGTATTGAATTATTGCCTGGTACCACTCCTATCTCTATTACTCCTTATAGAATGGCACCAGCTGAACTGAGAGAGTTAAAGGTGCAGTTGCAGGAGTTGTTGGATAAAGGATTTATTCGCCCTAGTGTTTCTCCTTGGGGAGCTCCTGTGTTGTTTATAAAGAAAAAGGATGGTACTATGAGATTGTGTATCGATTATAGGAAATTGAACAAAGTGACTATTAAAAATAAATATTCTTTGCCTAGAATTGATGATCTCTTTGATCAATTAAAGGGTACAGCAGTGTTTTCCAAGATCGATTTGAGATCAGGGTACCATCAGTTGAGGGTCAGAGCTGAAGATGTTCCTAAAACAGCCTTCCGTACTAGGTATGGGCATTATGAGTTTCTAGTTATGCCTTTTGGTTTGACGAATGCACCTGCAGCTTTTATGGATTTGATGAATAGGGTGTTTAGGCCCTATCTGGATCAGTTTCGCGCAATGAGGAGGAACATAACAAGCATCTGCGGATTGTGTTGCAAATTTTGAGAGAGAAGCAATTGTTTGCTAAATTGTCGAAGTGTGAATTTTGGCTTGACCAAGTAACTTTTCTCGGTCTTATAGTTTCAGCAGAGGGTATTAGAGTTGATCCGAGTAAAGTTGAAGCTATTTTGAATTGGAGTCCACCAAAGTCTGTGACGGAAGATAGAAGTTTTCTTGGTTTGGCAGGCTATTACCGACGGTTTCTGAAAGGGTTTTCTTTGATAGCTACTCCACTCACCAGATTGCTTCGAAAGGGAGTTAGATTTGTGTGGACAGACCAGTGTCAAGCTAGTTTTGAATAGTTGAAAGAAATGTTGACTCAAGCGCCGGTTCTTACTTTACCTGTGGAAGGTAAACCATATGTGATTTACAGTGATGCTTCACATAGTGGTTTGGGTTGTGTTTTGATGCAAGAAGGTAAAGTAATAGCTTATGCTTCTCGGCAGTTAAAACCGCATGAGCTCAATTCTCCGACCCATAATGGGAAGAGTAAAGATTTTATTGTGAGAGGTGATGGGAGTCTTTGGTTTAAGAACAGATTGTGTGTACCTAATGATGCAAATTTGAAAAGAATCATTTTAGAAGAAGCACATCAATCAATATTTGCTATGCATCCGGGTAATACAAAGATGTATCATGATTTGAAACAATATTATTGGTGGTCTGGTTTGAAGAGAGACATTGCAGATTTTGTGTCCAAATGTCTCACCTGTCAGAGGGTAAAAGCGGAGCATCAGGTTCCAATAGGATTACTTCACCCTTTGTCAGTGCCTGAATGGAAATGGGAAAGAGTGACAATGGATTTTGTGTCTGGTTTGCCATTGACACAAAGGAAACAGGATGCTATTTGGGTGATTGTTGATAGGTTGACTAAGACAGCTCATTTTCTTCCGGTTCGGATGGATTACTCTTTAGAGAGGTTAGCTGAGCTGTATATTCATGAGATTGTGAAGTTGCATGGTGTCCCAACTTCTATAGTATCTGATCGAGATCCCCGATTTACTTCAAGATTTTGGAGGAGTTTACATGGTGCTTTGGGTTCTCGATTACACTTCAGCACTGCTTTCCATCCGCAGACAGATGGGCAGTCAAAGAGAGTGATACAGATTATCGAGGATATGTTGAGAAGCTGTGTCATTGATTTCTCTGGAAGTTGGGATAGATTCTTGCCACTTGTGGAATTTTCTTACAATAACAGTCATCAATCCAGCATTGGTATGGCACCATTCGAAGCATTGTATGGTAGACGGTGTAGGACACCTCTATGTTGGAGTGAACTTGGTGAAGGTAAGATAATTGGTCTTGATTTGGTTAAAGAAACTGAGGAAAGAGTGAAAGTGATTCAAGATAGGTTGAAAACAGCTTCAGATCGACAGAAGTCTTATTCAGATTTGAAGAGGAGAGACATTGAGTATAATGTGGGAGATAAAGTATTTTTGAAAGTATCTCCTTGTAAAAAGATCTTGAGGTTTGGTCGGAAAGGGAAATTGAGTCCTCGTTTCATTGGACCATATGAAGTTTTGGAAAGAGTTGGGCCAGTTGCTTATCGGCTTGCTTTGCCACCTGAGTTGGATAGGATCCATAATGTATTCCATGTTTCTATGTTGAGAAGGTACAGGTCGGATCCATCTCATGTTTTGACAATTGAATCTATCGAAGTGAGTCCTGATCTGACATTTGAAGAAGAACCAGTTGCTATTTTGGCACGTGAAGTGAAAGAGTTAAGAAATAAAAAAGTGCCCCTTGTGAAGGTTCTATGGAAGAATCATGGAAGAGAAGAGGCAACTTGGAAGAGTGAGCAAACAATGCGGGATCAATATCCTCAGTTGTTTCAGACTTGATATCAGGTAATTTCGAGGACGAAATTTCTTTTTAGAGGGGGAGAATTGTAATATCCTAAAGTGTGCCCTAGAAGTACTGATGTAATTGTTGTGTGATTTGAATTAATGTATATGTATTATGGTAAAGGAAAAGTTTGTTTAAGGTAATGTATATGTTGTTTATATGATAATATATATAACATATACATAGGTCAAATGTGTGGTCAACGGAAGAAGATATTTTCATTTGAGATTTGAGAAATGACTTATTAGGATAAGTGTGTTAAAGGAAATCAAAACATATGGTAGAAGGGTGTTTAGGTAATTGCTAAAGTTGATATACTTGGTGGAGATTTAAAGAGAAGTTTGACTTTGTTTCTTTGTGTTTTCTTCTTCTTTTCCTTTGTTGTTGGCCGGCTCCTCCATAGACAAGAGAAAGCAAGAGAGCAAAAGAGGATCTTGATGTTCTATGCTCAAATTGAAGGAAGATCTAAGTGATCAAGTTGGTGATTCAAGAAGTTTCATTACTTTGGTAAGTCCTCTTTTGATTTCTTTGTTTATTTGAAGTCTTGATTGAGTTTGATAGATTTTTAAGAGTGTGTTGGTTGATTTTAATATGTTTAAGACTGTTTGATGGATTTGATCATGGATTTTATAGATGGATTGAAGAAAAGAGTAAGTTGATTGGAAGAGATGGTGTTGTGTTGGTGCTTAGAGTTTGAGATGTTATTTGTATTTGGTGTTTAATGTAAGTGTGAAGTTGTTTTGGTGTTTTTGTGAGTTTAAGTGGTTTTTGGGTATGTTTTGTTAAGTTTGTTTGAAGAGGATGTTGGTGAAAAGAAGTGTTTTATTGGGGGTTTGGTTGTTTTGGCCGGATTCTGGATTTTTGGTCTGACACGCCCGGGAGCACGTCCAGATTCTTAGGCGTGTCAATTGTGTTCGAGGCAGTAGGTGTTGCACGACCAGTAACACGCCCGTGTTATTGAGCATGGCATAGCAACTGTGAGATTGGAAAATTGACACAGTCATGAGCACGTTCATGATATTGGACGTGTTGTTATTTTTGAGAGGCAAAAGGTATTACACGCCCAATGACACGACCGTGGTTCTGAGCGTGTAAAAGCTACTGTGTTGTGGAATTAGGGCACGGTCAGGGACACGCCCGTGTGGGTGAACGTGTCATGTTATGGGTTTGCCCTAGTTTACTCTTAAATTGTTTATCTCTTGTGGATCCCTAAGCAAGTGTATGTTATTATTTTTGGATTAGGTTTTGAAAGAAGGTGAGTTGCCCTAATTTGGGAAGTGAAGAATCTTGGAAAAGGGAAAGTGTTTAGAGTTGTGTGAATTGTGATTGAGGTAAGTACCAACCTTGCATTGTTGCATACATTCATTTGATATGGCATTATATATATATATCTAGTTAATGTTATGTTTTGCACCTTGTGAATCTTATGCAACATAGTGTGCTATATGTGTAATGATGAATTGCTTTGATAAGAAATAAATATTATGGGTTATAATGAGATAAATGATATGATTGAATGATGATAATCTTCATGTGATGAAAAGCCATGATTGTTGGCAATGATGATGGGCATGAATTATAATTAAGGCATGTATGCCTATGAGATGATGATGTTTAATGTTTTTGGTTATGTATACTTGAAAAATGAAATGTGATCTTGTGAAATGAGACATGATGATTCAAAGGTGATGAGAAGCCATTGTGAGTGGCTATGATTATACAAATGAAATTGTTGAGGCATGATTGCCTATTGGATTATGAGATACCAATTGAGAAAGAGAATAATAAAAGATTAATGAAACAATTGTATGTTTAATATGTTATTCAGTTTCAGAGTTCTGGATTTGGGTGGCATGCCTATGAAATTATGAAAGGTAACAGTCTTGCCGGGTTGAGGATCTCTTCAATTTGAGTTGAATTGAGGTCCAAGAGACTGGGTCTGTTACACTATGAGAATTGTGATTATAAAATATATGATTGGTAACAGTCTTGCCGGGTTGAGGATCTCCTCAAGCTTGTTGAGTTGATGGTCCAAGAGAATGAGTCTGTTACACTATCCATGGATAGAGATCTCTATATATGTTGCCTACGGGCTTGATTATTGTGATTATGAACCAAAGCAGCAACTCTGAATTCTGAATATCGTATTAAATACTTGTTGGGCCCATAGGTGTCTATGTTATATGGATGTCATGAATGATGTTGTAATGTTATGAGATAATGTAATGAAATGTTAGCATTACTTAAATGATGAAATGTAATATTTATGAAATATTGTATATTGAGTATGATCTTTATTGTTTGAATGTATATCATTGATATTGATATAGCATAATGGCATTATGGTTTGTACTACTGAGTTGTTGGCTCAGCGCGATTATGATTCATCGCGCAGGTGATAGAGGTTGTTGTCCCAAGATGGCAACCAAGAGGGGGGGTGAATTGGTTTCCTCAAGAAATAATGACAATTTAAAAAACTCAACAAACAAGAAATGCGGAATATAAAGATTGTTGAGAAATGAAGGAAGAAAGAACACACAAGATTTATAGTGGTTCGGATTTACTTCAATCCTACATCCACTTCCTTAACAACTTGTTAAGGTTCCACTAGACTTTGAAGTTTTTACAAGCTCACTTCCAACTTTGTTGTTTTCACAAGTTCACACCTAACTTTACAAGTGTTTTTCTAAGGCTCACACTTACAACCCAATCAAGAGTTTTACAAGGCTCACTCTCACAACCTAACAAGAGTTTTACAAGGCTTACTCTCACAACCCAAGTGTTTCCCAAGCTTACACTCAAACTTATACAATGGTGTTTTCAAATGCTAACACCTAACATACATTACAATTCAAATGTAAGTTTAAGTAATAGAAAATTTGTTGCTTGGCTATCAAAATCTGATTTCTTGCTTGCTCTCTTTTCTTTTCTCAGAGAGACATTGTATTTATAGCCAATGTGGTCTTACTAGCCGTTATAGACATTAAGAATAATGTATTGGTAGATTAGACCTTCTTTACTTAAACTGCCCGAAGCACTTCGCGGTCGCCCTTCATGCAAGGATGGTCGCGCTCATGCTTCTCGCGGTCGTCCTTTAACAGGGGACGGTCGCTACTTTTGAAAAGACTTCAACGGTCGAATTTTAGTGCTCTGCAGCTGGAATCTTGCCCACGATGTGTTTGTCGGACCGTTTCTTGCCCATGCTGTATTTGTCGGGACGGTCGCGCCAAGCAGAGGTGCGGTCGCCCTTTTTGAATATTGAAGTGGGTTTACAACGGTCATGTCACGTGTCACTTTCTGACAGAGCAAAAGAGATGTCCGCCATAATTTGAATCTTCGCGGTCGCCCTTGGTAGCTTTTCGCGGTCGAACTCACATACTCGCGTCGAGCTTCTGGACGCACCTGAGGACGCGAACACTACTGTCTCTTTGAGCAATTTCTTCTTGAATTGTTGGGCGGTCGCGACTCTGAATGGGGCGGTCGCTAAAGTGATAAGCGAGGTCGAGTTATTCACCGTTCTTGTCACCGCGAACCTTACTGTGATTGTAATGATTTAAGTTCCTTGAGTAGCGGTCGTGCAAATATTCGGACGGTCGCTATGCTGTAGGAGCGGTCGCGACTGAGGTCGAACTTCTGACCGCGAAACCTACTGTGACAAGGTTTCATTCTGTAATTGCTTGGAGCGGTCGTATTTAGGTGATGTGCGACCGCGAGAATTGTTCTGTTCACCTTTAATTGAAGCAACCTAATCCTGCAACAAGATTTCTCAAACACAAGTTAAATAGATCATCCATTTGAGTTGTCAAGGATCAAAATTAAGATCATTTGTCTAACAATCTCCCCCATTTTGACTTTGACAATTCAAATGGAATGATGAGAAAAATAATAAGTCTAAAATGCTCCCCCTTAACATATGCAACAATCATGGTTAAGAGCATTTGTGATTTAGTAGTTTATCTTGGTGCAAACATTTTTCTCCCATAAACATTTTTTCTTATTTGCAAATGTTCAATAAATTTCAACAAGAAATTAACTCCCCCATAAACATTTTTCCCTAATTTGCAAATGTTCAAACAGATTGTTCTTATTTCTCCCCCATAATTTTATTGACATTCCATTTATACCACATTCCATTTTGGTATTTTCTCTCCCCCATTGGCATAGGCAAAATGAAATAAATGTTAAGCAAAAATATTAACAAAGCAAATGAAAGGAAATATAAACATTATATAGATTGAAGTGGAGGAAAATACAAAACAGAAAGCAAATTAGCAAACATATGAAAATGCAAGCAAAAACAGACTAAAGCTAAGCTATTCTGAGTCATCATCTAACTCTAACTCTTCTTCAACTAAAGGAGCTTTCCCCTTATCTTGAGGTGCAACAGAGGCAGAGCTAGTGCTAATGGACTCTTCTTCTTCAGCAACGCTTTGGGTGTGATCACTTATATCCCAATCTTCAAGATTGCATTGAGGCAAGTCCAATTTGCCTTGCATGTCATAAAGATCATGGTGCATGTGGGATATAAGGTCTATCCTTTTGTTCAAGTGCTGGAATCTCTTGGAGACACTCTTCTTGAACTTAGAGAGTTTCCTTGAGAGAGTCTTGATAGCTTGGAGGATGAGTTGTGTGGAGGATGAAGCAGTTTCTTTAGCAGCTTTTGATGAAGTTGCTTTTGGAGGTAATTCTACTGCAACTTCTACAGAATCTCCCTCTTCCTCAATTGTATACCTTGGCCTTTTCTTTTGTTTGTCCATAACACCTTTCTTGCCAAAGGAGTATACATAAGATCCTTCTATCTTTCTTACACATCCAGCATGCTCTAAGTAATCTATTGTGATAGCATTGGAGGCAAGAGTGAAAGGGTTTCTCAAAGTGGCTAAGTTCAATTCATTCAGAAGGTTTAGGTGCCTAGCTATTTGAGTAACTTGAGAGGATAGGAAGAAGGTACCAGTTCTTGTAATAGCATGATGAAAGAAGGTGTCTATCAAGAACTTGGTGGAGTTTATTTTGATGTTATGGGTGAAAGCATACAAAAAGATGAGGTCTCTTTTGGTGACTTTCTCATTTCCATCTGCTCTTTGGTGGATGGTATAAGTGATAATCCTATGGAGCATCCAGTGGGTGAGAGTTTTGATATGTCTGGCTTTGGATTCTTTTTCAAAGGAAGTTTCAATGGAAATTTCTTGCCAGAAATCAGAAAGGGTTCGGTTGGAGAACATTTGGTCATTGTAAGAGGTTATACCTTCAGAAGGGAAGTTCCAAATGCTACCAAAATCTTCTAGAGATAGGGCTTGGTATTGATCAAAGAGCTTAAATCTAACTCCATACCACCCTAGTGCAGAATTTGCACTCTTTTCTATTTGAAGAGACATCAGAAATTCTTTGCTAAGACTAGAGTAGCCTACCTCTTCTGGAAAGACAAATTTTTCCCATCCAAGGACATCCAACAATCCTTCAATTTCGTCCTTGATGGTCAAGGCAGACAGCATCCCACCAAAAGGTGATTTGGTGCCTTCAACCTTCTTTTTCTTAAGCATAGCATACCTAATGTCTTCCTCAGAGGTTTGATGATGAGGTTTGTGAATTTTTTCACCCCTTTTTGACTGTGGAGGAGATGGAGGTTCAACAATAGGTTCTCTAATAGTGATTCCTGGAACTCTCTTAGCTTGACCCTTAATTTTGGAAGTGGTTTTTCTTTTGGGAGCCATTGAAACAGAAAGAACAGATGAGAGCAGGAAAACAGAGGTTCAATTGAATGACAGATGATGATGAGTAGATTTTAGGGTTTCAGAAAGTTTTCAGAAGCAAAATATCAAAGAAAATGATTTATTATGCTCTTAAATAGATGAAATAACGAAAATAGCCGTTTATGACTGTTGAAAATCAAGAATTGCGACCTGTCACACAGCCAACGGTTATAAATTTTCGAGCAGAGTGTACAGGGTGCGGTCGCAGATTTAATAAGGTGCGATCGCGACATGGGGTACAGCGTCCATTATTATGATCAGTTCGCTCGCGAGTGAAGAAAACAACTGTAACGGTCGAAACTTTTCAAATTGGTGCGGTTGCGCACAAATTTTCTCGACCGCGCTCAGAGTCATTAGTTTGAATGAAACTGACAGACAGGATAGCGACCGCTAAAGAATACCGGAGCGACCGCGACATACTTAAAAATGAAAGATTCAAGGAAAGATGGAAAATATTTCTATTGTGTTAAGAAACATTAAATTCATGCACATAGAAACCTTATTGATAGGCAATTAATTCAGAGTGTTTCCATCAATCATTCCTAAATTAAGTTTAATAAAATTAAGTCTATCTTCATTCAAGGGTTTTGTAAAGACATCCGCAAGTTGATTTTGTGTTTCAATAAATTCTAGAATTATGTTCTGATTTTGCACATTTTCCCTTAAAAAATGATGTCTAATATCTATATGCTTGGACCTAGAATGTTGTATAGGATTCTTAGACAAATTTATAGCACTAGTGTTGTCACATTTAATGGAAATATTGTTAAAAACTTTACCATAGTCAAGCAGTTGTTGTTTCATCCATAATACTTGTGTGCAACAAAAACAAGCTGCAACATATTCAGCTTCCGTTGTGGATAAAGCAACTGATGCTTGTTTCTTACTATGCCAAGAAACTAAACAATTACCAAGAAAGTGACATGCTCCTGTTGTGCTTTTTCTATCTAAGATACTACCAGCATAATCTGCATCTGAAAATCCTATAATATGAAATGATGTGTTCTTTGGATACCAAAGTCCTAAATGTATTGTACCACTCAAATATTTCAAGATTCTCTTTGTGGCATTCAAGTGTGATTCTTTAGGACAGGTTTGAAATCTAGCACATAGACATACACTGTACATTATATCAGGCCTAGATGCGGTTAAGTAAAGTAGTGATCCGATGATACCTCGATATTTCTTCTCATCTACTGCTTTACCATTGTCATCTTTACCTAATTTCAATGATGTGCTCATAGGAGTTTTGCTAGTTTTGCAGCCATCCATTCCAAATTTCTTGATGAGTTCTTTTGTATATTTGGATTGGTTGATGAAGATCCCATCTTTACATTGCTTGACTTGTAGTCCAAGGAAGAACTTGAGTTCACCCATCATGCTCATTTCAAATTCCCTGGTCATACAAGAAGCAAATTCTTTGCACAAGGCTTCATTAGTAGCTCCAAATACTATGTCATCCACATAAATTTGTACAATCAAAATATTGTGCTTATCCTTTTTAACAAAAAGAGTTGTGTCTACTTTTCCTTTTGAAAAACCATTTTCAAGCAAATATGCACTAAGTTTATCATACCAAGCTCTAGGTGCTTGCTTTAATCCATATAAAGCTTTGGTAAGTTTGAAAACATGATCAGGAAATTTGTAGTTTTCAAAACCAGGAGGTTGTTCAACATAAACTTCTTCATTTATGAGTCCATTTAGAAATGCACTTTTAACATCCATTTGATAAAGCTTAAAATTCATATGACATGCAAAAGCAAGTAATATTCTAATAGCTTCTAATCTGGCTACTGGAGCAAAGGTTTCATCATAGTCAATACCTTCTTCTTGATTATAACCTTTGGCTACCAATCTTGCTTTATTTCTAATAATGTGACCATTTTCATCAAGCTTATTCCTATAAATCCATTTGCATCCTATTATAGAATGATCTATAGGTCTAGGAGTAAGTTGCCAAACATTTTTTCTTTCAAATTGATTAAGTTCATCATGCATTGCAGTTATCCAATTTTCATCATTTAAAGCTTCCTCAATAGTTTTTGGTTCAATTTGAGAAACAAAAGCAACATTAACATCAATATGATTAATTCTAGATCTAGTAGTTACTCCCTTTGATGTTTCTCCAATGATGAGTTCCTTTGGATGATCTTTCTTGTATTGCCAATCCTTAGGTAGATCTTGAGCCTTTTCTTCAAGTTGATTGATCTTTGGAGCATCAATAGATTCAAGAGGTTCAAGAGTGCCTGCAGGGTCATTGAAAGTAATACCTTTCTTTTGATCAAGTTTAGATGATTCATCAAATACAACATGCATTGATTCTTCTATAACTAGAGTTTTCATATTAAATACTCTATATGCTTTGCTATATGATGAATATCCTAAGAATATGCCTTCATCTGATTTGGATGAGAATTTTCCAAGATTATCCTTGGTATTCAATATGAAGCATTTGCATCCAAATACTCTAAAATATCCAATTCTGGGTATTCTTCCATTCCATAGCTCATAAGAAGTTTTATTAGTTAAATGCCTTTTATAAACACGATTTGCAATGTAACAAGCTGTATTAACGGCTTCCGCCCAAAAATAAGATGGTAAATCATATTCATTGAGCATTGTCCTAGCCATTTCGATTAAAGTTCTATTTTTCCTTTCAACTACACCATTTTGCTGTGGAGTTCTAGGAGCAGAAAAATTGTGTGAAATGCCAAGTTCATTGCAAAAGTTTTCAAAGTTTTCATTTTCAAATTCTTTGCCATGATCACTTCTAATAGATGTGATCACATATCCTTTTTCATTTTGAACTCTTTTTGCAAAGGTTTTGAAGTAATTAAAGGCTTCATTCTTTTGAGCTAAGAAATTAACCCATGTGAATCTAGAGTAGTCATCAACAAGAACAAATGCATATGATTTGCCTCCTAAGCTTGTAACTCTATTTGGTCCAAACAAGTCTAAATGAATGAGCTCTAAAGGTCTAGAGGTGCTTATAACACACTTTGATTTAAATGAGCTTTTATGTTGCTTACCATGTTGACAAGGTTCACAAATTCTGTCTTTATCATATTTTATCTTAGGTAAGCCATCAACTAAATTCTCATTACAAATATATTTCAATTGATCCATACCAGCATGTCCTAGTCTTCTATGCCATAACCATGCATCATTATTAGTGGACATTAAACATGTATGATTTGAATGTATGCTGACATTATAAGTGTTGTTTGTTCTAGTGCCTTTAAATATGATAATATCATTTGAATTCGTGATCTTGCATTCTTTGGAATCAAACTTGACAAAGTATGCTTTATCACAAAGTTGACTAACACTTAGCAGGTTATGTTTCAAACCATCAACAAGCCATACATCTTTAATTAAATCCTTACCAATAGAACCAATGGAGCCAACACCAAGAATTTTTCCTTTAGCATTGTTTCCAAAAGTTACATGACCTCCATGCTTGTAGGTAATACTTGTAAAGAGCTTTGCATTTCCAGTCATATGCCTTGAGCATCCACTATCCACAAGCCATGTGCTTTCATTGGTAGTAGATTTTAGGCATACCTGCAAGCCAATTGTGATCATCCTTTTTTAGGTACCCACATATAGTTGGGTCCTTGATGGTTAGTAGAAAGAGTGCCTTCTAAATTGAGATGAGCTTTTCTTATATAACAATAGAAATTTTTGTGACCAAATTTCATGCAATATGTGCATTGCCATGGTATCCTATGTTTCTGCATTTTTCTTTTTGCATTATACATACAACTACAAGTATGTGATTTCTTTTGTACAAGTTTAGTAAACAACAATGCATAATTGTTTTTGGCTTTATCTCCTAGTGAACCGTAAGAAGTTCTTTTAGACTTGGTGCAAGCATCTTTGATATGAACATCAGAAATTTTAGTTGTAGATGCTTTCACAAAAGTTGGTTTACTAGGTGCAATGTTGGTTGAGCCATTGAATCCTAATCCATATTTCAAGGAAGGTGATCTTTGATTATTAATTAATGTGTTCAATGCTTCCTTTCCTTTATGAAATCTGGAAATTGATTCTTTTAGTTCTTTTAGTTCATGCTTCAAAGTTTCATTCTCTTTAATCACTTTTTCTAAGTCATGTGAGTTTTTATTTAACTCTCCTATTGTATTCATCAAGTGTTCATTTGAGGTTTTCAATTCTAAGGTAGAATTCTTTAAGCATATAAAATCTTTTTCTAACTTAGAGTTTTTCTCTTTATAGAGCATCATTTTAGAGAAATATTTTTCAATTTTAAAATTCATGTGCTCAATCAAATCACTATCATCTATATCATTTATATCATCATGTGCTACAAGATCAAAAGATTGAGTACTTACCTCATTGGAGTCATCTTCAATAGCCATAAGACACAGATTTGCAATTCCTTCTTCTTCTTCTTCCTCACTTGAAGAAGAGTCATCCCATGTGGCTTTGAGAGACTTTTTCTTTTCTTTATCCCATTTCCTTTTGTTCTTTAATTTGTAGCAATCTGATTTGATGTGACCAGTTTTTCCACATTCATAGCACTTTACCTCATTTTTCTTTTCTTTATCTTTGAAGGAGAATTTTGGAGGTGTACCTTTGTTTGCTTGTAATCTTTTCTTCCTTTTCCATTCATTGATTCTTTTAGAGAACATTGTCATTTCATCTTCATCATCAGTACCTTCATTGCTTGAGCTCTCAGCTTCTTTGATTGCTTTGAGTGCAATTGGTTTTCTCTTTTCTTTCTCACCTTGATCTTCTTCTTTCTCACTGTGTAGCTCAAATGTGAGTAATTTTCCAACTAGCTCGTCGGTTCTTAATGTGCTGAGATCATGAGCTTCTTCTATGGATGATACTTTGGATTCAAAGTTCTTTCTAGCTCTTAGGGCTCTCAAGATTTTGCTGTTTACATCACCTTGATCATATACCTTGCCATACTTCTTTAGTTCATTGACAATTGCAAGTAAGCGATTGGTCATGTCGGTGACATTTTCATTTGGTTTCATCTTGAATAGCTCATATTCATGAACATGCATTTGTTTTTTGGTAAATCTCACTTGAGTCGTACCTTCATGGTAGTTTTCAAGTGTTTTCCAAATGCAATGTGCACAAGTTAAATGTTGAACTCTTCCGCCTTCTTCCCTTGAAATGGAATTCATCAAGATGGAAGCAGCTCTATTGTTCTTGAATCGATCTCTGACATTGCTAGTTGACCATTGAGCTTTGGGAAGTGGAACTTGAATACCGTCAACTTCGTGGGTAGGAGATTTCCATTCATTTTCCACGAAATCCCATAGTTCAATCCCTTCACTATCTAGAAACAAATACATTTTGTGTTTCCAGTATGAATAATCAGTTCCATCAAAGTAGGGTCTAAGAATAGAATTAAGATTTCCATGAGAGCTTAATGAAGAAGAAGTTGCCATAGTGGATCAGATTTCACAATTAAGTTTAAGAAATCTAAGGGCTCTAATACCAATTGTTATCCCAAGATGGCAACCAAGAGGGGGGGTGAATTGGTTTCCTCAAGAAATAATGACAATTTAAAAAACTCAACAAACAAGAAATGCGGAATATAAAGATTGTTGAGAAATGAAGGAAGAAAGAACACACAAGATTTATAGTGGTTCGGATTTACTTCAATCCTACATCCACTTCCTTAACAACTTGTTAAGGTTCCACTAGACTTTGAAGTTTTTACAAGCTCACTTCCAACTTTGGTGTTTTCACAAGTTCACACCTAACTTTACAAGTGTTTTTCTAAGGCTCACACTTACAACCCAATCAAGAGTTTTACAAGGCTCACTCTCACAACCTAACAAGAGTTTTACAAGGCTTACTCTCACAACCCAAGTGTTTCCCAAGCTTACACTCAAACTTATACAATGGTGTTTTCAAATGCTAACACCTAACATACATTACAATTCAAATGTAAGTTTAAGTAATAGAAAATTTGTTGCTTGGCTATCAAAATCTGATTTCTTGCTTGCTCTCTTTTCTTTTCTCAGAGAGACATTGTATTTATAGCCAATGTGGTCTTACTAGCCGTTATAGACATTAAGAATAATGTATTGGTAGATTAGACCTTCTTTACTTAAACTGCCCGAAGCACTTCGCGGTCGCCCTTCATGCAAGGATGGTCGCGCTCATGCTTCTCGCGGTCGTCCTTTAACAGGGGACGGTCGCTACTTTTGAAAAGACTTCAACGGTCGAATTTTAGTGCTCTGCAGCTGGAATCTTGCCCACGATGTGTTTGTCGGACCGTTTCTTGCCCATGCTGTATTTGTCGGGACGGTCGCGCCAAGCAGAGGTGCGGTCGCCCTTTTTGAATATTGAAGTGGGTTTACAACGGTCATGTCACGTGTCACTTTCTGACAGAGCAAAAGAGATGTCCGCCATAATTTGAATCTTCGCGGTCGCCCTTGGTAGCTTTTCGCGGTCGAACTCACATACTCGCGTCGAGCTTCTGGACGCACCTGAGGACGCGAACACTACTGTCTCTTTGAGCAATTTCTTCTTGAATTGTTGGGCGGTCGCGACTCTGAATGGGGCGGTCGCTAAAGTGATAAGCGAGGTCGAGTTATTCACCGTTCTTGTCACCGCGAACCTTACTGTGATTGTAATGATTTAAGTTCCTTGAGTAGCGGTCGTGCAAATATTCGGACGGTCGCTATGCTGTAGGAGCGGTCGCGACTGAGGTCGAACTTCTGACCGCGAAACCTACTGTGACAAGGTTTCATTCTGTAATTGCTTGGAGCGGTCGTATTTAGGTGATGTGCGACCGCGAGAATTGTTCTGTTCACCTTTAATTGAAGCAACCTAATCCTGCAACAAGATTTCTCAAACACAAGTTAAATAGATCATCCATTTGAGTTGTCAAGGATCAAAATTAAGATCATTTGTCTAACAGAGGTGATAGAGTTGAGGCGGAGGATTCCTCTAGACATAGTTGATTTGTTTTGATTGTGAAGAGTTGGATTAAAGCTTAAAGATCAGAGAGTCAAGCTGCCAATCATGTATATATATTTCATATTTTGTAATTTTTGAGGTTCAATGTATTTGTATTTGTAAATTTTGAATGTAACTTCCGTTGCATATTAAAGAAATGTTTTTATATATTGTGTCTTAAAATTCTCATTTAAACCTTTAGTATTTCTTAAATTTTTATTTTTACTTTAAATGTGATTTGTGTATTTTGTAAAGTATATCATTTCTATATTCGGTATACGTATGATACGATCGTATAAGCATGCTTTGTACGTATATGGGATATAGGGGTGTTACAACATCATTATAGCTACCACCAATGGTTTCACATATCATCATTAGGGTATTACATAACCAATTGCATTATATCATTACATATTTCACATATGCAAATCATAGCATTTATCAAATGTATCAACAATGTAATAGATTACTTAACACATTTACAACTAAATGTGTTAAGTTTCAAAGTCGTGTAAATGCATACAACCATGTAAGGTTTGTACTTACCTCTAAGAGCAACTCACACCAATTCCAAACTCCTCTTCCAAGAATCCTTAAACACTTGGATTAGGGCAACTCAAACTCTTCAAAACCAAAGGTAATTATACACACTCACTTAGTGATACACTTAAGAAAATAAGATCAAGAACCAACTAGGGCAAACTCTACACATGACACGCTCAACAACACGGGTGTGCCCCTGATCGTGTCCTAAATTCACAGCACAGAAGCTTTGACACGCTCAGTGACATGGCGTGTCACTGGCCGTGTCAATCCACCAACAACACAGTAGCTATGACACACTCAGTGACATAGGCGTGTCACTAGACGTGTCAATACTACTCCAACACAGAAGCTGTGACACACTCAGTGGCATGGGCGTGTCACTGGTCATGTCACCAATCCAGAAAATAGAACCATTGACACGCCCAAAGACTTGACCGTGCTCATGGGCGTGTCAAGCCAAAAACCCTTATTCCGACACCAACACCACCACTTCCAACAAACATCTTACTTAACCCTTTTCCACTCCAAACAATCTTACCCAAAACCATCAATAAACCATAATAAACTTTCATAAACACCAAAACAACTCAATACATACATCAAACACAATTCACAACTAAATCACAACTCAACCCATACACAATCTACAACACTTGCTATCTTCACCAAACTTAACCCTTCCTTCAAACCAACCCCAAAATCATAGCCAATAAGACCAAACACTCTCAAATACACCACAATTATACATACACATATCAACAACAACCATACACCAAGCTCAATACACAAACTCAAAAGAAAACCAAGGAAACAAGTTGGAAACTTACAAAAAGTGAAGAAAATCCTTCAAACTCCAACTTGATCTCTTGAAACACCTTCAAAACTTGAATTAGGAAGCAACAAAATCCCTTTCCTTCTAGCTATGGTGATAGCCGGCCAAAGAAAACAAAGAAGAAGAAGAAAATGAAAGTCAAACTACACACTTGTCTCTTAACCACAAAATTTCCATCTTTTAATATCAACCAAGCAATTTAATATAATATAATAATTAACCAAAATATTATCTTCTACTTATTTAATTTCCATTATAAAATAATCAATAAATCTCATTTGACTATCTAATTAGTTGACTTGTATATGTTGTATATATCTCTATATATACAACATATACACACTCCTCTTAAGCATTATTACACACTTCTCTTTTCCTCTCTTATCACTTAATCATAAATATAATTCCATTTCAGCAATAAATATTCCAAAATTTTAGGGTATAGTTTGGGATATTACATTAATTTTCTCATGATCATCTAGACACAATGCCCCAAATATTTCATTTATATCATTATAGCCAATATCAATGGCTTCACATTTCATCATTTCAATGCTCATCACAAATTACATTCATATATTTTGAATCCTCAACTTAAAATTCACATAATACAAACCATTGCACCATTTTCATATATCAACAATATAATAGGTAACCTAACACATTTTCCAACCAAATGTGTTAAGTCCCAAAGTCATGTAAATGTATGCAATCATGTAAGGTTTGCACTTACCTATAAGAGCAACTAACACCAATCTAACAACTTCCTCTTCCAAGAATCCTTCAACACTTGGATAGGTAACCTCAAATCTCTTCAAAACCTAATCCAAAGAAGATTATACACACTCACTTAGTGATACACATAAGAAAATAAGAATATGAACTATCTAGGGTAAAATTTACATATGACACACTCAACAACATGGGCGTGTCCCTGATCGTGCCCTAAACCCACAACACAAAAACTTTGGGTGCTCAGTGACATGGGCGTGTCACTGCACGTGTCAATTCTCCCCAAACACAGTGGCTATGACATGCTCAGTGACATGGGCATGTCATTGGACGTGTCAATCCACCAACAACTTAGTAGCTATGACAGGCTCAGTGACATAGGCATGTCACTGGATGTGTCAATACTAGTCCAACACAGAAGCTGTGACACGCTCAGTGACATGGGCGTGTCACTGTTTGTGTCACCCATACTGAAAATAGAACCAACGACACGCCCAAAGACCTAAAATCACTTAACCAACAACACCACATCCATCAAACATCTTTCTTTTACCCTTTTCCTCAACAAACAAACTTAACCACAACCAACAATATACCATACTAAACTTGCATAACATCAAAACAACTCAATTACATGCATTAAAAAATAATCACAACCATATTTCACAACTCAACACATACACAATCCATAACTCTATTTTTCTTCATCAAACTTAACATTTTCTCCAAACCAACCCCAAAATCAAAGTTAATTAGACCAAACAACCTCAAACATACCAAATCAACCATACACACTACTACAACAACCATTCACCAAACTCAAATACACAAACTCCAAAAGAACACAAAGAAACAAGTTGGAAACTTACCAAAAGTGAAGAAAATCCTTAGAACTCCAACTTGATCACTTGAAACACCCTTCAATCTTGAGTGAGGAATCAACAAAACCTCTCTTTCCATTTGGAAATGGTGGTGGCCGACTCTTGAAGAAAGAAAGAAGAAGATGATGATAGTTATTCTCAAGTCAAAGCAATCAACCTCTCTTAGCCACACAAAAACTCCCTTTAATCTCAACTAAGCAATTAATATATTATAATAATATGAATATCATCTTTCACTTATATATATAATTTCTATATAAAATAATTATCTCATTTGACCATAATTACAACATTGACTTGTATATGTTGTATATATCCCTATATATACAACATATACACACTCCTTCTTTTATCTTCCCACTTAATCAAATATACACTTAATATCATTTAATTCAATTCCAACAATAAGCATTCCAAAATTTTAGGGTATCATTTGGGATATTACTTATTTTGACACTTTCAAGCTGAAATAGGATAAATTTTAATTTTAACTAAGAAAATACATCAAATTCAATTGAAAACAAGTAAAAACAAGGTTAGAATTTTCCAAAATAATAGTCAAAATATGACTCTATCACCTCTATTGGCATCCCAATTTGGTATTTATTCATTCTTATCTTTCTTTTACTATATCTACCTTGATTTCAATCTCCTTTTTTCTATTTTTTTTAGATGAATGTTTGACCTCATTTAACATCTTAAATTTTTAAAAATTCATAATTTTTGAAAATTTGATAAATTTAATTATAATTAAATTAAATAAATTAAATAAATAATTTTAAATGAAAAATAAAGGATTTTAAATGAAAAAGAGGAATATATATGTGACATTAATGCAAAATATACCTAACATATGCAAAGTCAACAAAAGTCAAATTTTTAGAAGTCAAAAGTCACAGTCCAAGGGCATTTTGGTAAATATATTTTAGAAATTAAAAATTATAATTCAAAAATATTTTATTTTTGAATGGAAGAAATGAATTTTCAATTTTTATTAAATAAATAAATAATTGATTAATTAAAAATTATTAAAATAATATATATATATATATGGATATTATTTAAAGTGGAAAGAAAGAGAAAAATTCAACTTTTCATGATCTTCTTCTTCTTCTTCTTCCTCCAAGGGCTGACCCCCATTGTTGGAGAGCTCAAGAGTTTTGCTTCTTCTTACTCCATGAATTGAGGGATTTAACAAGTTTCAAGTGAATTTTTTGAGTTTTCTTTCATAAATAGTAAGTTTTCTAACTTTTTCCTTGGATTTCCATAAAGATTTGATTATGTGGATTTTGGGTTGTTGAAGCAGTATGTTATAATTGTCTATTTGGATATGAATGAAGTTATTTTGTGTAGTTAGTAATGATTTTAAGATTGGATTAATGAAATGGTTCAGTTTGGGTAAGGATTGGTGAAGAGAGAGAATTTTGGGTTATGTAACTTTTGGACTTTTGACTTCATGGATTTTACTTGTGCAAATTGATTCTAAATGAGTTTTTTTTTATGCATAAACAAGCATTTTAAAGTCAAATATTGGATTTGGTTGAGTTTGAGAATGAAAGTGTTGATTTAGGGTTTTGGAAAAGTGATTTTCCAAAGTTGTTGAATTGTTTGATTTTATTTGTTTTAAGCATGTTGTTTAGTGTTAAAAGTGAAGGATATAAGCTTGAAATGATAAATGGATTGAGTTGGAATAGAAAACCTTAAATGGGGGGAAGGTTAATGTAATTATTTTAAACATGTTAAAATATGTTTTTAATAATATAAATAAACTTAAAACACTAAATTGAATGGCTTAGTATGATATTTCAAAGTTAAAGTGATGTTAGCCTTAACTTTGGGATTGTTGTTTGAATGATGTTTAATTATGATTTAAGATTTAAAATGCCTTAGAATGTGATACTAAATGAATATTTATGATCAAATTTGGTTTAGACATTGAGGTGAGTTGATTTTCTCAATCCAAGGGTTGAAGGGCAAGTTGGAAGAGAATGTTGGAGGAGGTGTTAAGCTTGCTTTTGCTTGTCATTTGAGTTAAGTACAAACTTTGGATGAATTGGTTATATTTACATTATATTAATGTGTTAAGCTACTTGATACGTGGAATATGTATGAATAATGTGATATGACATGTGCAATGTCATATTTTTATTAAATGCATTCTGAAAAGCCATTGTTAATGGCTAAATTGTGTAAAATATGAAATATGAGTATTATGTAAAAATGACCCAAAGTGTTTGGGTAATGCCATTTGTTGTGTATGCATTAAGGGTATTGTTAAAAAAAGCCATTGGTAATGGCTAAAGTACATAAAATGTGAATCATATGTGGATTATGTGAAATTACCAAAAATATTTGGGTGATGAGTTTTAAGGTAAAATGTGATGCAATGTGATGATATGAAGAAATGCGATGAATTGATATTGCTATAAATGAGAAAATTGAGAAAGGGAGGGAAAAGATGAGAAAATAAGGCAATGTGCCTAATAGATAATGAAAAATGAGGCAATGTGCCTAGCTTGATTATGAGAAAATGAGAAAGAGATTGATAATGAGAAATGTGAATTAATTGTGTGCCTAGTATGTTATTCAATTTCCAGAGTTCTATGTTTGGCGGCATGCCTATGAGGTTATCCTCAATATTTGCCTTCAGGTCTAGCTTTTGAGCAATTATTGATTTGCCTTCCGGCTAGACATTGGATGTCACTTGCCTTTGGGCTAGATGCTGAGCATCACTATGATTTGCCTTCGAGCTAGACGCTGGACATCACTTGCCTTCAGACTAGACACTCGGTGTCAATATAGACCGAAATAGTAACTCTAAAATTTGAATAGCATATTAGATCCTTTAGGCCCATGCTTGTCTTTGCTTTTATATGAATTGTGAAACATTTAAGATCAGTGCCGATGCCAGCATGTATATATTTTTATATTATTGTACATTTTGGAGATTATGTATTTTACATTATATTTTCAGTGTATATATGTTTCAAATTAAAAAGAATGTCTTGGATAAAAATTTTTGATGTGGGTTTTGTATATGTTTTGATATGTAGATATATGGAAATGTATAAATGTTTTGAGAAAATGAGGAGATTTTGAAGAGGATGGATGAAATGTATTTTTAGATTATTTGGGAGTGTTTTTATGCGGTTGTGTTGTGTTGATAATTTGGGAATGTCCAAATTACATATAAAACTCTGGTAAATTTTTGCCAGAGATTTTTATGAAAAATGCTTATTTTATTACCTATGATTTATAATACTATTTTATTCATTATTTAAATATACATTTTCAAGTATTTAAGATTTTAAATTTGAAAAGTGAAATTTTTTTTATTAAATCGATATGTGATATTTTTGTATCATATATACGTATTTTACATATACTGAGTGTGTGTATTGTATGTATATAGGGTATAAGGGTGTAACACCTCCTTTCCAGGTTGAACAGTAAGCATTGGAATCAATTCCTTAAGGTGTTTCTGGAATATTTATCTAATCCCTTTATTCTTTCATGTTCCAACAACTTTTTGGGATAGTAACCATCGAGTCTCTAATTTTTCTCAATTTGATTCTACTGATTATTTCATCTTCTCGACCATACTTGTTTCTTATGTTAGGTTCATGCAGTTACTTATTAACTTGACTAAAAAGAAGCTCGTCACTTATCAAGAGTAATAATATCCTTTTGATTCCCATCATTGAGTTTTTTATTGCCTATATTTCCTTAATCAGATCCTAGAGCAGGTTATTTTGTCTATTTCTCCTAGGTTAGTTTTTACCAGTATCATCAAATGAAAATTTAGATATCAGAGTTCTACTTAGTAGATGAAATGGAGGCCGGTCATTTATTTATTCCCCTAGTTTTGGCTGAAACTCTTATTGGCTTAGATGAACTCCATTCTTGCTGTCGAAGTTTTTAAGGTGTCTCGCTTCTTCTTCAAATTTGGCTTTATGAAAGCTTGCATTGGCTATCATATCCTATGATGGACCTATCAAGATATATGCCACATTGACATTCTTCTCGATAAGTCTTACGTGTTACTAACCTCCTAGAGGACTAGGTCTTGAGGCTTCAATCTAGACATTTTGATGATGTTAACTAGTAAGTAACTTAGAGGAGGATCAGCCGTGTTGTTATTCAAAACCATCTTCCATATGTTGCTCTAGCATGTCTCAAGAGGGGGAGTTGTTATGTTCTAGCCCATTTAGCTTGTCAATATAGCATGCGAGTAACCTATATTTGGTTGGCTCTTAATTTTGAATTTCCACTATTAACTAAAGAGATGTTGAATGAACTTCGTGTAGGTTAGGCTGATAAAATTGATTATCTGATACCCAATCATTGAATTCCACCTTATACGAAGTTGTGTTTTTCCATTCTTATTTACTATTTTATGTTTATTTCTCTGTATTTATTTTTTTATCATCATTTTTCCTCTACTTATGTTAGAGACATTTATTGGATTAAGTTTAATAGAATTGTTTGATTTGAACTAGCATAGAAATTAATTCTCTATGCAAACTTGTATGATTAAACACATGGAACAATTAGGATATTGCCCAATTTTCAACATAAAAGATCTTTAGCTTGTCAAGATTCACTAGCTTAGAAAGCTCATTCATGTCTATATTTGATAAATTGACTGCACTTCTTTAAAACTACCTTGAGCAAATAAGGGTGTTCCAATTTGGCCTAAATTTCCCTTTAGATCTGAAATATTTAATATGCATTGTTTCAGCATCAAGTCTCCCACTTATATTCATCTTTCTTGTACTGTTTTATTATAATCTTGAGCAATTTGCCTTTGGTACAACTAATTATGATTATGATACAATATTTGTAACCTTTTTTTTCCCTCAAGCTGAGTAAACTTTTCATACATTACCTTTACCCATTATGCTTCTATCAAGACCCTCAAAGATTTTATTTCCATTTTGACTAGTGAAATTGCTTCCATCCCATAGACTAGTGAATGTGGTGTCATGCTAGTAGGTGCTCTTATTCTAGTCCTATACCCCTATAAGGCAAAAGGTAACATCTTAATCACATCTCGATATGTCCTTATCATTATACCAAGAATGGTTTTAATAGTCTTCTTAGTTATTTTCAATGCTCCATTGGCCTGAGTCTGTATGGAAACGATTGGTTATGTTTTACATTAAATTTCTCCAAGAGTGCTTGAACTTCCACTTGGAGCTATACACCATTATTAGATACCAAATTATAAGGCACACATATCTACAAAAGAGGTTCCTTTCAATGAAGAGTGCCATCTGTCGCACGTTCAATTTGTTAAAAGATTATGCCTTTATCCACATAGAAAAGTAATCCATCGCCACTACTATGACCCTATGCCTATTTGATGCATTTAGGGGAATCTCACTAATAATGTCTATTCCCCATGCTCAAAAAGGCCAAGGTGATGGTAGATTTTACAATTCAACTAGTGAAAGGTGGTTGTAATTCCCATGACCTTGACATTTCTCACACCTTCTTAAGAAATTCACACAATCCTTTTCTATGGTTAGCGAATAATATCCCTGCCTTATTATCGTCTTTGCCAATATGTTCCCATATGAGGTCCACACGTCCTCGCATGAATTTTTGACATAACCTGCTCTAATTATTCTTTCCTTAAGCATTTGAGATGGATACCAACTGGCCAACTTCTATACAATACTCCTCTAGTTGTCAGATATTGCATAGCCCATCTTCTTATAGCCTTTCTTTCTTATTTATCTAACCCTTCACGGTAGACTCGATTCACAAGAAATTAAAGTAGTGTATCATAGCAATTCCTATGACATGATCCCACTACTGTAACTGCCTTGGAGAATAACATGGTTGAGAAGAGCATAACAATATTAGAGATGTTAGCCAAACAATTAGTCTCTATTTTTATATTGCGCAATCAAATTGAATAGGACTAATATTTGTATCAAGTTACATTTTGCAGGATTTTAATTTTTGTAGAAACCTCAAAGATCCCGACCGACCCAGGAGCTAGGCCGACCAAACTTAAGAGAGGAAGGCCATACCGAGCTCCATCACTGGACTTAAGAGAAGAAGACCATACTGAGCTCTAGCATGATAGTACCTTTTCCAAGCTGACATACTAGAAGCTAGTCTGATCTCACCCATACTAAGCTAACGAGCATTTTCATGAACAAGGTGATAAGAGCATGAACATTCTAAAGCCGAGATGACTGGACCGAAGTATGGTTTTACCAGACGAAGCACGAGCTGGCCAAGGGATCCAATAAGTCTCACACTCAGTGTCATGATCGGACAACTGATCAATCCAACCATACCAATGCCAAGATAAATCCTCATAAATATCTATAAGAGTTCATAGTCCCTGATACTTTGAAAGTTTCAACATATTACGCTTGGACCGATTGGACTAAGCTAGAACCAAAAATCCAACAAAGTTTCAGAAGTGAACAAGGTCACTGGTACTCCCAAAATCTCATACCACAAGCACTCTGATCGGACTATAGACCATCCTACTGTACCAGTGAAACATGATTCAAAAAATATAGCCGTTACTTATCCAATCAATTATTTGATGAAACGTGTACTAACTATTGAAGAACATTTGTTAGAAAAAGGATGAGCCTAAGCAGACTACTGATCAGCCTAACCATGCCAAGCCTAAGCTAAAAGGACTAGTCGCAGTTTGATCTTGAAGTTGCTCTAAACAATAATTAAAGTGGGAGACAAGAATCAAACATGTTGGATCCCATCTCTAATGGCTAGCTGAAGACTTGAAGGCTATAAATACCATAGGAAACTTCATTTTTAAAGAAGATAGTGATTGTAATTGCTAAAAAAGCATCTTTCATTTCCTCGCATCAAAATCTATAACTTTTATTCATTAATTGTTTGGTGTGAGCATTAAATGCTATTGTAAGTTTGAGTGTGAGCTTTGAAACTCTTAGGTTTTAGAGTGAGCCTTGGGAAAACTCTTGTTGGGTTGTGAGAAAGAAACTCGAACCTTGTGAAAGTTGTGTGTGAGCTTGTGAAAACACCAAGTTAGAGTTGAGCTTGTAAAAGCTCAATATTAGGAGAACCTTAACAAATTGATAAGGAAGTGGATGTAGGGTTGAGGTAAATTCGAACCACTATAAACTCTGTGTTCATTCATCTTTACTCTATTCTACAACATCTTCATCTTGATCTTCTTATTGTTGCTCAAAATTTTTAATTTATCATCAATAATCAAATCAACCAATTCACCCTCCTCCATCTTGGTTGCTAGTTTGGGACAACAATTGGTATCAGAGCCTTTAAATTTGAAGAAGCTTAATTGTGAAATTTGATCTGCAATGGTAACTACTTCTACAAACACCTCTACATCAACTTTTACTTCCAATTCCTTGCCCTCTTCACATGGAAATCTAAATTTATATCTTAGACCTTACTTCGATGGAACCGATTACTCTTATGGGAAATATAAGATGTATTTGTTCCTTGATAGTGAAGGCATTGAGCTTTGGAAATATGTGCAAAATGAGTGGAAACCTCATACTCATGAAGTTGATGGTGTCCAAGTTCCTCTTCCAAGAGCATAATAACCAAATGACATATTAAGAGCTCATTACATAAACATTAGTACAACCTGTATCTTGATGAATTCAATATCAAGAGAATAAGGTGGAAGAGTTCAACACCTTACTTGTGCATATAGTATTTGGAAAACTCTTGAAAACTATCATGTGGTTACTACTCAAGTGAGGTTCACCAAGACCCAAATGATTGTGCATGAGTATGAGCTATCTAAGATGAAGCCCAACAAAAATGTCACTGACATTACAAACTGATTGCTTTCTATTGTCAATTACCTAAAGAAAAAAAGGTAAGGTCTATGACTAAGGTGATGTCAATAGCAAAATATTAAGGGCACTTTGAGTGAAAAAGAGTTTTGAGTCAAAGGTTTCTTCAATTGAAGAAGCTCATGACCTTAGCTCCTTGAGAACTGATGAGCTTATAAGAAAACTACTCACCTTTGAATTACACACTGAAAAATGAAGATGACTAAGGGGGGGAAAGACAAGAGGAAAGCAATTGCTCTCAAAGCCATCAAAGAAGTTAAGAGCTCAAGTGATGAAGAGAGTGATGATAATGAATAAATGGCTATGCTATCCAAATGAATAAGTGATTGGAAGAGAAAAAGAAGACTTCATGCCAACAAAGGTACATTTCCTAAATCCTCCTTCAAAGATAAAGAGAAAAAGAATAAAGTAAAATGCTATGAATGTAGCAAAATGTGTCACATCAAATCAAATTGCTTTAAATTCAAAAATAAGAAGAAGTGGGATAAGGGAAAGAAGAAATCACTCAAAGCCACATGGGATGGTGATTCCTTAAGTGAAGAAGAAGAGGAAGAAGATCAAGGAATTACTAATTTATGTCTCATGGATATTGGGGATGATAATCGCACCAATAAGTTAGGTACTCAGTCCTTGAACTTGAATGCATATAATGATAATGCTAATAATGCCTTAGATTATAGTGAGCTAATTGAGCATTTGAATCTTAGAGTAGAAAAATATTTCTCTAAAATGAATTTATATAAAGACAAATACTTTAAGCTAGAAAAAGACTTTGTATCTTTAAAAAATTCTTCTTTAGAATTAAAGAATTCAAATGACCAATTGTTAAAGACTGTGGATGAGATGTCAAAAAATTCATGTAGCCTAGAGAACATTTGTAAAGAAAATGATATTTTGAAAAGAGAAATAAGTAAACTTAAGAACTCTATATCAAAATTTCAGAAAAGAAAAGAAGCTTTAGATATTATGATTAGTAATTAGAGGTCACCCTCTTTTAAACATGGTTTAGGGTTCAATGGCACATCTATCACTAGATCTAATGCACCAACATTTGTCAAAGCCTCTACAACTCAAACCTCTAGTATTGAAGTTGTAAAGAATACAAATGCACACGCTAAGCCTAAAAATCCTAAAAGGATTATATTGGGTTCACTAAGTTCTATAACTAAGATTCCAAGAGAAAAGCATGCATACATGTATACAAAGCATGAACATAAACACAAAAGTGCATAAAAACAATTTCACTCAGCACACACTTGCAATTGTGTACATGGTTCATTAAATTTTAATAAAAGAGTGCAAAAACATAAAACATTATATCAATGCCGTTATTGCATGAAGTTTGATAAAAAAAAAGTACCTTTTGCTACATTAGGAAGGCTCATCTCAAATCAGTAGACCCTTCTACTTCTAGCCCCCTAGAACCCAAGTACCTTTGGGTACCTAAATGAAGATAAATATGATTGTGTTATAGGTATGCCTAACATCTACTATCAATGAAAGTATTTAGCTTATGGATAGTGGATACATAAGGCACATGACACGTAATGCAAAACTTTTCACAACACTTACTTACAAGCAATGAAGTAATGTAACTTTTGGGAATAATGCTAAAGGTAAAATCATAGCCATTGGATCCATTGGCATGCTTGGCAAAAATATGATTGATAATGTATGGCTTATTGATGGTTTAAAACATAATTTATTTAGTGCGAGTCAATTGTGTGATAAAGGATATAATGTAATTTTTGACTCTAAAGGATGCAAAGTTACTCCTTCCAATAGTGAACTTGCATTCATAAGAGTTAAAATTGGCAATACTTACAAAATTGACTTACATTCCAACAATGCATTTGAATTTTTTATTACCATTAGTAATGATGCTTGGATTTGGCGTAGAAGACTAGGACATGCTAATATGGATCAATTGCAATGCATTAGTAAAAGAGGATCTTGTAGATGGACTTCCTAAGATAAATTTCAATAAAGATAAAATTTGAGAACCTTTTCAATTTAGAAACAACATAAGAGTTCATTTAAATCCAAGAACATTGTAATCACATCTAGACTCCCAGAATCAATTCATTTGGATTTATTTGGACCAAATAGATTTGCTAGTCTAGGAGGCAAGCTGTATGCATTTGTGCTTGTTGATGATTACTGTAGATCCTTAATTTTTTACCCAATCCAATCCGATATTTTTATAATGGCCTAAAATAATTCTTGTGGTATTTATTTTATTTATTATTTATAATATTTATCTTTATAATATTTAATAGTTATTTTTAATGAAAATGGAGTCGCCACCCGGACGGGCTGGGAAAAAGAAAGGGGTGATGACTCAATTCCTAGGGAACCCCAACCCCCTAATGGGTTCAGAAAGTTGGGTACGCGTGCGGAAGTTGAGAAATGGCCCAGCACCCCCACAATGCTCGGTTCATTGGAACCGGCCTCCTTTACAGGTCTTAATATTATAAAATTCTTAAATATAACAATATTATCCATATTACACACAATAATTGAAATAAAGCATCATTATATTAAAATAAAAGCAATGTCCGAGCAAAACAAATAAATGGACACCCATCCGAGGATGGAAACATGTCCTTACATCATCCGTGTCTAAAGTAAATAGGACACCCACCAAAAGGTAGAAACATGTCCTTTACATTGGTCTAAAATATAAAAGCAATTTAAATTACATAAAATTTAACTAATGAGGTACCCATAAAATGGAAACATACCTCTTACACTTTTAATACTAAAACATATAAATAATAATCATAATAATAAAGAAAAATATCCATCCATTATAAATTAAATAAATCAAGAATTGAAATTAAATAAATCAACCGTCAAAAAATATAATAAACTATATAATCAAATCTAAAATTAAATAAATCAATAAATATATAAATTTAGGGTTTTAAAGAATTATCAATTGAATTTAGGATGTCAGAACTTAGGGTTTTAGAAACTAAAGTTTTATAATTAGGGTTTTGAAATTAGGAATTTTAGGGTTTTTGAAACTAGGGTTTTGGAATTAGGATTATTAAAACTAGGGTTTTGGAATTAAAGCAATTGATCAATGTGATAACTAAAGTAAACAATTAAAGTTATTAAAACAAAAACCAATTTACTACATGTTCAAAGATCAAGGTACTGTGTGTTCAAAGATCAAGTTACTGCATGCCTGTTCTTATTAATCAAAGAAACGAAACTACTATAAACATAAATAATTCATGATTAAAGATCAAACCTCCGCTCATTGGTTCCTCCATAATTAACTTCTGGATGAACAATGAACAAAGACAGCGTTGATGTCTTTGATGGATTGATGACTGATGAATGTTTGCTGCTAGTCTTTTCTATTTGTTGCAGTCTCTCTTTAATGTTCCTTGCTATCTTGTTAATGTTCCTTGTCGTCCCCTGTTAATGTTTTTCTCTTATTAATGTTTTCTCTTCCCTTTCTGAATTCTAAAACATTAATATTTATAGCCAACCCTCTTTCATGTTCCTTGCTATCTTGTTAATGTTCCTCCCCCCTTCTAAATTCTGAAACGTTAATATTTATAGCCGAACCTTACTCAGAATCCTTAACCTAATATAAATCAGTCCCTAAAATAAATTCTAGTTGAATTAGGAATCATATTGAACCCATGTCGACCTAGTTGCCCTAGGTCGACATGAGACCAACCTCATGCTGACCTTGGTCTGCCCAAGTCGACATGAAGCATGCTCATGTCAATCTTGGTGTCGACTTGGGCTGCCAAGGTCGATATGAAGCATGCTCATGTCGACCTAGCCTCCCAAGGTTGACATGAAGCATGCTCATGTCCACCTAGCTTGCCCAGGTCAACATGAGTCAAACCTCATGTCGATTTGGGCTGCCATATCGACATGAGGCTTGCTACTGTCTCCCAGGCCAGCCTCACTTAAATTATTCTGCTCTTTTATAACTTATGGACCAAAAAATTTTAATTTGGGAAAATTCTACATGATTTTAGGGTTTTACAATTAAATATATGCCTCTTTAATCCAAACTAACTCCTTTAAAAATTATAAACTAGGTTTAAATATTTAAAGTCAAATCAAATTTATTTTCGCATCCTTTAATTAGGGCCATACCAAATTGGGGGTCAAAATTAAGGGTCTATAGTTTGCCCCTTGCTTGAACGATCTTGAATTGATTACGGCAAAAGAGAGTGAAAAGAAATGTGATTTTTGACTGGGTTTAAAGCCATATAGGGTTCCTTACCCAAGGTTGGTTTGAGCTCTGGACTCAAAAATTATTTGGGTTCTGGACCTAAGGTGAATTTAGGGTTTGGGTTCTGGACCCGAGACCTAGTTTGACTGACCTTTTATCAGTTGAGAATTTTGACTGCTCCAGCTGTTCTATTCTTTAACGCATTATGGGTCTTCACCCTCAAAATGGATCTTCATCGTTGGACCTTGGATCTACATCCTTAGCATCAGATATTCACCTTTGAAAATGGATCTTCATCCTTGGATATCGGGTCTTCACCCTTGCAAATGGATCTTCATCCTTGGAGATCGGGTCTTTACCCTAGATCTTCATCCTTGGAGATCAGGTCTTCACCTTTGTAAATGGATCTTCATCCTTTGAGATTAGGTCTTCACCCTTGAAAATGGATCTTCATCCTTAGAAATCGGGTCTTCACCCTTGAAAATGGACCTTCATCCTTTGGACTTCGGATCTTCACCTTTTGTAAATGGATCTTCATCCTTTGAGATCAGGTCTTAACCCTCGAAAATGGATCTTCATCCTTGGAAATCGGGTCTTCACCCTTGAAAATGGATCTTCATCCTTTTGGACTTCAGGTCTTCACCCTTTGTAAATGGATCTTCATCCTTTGAAATTGGATCTTCATCCTTGGAATCAGGTCTTCACCTTTGAAAAATGGATCTTCACCCTTATAAATCGGGTCTTAACCCTTGTAAATCGGGTCTTCACCCTTGAAAATGGATCTTCATCCTTTGGACTTCAAGTCTTCACCCTTTGAAATTGGATCTTCATCCTTGGAATCAGGTCTTCACCTTTGAAAAATGGATCTTCATCCTTATAAATCGGGTCTTCGCCCTTGAAAATGGATCTTCATCCTTTAAGTTGGATCTTCATCCTTAGAAATCGGGTCTTCACCCTTGAAACTGGATCTTCATCCTTGAAAATGGATCTTCATCCTTTGGACTTTAGGTCTTCACCCTTTGAAATCGGATCTACATCCTTGTAAATTGGGTCTTCACCCTTGAAAATGGATCTTTATCCTTTAAGCTGGATCTTCTTCCTTTGCATCGGGTCTTCACCCTTGAAAAATGGATCTTCTTCCTTTGGACTTCGGGTCTTCACCCTTTGAAATTGGATCTTCATCCTTGGAGATTGGGTCTTCACCCCTGTAAAAGGATCTTCATCCTTGGAGATTGGGTCTTCACCCTTGAAATTGGATCTTCATCCTTTAAGCTGGATCTTCGTCCTTTGCATCGGGTCTTCACCCTTAAAAATGGATCTTCATCCTTGGAAATTGGGTCTTCACCCTTGAAAGTGGATCTTCATTCTTTAAACTGGATCTTCATCCATTAGAGATTAGGTCTTATATTGGCTTCAGCTCTTCTAGCTGGACTGATCTTTTGTCATTTGCGTCTTCATTCTTTTGATAGTTCTAATGTTCCATTCTTTTGTTCTTCTTTTTGTAAAAATTCAGCTAATTTTAGTTGGACCTTATATCTTCTCCTTGCCCCTTGTATGGTGAAATATTTGCAAGTGAGTTCGAAAATGTTTTGTATATAAACTCAAAAAATTGAAAAGGAGAAACTTTGCCCCTTGTGTAGGCTCAAACCAAAGATTTTTTCCATGCAAGCTTTGATTGATGTTTTTGTTATCTAGTTCTTCGCACAAGCACGCATTTCTTCTTTTTGCAGTATTACTGGAACTTTCTCAAGCAATGGGCTTTCCATGCCCCCCTGATTTGATGTCTTCTTTTGATTGTTTACTCCACAGGGTGTTTGCTATTCACTTTGATAAAGAATAGACAATACAAGACAAGAAAGTGCGATGTGATATGCTCATGTATGCATGATATGCATGAATAATACTTACAGTCATTCCATCAACTCACAGACCGAGGTTATCAGCAGAAGTGTTCTCATTGCATCCTTTCAGATGCTCATTTAGGTCTTTCATTGGAATGACACAATGCTTCACATTTATGGCTTTTTATCTTCAAGATGTTGAAAATATGAATAATGGAGGCCCCAAATAGCAGAGATACATCCATTTCAAATTATGATTCAGCATGTCAGTTGGTAGCTTCTTCATGACCTTGCCAGTAATCATTTCCTTTGCCCAATGTATCCTTTGGAGGTTCAATGATTCAACATACTTCCATTAACTTGAAGGCTTTGTATGACAAAACATTTTTTTTTGAATTTTGATTTTGAAATCAAATGTTAACTTTGCCAAATTGATGTCAGTGTACCTGAGGACTTAATTTTTCCAAATTAACATATCTATAACATGACAACCCTAGTTACCGTACTAAGCTCGAGAATCATTTCTATTTAGCAAGAACTGTTGCACTTCAGATAGGCACATACACATTACTTGGCCAAAGGTCTCATTGAGTTTAAATATTGTCTATCTCATATGCATGCTTATTCAAACTCTCTCCACTAATAGACTCTACCTACCAAGAGAGATCAACAAGTCTTTGATAGGCTCAAAATGGGGTTTATAAGGGATATGGGTTTAAGTGAAGGCAATTTTGAGATTGGAGCTGGTGCAACACAATGGACAAACCCTCACACTATAAATTTCTTGTTGGAACTTTAGACAGTTGGGAGCAATTTTTCTAGACTCCAAATTCCTTCTATCTTCTTGGCATTAATCTGGATCTTGATTAGGAAAGTTTTTGCCCTTGTAAAAAGTTTGGTACCCAAATTCGCTTCTTTTCTTCTCCTCCCTTTTCTTTCCTTTTATTTTTCTTACTATTCCCTTTCTTTGATCATTTTATCATTTTGTCCTTCTTCCTTATAGGACTGTCAAGTACAGAACTTTCAAGAACTAGATGGTCTTCCTCCTTTTTTCTCCAATTTTAATTGAATCTTTGGCTGGGTTGGACCCATTCAAGTCAAACTGTCCTTATAAACCAAATGGAAGCCTTTTGTTGTTTTAGGTAAAAGAGAACTAAGTTTGATTTCTGAACTGCCTTTTTAGGTTTTATTTTTCTTCTTTTTTTTCTCTCTCTTTTTTTTCATCTTTTTTTTTGTCCTTTTTTCTTTTCTTCCTTTTTCTTTTTTTTTTCTTCTTCTTCTTTTCTTCTTCTTCTTTTATTTTCTTTTTTTTTGTTTTAGCTCTAAAAGAGTTGTCTTGTTTGTACCAACTTGGGTTTCTAATAATGGATGAGTGGAGTGACATAAATCTCCTTTAATAGGGATAAATCATTTGTTACTCTGATGTTATCTTGATAGATTGGAGATATTAGGTGAACTTCAACTACCCTTATGGTCTTGAAAACATCAACTATCCTTACGACTTTGGCTATACATTCCATTCTTTGATCTTCTTGCCTCTTCACCTTAGTGATCATAAGACTTGTCAAAAGTATCACAACAGCTCAGGGTAGGTTATTGGGGTTTGTAAGCCAATGAAAAGAAAGCTAAAATTTTATGAAGGCTCAAAGGGACAACTAGGGATTGAAGTCTAATTGGGTGGATACTAGTTGTTGGCTAACCAAACAATGCCTAGATCATTTCTCTCTTAAATAAGCAGAGTTCAATTTGCCTTGAAAGTTTGTCAAAGCATGTTCTAAGACTGAATAGGACCTAGGGAAAGGTAATTATGCAGGAGCCCTCTCTAAGTAAGCATACACAACTCAATACTATAGAGTAATTCACTCACATAGTAAAGTCATTCGAGTCACGATGCATAAATATATTAATTCATGAATTATCAAGCTAGATTCCTCATTCGTTGAGTGCCAAAATGAACAAAGACCAACAAGATTTTTGATGAAAGTAATTTATTCAAACAAATTTAAATTTGAAAAACACGATAATTCTAATTAAGTATTAAAGAAAGTGAAATTGAAAAGCAACATTCAAGCTAAGGAAAGTTTATTGAGTTAAGCTTCTTTTCCTTTCATATCTTCAACTTTTCCATCTTGAAAGGATGATAAAACAAAATCTTCTTCCAATCCTTTTCCCACCATGAAGGTTGCCGGTGGAGGTACTCTTCCAAACTTAGGCAAAGGATTGTTCTTGGTATTGGGCTTGTCCGGCTCCGGTAGCTTACCACTATCAATTAGATCTTGGATCTCATGCTTCAATCGGGTACATCTATAAGTCTCATGTCCTTGAGTCTGATGAAATTGACAAAAAACCTTAGTATCAAATTTTGGGGGTAAAGGATTTGGCAAAGGTCGAGGGGCCAATGGTTGTAATAATCCTTTCTTTTGTAGCTTGCTAAAAACCTAAGATAGAGGTTTACCCAATTCTAAGAATTGTCTTTTATTTCCTTGACCATTCACATTAACATCAACTTCTTTTTGCGTGCTTTGATTGCTAGGCTGATAATTCCCTTTCTCATTTCTTTTTATTGAAAAGTGATTCTTCTCCCTTTCCCACTCTTCAATTTGTAGACCAGCTAGGAGAAGATCTTTGAAGTCACAGATGAGTGTATGAGACATCTTTTCACGAAGGCTAGGCAACACCCCTCTCACAATCATCCTTATTTGATCAGATTCATCGGGCCTCTTTTTGTGCAAAGCAACCTTATTTCTCCATCTTTTCACATAGTCCACATAATTCTCATTTGGCCTTTGTCTAATGGACTCAACTTCTATTAAGGTAACTTCCAACTCGACATTATACCCATATTGCTGAATGAAAGTCTTGTATAACATGTCCCAATCTTTTTGAGTACTTTCCTCTAAAATTTTAAACCAATTTTGGACAACAGGGTCCAATGAGAGCATGAAGTACCTTAGATTCTGAGCCTTAGTAGCTCGAGAAGACTGCATAGTAGTGATGTACTGCTTCACATGGAGATGGGGGTTTCCAGTACCATTGAACTTTGCAAAGGATGGCATCTTAAACTTATAAGGGACCTCCTCATCTTGTTCAAATAGTTTGTTGATCTCAGACATCTCTTCAGTTTTTAGCTTCTTCTCAAATGTCTTTTCTAAATCAGCAATCATCTTCTCAACATCAGAATTTTCAGTCTTTTCAAAAGTTTCCTTCTCAATAACCTTTGGCTCCTTTTTATCTTGAGGATCTTGGGAGTATTGACCCAATCATCATCATCAATGATCACTTTATCATCATTAAAAGCCACTTCACCAACCTTAGCCTCCCCTTTTTCCTTTGGCTTCTTGGTGCTAGCGGATGCCTTGGCATTTTTTTCTTAAAATTGCAGCCAATTGGTTCTTCATAGTCTCAGCTAGGGCCTCTTTTATTTCTTCCATCTTGGCATTGGGAGCATCATCCACCATTCTTTGAATTTTTTCAGGCTCCATTGCTTTTGGTGAGCAAGTGATTGAGTTGCTACTAGATTCTTCATCTCCGATGTAGTTCGGATTGTTGTAAGATTTTGAACTGTCGTAATCTAGGGCTGTGAGCCAGAAAGGATCAATGATATAAGATGAAAATGTATGCATGTATGCACAAATAATCAGCAAAGATAAGTAGAACGTCCCTTCCAACTTTATAACATCCACACACGAATGACGAGTCTCTTTTCCTAGGTATATGGTTAACAAAATACCAACATGGGGTATCTTGTTTTCAAATAATTCCCTCGGACATTTCAACCAATAGTTATATTTTCAAAAATAGAAATCAGTTCATGATAATTCCCATTAATTAGGTTTTAATTCATTCAACCAATTAAAGTAGCTTTTATGCTATATTGGATTAAAACTAAATTAAGAGGTTTATTATAAATAGATTTCTCACTTGAAAAAGTAACAAATGATTCATGCCAAAAACAAGCCCATGGTTAATTATTCTTAGTATAAACTAGGCTCACAATTGATTTTTAGTATTTCATAATTGACCTAAATAATTTGCAAGCTCTTTGTAAGAAATGGTTGGATGAAAATAATTTTATTTCTAAGCCCATTGTAAAAAGATTTTAGAAAAAATGGATTTTGGGCTTAGTATTTGGGTTATGAGAAAAAGAATTTTTGATTTGTTTTTAGAAAAGTCTTATGTCCAAAGACCATCTTGAAAATTTTGAAAATAGCTTTGGTCTTTTGGAGTTTAAAGAAAAATTTATTTTGAGCTTACAATGTACTTAGGTCATATTAGAAAAAGAACAAACCAAATAAGCCATGATTGAAGCTAAGATAAATTAACCATAGTCCAATTACATGAGCTTTAGTCTTTGGGTTAAAAGGCTTAGGTTCCCACAGTAAGTATATACCAAATGGTACGAGGCTATGAGTGGTTATGCCATGCTCGATCTCCATACTTTGAGTGAAAGTATGGTATCCCTTACATAACACAACACAGGTAACACGGGCATCCTAACTAACGCACACGATGCAATCTAAATGATGCAATGGATAATATCATTATAAGAAAGAATAGAATAATATAAAGACCAACGGAATCAACTTCTCTTATCCCCAGTGGAGTCACTACTGTGAGTGGGGATTTTCACCCCCACTCTCGGTGGAATGGTTCTTGCAACTTCGGCACTGTTTAGGCTCGGGGCCTTAGAGAACACGGACCTAAGTCCAGAGACAATGGAGTCACCACCCGGACGGACCGGGAAAAAGAAAGGGGTGGATGACTCGATTCCTAAGGAATTCCCAACCCTTTAATGGGTTCAGAAAGTTGGGTACGTGTGGGGAAGGTGAGAAATGGCCCAGCACCCCCACAACGCCCGAGTCATTGGAACCGGCCTCCTTTACAGGTCTTAATATTATAAAATTTTTAAATATAACAATATTATCCATATTACACACAACAATTGAAATAAAGCATCATTATATTAAAATTAAAGCAATGTCCAAGCAAAATAAATAAATGGACACCCATCCGAGGATGGAAACATGTCCTTACATCATCCATGTCTAAACTAAATAGGACACCCACCAAAAGTTAGAAACATATCCTTTACATTAGTCTAAAATATAAAAGTGATTTAAATTACATAAAATTTTACTAATGAGGTATCTACAAAATGGAAACAGACCTCTTATACTTTTAATACTAAAACATATAAATAATAATCATAATAATAAAGAAAATATTCATCCATGATAAATTAAATAAATCAATTATTGAAATTCAATAAATCAACCGTCAAAAATATAATAAACTATATAATCAAATCTAAAATTAAATAAAGCAATAAATATATAAATTTATGGTTTTAAAGAATTATCAATTGAATTTAGGGTGTCGGAACTTAGCATTTTAGAAACTAAAGTTTTATAATTAGGGTTTTGAAATTAGGATTTTTAGGGTTTTTGAAACTAGGGTTTTTGAAACTAGGGTTTTGGAATTAGGGTTATTAAATCTAGGGTTTTGGAAATTAGGGTTTTGGATAGTTAAGGTTTTTGGAATTAGGGTTTTGGATAGTGAGGGTTTTTGGATTTGACTTACTACCTAAAAAATATAATTTTGGATTTGGAAAAATAATTAAGGTTTTGGAAAAATAATCAATATTTTGGAGTTTAATAATGAAATGGTTTAGGCTTTTTGATAAAAATAGTTTGAGGCTTTGAGTTTTAATGAAATAACATACGATTCTCGAAGTTAAAGTAAACATGATAGATTTTAACAATTAATTGTTGACTACCGGATTATTTTACGTTTTATGAAATATGCCAGTGGGATTATGAATACCAATTGATCAATGTGATATTTAAAGCAAACGATTAAATTTATTAAAACAAAAAATAATTTACTGCATGTCCAAAGATCAAGATACTGTGTGTTCAAAGATCAAGTTACTGCATGCCTGTTCTTATTAATCAAAGAAACAAAACTACTGTAAACATAAATAATTCATGATTAAAGATCAAACCTCCGCTCGTTGGTTCCTCCACAATTAACTTCTGGATGAACAATGAACAAAGACAGCGTTGCTGTCTTTGATGGATTGATGACTGATGAATGTTTGCTGCTAGTCTTTTCGGTTTGTTGCCGTCTCTCTTTAATGTTCCTTGCTATCTTGTTAATGTTCCTTGCCGTCCCCTGTTAATGTTTTTCTCTTGCTAATGTTTTCTCTCCCCTTTCTGAATTCTAAAATGTTAATATTTATAGCCGACCCTCTTTCATGTTCCTTGCTATCTTGTTAATGTCCCTTCCTCCTTCTGAATTCTAAAATGTTAATATTTATAGCCGAACCTCACTCAGAATCCTTAACCTAATATAAATCAGTCCCTAAAATAAATTCTAGTTAAATTAGGAAACATATTGAACCCATGTCGACCTGGTTGCCCTAGGTCGACATGAGACCAACCTCATGTTGACCTGGTTGCCCTAGGTCAACATGAGACCAACCTCATGTCGACCTTGGGCTGCCCAAGTCAACATGAGGCATGCTCATGTCAATCTTGGGCTGCCAAGGTCGACATGAAGCATGCTCATGTCGACCTAGCCTCCCAAAGGTCGACATGAAGCATGCTCATGTCGACCTAGCTTGCCCAGGTCGACATGAGGCATGCTAATGTCTCCCAGGCCGGCCTCACTTAAATTATTCTGCTCTTTTTTAACTTATGGACTGAAAAATTTTAATTTGGGCCATTTCTACTTGATTTTAGGGTTTTACAATTAAATATATACCTCTTTAATCCAAACCGACTCCTTTAAAAATTATAAACTAGGTTTAAATATTTAAAGTCGGATCAAATTTATTTTGGCATCCTTTAATTAGAACCATATCAAATTGGGGGTTAAAATTAAGGGTCTACAATTGTATTATCCATTGCATCATATTAGATTGTATCATATGCGTGAGTTAGGATGCCCGTGTTACCCGTGTTGTGTTATGTAAGGGATACCATACTTTCACTCAAGGTATGGAGATCGAGCATGGCATAACTACTCATAGCCTTGTACCTTTGGTATATACTTGCTATGGCAGCCTAAGCCTTTTAACCCAAAGACTAAAGCTCATGTAATTGGCCTAGTTACTTTCCTTAGGTTTTTACCCCAAATGCTTGTTGTTTGACTATGGTTAATTTATCTTAGCTTAAATCATGGCTTATTTGGTTTTTTCTTTTTCTAATATGACCTAAGTACATTGTAAGCTCAAAATAAATTTTTATTTTAAGTCCAAAAGATCAAAGCTATTTTCATAACTTTTAAAATGGTCTTTAGATATAAAACTTTTCCAAAAACTAGTTCTTTTCTCATGACTCAAATACAAAGTCAAAAATCCATTTTTTCTTAAAATATTTTTACAAAGGGCTTTTCAAACAAATTGTTTTTGAATTTCATCCAACCTTTAAAAGAGCTTACAAATTATTTAGGTCAATTATGGAAATACCAAAAATTATTTGTAAGCCTAGTTTATACTAAGAATTATTAACCATGGGCTTGTTTTTGGCATGAATCATTAATTACTTTTTCAAGTGAGAAATCTATTTATAATAAACCTCTTAATTTAGTTTTAATCCAATATAGCATAAAAGCTACTTTAGTTGGTTGAATGGATTAAAACCTAATTAATAGGAATTATCATGAACTGATTTCCATTTTTAAAATATAACTATTGGTTGAAATGTCCGAGAGAATTTTTTGAAAATAAGGTACCACATGTTGGTACTTTATTAACCATATACCTAGGAAAGGAGACTCGCCATCCGTGTGAATAAGTTATAAGGTTGGAAGGAACGTCCTAATTATCCTTGTTTGTTTATTATTTGTACATACATGCATACATGCATCACATCACATATCATTAATCCTTTCTGGCTCATAGCCTTGGATTACGACAGTTCAAAAGCTTACGATAGTCTGACAAACGCTGGAGATGAAGAATCTAGCAGCAACTCAATCTCTTTTTTACCAAAAGCAATGGAGCCCAAACAAATTCAAAGAATGGTGGACGATGCCCTCGATGCTAAAATGGAAGAATTAAAGAGGGCCCTAGCTGAGATCATGAAGAATCAAATGACTACATTGTTTGGGAATAATGTTGAAGCATCCGCAAGCACCAAGAAAGATAAGGGGAAGGCTAAAGTTGGTGAAGAGGCTTTTGATGTTGATAAGGTGATAATTGACAATGATGACGATTGGGCTCAATACTTCTAAGATCCTTAAGATAAGAAGAAGGAGCCAAGGGTTGTGGAAAGAGCAACTGTGGAAAAGACTGAAACTTCTGATATTGAGAAGATGATTGCTGACCTAGAAAAGAAGTTTGAAAAGAAGCTGAAAACTGAAGAGATGTCCGAGAATGACAAACTATTTGCACAATATGAGGAGGTCTCTTATAAATTCAAAATGCCTTCTTTCGCTAGGTACAATGGTACTGGAAACCCTCATCTCCATGTAAAGCAGTACATCACTGCTATGCAGTCTGCTAGAGCTACTAAGGCTCAAACTCTAAGGTACTTTATGCTCTCACTAGACCCTATTGTCCAAAATTGGTTCAACACCTTAGAGAAAAGTACTCAAAGAGATTGGGACATGTTGTACAAGGCTTTCATTAAGCAATATGGTACAATGTTGAGCTAGAAGTAAACTTGATGGAGGTGGAAACCATTAGGCAAAGACCAAATGAGAATTTTGTGGACTATGTGAAAAGGTGGAGAAATAAGGCTGCACTTCTCAAAAGGAGGCCTGATGAGTAGGACCAAATCAGGATGATAGTCAGAGACATCCTGCTCAACCTCCATGAAAGGCTATCTCACACCCTTATAAGGGATTTCAAAGACCTTTTGCAAACTGGCTTGCAAATCGAAGAGTGGGAAAGAGAGAAGAATCGCTTTTCGGTAAGAAGGAATGAGAAAGGAAATTATCAGCCTAGCAATCAAAGCACACAAAAAGAAGTTGATGTTAACGCAACTGATCAAGGAAATAAAAGACAGTTCTCAGAGTTGGGAAAACCTCTATCATGGGTTTTCCACAAGCTACAAAAGAAAGCATTGTTACAACCATTGGCTCCTCGACCGCTACATAATCCTTTGCCACCAAACTTCAATGCCGAGGCCTTCTGTCAATTTCAAGACAGATGAATGTGCTTGTCTAAGACATGAGATCCAAGATTTTATTGACAGTGGTAAGCTACCCAAGCTGGATAAGCCCAGTACCAAAAGCAATCCTCTTCCTAAGTTCAACAGAGTGCCACCACCAGCAACCTTCATGGTAGGAGGAGGATTGGAGGAAGATCTTGTCTTATCATCCGTTCAAGATGGGAATATTAAAGATGTGAAAGGAGAAGAAGCTTAACTCAACAAACTTCCCTTGGCTTGTTTTTTTTTTATTTTCTTTATTTGGTATTTTATGGTGTAACACCCCGATACTCCATATAAGTACTACACATATACCTGGTATACGTACAGTAAATATATAAAGTATAAAGATGTCACATTTCGTTACAATTTAAAAACATTTAACATAGCTCAAACCACAATACATTAATTTAAAGAACATTTACAAAATCGATATACTTTTAATGATCTTATAAATATACAATAATCTTATCTTTCTCGAAACATCATTTATACAAATGATTACATTCTTGATAAAAGTACATCATAATTAAATTATGCATGTATGCATCACCCTCTAATTGGTCTCGACAAACTCTTACTCTTCTCGTGGCATGACGCAAGACTTTATATCTTTCATCTGGTCACCTGCGCGATCAAACAACCGCGCTAAGCCCGAGAGCTTAGTAGTACAAATATATAATATACACATACATTATAAAAATATTAGCATATAATGATATATCAATTCCATGTAACTTTAGCTTATCATATCTTTTCTTTTAGATTGTACCTTTCATATATCTCAACTAAATCATATTTCAATACCCACATTCCACAACATACTTCATAACATTATTTTATTCACCATTTACCAATCATGAATAACATTTCCAACAAGGCAATCATTAACACCAACCACAATCCATCACCAATACTCACAATCAACATATCAATACATACACATTACATATCATACCTCATAACATTGTTTAATTCACAATTCACCAATCATAAGTCACATTGTCAACAAAGTCAATCATAGATCTCATTATTCATCTAATTCAACATTTGTATATCACATGGACATCAAAGACAGACTCGGGCCCAACAGACACTAATATGCTATTCTATTTTCAGAGTTAATGCTTTGGTTTTGTTTTCACATTTATCATTATCATTGACCCAACTAGGCTTCAAGGATTAGGTTCAACCAAGCTTCAAGGGGAACAAAGCATGCTAAGTATCAACCCAACTTGGCTTCAAGAACCAATCCAACCTAGCTTCAAGGGTTGTAACATCTCAATTAGGCTTCAAGAACTAGACCCAACCAAGCTTCAAGGGGAGTAAAACATGTTAAACTTCAACCCAACTTGGCTTCAAGGATCAAGCCCAACCTAACTTCAAGAGATTGTTACTAATATTAGGCATGCCACCAACAACAAACTCTGAGAATAGAATAACACATTAGCTACACAATTCGTTGATTATTTCATCATCAATATCATTTTCAATTCTCATCATCATCTAGGCAACATGCCTTGTTTCTTTCAATTGAATCATCATAGCCAATCACAATGGCTTCACATCACATTCCAATCCACATTATAGCAATTCATCTTTTACATACATAATCATTTACCTCATCATATCCTTTACATGTCATATTCCATCATTGATATATATATATATACAACATCAATTTCATTAACTAGGTAAACATATCATTCACATCATTATAAATTGCATTGTACATACCTTTTTGGATGATCCTCATCTCTTTCACCCTCAAGAGTTACTCCCACCAAGCTATCCATAATCAATCACTTCATCCTCTTTTTCACATTTTACATATAGCCTCATTGATGTATATATATATATACAACATCAATTACATTAACTAGGCAAACATATCATTCAAAGTGCATAACATAACATTGCTAAATCTCAACAATGCAATTAGGGCAAAACACAATTGATATGATTCATAGCTTTATGATCTTCCACATTCCTTTGATTAGATCATTCTTGTGTTTAAAACATATTTATAATGTTCATGTTTAAGTTTAGAAACAATGGAACCTTTGAAGAATCAAAACAATGTAAAAAGAAACAAAGTATAAAGCAATATGTAATTCATTTGTAGGACACGCCCAACCCATTTGATGGACACGCCCAGCCACTTGATGGAACACGCCCGTGTCACTAACAACAAAAGAGGCAGTAGCCAATTCAAATAATTGACACGCCCAGCACCTTGATGGACACGCCCGTGTCACTAACAACAAAAGAGGCAGTAGCCAATTCAAACAATTGACACGCCCAACTCAATTGATGAACACGCCCGTGTCTCTTCAATGCCTATGGCCGTGTCACCCATAACCAAAACCAATTCTCTTCTAATTGCACTCAAACACAATATTCATCATATAACATGCTTCAAATGAATATAATCAATGTTTTAAACACATATTCATCACAAGAATTACTTCACAACACATTAATATAACAATTAAACACATCTCAACTCAAAACCCTAAAATCAACATCTCCACCATTTCCAACAACAACCACTAATTAAACTCATAACTTAAAATCAATTTAACACTTGAACACACAACACAACACATCTCAAATCCACCAAATCACAAAATCATCAAACCTTACTTCACTTCCAACACAACTTCCAATTAAGTAAAGAAAACAAGAGAATACTTACCATCTTTCCAACAAAACCAACACCAATCCAATCCTTTAGCTTGTAATCAATTTCAATACTTGTAAACACATATATAACACACTAAATCATGAAATCAATCCATCACAACCTATCTCAAACATTAACAAGGGAAAACAAGTAAGTACTTACCTCAATTGATGAATTCCACCAAATCTCCACTTAATCCTTTGATTCTTCCTTCAATTCTCTTAAAACCCTAAGGTTTTGGTGAAGATCAACTCATCTCTCTACCTCTCTCTCTCTCTCTCTCGTGCAAGAACCAAAAGGAGAAGAAGAAGAAGAAGAAGAGAATATCTTCCTTTCTTTTTCCTCTTCCACGATAGCCACATATATGTATATAATAATAATAATAATAATAATAATAATATAATTACTAATTACCAAAAATCCTCCACCAAGCATTTCATTTCAAGCAATTACTCATATACCCCTTATCACTTAACTTAGCTTTTGTCTCTTATGAACCCAATTAAGTAATTCCACATGCCATATAAAAATATCTCCTCTTGCATTGACTCTTTCTCTTTGACCATTTTATATGTTATATATATCACCATATACACAACATATAAACTTGTCTCTAAACCCTAAATTTCCCCAAAACACATATACATATATGTTCTTTTCTCAATTTAAACCAACAACAATAACAACAACAACAATGTTGCGCTCAAATTAACTCTACCACAAAGCGTCACTCGCAAGTATACGAGGTAGATGTAGCAAAGGTGATCGCCCCAAGGTCGTTCTCTCAAGGAAACTAAAGTGGCTAATTATTTATCAGATTAAAAGTAACAAGTAGTAAAGAAATGTAAATTGCAAAGTAATGAAGAAGATTACTTAAAGTTTAAAACAAAGAAAATTAGAATAAGCTGATGTTTTGATTCACTTGATAGAATGGTCTAGGGTTTGCACTTCTCTACTACTCATATGTATGAATGGTTATTCCTCTTAACTAATTCAATTTCAAAGATTAAATCTCAAACAACTCAACTAATTGAGTCAAGGAAATAAGCTCTCGCATTCAAACCTCTTTCAACTAATCTTGTTATAAGTGAAATAATCTTTTTAATAGGTTATATCTCTAATTCACCTAAGTCCCTAATTGAATTGTTCAAGTATTAAACTTCATCTCTCGATCCATCATCTAATACCTTTAAACACATAATTGGTGATCAATCAATTATATATTAACAATGTTCCATTCAATCAAGGCTAAAGAAATTATTAACTAAGAGAAAAACCAATTCATACAATCATAGCAGATCCATACAAACCCTAGACTAGATCAAATTAGTTCATAATGCAATCAAACATATTCATCTCATTAATGTTCAAAGAAATCAAAATAGACATGATAATATCCATTCAATGAAAATAAAGAGAATAAGTTCAAGAACAAAACCAAGTTACAAACTCCTTGAAGCTTTTGAAGAATCTCTTGTTCAATCTTACAAGAAGGATGTCTCGATGGCTAGAACAATTTAATCTAAGCTAGATTAATTCAAATTGAAATCAAAATCAAGAAAAACAAATGTTAAAACCCTCTCTTTGCTCTTGACGGCTGAACTTTGCTTTCCAAAATCGTTCTAAATCGTCCAACTCTGAAACCCTCACTTTCTTTTCCTTTTATATCAATCGTACGCGTTAAAAATCCGCTCCGTGTTTGATACATGAGGGACACGGCCAAGTCAAAAGTGACTTGGCCGTGTGAGTGTCTCTTGGAGGGACACGGCCAGTTGACACGGCCGTGTCCTTTGCCAGTGTCTGCCTCTGCTTGCCTTTCTTCTTTCTGTTCGTTGTTGAGTGACACGGCCAAGTCAAGCTTGACTTGGCCGTGTTTGAGCTTGTTGGAGGGACACGGCCAGTTGACACGGCCGTGTCCCTTGCCAGTGTCTTCTACTGCTTCTTTTGGTCTTCTTTTCTTCTTTGCTGAGTGACACGGCCAAGTGGAGCTTGACTTGACCGTGTGAGTGAATTAGGAGGGACACGGCCACAAGACACGGCCGTGTCCCTTGCCAGTGTTTGCTTCTGTGTCTTGAACTTCCTTTTAGCTTGATATGGGACACGGCCAGTGACTTGGCCGTGTCCTATGCCCGTGTCAGCTACTGTCTCTTTTTGTCTTCAATTCATTTCCTTGCCTGTTTAACCTAACACACAACTTACAAACAAAAACTTAAACAAGACATAAATAAACATCAATAATCAAAACATAAAACTTACCTAAAATTAGATCAAACACGACCTAAATACTAAAACAAACTAAAATTACACAATTAAAGAAAACACTAAACAAATCAATAAAAACTAACAAAAGACCTAAATAAAACAATAATTAACACAATAAACAGGACACAAAACTATAACAAAAACTAATAAAACAACTACCCCACACTTAAAACTTTGCTTGTCCTCAAGCAAATTCACATGGCATAAATTAAAAACTCAAACAATCTTAACTATAATTCCAGTACATAGATGAAATACTTTAAGACATCAGACATAAATAATTGCAATTTCCTTCAATCAAAATTTTCTTAACTCATTCATTGATCCAGACATACAAATCTCATCTCTCATCTAAGTGTTTCACTCGATTTCAAAGGTTAATCACTCAAACCACTCACGACTGCATACTACCATAAACTTGCTTAATTATCCAATCTCTCTCACTGATTTTCTCAAGAATAATCCGAAGGTCTTTCATTTGGATGTAATGGGGCTAAGGTAAAGGTGTGAGAAAAGGAATTTAGGCTGGAGCATCAAGAAATGGAGTATCTAAATTAAACACTACTCTTGCTAAGAAACTCATAACTCCTTTAAATAGCATACTCACCAACCTTATACTTTCATATACTTGCATACTTAAAGAATTATATATGAGTCGACATTCCTCTTTTGATAACCAATGCTAGAACATATTTGACTTTTGTATATATATATATCTTTTTTATTTTCTCTTTTTCTTTTTTCTTTTATTTTTTATTTATTTATTTTTTTTAATACATATATACAAAGTATAACATTGCATAGAACATCTAGCTTAAAATGTAGAGGAAAGGAATAATCAACTCTTAATCTAATACAAAGTGCAAAATATGCATTTCAACCCCAAATAGCAATACCAAAAATTCTTTTATTGCTTACCCCACACTTTGAACTAAACCACCCTCCTGCCATATCATAAAACTCCATTTCTTAATGCAGGTATGATGAAAATAAGAAAATGCTAAGTTGAGAATTGTGTTGATCAAACAAGAAAAGGTCAAAGGCTCAACTTGGCTCACTAAGGAAATCAATATTAAGGGAGGTCTTTTTAAGCTAAGGGCTAACCTAATTTGCCTTCATCATTCTAAAACTTGAGATTAAATCATAATGTGAGTTCAATTAGCATGCAAAAGCAAACTCTAGAGATGCAAAATCATGGAGGTGCACACTGAAGAAAAGAGAATCAATCATTTAATCTATAAGGCTCAAAACTCACAAAGGTGGATTCTCAAAGATTTATCTGTCATGAACCGCAGAATGTGAAAATTAATCCTGAATGAATTCAAATGCTCATTTCCATGCTGATACTAACGTCTCAACTATAATGCTAGAATCAAAGAAAAGATTAATAAGATTTCAACAATTATGCCATGCACCACAAACACAATAAACAAAACAACCACAAGAAGCAAAACAAGACGAACAAAACAAAAACACAAATTAAAGGAAAGCTTACCCCACACTTAAAATTTACATTGTCCTCAATGGAAAACAAGAATAATAAATAAAAAGAGTTAAAGGACAACCTGTCTTCCAGTGGACCTGGTGAAGCAAAATCCTAGCTTTCCATCACACACACAAAAGTTCAAAAACAAAAGTACAATAGACGAAAATAAAATATCCAAAAATAAAATGTTAACATGAAAACACAAACGAAAAATAAAAACAAAAGTACAGTAAACAAAATAAAGCAAGGAAATCAACATCTATGGAAAAGGTGGGCGGGAAGATGATGCAGCGGAGGGATGAAGACTCAGGATCTTGGCCAGATTGCTGTTAATCTGCTCCATGTGTTGCAACATCTCAGCATGGTTTTGGCCCACTGTGTCTTCTAATCGATCCACTTTGCCCTCCAGGGCCTCAATCCTCCGAAGTACCTCTTGATGTTCCGAGACCGGAGCATCCTCATCAAGACCTAGAGAATCCGAGTCTGACTCCTCTTCAACCCGGGCTCTCTTCTGCCTATCCCCTGGTGCTGCAGGCTCACCTGAGGGCATCACATAAGTCCCTCTCCTACGCACCACCATGTGCATCTTTGTCAATGTAGCTAAATCAAGAGAGTCATTACCCAATATTCTAGTCATACGAGTAGTACTCGGATCAAAATCCTCAACCAGGGCTACTGCTAGTGTGGTAACCAACCCTCCAACACAAATTGCCCCCTTTTTCCCGTTAGCCACAGAATCAAAAATATCGGCTAACCAATAGCCAGCACTGACAGCCATCCCATTCAAAACACTATCAAGGAAAAATAATTCATTCAGCGTAACCACACCCGGGCTTTCCTTCCGGGCAAAGAATCCGCAGGCCATAAACCTATGCAAATATCTTACAGCAGGGTTTCTCAAACTAGATGCTTTGGCCGATTTGGCCACATAAGTACCAGAGCCCAAGGCTCCCCAAGCAAACTGTTGCCTAAATTTTTTAGGTAATGACCGTTCCCCATGCTGATGAAAACCATAAATAGCATTTAACTCATCAATATTAAGCACAAATGATTTTCCCAACAATTTAAACATCAATTTCCTACAGATTTTCTTATCATCCCTTTCCACCTTAAGGGATGTCAAAAATTCCAAAGTGAGCTCCTCAAACTGCAACGGTCTTAAGGTGACAAAAGTCTCCCACCCAAGGTATTGCACATATTTATTGAAATCAGTCCTAATTTGCAAAACATCAAGCGATTCATCATTTACATACCTTGTCGGGTAAAAACTCCTAGCCAAAAGACTCGCTCTTTTCGAAGGTACAGCGGATGAAGAAGAAGAAGCTCCTCCGGTGGTAGGCCTCTTCGCCTTGTGGTGTGAAACAGTCTTAGTTCTCGTCATCCTTAGAAATCTGAAAATTCAACCCAAAACTGAATTAAATAACAAGTATATGAGTAAAGATGGAGTTTTAAGTGAATATGTCAAGGTTTGTTGAAGAAATTGGATGCGTTAATGAAAGATTTGGAAAATTTCAATCAAAACAATGGCTATGGCAATAAGAGAGAGCGAGAGAGAGAGAGAGAGAGAGAGCGAGAGAAAGAGAGAGAGAGAGCGAGAGAAAGAGACGAAGAAAAAAAATTAGGGATTAAAAATGAAATCTGTGCAAAAATCGAGACCTTTAAAGTAAAAAAAAAATGATGGACACAGCCGTGTTTGTGGGAACTTGGCCGTGTCTGGTGTGTGAAATTGGAGAGACACGGCCAAGTGCAAGCTAACACGGCCGTGGCTGAAGCAAAATGGGGGACACGGCCAAGTGACACGGCCGTGTCCCCTGGGTGTGTCCCAATCTGTACAAAAGTTTCAAAATCAAATTTGGATGTTCAGTGTGTGACACGGCCTAGGGACACGGCCAAGTCCTTTGGCCGTGTCACCTACTGCCTGTTACTCACTTTTAACACCCTTTTTTTTAAAACGATTTTGCAAACCTTATTCTGTGAACACCCTGAAACACAAAGTAAAGAAAAACCGATCAAAGCACAGTCCATTTATTTAAACCGAACATAAAATTAATACTTGTTAAATTAAAAATTACAACTACGAAAAATAAATGAAAACCAATGGGCTGCCTCCCATTTAGCGCTTCTTTAATGTCATAAAGCTGGACATCATGCAAGGCCTAGGGATCATGAATCAAAGTGCTGTCAATGACCCTCACTTCCTGAAATCCTTCATTGTATGGCTTAACTCTCTGTCCATTCACTTTGAAAGTCTCACCTGTTCTAGAGTTAAGTAATTCAATTGCACCCGAAGGATATACCTGAGTTATCTCGAAAGGGCCACTCCATCGAGACTTGAGTTTACCTGGAAAAAGACGGAGTCGTGAGTTAAAAAGTAAAACCTTCATACCTGGACTCAATGTCTTTCGCACTATAATTTTATCATGAAGTACTTTAGTGCGATCCTTGTAAATTCTCGAGCTCTCATAGGCCTCATTCCTCAGCTCATCTAACTCTGAAATTTGTAGAAATCGTTCTCTCTTCGCTTTGTCCAAGTCCAAATTCAGAGTCTTTATTGCCCAATATGCTCTGTGCTCCAACTCCACTGGTAAGTGACAAGCTTTTCCAAACACCAATCGATATGGACTCATTCCTAGAGGAGTTTTGAAAGCAGTCCGATATGCCCATAGTGCATCGTGCAATCTGCTTGCCCAATCCTTCCTGGATGTGTTGACTGTTTTCTCCAAAATTCCTTTTAACTGCTTGTTTGATGTTTCCGCTTGTCCAGAAGTCTGTGGATGGTATGGGGTTGACACCTTATGCTTCACGCCAGATTTGTGCATTAACTTCTCAAAAAGCCTGTTGCAAAAATGGCTCCCCCCATCACTGACTATCACCCTTGGTGTGCCAAACCTGCTAAGAATGTTTTCCTTCACAAATTTAACAACAATATTAGCATCATTAGTACGGGTGGGGATTGCCTCCACCCATTTGGAAACATAATCAACAGCAACTAAAATGTATTCATAACCAAAGGATTTGGGGAAAGGACCCATGAAGTCTATTCCCCATACGTCAAACAGTTCAACCACCATAAATGACTGAAGGGGCATTTCATTCCTTCTTCCAATGTTACCTACTCTCTGACAACGATCACATTGCTTACAATAGTCTTGAGCATCTTTAAATAAAGTAGGCCAGTAAAAACCACTTGGAAGCACCTTTTCTGCAGTCTTTCTTCCTCCAAAATGACCCCCACAGTGAAGGTCATGACAAAATTTAAGAACACTTAGTTGTTCTTCCTCAGAAACACACCTGCGAACTATCTCATCCTTGCAAATCCGGAATAGATAAGGTTCATCCCAAAAATAAAACTTACTCAAGTGTAGAAACCTTTTCTTTTCCTGAAAAGACATGTTAGATCGCAAAATTCCACAAGCAAGATAGTTAGCAATATCTGCAAACCAAGGTGCATTAATTACCACAAACAAATGCTCATCCGGAAATGCTTCTAAATTTTTATGAATGCTATCAGATGCAAGATTTTCATTAAAGTAGGGTAATCTGGATAGATGATCAGCAACAACATTCTCACTACCCTTAGTATCCCTGATCTGGAAATCAAACTCTTGCAATAACAACACCCATCTAATTAAGCGCGGTTTAGCATGCTGTTTTGTTAAAAGATATTTAAGAGCTGCATGGTCAGAATGAACAATAATTTTTGACCCTATTAAATATGCTCTAAATTTGTCTAAAGCAAAAACAACAGCTAACATTTCCTTCTCAGTTGTGGTGTAGTTCATTTGTGCACTATTCAGGGTTAAACTAGCATAATAAATTACCCTCAAGTATTTGTCAACCCTTTGCCCAAGAACAGCTCCTACTGCATGGTTAGAAGCATCACACATGATTTCAAAAGGTAAAGACCAGACAGGAGCTACAATCACAGGTGCACTAGTCAATTTTTCCTTAAGGGAATTAAAAGCTTGCATGCATTGTGCTGTAAATTCAAATGGAACATCTTTCCCCAATAAATGGCACAATGGTTGGCTTATTTTGGAAAAATCCTTAATAAACCTCCTGTAAAAGCCTGCATGCCCTAAAAAACTTCTTATTCCCTTAACAGAGGTAGGTGGGGGTAACTTAGCAATCAATTCAATTTTAGTTTTATCCACCTCAATTCCTTTACTCGACACCACATGACCTAAGACAATGCCCTGAGTAACCATAAAATGACTCTTCTCCCAACTTAAAGTGAGGTTACATTCAATGCATCTCTCAAGCACACGAACAAGTTTATCGAGGCAATTATCAAAAGAATTACCAAAAACAGAAAAATCATCCATAAATACCTCAATAAAATCGTCGATCATATCTGAGAAGACAGACATCATGCATCTCTGAAAAGTTGCAGGTGCATTGCACAAGCCAAAGGGCATACGTCGAAATGCATAAGTCCCAAAAGGGAAAGTAAAGGTTGTCTTTGACTGATCCTCTGGAGCTATTGGCACCTGATAGTAACCTGAAAGGCCATCCAGAAAATAATAATGTGAGTGCCCAGAAAGTTTATCTAACATCTGATCAATAAAAGGAAGAGGGAAATGATCTTTCTTTGTAGCATTGTTCAACTTCCTATAATCGATGCACATTCTCCATCCAGTAGTAGTCCTAGTAGGAACCAACTCATTCTTCTCATTTTTCACCACAGTGATTCCAGATTTCTTAGGAACTACATGTACTGGGCTCACCCACTCACTATTAGCAATTGGATAAATCACTCCTTCATCCAGCAATTTGAGCACTTCCTTCTTAACCACTTCACTCATATTTGGGTTAAGTCTCCTTTGGGTTTCTCTCACAGGTTTAGCTCCCTCTTCTAAAATGATTCTATGCATGCACATGGAAGGGCTAATACCCTTGATGTCACTCAATCCCCATCCTATTGCTCTCTTCAATCTTTTAAGCTCACTCACTAACCTCATCTCCTCCCCTTCACTAAGTTCACTAGATATTATCACAGGTAAAGTGTTGTGATCTCCTAAAAACACATATTTCAGATTCTTAGGTAACTCTTTCAGCTCTAACTCTAGTGAGGGGTTCTTCTCTTCTTTTTCAGTGGGGGAAGGTTCAAAAATTGGGTCCTCCTTAAGCTCCTCTATTTCAGCATCCTCTAAAGTCTCAAGACAACTGGCTATTTCTGTATCAAAAATTTCCAAATCACTATCCAAAGTCAATGCCAGCTCCAATTTATCAGAGGTACCTGTCTGCAAGAACACATCTGAAACAACTGCATCAACACAATCAATGAAAGAACAATCCTCATATAAAGCAGTTGTAGGAATAGGAGAAGTATTAAAAATAGAAAATTCCACAGTTTGTCCCAAAACAGTCATTGATAATTTTCCATTCTTAACATCTATCAAAGTGTTGGTAGTTGCCATAAAAGGCCTACCCAGCAGAATGGTGTGTGCAGATGGTGAAGAATTACCTACTTCCATGTCAAGAACAATGAAATCAACAGGAACTATTAAACCACCAACTTTAACTAACACATCTTCTATAACCCCTTTCGGGAATCTAAGAGATCTATCAGCTAATTGCAATACCATTTTTGTGGTTTTAAGTTCCCCTAATTCCAAGTCAAGATAAACAGAATAAGGCATTAAATTCACACTAGCCCCTAAATCACACATACCCTCAGTACTTTTTCCATTCCCCATAGCAATTTGAATAATAAAGCTTCCAGGATCCTTTAGCTTAGGAGGTAGTTTATGCTGCAAAACAGCACTAGCTATCTCAGAAACTATCACCTTTTCATTCGGCTCATACCTTTTTTTCTTGGTATTCAATTCTTTGAAGAACTTAGCATAAGCCGGCATGTTCTTAATTGCTTCAAGTAATGGTAAGTTGATACTTACCTTAGATAGCATGTTGAAGATATCTGAAAACTGCTTATCTTTTTTATCATCCTTCAACCTGCTAGGGAATGGTATAGGTGGCCTGTATGGATTGCTTGCCCTGTGCAAATCTGATGTAGGGGTCTTCTCCAGTGATCTTTCATCAGCACCTTTGTTCTCTAATTCTCCTTCCTTTCTCTTCTCTTGCCCACCTGCATTCACAGAATTATTTTCAACATTGTTATTAATTACCTTGCCACTCCTAAGAACAGTCACTGCTTGTGCCTGCTCAGGTTGACTTGGAAACTTCCCCTTTTGTTGAATCTGCATCTGTTGTGCAAGTTGCCCCACTTGGGTCTCCACCTTCTTAAAGGATGCTTCCAAGGAATCCAGTCTCTTATTGTTCATCTCTTGGTTTTGAGCACTGACTTTGATGAAAGCTTGTAAACTGTCCTCCAAACTCTCTCTTTTAGGCTGACCTTGATTTTGATTTGAGGATTGGCCCTGCTGCTGGTTCTGTCTCTGGAGCAAATGGAAAGGCTGTTGAGCATTATTTGTTATCCAGGAAAAATTGGGGTGGCTCCTCCAACCAGGATTGTAAGTGTTGGAGTAAGGATCATTCCTAGCTCTTGGTTGAAATCCCCCCATAGCATTAACTTGCTCAGCTTCATTCCTAAAAGTCTCATATGCAGAGGGACATATATTTGCTCCATGCCCAAATGTCCCACAGATTCCACACACTTCTTGAGTAGATGAAGAAATATTGTTCTTCATGTTTAGCATCTGAACCTGTCTTGTCAACTCAGCTATTTGACTAACCATTTCAGTATTGGCTTCTAATTGATTTACCCCCTTGCTTCTTCCCCTTACACTCTTTTGTTGAGAATTAGCTCCCAACATCTCAAAGATCTCATAAGTCTCATCAGCTGTCTTTTCTCCCATGGCTCCCCCAGCTGCATTATCAACAGTGTTCTGAAATTGCTGGGTGAGACCATCATAGAAAAACTGATTAAGGAGTTGAAGTGGGTAGTGATGATGTGGACACTGGATCAATAACATCTTGAATCTGTCCCAAGCCTCATGAAATGGCTCTCCTTCAAACTGAGAGAATGTGGCAATCTTCCCTCTCAACTCAGCTGTCTTTTGGTGTGAATAGAACTTGCCCATGAATTTATTGTAAACTTGCTCCCAAGTTGTCAGTGAGTTTTCAGGCAACATCATGAGCCAGCTCTTTGCCCTATCCTTCAAGGTATAAGGGAAACATCTCATCTTCAACTGATCTTCTGTTAGTCCTCCCAAAGGAAAAGTGTTGATGGTGGAGTAGAAATCCCTAATAAAATTCAAAGGATCTTCATTTGGAACTCCATAGAATGATGGCAGCATGTTGTAGTGAATGTTCTTCAACTCATAGTTCCTTGCTGCATCTGTCAGTCTTATGCAAGAAGAGGAAGTCCCAATGACAGGTCTAGCAAAATCTCTCATGGTTCTTTGCCTTTCTTCAGCCATCTTCACAGATTTTTCAGATTCCGACTCCAAATTAGAAATGTCTTCCTCTGAAGTATCAAATCCGGTGTAGAGCTCAAACTCCTCTCTGCTTCTTTTCACTCTTTGAATTTCTGGAATGAATGGATGTAGCTCTCCTTCAAGTGATCTCCTGCCTTGCATAAACGAGAATTTCTAGAAAAAGAAATATCAAAAGCAAAAGACAAATAAAATAAAATAAAAATAATCTGAAATGTAATTAATTTTTTTATTATATTTTTTTTAAATAAACAATTACGCCAAATAAGCATCCCCGGCAGCGGCGCCAAAAACTTGTTGCGCTCAAATTAACTCTACCACAAAGCGTCACTCGCAAGTATACGAGGTAGCTGTAGCAAAGGTGATCGCCCCAAGGTCGTTCTCTCAAGGAAACTAAAGTGGCTAATTATTTATCAGATTAAAAGTAACAAGTAGTAAAGAAATGTAAATTGCAAAGTAATGAAGAAGATTACTTAAAGTTTAAAACAAAGAAAATTAGAATAAGCTGATGTTTTGATTCACTTGATAGAATGGTCTAGGGTTTGCACTTCTCTACTACTCATATGTATGAATGGTTATTCCTCTTAACTAATTCAATTTCAAAGATTAAATCTCAAACAACTCAACTAATTGAGTCAAGGAAATAAGCTCTCGCATTCAAACCTCTTTCAACTAATCTTGTTATAAGTGAAATAATCTTTTTAATAGGTTATATCTCTAATTCACCTAAGTCCCTAATTGAATTGTTCAAGTATTAAACTTCATCTCTCGATCCATCATCTAATACCTTTAAACACATAATTGGTGATCAATCAATTATATATTAACAATGTTCCATTCAATCAAGGCTAAAGAAATTATTAACTAAGAGAAAAACCAATTCATACAATCATAGCAGATCCATACAAACCCTAGACTAGATCAAATTAGTTCATAATGCAATCAAACATATTCATCTCATTAATGTTCAAAGAAATCAAAATAGACATGATAATATCCATTCAATGAAAATAAAGAGAATAAGTTCAAGAACAAAACCAAGTTACAAACTCCTTGAAGCTTTTGAAGAATCTCTTGTTCAATCTTACAAGAAGGATGTCTCGATGGCTAGAACAATTTAATCCAAGCTAGATTAATTCAAATTGAAATCAAAATCAAGAAAAACAAATGTTAAAACCCTCTCTTTGCTCTTGACGGCTGAACTTTGCTTTCCAAAATCGTTCTAAATCGTCCAACTCTGAAACCCTCACTTTCTTTTCCTTTTATATCAATCGTACGCGTTAAAAATCCGCTCCGTGTTTGATACATGAGGGACACGGCCAAGTCAGAAGTGACTTGGCCGTGTGAGTGTCTCTTGGAGGGACACGGCCAGTTGACACGGCCGTGTCCTTTGCCAGTGTCTGCCTCTGCTTGCCTTTCTTCTTTCTGTTCGTTGTTGAGTGACACGGCCAAGTCAAGCTTGACTTGGCCGTGTTTGAGCTTGTTGGAGGGACACGGCCAGTTGACACGGCCGTGTCCCTTGCCAGTGTCTTCTACTGCTTCTTTTGGTCTTCTTTTCTTCTTTGCTGAGTGACACGGCCAAGTGGAGCTTGACTTGACCGTGTGAGTGAATTAGGAGGGACACGGCCACAAGACACGGCCGTGTCCCTTGCCAGTGTTTGCTTCTGTGTCTTGAACTTCCTTTTAGCTTGATATGGGACACGGCCAGTGACTTGGCCGTGTCCTATGCCCGTGTCAGCTACTGTCTCTTTTTGTCTTCAATTCATTTCCTTGCCTGTTTAACCTAACACACAACTTACAAACAAAAACTTAAACAAGACATAAATAAACATCAATAATCAAAACATAAAACTTACCTAAAATTAGATCAAACACGACCTAAATACTAAAACAAACTAAAATTACACAATTAAAGAAAACACTAAACAAATCAATAAAAACTAACAAAAGACCTAAATAAAACAATAATTAACACAATAAACAGGACACAAAACTATAACAAAAACTAATAAAACAAACAACAACATACAAAACTTCTGGGGCATGCATCGGGATATTACAATTCTCTCCCCCTTAAATAATTTCGTCCTCGAAATTATCAGTACCGTAACGATTCATTCTTAACAAAATACTATCTCAACTTTCATATGAAGTTAATTATATGCTCAAGTCATAGTGTCATCAAATCATATAATTTTAACTCTTCCCTTTCAAATCAACCGCCTTCTTTAAATTTCATAACTCATCATTCTATATGATTAGATATCTTATTACTTTCTTGATCGAACATTCAAAAGAACTCATTACATCTTTTATCAATGTCTTTACACAAGAATTAGATCATTATATAATACACTTATACTTCATCCAATCTTTATATTCAATATATTCTATTCCTTCACTTCTTTGTAATTACTCTTTTAACTTTATCCTTAAAAATCATTGGTTTATATCTTAGCATTAATTATCCCGTCATTACAATCACCGTCTAAATAGACATTTATCAAACCTCAATGGATAACAAAATCTTTATTTTTCACAAATGGAGTTATTTCTTTAGCACGTTTTTTTTTTTAAATTACATCTTAATACATTACCTTTCAACTTATTTCATAAATAATCAATCTTTTCCCTTTTTATCATGATTTATAACTATTATAACTCCATTTATTCATGTTCACTCACACTTTGAAATTTACATCATATACATTATCATGCAAACAATTATACTCTTAGTACAACTATACATGTCAAATCTCAATAATGATTCATAATCTTAGCCAATTCAGATCCATTGATCTATTTATCACAATATATCCACGTTCCAATCTTGCTCAATTCCAACCAACAATTTATTTATTCAAACTTATCATAAAATTTCACAATATTCATATATGTATTTATATAACTTAATTCCATTAGGGTAAACTTACATTCAATTCCTGATCTCTTCCGATCTATATTCAATCAAATTATCATGATAACCAATCACTTCAAATTATCTTAATATAATTTCCAACCAATTCTCATAAAAATTTTATACCATATTTACTATCTATAGCTCATTCACTTAAACCTCAAATTTATTCATTTATTCATCACATATCATAAACATGTTTAGTATAACTTTCAATCACATTTGTATTTTCTCCCTTTTTAACATCTCCTCACATTTCATTTCTTTGTTATACTTATTTTGATTACCTCTTTGCCATAATATTCATAACTCAAGACATTTCCATAATTTCCTTTTCTCTCTTAACTATCATAAATATAACCAAATGCTTAACATCAAAATGATAAGATACAACTTTATCCATCATAACGTTTAACTATACTTTTCATCATAATTTCAATCTCATCAAATCTGTATTACAATCATTATATCTAAGACCCAAATCCATGGATAACAAATTAATCAATCAAATATACCGAACAAAACACATGGCTTAAGAGGTTAATATTCAAGCCTGGAACTCTCAAATCAATTCTGTTCTTTCACAATTTTATTCTCAATTTACAAATACAAGACTAAGGTGTATCTCAAGAATTACATATTTCTTCTTTACATTATTGCTATAACAAAAGTTAATACATTCCAACTCCATTTCAAACCACTTTGCACTCGATTATAATGTCTATCTCAACTTAATTCACGTTTCAACAATATTACTATATACATATTTAACCATATGTAATTTCTATAAAATTTCTTTTCGTCACTTCATTTCGAATCCATTTACAATCTCTTATAATATATAATTACATGGAATTTCCATATGTGAGCACTTTAGAACTCTAAATATCATATGATCATCAAATTCAATGCTCACTATAACAATTTTCACTGTCCAATATTATTCAAGTCCATTCTATACTCACTTCCATCTCATAATCCATTCCGCTTTACACAGTTCAAAACCTAATATCTCTTAGGTCCACTAATACATATTGCATCATTTCCATATCACTTATTCCATAATTATACCACATACATATTCATAGGTCACCTTCATAATGTGATTCACACATTTGTTTATATATCATAATTTCATTCATATTGAAAATCAATTCACATATCATATACATGTATACCCTTACTTAGATATTCTTATTTTATGTTTCTTTTTCACACATTCAATACAAATTTAATGTTTATCACTTTCCACTAAGACTTTAACTTTCCAATTTACTACTTTGCTTAAACTTCAATTTGCCAAACTCATCTTTTCTTAATATCACTTTAGAAACATCTTATGTATATATATCACAAAGCAAAGTCAAAACATATAATTTCTCCAATTATTAAGCTCATTTCAGAAATCTCAAATATCACATATTACCATCATTACTATGAGCTTTCACAATATCCAAGCATCTCACATTTCTAACGTTGCATTCACAATGTTTACATTAAAATAACAATATCAACTTACTCTTACTTAACCAATCTCATCTCTTTTCCTTTAAACAAAACCTTAACTTTATATATGTACATACTTCAAACTTTAGATAGTCACACTTTGTCTATAATAACCAACTCATTCAATATCCCACCATTCTTTCCTCATTTTTGTAACATATCTTTCAATAATAACAATCCAGCAATATTTCCTTTGTCTATTAACCCCAACATAAACCTTAATATAAAGAGGTTCAAAGTGTAGAAGAAAGAGTACATACTCTTATCTTAATTTGTTTTCAACTCATTTTCAACTCTATTCTCTTTATGTTTGAATTCTTATTATGTCCCACATCATATTACTCATAAACATCAACATTACACTCCATATTGCACACAACATGACATTTCCATATGCATCATCAATATACATATATCACATTACATTTCACAATTAGTTTCTCATAATCAATTAGGCACTATGCCTCAATTATAATTCATTTCCAACATTATTGCCAACAATCATGGTTTCTCATCACATCAAAATGGTATACACATATATCATTAATTATGTTAAACATCTCATATAACACAAATATTCTACAATTCATATAATGCCACATCCGAGACCAACCTAGGTGTCAATGCATATGCATGTATTACCAATTGCATTTCAAAACTCTTCTTTTTGATTCATTTTATGCGTTTCAAAACTTTTTCTTTTAATTTCACTTAGGCCGAGAATCTCGAACCTAGGCTCTAATACCAAAATAATTGTAACACCCCGATACTCCATATAAGTACTACACATATACCTGGTATACGTACAGTAAATATATAAAGTATAAAGATGTCACATTTCGTTACAATTTAAAAACATTTAACATAGCTCAAACCACAATACATTAATTTAAAGAACATTTACAAAATCGATATACTTTTAATGATCTTATAAATATACAATAATCTTATCTTTCTCGAAACATCATTTATACAAATGATTACATTCTTGATAAAAGTACATCATAATTAAATTATACATGTATGCATCACCCTCTAATTGGTCTCGACAAACTCTTACTCTTCTCGTGGCATGACGCAAGACTTTATATCTTTCATCTGGTCACCTGCGCGATCAAACAACCGCGCTAAGCCCGAGAGCTTAGTAGTACAAATATATAATATACACATACATTATAAAAATATTAGCATATAATGATATATCAATTCCATGTAACTTTAGCTTATCATATCTTTTCTTTTAGATTGTACCTTTCATATATCTCAACTAAATCATATTTCAATACCCACATTCCACAACATACTTCATAACATTATTTTATTCACCATTTACCAATCATGAATAACATTTCCAACAAGGCAATCATTAACACCAACCACAATCCATCACCAATACTCACAATCAACATATCAATACATACACATTACATATCATACCTCATAACATTGTTTAATTCACAATTCACCAATCATAAGTCACATTGTCAACAAAGTCAATCATAGATCTCATTATTCATCTAATTCAACATTTGTATATCACATGGACATCAAAGACAGACTCGGGCCCAACAGACACTAATATGCTATTCTATTTTCAGAGTTAATGCTTTGGTTTTGTTTTCACATTTATCATTATCATTGACCCAACTAGGCTTCAAGGATTAGGTTCAACCAAGCTTCAAGGGGAACAAAGCATGCTAAGTATCAACCCAACTTGGCTTCAAGAACCAATCCAACCTAGCTTCAAGGGTTGTAACATCTCAATTAGGCTTCAAGAACTAGACCCAACCAAGCTTCAAGGGGAGTAAAACATGTTAAACTTCAACCCAACTTGGCTTCAAGGATCAAGCCCAACCTAACTTCAAGAGATTGTTACTAATATTAGGCATGCCACCAACAACAAACTCTGAGAATAGAATAACACATTAGCTACACAATTCGTTGATTATTTCATCATCAATATCATTTTCAATTCTCATCATCATCTAGGCAACATGCCTTGTTTCTTTCAATTGAATCATCATAGCCAATCACAATGGCTTCACATCACATTCCAATCCACATTATAGCAATTCATCTTTTACATACATAATCATTTACCTCATCATATCCTTTACATGTCATATTCCATCATTGATATATATATATATACAACATCAATTTCATTAACTAGGTAAACATATCATTCACATCATTATAAATTGCATTGTACATACCTTTTTGGATGATCCTCATCTCTTTCACCCTCAAGAGTTACTCCCACCAAGCTATCCATAATCAATCACTTCATCCTCTTTTTCACATTTTACATATAGCCTCATTGATGTATATATATATACAACATCAATTACATTAACTAGGCAAACATATCATTCAAAGTGCATAACATAACATTGCTAAATCTCAACAATGCAATTAGGGCAAAACACAATTGATATGATTCATAGCTTTATGATCTTCCACATTCCTTTGATTAGATCATTCTTGCGTTTAAAACATATTTATAATGTTCATGTTTAAGTTTAGAAACAATGGAACCTTTGAAGAATCAAAACAATGTAAAAAGAAACAAAGTATAAAGCAATATGTAATTCATTTGTAGGACACGCCCAACCCATTTGATGGACACGCCCAGCCACTTGATGGAACACGCCCGTGTCACTAACAACAAAAGAGGCAGTAGCCAATTCAAACAATTGACACGCCCAGCACCTTTGATGGACACGCCCGTGTCACTAACAACAAAAGTGGCAGTAGCCAATTCAAACAATTGACACGCCCAACTCAATTGATGAACACGCCCGTGTCTCTTCAATGCCTATGGCCGTGTCACCCATAACCAAAACCAATTCTCTTCTAATTGCACTCAAACACAATATTCATCATATAACATGCTTCAAATGAATATAATCAATGTTTTAAACACATATTCATCACAAGAATTACTTCACAACACATTAATATAACAATTAAACACATCTCAACTCAAAACCCTAAAATCAACATCTCCACCATTTCCAACAACAACCACTAATTAAACTCATAACTTAAAATCAATTTAACACTTGAACACACAACACAACACATCTCAAATCCACCAAATCACAAAATCATCAAACCTTACTTCACTTCCAACACAACTTCCAATTAAGTAAAGAAAACAAGAGAATACTTACCATCTTTCCAGCAAAACCAACACCAATCCAATCCTTTAGCTTGTAATCAATTTCAATACTTGTAAACACATATATAACACACTAAATCATGAAATCAATCCATCACAACCTATCTCAAACATTAACAAGGGAAAACAAGTAAGTACTTACCTCAATTGATGAATTCCACCAAATCTCCACTTAATCCTTTGATTCTTCCTTCAATTCTCTTAAAACCCTTAGGTTTTGGTGAAGATCAACTCATCTCTCTACCTCTCTCTCTCTCTCTCTCTCGTGCAAGAACCAAAAGGAGAAGAAGAAGAAGAAGAAGAGAATATCTTCCTTTCTTTTTCCTCTTCCACGATAGCCACATATATGTATATAATAATAATAATAATAATAATAATATAATTACTAATTACCAAAAATCCTCCACCAAGCATTTCATTTCAAGCAATTACTCATATACCCCTTATCACTTAACTTAGCTTTTGTCTCTTATGAACCCAATTAAGTAATTCCACATGCCATATAAAAATATCTCCTCTTGCATTGACTCTTTCTCTTTGACCATTTTATATGTTATATATATCACCATATACACAACATATAAACTTGTCTCTAAACCCTAAATTTCCCCAAAACACATATACATATATGTTCTTTTCTCAATTTAAACCAACAACAATAACAACAACAACAACAACATACAAAACTTCTGGGGCATGCATCGGGATATTACATATGGAACAATTATATTTCTTAAAATTAAGATTGTTTGAATAAATTACTTTCATCAAAAAAATTTTTGGTCTTTGTTCATTTTGGTGCTCGACCAATGAGGAATTTAGCTTGATGATTCATGAATTAATATATTTATGCATCATGACTTGAATGACTTTACTAGGTCAGGAAATTGTTCTATAGCATTGAGTTGTGTATGCTTACTTAGAGAGGGCTCCTGCATGATTACCTTTGTCTAATTCCTAGTCAGTCTTAGAACATGCTTTGACAAACTTTCGAGGCGAAATTGAACTTCACTTATTTAAGAGAGAAATGATCTAGGAATTGTTTGGTTAGCCAACAACTAGTATCCACCCAATTAAATATCAATCCTTAGTTGTCCCTTTTGAGCCTTCATAAAATTTTATCTTTCTTTTCATTGGCTTACAAACCCCAACAACCTACCCTGAGCAATTGTGATCAAGTCTTATGATCGCTAAGGTGAAGAGGCAAGAAGATCAAAGAATGGAATGTATAGCCAAAACCGTAAGGATAGTTGATGTTCTCAAAACCATAAGGGTAGTTGAAGTTCACCTAATCTATCAAGATAACATCAGAGTAAAACATGATTTATCCTTGTTAAAGAAGATTTATGTCACTCCACTCATCTAAACCCAAGTTGGTACAAAAAAGAAAACTCTTTTAGAGCTAGAACCAAAAAATAGAAAGAAAAGAAAAAGAAGGAAAGAAAATAAGAAGAAAAAAAGAAAAGAAAAAAGGGATAAAAGAAAGAAAAGAGAAAGAAAAAAAAATAAAACCCAAAACGGTTTAGAAAGCCAACTGATTTCCTTCTTACCTAAAGCAGCAAAAGGCTTCCATTTGGTTTATAAGGACAATTTGACTTGAATTGGTCCAACCCAACCAAAGATTTAATTAAAATCGAAGAAAAAGGAGAAAATTAATTCAGTTCTTGAAAGTCCTGTACTTGACAATCCTATAGGAGAGAAGGACAAAATGATAAAATGCTCAAAGAAAAGAAGGAGAAAGAAAAAGAAAGAGAAAGAAAAGGGAAAAGAAGAAAGAAAAGGAATGTGGGTATCAACCTTTTTATAAGGAAACAGACAGTCCTAATCAAGATCCAGATTCATGCAAAAAGAAAGAATAATGTTCAAAGCTCTATCTTTTCGTGCTCCCAACTATCTAAAGTCCAAGAAAAGTTTATAATGTGAAGGCTTGTCCATAGTATCATAGTGTGAAGGCTCTAATTTCAAAATGGCTTTCATTTAACCCGTGTCCCTTATAGACCCCATTTTAAGCCTATTAAAGACCTATTGATCTCTCTTAGTAGGTAGAGTCTATTAGTGAAGATAGTTTGGATAAGCATGCATATAAGATAGACAATATTCAAACTCAAATGTTTATGTGCCTATCTAAAGTGCAATAGTTCTTGCTTAAATAGAAATGATTTCCGAGTTTAGTATGGTAACTAGGGTTGTCATGTTCTAGATATGTTAATTTAAAAAATCAAGTCCTGAGGTAAATTGACATTAATTTGCAAAGCCAACATTTGATTTCAAAATCAAAATTCAAAATTGAAAATTCAAAAAAAAAAATTAAGGGGAGTATGTTGAACTATCGAACCTCGAAGGACACATTGGGCAAAGGAAATGATTAATGGCAAGGTTATGAAGAAGCTACCAATTGACGTACTGAATCATAATTTGAAATGGATGTATCTCCGCCACTTGGGGTCTCCGTTATTCATGTTTTCAATATCTTTAAGATAAAAGCCATAAATGTGAAGCATCCTGTCATTCCAAAGCAAGACCTGAATGGGCATCTGAAAGGAGTTAATGAGAATATTTTAGCTGATAACCTCAGTCCATGAGTCAATGGAACCACTGTAAGTATTACCCATACATATCATGCATACATGAGCACATCACACTCCATTTTTCTTGTCAAAAGTAAACAGTAATATTCAATGAAGCAACCATAAACTGGATATGGAATCAGGGGGCATGGAAAGCCCATTGCATGTGAAAGCTCCAGTCATTTTGCAAAAGAAGAAATACATGCTTTAGTGAAGAGCAAGACCAGACAAACATCAATTAGAGCCTGCATGAGAAAAAATCATTGGGGGCAAGGAGAAGATATAAGGGGCCAGATAAAAATAGTTGAATTTTTTTAAAAGGTGCAAAAGAATGGAACATTAGAAACTATCAAAAGAATGAAGACACAAAAGACAAAAGATCAGTCTAGCTAAAAGAGTTAAAGCCAGGGTGAAGAACCAATTTCCAAGGATGAAGATCCAGTTTAAAGGGTGAAGACCAAATTTCAAGGATGAAAATCCAGGTTAAAGGATGAAGATCCACTTTCAAGGGTGAAGACCCGATTTCCAAGGATGAAGATTCATTTTCAAAGTTGAAGACCTGATTCCAAGGATGAAGATCCAATTTCAAAGGGTCAAGACCCAAAGTCTAAAGGATGAAGATCCATTTTCAAGGGTGAAGACCCGATGCCAAAGATGAAAATCCAGCTTAATGGATGAAGATCCAATTTCAAGGGTAACGACCCGGCATCCAAATGATGAAGATCCATTTATAAGGGTGAAGACCCGATCTCCAAGGATGAAGATCTATTTTCAAAGGTGAAGATCCGATGCTAAAGATAAAGATATAAGGTCCAACGATGAAGATCCATTTTGAGGGTGAAGACCCATAATCCGTTAAAGAATAGAACAGCCAGAGCAGTCAGAATTCTCAACTGATAAAAGGTCAATCAAACTCAGTCTGGGGTCTAGAACCCAAATCACTTTTGAGTCCAAAACTCACCACCGAGTTTAGAACCCAAATCACTTTTGAGTCCAGAACTCACCACTGGGTCTAGAACCCAAATCACTTTTGAGTCCAAAAATAACCACCGGGTCCAGAACCCAAATCACTTTTTGTGTCCAGAACTCACCACCGGGTCCAGAACCCAAATCACTTTTAAGTCCAAAATTTACCACCGGGTCCATAACCCAAATCACTTTTGAGTCCCAAACTCATCTCGGGTCAAGCACCCAAAATCTAATTTTGGGTCGAGCACTCAAAATCTAGTTTCGGGTTACGAACCCAAACCCAAAATCCAATGTCGGGTCAAGAACCCAAATCCAAAATCCAATTTTGAGTCAAGCACCCAAAATCTAGTTTTGGGTCGAGAACTTAAATCCAAAATCAGTTTTGAGTCGAGCACCCAAAATCTAGTTTCGAGTCGAGAACTCAAATTCAAATCTAGTATCGCCTCGAGTAGACGAAATCCAATTTTGGGTCAAGCACCCATAATCTAGTCTTGGATCGAGCATCCAAATCAGCATCGGGTCGAGAACCCAAATCCAAATCAATCACAGGTTGAGAACCTAAATTCAGTATTGGATAGAGCACCCAAAATTCAACCTCGGGTCGAGAACCGAATCAAAATCAATCTCGAGTCGAGTATCCAAATCCAGTTTAGGATCGAGTATTCAAATTCAGCTTAGGATCGAGCATCCAAATCCAGTTTAGGATCGAGTATTCAAATCCAGTTTAGGATCGAGTATCCAAATCCAGTTTTGAGTTGAACACCCAACTCCTGTCTCGGGTCCAAGTACCCAATCCAAAATTCAGTCTTGAGTCCAAGTACCCAAATCGATTCCAAGTACCGATCCTCATCCAAAATTTGTTCAAATTCATGTTACTTTTCACTCTCTTCTACTCAAAGTCTCAGATCGTTCAAGCAGGAGGCAAACTATAGACCCTAAATTATGACCCAATCAAATCTGATATTTTTTATAACAGTCCAAAATAATTCTTGTGGTATTTATTTTATTTATTATTATAATATTTATCTTTATAATATTTAATAGTTATTTTTAACGATAAAAATAAAAGTATATAAAAAATAAAAAATCAAAAGAATCAGCGAGCGACGCGCGGCAAGGAACTTCGTCGCAGGCCTGGACCTGCGATGAATTGGCAAGCACCCAATTCACCGCAAACCTAGACCTGCGGTGAAATCATTGCTTGCCAATTAACAACACATGCTAACAAGCAACCCCAGTCCACCCAGCTCGATTCTAGTAGCAATTTTTGCTAGCATAGCCTCGCAGGCCCAGCAGCCCGCGCGCGCTGCCGATTTATTGACCAAACCTTATTTCACACAATTTTGTGATTTTTTCCTAAAAAGTTGGTAGTTCCTTATTAAAATAGGATTACTTCATTTGTTTTCCTATAAATACTAGCATAAAACACATAGATTAGGAGGGAAATTTTTTAAAGAAACTAGGGACTTTGAGAAAAGCAACACATAGAGACAGAAGCAAGAATAAATCAACTTCCAATAATTGCGCAGATAATTGCTCCACCCCACCAGCACCTTAATTGATCTAAGCAAACTCAAAGTTTGGTTCAAAGATTCAGCTTTGGTGAAGCCTTCAAACATAGGTTTAGCTTTTCAATCTAAATTATTTCTTTAGTAGTTGCAAGTCATCTTTTGGAATATGATCATAGCAGTTTATTTATCAAAATATTATTTCATGCAGTAGCCTAATTATGAAAACCTCAATTGCATATTTTTAAATACCTCAAAACAATAGTTTATTTTCTCAAACCCTAATCAATACAGTAAATCTTAATAGCCGTAAGCCATATTCCATATTCAAAATCCCTAAAAAACCTTAATTTGGTTATTAAAGTTCTAAAACTCTAAATTTGTATCTTTATTTGTTTTGTTTAGAAAATGTTTATTATATGTCTTGATTAATGGTTTATTTATATCTTTCATTTATATGTTTAATGAACAATTTATTTACGATGAGTGATTTTTATTTTTATTAATTTGTTTTGGTTTCAAATATTGTAAGAGGTATGTTTCCATGTTTTAGATACCTCATGTCGTGAGAATCATGTAATTTATTTTATTTTAAAGTTTTTGGACCAATGTAAAGGACACGTTTCCACCTTTCAGTGGGTGTCCTATTTAGTTTTAGACATGGACAATGTAAGGATATGTTTCCATCCTCTGATGGGTGTCCATTTATTTATTTTGTTTGGACATTGCTTTAATATAATATAATGATGCTTTATTTTAATTGTTGCATGTAGTATGGATAATATTGATATATTTAAGAATTTTATAATATTAAGACCTGCAAAGGAGGTCGGTTCCAATGAACTGGGCATTGTGGGGGTGTTGGGCCATTTCTCACCTTCCCCACATTTACCCAACTTTCCAAACCCATTAGGGGGTAGGGGATTCCTTAGGAATCGAGTCATCCACCCCTTTCTTTTCCCGTTCTGTCCGAGTGGCGACTCCATTTTCTCCGAGCTTAGGCTCATGTTCTCTAAGGCCTCGAGCCTAAACAATGCCGAAGTCTCAAGAACTATTCCACCAGGAGTGGGGGAAAAAATCCCCGTTCATAATTACTCAAGGAGTTTAAAATGAAAAAGGCTATGTTATTGCATTCAATAGAAGTGACCATGGCAAAGAATTTAAAAATGAAAATTTGAAAATTTTTGCAATGAGCTTGGCATTTCACATAATTTTTCAGCTCCTAGAATACCACAACAAAATGGTATGGTTGAAAGAAAAAATAGAACATTGAAAGAAATGGCTAGAATAATGCTTAATGGGTATGATTTACCCTTTTACTTTTGGGCGGATGCCATTAATACCTCATGTTATATTTCAAATCGTGTTTACAAAAAGGCCTTTGATAAATAAAACTACTTATAAGCCTTGGAATGGAAGAAAACCCAAAATTTCATACCTTAGGGTGTTTGGATGCAAATACTTTATATTGAATTCCAATGATAACCTTGGAAAATTCTCATCCAAATAGGATGAAGGCATATTTTTAAGGTATTCATCTTCTAGTAAAGCATATAGAGTATTTTATAAGAGAACATTAGTAGTTAAAGAATCAAAACATGTTATTTTTTGATGAATCCTCTACGCTTGATCAAATGAAAGGTAGTGATTTTGATTATTATGTAGGTACATTTGAAGAATATGAGACAATCAATATTCTAAAGGACAATCGAAATGAGATGGGAACAAGAAAAAGAACCTCAAGAACTACCCAAAGATTGGCAGTATAAGAATTATAGTCCAAAAGATCTTGTTATTGGTGATACCTCAAATGGAGTAACTACTAGATCTAAACTTAAATATTAGATGCTAACATTGCCTTTATTTCTCAAATTGAGCCAAAGAACATTGAGGAGGCTCTTAGTGATGAATGTTGGGTGATTTCTACGCAAGATGAACTCAACCAATTTGAAAGAAATAAAGTGTGTGAACTTGTTTCTAGACCTAAAGATTATCTAATTATAGGATGCAAATGGTATTGTAGACCCTTAATTTTTGACCCAGTCCAGTTCAACATATTTTATTTAGTCCAAAATAATTTTTGTGTTGTCCAATATATTTTAGTTAGTCCAAAATAATTTTTATGGTATTTTGATTAATTTTAATATTTATTTTAGTAAAAAAATGGTGAAATGAATAAAAATAAAAAAATAAAAAAAAATCGGCGATGAAAAAATCGTCGCCGAAAGTCAGTGCGGGCCCGTGGGTATTTCGCCCGCAGGAATTTCCTGTGAGCAAAATGGCCCACGGGCCCGTTCTGCCCTTGCTGCTGCAGCCAGCTGTGGCAGCTTTTTCGCCAGCGCAGTTTTTTCGCTGCAGTTTTTTTTCGTCAGCGAAATTTTTCCGACGCAAATTTTTCGAAACCTAATACAATTAAGTTTCGGTTTCCTTTTCTTAATGAATAATGTATGCCGTGAGCAACTAGAATTAATCAAGAATTCTTCTATAAATAGGATCAATTACACCACAAAAAATCAAGGAGAAATTGGGACAAAAATTGAGAGAGTTTGAAACCGAATCTGTGAAGGAGAACTTTAATCAAGCTGATTTTTTTTAAGGGAGCAGAAAAGCATTAACAAATGATCAAAGGCAACAACTGCCTTTGTTTTTGTTCATCCAAGAAGAATTATTTTTGGAGAAACCATCAAAAGGAGGTATGTATTAATTGTTATTTTCTTTTTCACAGTAGCTTAGATTATGAAATTGTGGCTTCCAAAATCAAAAACCCTAGAACTTTAATTTAGTTTTTATAAAGTTAAAAACACTAATTCGTTGCTTTATTTTTCAAAAGGGCTAAAATTGTTATTTTTACTTCTTCAAAATCTTAAAACCCTAATTGAACATGTTTTTCAACAAAACCAAAATTTGATTCTGTTTCTTATAACAAACCCAAAAAATACCTTTTCAATTTATATAAACCTTAAATCATTGGTCTACTTTCATAAAGTTATCAATTGCTTTTTCCAAATTCTAAAAAAACCTAAGCATCCATAGAAACCCTAAATTTTTAAACACTAAACCCAAATGCAACTTCCAAACGTAAAACAGTGAACCCTAACCCCTTTAAAACCTTAAACCCTAATTTTTTCTAAACCCTAATCCTTTAAAACTTTAAAAACCATAAAAACAAAAATATTTTAATTTCACACAGTAAGCTTGAAATCACAAATCAAAAGTATTTTAAAGTGTTCAAACCCTAGTTTCATGATTTTACATCACAAACTCTAATTTGGTTAATCAAAGAGTTTTATCAATCTTTTAAAACATAAAATCCTTAATCTATTTTAATTCTCTTAAAGTCACAGTAGCCTAATTCCATAAATTCTAAAACCCTAAACACATGAAATAAAGAACCCTAAATGGAAACAGTAGCTATAATTTAGATTTTTGTTTGCCTTATTTAATTCTATATTTGATTATGCTTTGATTTATTTTATATGCTTTAATTTATTTAAGTTCAATGGTTGGTTTATTTAATTTATCATGGATGGATGTTTATTTTCTATTAATGTTTAATTCCTTTGATGAATGATTTATTTATGATGAATGGTTATTTACTTTTATTTCCAAATGTTGTAAGGGGTATGTTTCCACTTGGTCGGTACTTCATTAGTAAAATATCATGTAATTTAATTTGCTTTTCTATTTTAGAACCTATGTAAAGGGCATGTTTCTACATTACGGTGGGTGTCCTATTTAGGCATGTGATGTAAGGACATGTTTCCATCTTCGGATGGGTGTCCATTTATTTGTTTTGCTTGGACCTTGCTTTGATTTTAATATATTGATGCTTTCTTTTAATTATTGTGTGTAATATGGATAATGTTGTTATATTTAAGAATTTTATAATATTAAGACCTATAAAGGAGGCTGGTTAACTGGGCGTTATGGGGGTGCTGGGCCATTTCTCACCTTCCCCACACGTACCCAACTTTCCGAACCCATTAGGGGGTTGGGGATTCCTTAGGAATCGAGTCATCTACCCCTTTCTTTTTCCCAGACCATCCGGGTGGCGACTCCATTTTCTCCGGACTTAGCTCCGTATTCTCTAAGGCCCCGAGCCTAAACAGTGCCGAAGTCGCAAGAACCATTCCACCGGGAGTGGGGGTGAAAATCCCGCTCACAGTGGCGACTCCACTAGGGATAAGAGAAGTTGAATCCATTGGTCTTTATATTATTCTATTCTTTCTTATAATGATATTATCCATTGCATCATATTAGATTGCATTGTGTGCATGAGTTAGGACGCCTGTGTTACCCGTGTTATGTTATGTAAGGGATACCATACTTTCACTCAAGTTATGGAGATCAAGCATGGCATAACCGCTTATAGCCTCATACCTTTTGGTATATACTTGCTATGGGAACCTAAGCCTTTTTAACCCAAAGACTAAAGCTCATGTTAATGGCCTAGTTACTTTCCTTAGGTTTTACCCCAAATGCATGTTGTTTGACTATGGTTAATTTATCTTAGCTTAAATCATGGCTTATTTGGTTTGTTCTTTTTCTAATATGACCTAAGTATATTGTAAGCTCAAAATAAATTTTTCTTTAAAATCCAAAAGACCAAAACTATTTTTAAAACTTTTTAAAATGGTCTTTGGACATAAAACTTTTCTAAAAACAAATCAAAAATTCTTTTACTCATGGCCCAAATACTAAGCCCAAAATCCATTTTTCTAAAGTCTTTTACAATGGGCTTAGAAACAAAACCATTTTCACCCAACCTTTTCTTACAAAGAGCTTGCAAAAATATTTAGGTCAATTGTGAGCCTAGTTTATACTAAGAATAAATTAACCATGGGCTTGTTTTTGGCAAGAATCGTTAGTGACTTTTTTCAAATGAGAAATCTATTTATAATAAACCTCTTAATTTAGTTTTAATCCAATATAGCATAAAAGATACTATATTTGGTTAAATGGATTAAAACCCAATTAATGGGAATTATTATGAATGGATTTCCATTTTTGAAAATATAAATATTGGTTAAGACATCCAAGGGAAATATTCGAAAACAAGATACCCCATGTTGGTATTTTTTTAACCATATACCTAGGAAAAGAGACTCGCCATTTGTGTGTGGATGTTATAAGGTTGGAAGGAACGTCCTAATTATCTTTCTTTGTTGATTGTTCATGCATACATGCATACATTTGCATCTCATATCATTGATCCTCTCTGGCTCACAGCCCTGGATTATGACAGTTCAAAAGCTTACAACAATATTACCTACGCCGGAGATGAAGTATCTAGCAATGACTTAATCACTTGCTCACGAAAATAATGGAGCCAGAACAAATTCAAAGAATGGTGGATGAAGCCCTCAATGCCAAAATGGAAGAAATAAAAGAGGCCCTAGCTGAGACCATGAAGAACCAATTGACTGCAATCTTAGAAAATCATGCTGAGGCATCTGCTAGCACTAAGAAGCCAAAGGACAAAGGGAAGACCAAAGATGGTGAAGTAGTTTTTGATGATGAAAAAGTGATCATTGATATTGATGATGATTGGGCTCAATACTACCAAGATGCTCAAGAGAAGAAGAAAGAACCGAAGGTTGTTGAGAAGGCAACTATTGAAAAGACCAAAACATCTCATGTTGAGAAGATGATTGCTGATTTAGAAAAGAAATTTGAGAAGAAACTAAAAACTGAGGAAATGTCCGAGATTGACAAACTATTTGAGCTAGATGAAGAAGTCCCGTACAAGTTCAAGATGCCATCTTTTGAGAAGTTTGATGGAACCGAAAATCCTCATCTCCATATGAAGCAGTATATCACTGCTATGCAGTCTGCCCGAGCTACTAAGGCTCAAACTCTAAGGTACTTCATGCTTTCATTGGATCCTGTTATCCAAAATTGGTTCAATACCTTAGATGATGGAACACAAAAGAGTTGGGATTTGCTATACAAGGCCTTCATCCAACAATATGGATATAATGTTGAAATGGAAGTTACCATAATGGAAGTTGAGTCCATTAGGCAAAGGCCAAATGAGAATTTTGTGGACTGTGAGCGGGATTTTTGCCCCCACTCCCGGTGGAATGGTTCTTACGACTTCGGCACTGTTTAGGCTCGAGGCCTTAGAGAACACAGACCTAAGTCTGGAGAAAATGGATTTGCTACCTGGACGGACTGAGAAAAAGAAAGGGGTGGATGACTCGATTCCTAAGGAATCCCCAACCCCCTAATAGGTTCGGAAAGTTGGGTACGTGTGGGGAAGGTGAGAAATGGCCCAGCACCCCCACAATGCCCGGTTCATTGAAACCGGCCTCCTTTACAGTTCTTAATATTATAAAATTCTTAAATATAACAACATTATCCATATTACACATAATAATTAAAAGAAAGTGTCAATATATTAAAATCAAAGCAAGGTCCAAGCAAAACAAATAAATGGACACCCATCTGAAGATTGAAACATGTCCTTACATCATATGACTAAATAGGACACCCACTGAAAGGTAGAAACATGCCCTTTACATAGGTTTTAAAATTGAAAAGCAAATTAAATTACATGATATTTAACTAATGAGGTACCCACCAACATTTGGAAATAAAAGTAAATAACCATTCATCATAAATAAATCATTCATCAAAGGTACTAAACATTAATAGAAAATAAACATCCATCCATGATAAATTAAATAAACCAAGCATTGAACTTAAATAAATTAAAGCATATAAAATAAATCAAAGCATAATCAAATATAGAATTAAATAAGGCAAATAAAAATCTAAATTATAGCTACTGTTTCCATTTAGGGTTCTTTATTTCATGTGTTTAGGGTTTTGAAATTTATGGAATTAGGCTACTGTGACTTTAAGAGAATTAAAATAGATTAAGGATTTTATGTTTTAAAAGATTGATAAAACTCTTTGATTAACCAAATTAGAGTTTGTGATGTAAAATCATGAAACTAGGGTTTGAACACTTTAAAATACTTTTGATTTGTGATTTCAAGCTTACTGTGTGAAATTAAAATATTTGTGTTTTTATAGTTTTTAAAGTTTTAAAGGATTAGGGTTTAGAAAAAATTAGGGTTTAAGGTTTTAAAGGGGTTAGGATTCACTGTTTTAGGTTTGGAAGTTGCATTTGGGTTTAGTGTTTAAGAATTTAGGGTTTCGGTGGATGCTTAGGTTTTTTTAGAATTTGGAAAAAGCAATTGATAACTTTATGAAAGTAGACCAACGATTTAAGGTTTATATAAATAGAAAATGTATTTTTTTGGGTTTGTTGTAAGAAACATAATCAAATTTTGGTTTTATTGAAAAACATGTTCAATTAGGGTTTTAAGATTTTGAAGAAGTAAAAATAACAATTTTAAGCCCTTTTGGAAAATAAAGCAACGAATTAGTGTTTTTAACTTTAGAAAAACTAAATTAAAGTTCTAGGGTTTTTTATTTTGAAAGCCACAATTTCATAATCTAAGCTACTGTGAAAAAAAAATAACAATTAATACATACCTTCTTTTGATGGTTTCTCCAAAAATAATTCTTCTTGGATGAACAAAAACAAAGGCAGTTGCTGCCTTTGATCGTTTGTTAATGCTTTTCTGCTCCCTCAAAAAAAAATTAGCTTGATTAAAGTTTTCCTTCACAGATTCGGTTTCAAACTCTCTCAATTTTCGTCCCAATTTCTCCTTGATTTTTTGTGTTATAATTGATCTTATTTATAAAAGAATTCTTGATTAATTCTAGTTGCTCACGGCATACATTATTCATTAAGAAAAGGAAACCAAAACCTAATTGCATTAGGTTTCAAAAAATTTGCGTCGGAAAAATTTCGCTGGCGAAAAAAAACTGCTGCGAAAAAACTACGTTCGCGAAAAAACTGCGCTGGCGAAAAAGTTGCAGCAGCACTGGCGGAACCGGCCCACGGGCCATTTTGCCTGCAGGAGTTTCCTGCGGGCGAAATGCCCATGGGCCCACGCTGACTTTCGGGGATGATTTTTTCGTTGCCGATTTTTTATTTTTATTTTTATTTTTTATTAATAAAAATTAGATACTAAAGCAAAAATTATTTAATTAAGATAACAAAATTATTTGGACCAATTAAAATATATTAGACAACACAAAATTTATTTTGACCTAAATGAAGTATATTGGACTAGACTAGGTCAAAAATTAAGGGTCTACAGGTATATAGGAATAAGCTTGATGAAGATGGTCTCATTACTAGAAACAAAGGATATATTGGTAGCCAAAGGCTATAACCGATAGGAAGGTATATTTGCCCCCATTCCTAGACTAGAAATAATTAGAATCTTACATTCATTTGCTTGTCATATGAATTTTAAACTTTTCAAATAGTTGTCAAAAGTGCATTTCTAAATGGATTTATAAATAAAGAAGTGTATGTTGAACAACTCCCCGATTTTGAAGACCATAAATTTCCAAATCATGTTTTCAAGCTTACAAAAACACTATATGGATTGTAACAAGCTCCAAGAGCTTGGCATGATAGACTTAGTAGTTATTTGCTAGAAAATGGTTTTTCAAAAAGCAAAGTGGACATAACTCTTTTTATTAAAAAGAAAATCTATAACATCTTGATTGTATAAATTTATGTTGATGACATTATATTTGGTGCTACTAATGAATCTTTGTGCGAAGAGTTTGCTTCTTGTATGACTAGGAAATTTGAGAAGAGTATGATGGGTGAACTCAAGTTATTTCTTAGTCTACAAATTAAGCAATGCAAGGATTGTATATTCATTAACCAATCAAAATATACAAAAAAAACTTCTTAAGATGTTTGGTATGGATGGTTGCAAAGTAAGAAAGACTCCAATGAGATAATCCTTAAAGTTAGACAAAGATGAAGTTGGTAAAAAAGTAGATGAAAAGAAATATCGAGGTATTATCGAATCTCTTCTTTATCTTACTGCCTCTAGACCAGATATAATATATAGTTGTGTGCTATATTTCAATCATGCCCAAAAGAGTAACATTTGAATGCTACTAAAAGAATTTTAAAATATTTAAATGGAACATTGCATTTAGGACTTTTGCATCTATAGACCCTTAATTTTTGACCCAGTCCGGTCCAATATATTTTAATTAGTCCAAAATAATTTTTGTTATCTTAATTAAATAATATTTTCTTTAGTATTTAATTTTTATTAATAAAAAATTAAAAATAATAATAATTAAAAAAAATCTACGATGGAAAAATTCGTCGCCGAAGAGTTGGGGAGAAATGGTCCACAGGCCAATTTTCGCCCCACTGCCGCAGCTTTTTTGCTAGCACAATTTTTTCGCAGCAGTTTTTTTTTGCAAGCGCAATTTTTCCGCAGCAATTTTTTTTTTTTGCCAGCGAAATTTTTTCGACGCAAATTTTTTTGAAACCAAATACAATTAGGTTTCGGTTTCCTTTCCTTAATTAATGTTAGATTCCGTGAATAACTAAAACTAATCATAAAAATCCTCTATAAATAAGGACTAAAACAACACAGAAAGGGGGGATCGAAATTTAGGAGGAATTTTTAGAGATTAACAATCGGACTTAGGAAAAACTTTGGAACATCGGGGTGGAATTTGGGACTTCGGGTTGGAGAGGAGCAACAAGCAAAGCCATCAATGATTCATCAAAGGCAGCAACTTTGCCTTTGTTCTTGTTCATCCAAGAAATAATTTTTGGTGGAACCAACAAACGAAGGTATGAATTTCTTTGTTTATTTTTCTTTACAGTAGCTTCATCACTCAAGATTGAAAATTTCTATTTCTTTAAAATTTTAAAACCCTAATCTACTTTCTAACTTTTCAAAACCTTAAATCGTTTCAAAATTTACCAAAACCCTAATTTGCTTTCCAATTTTTCAAAACCCTAAATTGAATCTGTTTCTTTCCAAAAACCCTAAAAATTATCCTTCTGTTTCTTCTAAACCTTAAATCCCTAATTCATCTTTTATGTTTTCAAAAACCACAAAAACCTAAAATCATTTCTTTTTTTCTCCAAAAACTTTAAAACCCAAACCCTAATCTCTATCCCAAAAAGTTAGTAGCCTTATTTTTTTAAGCATAAAATCCTTTAACCCTAATTAATCCTTCTTTCCAAAATCACATAGTAAGCATTATTCCTTTAAAAATAATACTAGTTTCTTCCAATTTCAAAACCCTATTTTTTTAAATCTTAAACCCTAAAATCTTAATTTTCAACACCGAAACCTTTAATTCTAGAAGCCAATTTTCAAAATCTTTATGTTTTACTTCCATTATTATGATTATTTAAAATACAATAGTAAACCTAAAACCAATTAATCTAAAACTTAAATTTTCCTAATTTCATAATTTTACCCCTTAAACCCTAATTTTATCAATCAAAGAACCTTACTAATTCCTTAAATTATAAAACCCTAATCCTTTTCAATTCTCTTAAAACTTACAATAGCCTAAACAAATAATAATAATAATATCTTATGATTCCAAAACCCTAAATGTTAATTAAAGAAATTTAAATAGAAACAGTAACCCTAATTTGTACCTTTACTTGCTTTATTTACTTTTAGATTCGATTGTGTAGTTCATTATATGCTTTGATTTATTTTATATGCTTTGATTTTTTTTAAGTTCAATGATTGATTTATTTAATTTATCATGGATGGATGTTTACTTTCTATTTTGATTGATATTTAATATCTTTGATGAGTAATTTATTTATGATGAATGGTTATTTACTTTTATCTATTTATTTTTTATTTTCAAATGTTGTAAGAGGTATGTTTCCACTTTGTGAGTACCTCAATAGTTAAATATCATGTAATTTAAATTGCTTTTATATTTTGGACCAATATAAAGGTCATGTTTCTACCTTTCGATGGGTGTCCTATTAGTTTAGACATGGATGATGTAAGGACATGTTTTCATCCTCGGATGGGTGTCCATTTATTTGTTTTGCTTGGACTTTATTTTGATTTTTAATATAACGATACTTTATTTCAATTATTGCATGTAATATGGATAATATTGTTATATTTAAGAATTTTATAATATTAAGACCTGTAAAGGAGGCCGGTTCCAATGAACTGGCCGTTGTGGAGGGTTTTGGGCCATTTCTCACCTTCCCCACACGTACCCAACTTTTCGAACCCATTAGGGGGGTTGGGGATTCCTTAGGAATCGAGTCATCCACCCCTTTCTTTTTTCCCGGCTAGTCTGGGTGGCAACTCCATTTTCTCCGGACTTAGGTCCGTGTTCTCTAAGGTCCCAAGCTTAAACAGTGCCAAAGTCGCAAGAACCATTCCACCGGGAGTGGGGGCAAAAATCCCCGCTCACAGTATCCTAGAAATATATCATTTGACTTTTTGGGATATTTTGACGTGGATCATGCCAGTAGCTAATTGGATAGAAAAAGCATGAATGGTGCATGCCATTTTCTTGGTGATTGCCTAGTTTTTTAATTTAACAAGAAACAAGTGTCAGTTTCTCTATCTATCGCGGAAGCCAACTATGTTGCTGCATGTTATTGTTGCACACAAGTTTTATGGATGAAGCAACAATTGCTAAATTATGGTAAAACATTTGATCACATTCCCATAAAATGTGATAATACAAGTGCCATCAATCAATCCAAAAATCCAATCCAACATTCTAGATCAAAGTATATAGACATTGGGAATCATTTCTTGAGAAATAATTTTCAAAGTCAAAATATTGTCTTATAATTTGTTGACGCTCAAAATTAAATTACTGACATCTTTATTAAACATTTGAATAATGAAAGAATGAATTTTATAAAACAACTTATAGGGATAATAGATGGAAATACTTTAATTTGACATACATTACTTTAACGCATATCAATGTTGAAGTTATAATTGTTTGAAAACATATATGTTTTACATGATCTAATTTCTCATTCACATCTATATTGATCATGCATTAAGGCCACAAATTGAGATATATGTTTAACCTAATTCACACCTTTCTTTTTCTTAAAACCTACCCAGTCTACTTGGATTAAGCTCGGGTCCGATCATACCATAAAGCTTTCTAGCTCAACCAAGCATACTGAGACCTAGTTTGACTGAGCTCCTTCAAAACTTTTTGACCATTTTACTATAAGAGATTTAGCTATCCCAGGCTTCATTGTTCAAGCTCGGGATAAGATAATTTGACCGGACTATCTTATGACGATGATGACTTTGACTTTCCTCCTTATTCTTTACTATCTTAACCTTCTTTTTGTCTTTTATCTTTTGTATGATCTCTATGTATTTTGCTGGCCCTTAAAAGAAATGAACATACATAAATATTTACTTTTTAAAATTGCTTCATCTAAATAAAAGTTTAGTTTATTATTAAATATTTGCATTCTTTTCGTCTTTGTCAAAGGGGGGGAGATAATTTGAATTGATTAAATTGCAATTTATAGCATACATTATTAAGGGGGTAATTGAAAATACAAAAAGAAGAAGAACATATGTTTTGGGGAAATTTTAAAGTTCATTTTAAATCAAGTCAATTTAATTGCCAAAGTTAAAATGGGGGAGATTGTTAGCCAAACAATTGATCTCTATTTTGATCTTAGGCAATTAAATTGAATAAGACTAATATTTGTATTGAATTACATTTTGTAAGATTTTAATTTCTATAGAAACCTAAAAGAACCCAATCGACCTAGGAGCTAGGCTGACTAGACTCAAGAGAGGGAGGCCATACCAAGCTCTGTCACCGGACTCAAGAGAAGAAGGCCATACTAAGCTCTAGCATGACAATACCTTTACCAAGCTGATAGACCAAAAGCTAGTTTGATCTCACCCATGCTGATCTGATAAGCCTTCCATGAACAAGGTGACAAGAGCATGAACATTCTAAAACTGAGTTGACCAGGCCGAAATATGGTATGACCAAAGAAGCACAAGCTAAGTGGACAAAGCACGAGCTGACCAAACTAAGTTAAAGCCAAAGTATCCAGTAAGTCTCACACTCAGTGTCACTGCCACATTATGAACTGTCTATCTATCATGACAGGACTACCGATCAGTTCAACCATACCAAAGGAGAGCTAAATCATCAAAAACTTCTAGTAGAGCTTATGATCCATAATACTCCAAAAGTTTCAGCATACTACACTTTGAGCAATTGGACCTGATGTAATACAACTGACCAAGTTAGAGCCAAAAATCAAATGAAGTTTCAAAAGTGAACATGATCACTATAGACCATTCGACAGTACCAGTGAAATAGGACTCAAAAAATATTGTCATTACTTATCTAATAAGTTATTGGATGCCACGTGCAGTAGCCCTTGAAGAACTTTTGTCAGAAAAAGGATGAGCCTGACTGGACTACTGATCAGCTTGACCGTGCCTAGCATGAGCTGACCGGACTAGTCGCAGTCCGGCCATGAAGTTGCTCCATTCATTAATTATATTGGGAGACAAGAATAAAAAATGTTGGCTCCCATCTCTAATGGCTAATTAAAGACTTGAAGAACGTAAATACCATAGGAAACTTCATTTTTTAATAAGATTGTGACTGTAATTGCTAAGAAAAATATCTTTCATTTTCTTGCATCAAAATCTATAACTTGTATGCATCAAGCGTTGGGTGTGAGCATTAAATGTCATTGTAAGTTTGAGTGTGAGCTTTGAAATATTTAGGTTTTAGAGTGAGCCTTGGGAAACCTCTTGTTTTATTGTGAAAAAGAAACTAAAACCTTGTAAAAGTTCGGTGTGAGCTTGTGAAAATACCAAGTTAGAGTTGAGCTTGTAAAAACTCAAGATTAGTGGAACCTTAATAAGTTGTTAAAGAAGTGGATGTAGGATTAAGGTAAATCCAAACCACTATAAACTCTTTGTGTTCATTCTTCTCTACTCTACTCCATCTTCATCTTGATCTTCTTATTGTTGTTCAAAATTTTAAATTTATCATCGCTACTCAAATCAACCAATTCACCCTCCCTCCTATTAGTTGCTAGTTTGGGACAACAAGTGGTTTTGAAAGGAGATTGATTGGATCATCCCACACTGATGCCAAAGTTGTAAGTGTATTAGCCAACTAATTTTCTTCTCTTGCTTTGTGGATGAAGATGCAACTACTGAAATTTTGTATAAGACAATTTAGGTATTCAAGATATGGTTTCAATTTTTCTTCTTTTAATTCCTATTCCACTGATGCATGTTGTACTTCTAATAGTGAATCTTTGATGACTTTACAGTTTTTATCCCCATTATGACCAAAGTTTCTAAACCAAAAATACAACCTTCACATTCATTATTGGTGGTTTTAAAAGTCAATCTTTATGCTAAAGGGATGAGTTCTCCTTCGGGTGCTTAGAAAATGACACCTAGACCTTTCCCCTTCTTTTTCACAACTCCATCAAAATACACTACCCATTCTTATATCAAAATACATAACTAATTATGCAATTCATAGTAAAAAAAAATAAAAATATTTATGGAATTATAAAATGCCAAAGAATAATGCATAGACTTACTAAAGAATAAGAATTTACTATAAGGAATTATATGCAAATAGCTTTTATATGAGGACAGTCATTAAGTAAATAGGTTATGACATTGACAAGCATCCTCTATGCTATAGAATTAGATTGGCACTTTCAAGGACTTCACGCTACAAGAAACACACAAAATACTGATGGAATTTAGTAATTGAAAATATTAAATTACTAAATATCAATTGATTACCGATGTAATATAAAGAAAAAAGGAAAATAAAATTTTGGAATAAAATTTTGGAATAAAATACCAATGGAATGTCAAGATTAGTCAATAAATATGGCATAAACAATTTGGTGCCAGTATTTGTCGACCAAATTTATTGAGAGATGATGAAGTGCATAGCTAAGTACGACACTAATAGATGTCACCACCTTCTTTATTGTGTCTAGTTACCAATGGCCTCCAAATTTTGATTATTAAAATCTAAAAAAGTGAGCAAAACCATTTTCATTCAGGAAATAGAAATCGTACAACACAAGTGGCATATCAAAAGCCATATGTGGCTGAGAGAATTGACATCCTATCGATAAATTGAAGAATGTTAAATTTTAATGGTATTTTAAAAGCCACATTTATTGAGAGACATGAGTCTTTTTCAGTAACAAAATTAATAAGAGGAATATCAACAGCCACATTTGCCAAGGGAATCAATATTTCATTCATAAATTTAAAGAATATTAAAATTTTAGTGATAATGTGAGCACCACATTTACTAAGAGATACTTTTATATCTTAGTAAATGAATTAGTGGGAGGTATATCAGAAGCCATAATTGCCAAGATATTAAATATTCCAATAAATTTTGGTGATATTTTAAGTGTCACATTTAGCAAAAGACACTCTTATCTCTCAGTAAATGAATTAATAGGTGGCATATTAGAAGTCACATTTGCTGAGAGAGTCAGTATTCCATTGGTAAATTTTAAGAGTATTAAATTTTGGCAATATTTTAAGCATCACATTTACCAAAAGATACTATTGTCTCTCAATAAATGAATTAATGGGAAGCACATTAGAAGCCATATTTGCCAAGAGTCCACTCAATGCTTACTGATAATATAATCTCAAAAAGTAGGCCGACTTAATAGATGACCCTTAGTGAAGAGGGTTAGCCTAATTATCTCTACTGGGTTTAATGATAACAATCTACTAATTATTAAGTAATACAATCTAAATATGTCATTTTTTGCATTTTCCTAGAAGCCTTTTAGGATATGCAATCTAATGACAGTTTTATAATACATATAATATAAAAAAAGTAAATAGTGATGATATGGAATGAACAATTATAACATCAACTCATCATGATAATTACATATTAAATCTAGTTAAACCATAATAGATACACTCATAAGCTCAACTTCATAATACATCATAAGAAATAATTACATAATCTACTAATAATAGTCTATATTTCATAACATGTACAACAACTTATTAATGAACTTAAATAAGTTTTATAATAAGGAAACCATAAAGATATGCATTATTGATCATGTTCCATTAATTGATCAATTATCATACTAAATCATTATGTAATGCATTATCTTAAATAAGAAACATGCTCAAAACAAAATATGGTAGCAAGGAAATAAATGTAAACGAGTTCCAAAAACCTATTCAAGTAGATAAGAGCTTTATGAAAGTTTAACCCTCAGTTTTACCAAATTTGATTTGATGCTCTTTCAAATTTAGAGCAATTCCCATAATTAAGCGAATAAAATTAAGGAACCAATTTATAAAACAAGGATACTAACCTGGATGTGATGACCACAACAAGCCTTTGATGTTAGAAATCTAGATTGAATTGGCTCACTATCTACTTTAATTTTGATCAACTAAAGTTCATAGTATATTAAGTGAGAAAGGCTTTCTTAGGTACCACTTGAACTTTTCTTCCTTTTCCTAATGAATTTGATATTGCATTTAGGCTATTATGAGGCTTGGAATTCATTCATCGAGTACAAGAATAGATAGAGAGTGATGTCAAGTTCTTTGGTGTTTGAATGTTATAAGGTGGTTTTTTGAGTTGCGAAGTGCTCCCCTTTAAAAAGTTATGTTTTAGGGTTTATATAAGCTAGGATTTGAAAAGACATGTCTCAGATGGGATAGAGATCAGTTTAGGGTAAGGATTGTCAAGTTGGATAAGGATTGAAGGAGTTGAATGCTTTAAAAACTCAAAAATGAGTGTTTCAATCCTATAAGGACTGGTACTTCCGAATGGCTATTTGATATGTTTATGTGCATGTCCAGCCTAGATTTTACTAGATTGGCTTGTAGGCTGATTTTGATATATTTAGGCTGAAATGGGCTATATCTGTTAGATTATTTTGTCTATTGACTTGGATATTCAAAATGAACATGTTAAAACTTTCCAACATGTTATTTTTTCCTTAATCTCGATATGATCTTTAATGGGCTTTTATACTTTTAGGTCAAGTTCATCACAAATAAGTCTATTATTACTCTAACAAACCTATTTCACTAACTTTAAGAGCTTATTCAAGGGAATTAACCTAAATCCAAAAGTATAACTTGGTCTCATCATCAGGTTTTGAGTTGCAAAAATCATTTAGTCAAAATCAAGTGCTAATAGCTTGTTGTCACTCCATTGGAATTCAATCAAAGTTTCCTTTTTGAATTTTGTTAAAGTTTTGATGAGGACTAAAATAATTCAGACTAAGAAATTTTATAATAATTGCCATCTACAACAATGCATGAGCTTGGCTTTCACTTGAGATTGCCAAGGACATTCAACCACTCAGGATTGAATGGTGTGCCATTTAAGACCATTGGCTAGATAACCATTTAAGTTTCTAGCTAAAGTTGACTACATAGGGTCAATGCTTTGATTACTTAGGACTTGCAAAACTTAAAATAATGGACGACTAAGGATCTAGACTCCTAGCTGCTCAAGACCTTGAGAGCCTAACATGAGGGGGGACTACTTAGGGTCAAGGGTTTGACTGCTTTGGACTCTCAAAGCCTAAAAAAAGGTGGATCACTCGAGGATCTAGACTTCTACATACTCGAGGCTTGCTGAGCCAAATTTTGATGGGGACCACTTAGGGTCAAGACTCGTAGCCACTTAAGGCTTACAAAGCCAAAAGATGGATGAAGGCCACTCATGGCCAAGATGCCTAGCCACTCAAGTCTTGTAGAGCCCAAAATATGCAAATCCTAAGTTTAGGATACTTAATTAATTAAATAGAATTATTTACATAGGTTGCATAGGATACTTAATTAATTAAATAGAGATAGTTTGCAGAGGTTGCCTTTATGGCATGCCTTTTGAGATAGCTTCTTAAAGTTTCATGGGGAAACTTCTTAGCCCATGATATGCTTATGACCTTGTTCATGGAGAATGTGTTTCAAAATATGGCAGATTATCAACTCGTCTAGCAGTTGGGCATATAGAGCCCAATGAGTATATAAGCTATCTCATTTCTAATTTCTCTTTACTTTGCCAACTCAAATAAATCAAAACTCCTCCTTTTCTCTCAAAAGTAGACTCCTCCAATCATCACCAATGGCAAGAATTCCATCTACACCTGGCTTTGCTTTCAGAAATACAAAGACTAGACAAAGGTTCCTTATAATGATGATGTGAAAATCCTATAAAACATTGATGGGCACATTTCTTTGCAAGCCTAGATCTTTATAGGTCATTAAAAAACCCTAATCTTCAAGTTTTTCTTCAAATTTGGTATACATGTGAATTATAGATGTCGAGTAATCTGTGGCGTAACCAATTTTTAGGTTAATACTAAAAACTTGAATAAATTTGAATTTAGGTAATTGCAGCACAATTTTCATCCTATGTGATAGAAATGCCTCATGACTTTCTGGTAGATCTACGTAGTAATTTTAAGGATATCCATGCAAATGTTCCTTAACATCTTCGCACTAATGTCCCTCCTCAAAAAAGCCAAATTTTAGCCTTTTATTGATTTTATCTTGTTTTCTCCATTCTTTTGCTACTTCTTCATCTAACCACTTCCATTTTGATTCATTTTATAGGGAGGGGATAAAATTAAGAAGGGTTGTGGAATTTCTAAGGTTCGAAGCTTCCACATTGGCTTAACAAATGAGGTCAAGACATGGATCAAGTGCACCCCCGTCCATCATTTCTTGAAGGCTCTTCTAGTTCCTCGACGGTGGGCTAATATTTATGCATACAAGGGCCTAGTTGGAGAGGTGGCTCGACAATATTTATGGATTTCACCTTCCTTATGGCAAAGAGACCCTGTCTCAACTAGATGTTGCTACTATAATTAGGATCCCATACCATGATACCCAAATTGTCTTTGATGATTAACTCTTCTACCCGATCAACTAGAGGGATTAAGTGTAGACCTTGCTTGGATTTTTCCCCAAACTAAAGGGAAATAATGTTACTCTTTACTCAAGAATCATCGATCATTAGACCCCATATCCTCCAATAGATCCATTGACCTTAGTGGTGACCAATCAAATGAACCATGACTTTCTACTGATCCTACTTGGCTATACCCTCTTCACCAATTTTGATAACACCATTGACTCATTCTTCTTATTGGTGTTAAGAGATGTTGATGCCATTTCAACTTTTTATTAAGGATTGCTTACTCTAGGCAATTTGATAGTGGGTAAATTATGCTTACATTTGTGGAGATAATTAAGCTTATTATTAGATAATTATTTTAATCCTGGCCTATTTTTAAATACGTTGTAACTTAAGAAGGAAAAAATAGCCAAGTTGAAGAAAGATTCAAGGAGTTGCGGGAAAGAGCCTTGGGTGTTACCCTTAGGCAAGGCTTGTGCCCAAGGCAAGTCTGATACTAGATGGAAACAACTGATAGCTAGGAATTCCTATCTATTTGGAAGACTTAAGCTACGAATTTTGAGCAGACTTCCAGAGATATTATGATTTACTTTTTCTATATTAAGTAACCAATATTTAGGAATTTTAATAGCTATTAATTTTTTTATTTATTTGTATTTGTATTTTTATTTTCATAATTAGAGTAGGAAACTTGAAGGATATAAAAGCAAAACTTTTGGTAGCCCTAGGGTTTGTCTCTGATATGTTGTTTATGTTTACAGTAGGCTACTTAAATATATTTTTAGTTTTCTTCTATTAAGAGCATGTGTAACTAAACTTGTAACATTCGTAATTTTAAAAATTAAATAAAATAAATTAAAATTAAATTGGATAAATTAAATAAATAGGAAATGGAAGGATTTTAAGTGAGAAAATGGAATGTGTATGTGAGATATATATAAAATATACATAACATATACAAAAGTAAACTCAAAGTTAATACTTTATGAAGAAAAGTCAAAGGTCAAGTGACATAATTGTAAATATACTTTGAAAAATTAAAATTATTTAAATAAATAAAAAATAAATTATTATTGAATGGAAGATGTAGTTTATAGTTTTTTAAATAAATAAATAAATAAGTAACTAATAAAATATATAATAAAATATATTATATATATGGTTAATTTTAAAGTGGAAAGAAAGAGAAATTGAAAAGTTGGTCTTCTTCTTCTTCTTCTTCTTCTTCTTTTGCTTCCTTGTAGGCTAAACCACCATAGCCAACCAAGCCAAGTTTTTTCTTCCTCTAAGCTTCCATATTTGAATGGATTTCAAGGTTTCAAATAAAGTTTTAGTGATTTCCTCTTGAATTAGTAAGTTCTTTAACTTATTTCTTTGGATTTCCATGAAATTAAGATTATATTGAGTTTGAGTTTTTGTCTTAGCTTGATTTAATGGTGTGAATGAGTTTGTATGAACCTATTTTGCTTAGTTAATAATGATTCTTAAGTTGAATTGAAGAAATGGTTAAGTTTTAGTGCAGTTTGATGAAGAGAGAGAATTTAAGGTTATGGAACATTTGAACTTTTGAAATCATAGGTTTTAATTGTTCAAATTGAATCCAAACTTGTTGTTTTGATGCATAAAAAAGGATTTTAAAGTCAAATAATGGATTTAACTTAATTTGGTTAGAGATTGGATGAGGTAGTGTTGAATTTAGGGTTTTAGAGAGGGAATTTTCAAAGTATTGGTATTTTTTTATTTTAATGCTTAAATCAAGTTATTTAATGATATAAGTGATGGAAATAAGATTGATTAATAATTGGAATGAAGAACCTTTAATGGTGAAGGTTATGGCATTTTAGGTTTTTGTATAAGAATGTGTGTTTATTAAATGTGAATGAATAAAACATGTTATAATATGTTTTTAATAATATAAATAAACTTTAAACACTAATTTAAATGGTTTAATATGGATTTCCAATGTTAAAGTAAGGCTAGGCTAAATTTTGGAATATTTGTAGAAGTGATATTTAATTAAGGTTTAATGTTGGAAGTGCCTTAAAATGTGATATTAAAAATTATATTTGCTCACATTTTGTATAGGCATTGAAAGGTAGTATATTGGAAGTGAAGGTTGGTGGAAGATTTTTAGCTTGCATTTGAGAGCTTATTGACGTATGTACAAAATTGTGATACATGGAATATGTTTGCATCACATTTGGCCTAACACATTTTGGATGGAAAGTGTGGTAAGCTACTTGGAAACATGAACATTCATGAACATTGTGTTATAACATGTGAATTTTTATATGTGTATTATTGTGAGCATGGATTTTTGCCCCCACTCCCAGTGGAACAGTTCTTGCGACTTCGACATTGTTAGGCTCGGAGCCTTAGAGAACACGGGCCTAAGCCCGAAGAAAATAGTCGCCACCCGGACAGGCTGGGAAAAAGAAAGGGGTGGATGACTTGATTCTTAAGGAATCCCCAACCCCCTAATGGGTTCGGAAAGTTGGGAACATGTGAGAAAGGTGAGAAATGGCCCAGCACCCCCACAATGACTGATTCATTGGAACCGGCCTCCTTTTTAGGTCTTAATATTATAAAATTTTTAAATATAACGATATTATCCATATTACATGCAATAATTAAAATAAAGCATCATTATATTAAAATCAAAGTAATGTTCAAACAAAACAAATAAATGGACACCCATCCAAGGATGGAAACGTGCCCTTACATCGTCCATGTCTAAAACTAAATAGGAAACCCACTAAAAGGTAGAAATGTGTCCTTTAAATTAATCCCAAAATATAAAAATAATTTAAATTACATGAAAATTAATTAATGAGGTACCCAATCATGAAAACATACCTTTTACAATTTTAATAAATAAATAATAATTGAAAAAAATATTCATCCATGATAAATTAAATATACCAAATGTCATAATTAAATAAATCAATCATCAAGGCATATAACAAACTGCATAATCAAATGTAAAATTAGATAAAGCAATAAATTTATAAATTTAGGTTTACATCTTGAATTAAGGATTCTAGGGTTTTTTAGGGTTTTAGATGGGAAATTAAGGTTTCAAACATGAAATATAGTTTTAGATTGGAAACTAGGGTTTCAAACATAAAATATGGTTTTTTAGGGTTTTAGATGGGAAATTGTGATTTTATGGGTATTTGGAATCAAACTAGGGTTTTAGGAATTTAGAAAATAACATTAGAGTTATAGGGTTTTTGGATTGGGAATTAGGATTAGTGGTTTAGGATCTGGGTTTTATGGTTTTAAAACTTGGTTTTGTAGATTATGATTTTGAAATTAGGGTTTGGGGTTTATCATGATCAAAGTTCAAGTGTAGTTTTAATATTAACTATAATAATTACTTAAGTATTTTTAGGTGAAACAAACATAGAAAGACAAATTAATTATTGAAAGATTAAAATAACTCACTGGATCAAACTATAAAAAAATATCTACTGTAAATTTAAATTACTTAAATATAGAAATCAACCCTTAGTTTCGTCGGTTCCTCCAAATTAGAATGATGAATCCAATCATTGCTACAACTTGGATCGATCTTTTCTTTAGTGGGAATGAGGCAAACTGAAGACTATCGTTACTGTCTCTTTTTTATTACTATTGGTTTAAATTCTGTGTGTTTATTGATTGCTTCGGTTACTGCCAATTTCTTAATCAAAATTCCTCATCGATTCCCCCTTCTGTCGATCTATTAATTACGTATTTATAGGAAAACCAACACTTTAACCTAAACCTAATCCAACTCTCATAAGTTAATTAGGAAGTTATATGGCCAGTGCAATTGTGTTTAGAACTCGGATTAAAGGCCAAAATCGACATGGAGTGCACTCATATCAATTTGGGCTAGCCAAATCGATATGAGCCAAATTCCATATCGATTTGGAGCCAAATTCCATGTAACACCCCCACATTCAGTACACACACACTACAACACCACAATGTAGCATATGTGCACCGAACATAGGAGTGCTACGGCTTTTCATCAACATTCAAAATATTTGTATATATAATACCATCATCTTTCTCAATATACATTATAGATATATAAATACATTTAAGTAGTACACAGCGGAAGTTATAAAATAGGTACATATATGAAAACATTTGAATACATATTTACAATTATACATATATTTACATTATAAACAAAAACTTTTCAAAATATAAAGAAGTAGTACATGATTGGCAAATCTCCTCTGATCTTTAAGTCCCAATATCCACTCTTCAATGTCTACTCTCACTGGGTCTCGAAGAACTCTCGGGTTCAACTCTATTACCTGCGCGATTAAACACTATCGCGCTAAGCCAAGGGCTTAGTAAGACAATTCATGCTTATGTTATGCTTTAGTGCCATGCAATGTTTCATATATGTATTAACAATTCAACATCAATGATGCACACTCAATCAATAAAGATCATATTCAACAGACAATATTCCGTAAATAGTCCATTTCATCATTTAAGTAATATTAACATTTCATTACATTAGAACATCATTTATGATATATATAAAACCTAGACACCTATGGGCCCATCAAGTACTTAATACGATATTCAGAATTCAGAGTTACTGCTTTGGTTCATAAACACCATTATCAAGCCCGTAGGCAACATATACATATATATATATATATATATATCTCTATCCATGGATAGCGTAACAGACCCGGTCTCTTGGATCATCAACTCATCTAATTCGAGAAGATCCTCAACCCGGCAAGACTGCTACAATTCAAATATCTCATAATATCAATTATCATTGTGTAACAGACCCAGTTTCTTGGACCTCAATTCAACTCAATTTGAAGAGATCCTCAACCCGGCAAGACTGTTACCTTTCATTAAATAGGCATGCCTCCAAAACCAGAACTCTGAAACTGAATATCATATTAAACATACACTTATTTCATTATTCTCTTTATCAAACTCTTTCTCAATCTTCCTCATCAATTAGGCAAACATGCCATACATCATTCAATTATATCATCATAGCCACTCACAATGGCTTTATATCACATTTCACATCTCAATTCATATTTTGCATATAGCATCTCAACATACATTATTCATAACACACACATTATCATTTACAAGATTCACATTACATATAACATACTATTGTTCAATCTCAACAATGCAATTAGGGCAAAGAACAATTGATATGATTCATAGCTTTGGGATCTTCCACACATGTTTGATTAGGTCATTCTTGTGTTTGAAGTATGTTTAAAGTGATTATGTTTAGGTTTAGGAGCAATACAACCTTTGAAGAATCAAAACAATGCAAAAAGAACCAAAAATAAAAACATTAACCAATACATTTGAGGGACACGGGCAGCACATTTGAGGGACACGGCCAAGCTTGTGGCCGTGTCTCTCAACCATAAAATCCAGTAGCCAACACGGGCATAAGACACGGCCGTGTCTCCCAATCCAACTTGGACAGTAGCAAACACATTCAAGGGACACGGCCAAGCCAGTGGCCGTGTCACCCCAAAACCTATCCAACACGGCCAAAATCCCTCCACCTTGGCCGTGTCACCCAAATTTCTCAAGTCTTGGCCGTGTCTCTCATTGATTCTAGCCGTGTCACTCAAGAACACAACCCTAATCAAAACCAACACTCTTCCAAATGCATTTTCACACCCTTTGCACAACAATAACTTCATTCAATTGGTTTTAATCAATGTTATTAACACATATCTTACATATTCATCACATTAACCACTTAAACAACACATAAACATTACATTAAAACATTCACCAATACTAAACCCTAAAACCAACTTCCCACTTGATCTTTCACAATCAACCTTCACATATCTAACCATATTCACAACCAAATTAATACCAACTCAATCTTTTAACTTTAAATCAATTCCAACACTTACAAACACATATCAAACCCACCAAATCATCACATCAACAAATCACAATTCAATTTAGACATAACCTCAAAATTAACAAAGGAATTCAAGAGATTTCTTACCTAAGATGAAGAAATTCCACAATTCTCTTGTCAAATCCTTTGATTGCTTCTTCAATTTGCTTCTAGCACCATGAATACCTCTCTTGCTCTCTCTTCTCTTCAATGGCCGGCCTCTTCAAGAAAGAAAGAAGAAATGCACAAGTCAAACACCTTTTCTTCTTTTAATCTCCACCATGCATTCCACTTCAAGCAATTACTCAAATACCCCTCATCATTTAACTTAGCTTTTGTCTCTTATAAGCCCAATTAAGTAATTGCACATTCCACATAAAATATCCTCTTGCATTGACCAACCCTTTTGACCAATGTATATGTTATATATATCATCATATACACAACTTATACCACTCTCTCTAAACCCTAAATTCTTTCTCAAAACACATATACACAAACATCTTTCCTCATTTCTTTCCCTTGCAATATAAAACAACAACAATAACAACAACATAACCAAGACTTCTAGGGCATAAATGAGGATATTACATTCCATATCGATTTGGGCTAGCCAAATCGATATGAAATTGCCTCATATCGATTTGGCTTGCCAAAATTGATATGAGACACTTGCCCATATCGATTTGCCAAGCTCAAATCGATATGGGCAGTACCCATATTGATTTGGCCCTCTAAAATCATTATGGACAGTACCCATATCAATTTGGAAAAACCAACTCGACCAAAACCATTAATTTTTACTCAAATCGGTCCAAAATAATTAAATTTTCAGCCAATATTTTTTTGTAATTTCAATATAACTTCTAATTTAATTTAAAAATTAGGTTTAAGAAATCTAAATTCATAATGGACCAACATAAACCTTTTAAATTTAAACTGGTCCAAATTTAAGAGTCTATAGTTTATCCCTTGCTTGAACGATCTGAAACTTGTTTGTAGAGAGTGAAAAACAACATGACTTTGAGCGGATTTTGGATGAGGATGGGTTCTCGACCTGAGATTGAAAATGGTATGGGTTATTGATCTGAAAAAAATTTGGGTTTTTGGACTTGGGACTGGGTACTTGGACCCGAGACTGAATCTGATTTGGGTACTTAAACCCGAGACTAGATTGGGTACTTGAACCCGAGATTGGATACTTGTACCCGAGATTGGATATTTGGACCCGTGATTAGATTCTTGGACCCGAGATTGAGTACCTGGACCCAAGGTTGGGTACTTTGACCCGTGAATGAATTGGGTACTTGGACTCGAGATTGAATTTGGTTTGGGTACTTAGACCAAAGATTATACTTGATTTGGGTACTTGGATCCGAGACTAGGTACTCGAACCCGACACTGAATTGAATTTAGGTACTTGGACCCGAGACTGGTACTTGGACTTGATACTGAATTAGATTTGGGTACATGGACTCGAGACTAGGTACTTGTACCCGAGACTAAATTGAATTTGGGTACTTAGACTCAAGATTGGGTACTTAGACCCGAGACTGAATTAGATTTGGGTAACTGGACCTGAGACTAGGTACTTAGACCCGAGACTGAATTGAATTTGGGTGCTTGGACCCGAGACATGGTACATGGACCCGGGACTGAATTGAATTTGGATACTTGGACCTGAGACTGGGTACTTGGACCTGGAATTGAATTTGGTTTGGGTACTTGGACCCAAGATTATACTTGATTTGGGTACTTGGTCCCGAGACTGGGTACTTGGACCAGAGACTGAATTGGATTTGGGTACTTGGACCCGAGACTGGGTACTTGGTCCTGAGACTGAATTGGATTTGGGTACTTGGACACGAGACTAGGTACTTGGACCTACAACTAAATTGAATTTGGGTACTTACTTGGACTCGAGACTGAATTGAATTTGGGTTCTTGGACCCGAGACTGAATACTTGGACCCGAGACTGAATTGAATTTGGGTACTTAGACTTGAGACTGGGTACTTAGACTTGAGATTGAATTTGGTTTAGGTACTTGGACCTAAGATTATACTTGATTTGGGTACTTGGATCCGAGACTGGTACTTGGACTCGAGATTGAACTGGATTTGGGTACTTGAACCAGAGACTGGGTACTTGATCCCGAGACTAAATTGGATTTGGGTACTTAGACCCGAGATTGGGTACTTGGACCCGAGGTTGGGTACTTGGACCCGAGACTGAATTGGATTTGGGTACTGTGAGCGGGGATTTTTGCCCCCACTCCCGGTAGAATGGTTCTTGTGACTTCGACACTGTTTAGGCTTAGGGCCTTAGAGAACACGGGCCTAAGCCCAGAGAAAATTGAGTCGCTGCCCGGACAGGCCGGGAATAATAAAGGGGTGGATGACTCGATTCTTAAGGAATCCCTAACCCCCTAATGGGTTTGAAAAGTTAGGTACGTGTGGGGAAGGTGAGAAATGGCCCAGCACCCCCACAATGCTCGGTTCATTGGAACCGGCCTTGTTTGCAGGTCTTAATATTATAAAATTCTTAAGTATAATAATATTATCCATATTACATGCAACAACTAAAATAAAGCATCATTATATTAAAATCAAAGCAATGTCCAAACAAAGCAAATAAATGGATACCCATCTGAAGATGGAAACATGTCCTTACATCGTTCATGTCTAAACTAAATAGGACACCCACCGAAAGGTGGAAACATGTCCTTTACATTGGTCCAAAATATAAAAGCAATTTAAATTACATAATGCTTAACTAATGAGGTACCCACAAAGTGGAAACATACCTCTTACAATTTTAATACTAAAATAAACAAATAATAATCATAATAATAAAGAAAATATCCATCCATGATAAATTAAATAAATCAAGCATTGAAATTAAATAAATCAACCATCAAAACATATAATAAACTACATAATCAAATCTAAAATTAAATAAAGCAAATAAAGATACAAATTTAGGTTTATGTCTCAATTTAGAGTTCTTTAATTAACATTTAGGGTTTTGAGATTTTAGAATTATTATTATTATTATTTAGGCTACTATAAAGATTTTGGAAAATTGGAATGGATTAGGGTTTTATAAATTTAAGAAAGTAGTAAGGTTTTTGGTTAATCAAATTAGGGTTTCGGGCTAACATCATGAAATTAGAGTTTTAGAATCTTAAGATATTAGGGTTTATAATCATGGTTACTGGATTGTGATTTTAGGTTTACTGGATTATGGCTTTGGGGTTTAGATTTACTAGATTGGGTTTTAAATTCATTGGAGTAGGGTTTAGGGTGTTGATGAATTTGTCAAAAAGTTTTGATGCTTTAAGAATTTAGGGTTTAAGAAAACTAGGGTTTTCTGTATTGGGTTTTGAGAAAATAGGGTTTTTGATATTTTGGAAAACATATTTGATCTTAGGATTTAAGAAAACAATTTAGAGTTTTATAAAAATAATTATGATTTTTAGAAACTGTAAAGAAGATTAGGCTTTGTAGATTTAAGAAGACATTTGGAAATTTTGGACAAAGAGCTAGAGTTTAGATGAAAATAGTTCGGGGAAAACTGAAACATCTAAATTTTTTTGAAAATTTCTAATTTTTAGAAAATTTGATAAAATAAATTATAATTTAAAAGGATAAATTAAATTAATAGTTTTAAATGAAAAAAGAAGGGATTTTAAATGAAAAAGTGGAATATATATATGATATATATGCAAAATATACATAACATATAAAAGTCAACGCTTTTTAAAAGAAAAGGGTATTTTAGTAATTAAATCTTATAAATTCAAAATTAATAAAATAATTCAAAAACAAATTATTTTGAATGGAAGAAGGAAATTATGACTTTTAATTTATTAAAAAATAATTAAATATTAAATATTAAATTATTTTAATATATATATATGTGGTTAAAAAAAAAGATGAAAAGGAAAGAATGCTAAAAATCTTCTTCTTCTTCTTCTTCTTCTTCTTCTTCTTCTCAAGAACGTGGCTTTCATGGTTGTTTGAAGACCAAGGATTTTGCTTCTTCCATACTCCATAAATTGAAGGAATTAACAAGTTTCAAGTGGATTTTTGGTGATTTCCACCAAAATTAGTAAGTTTCCATCTCTTTTCTTTGAATTCCTTGGAAATTTAGATTATGTGAGAATTTGAATTTTTACGTAGTATATTATAATTGTTGGAATTGGTGTGTATGATGTTATTTTGGGTAGTTAACAATGATTCTAAGGTTAGATTGAAGAGATGATGGAGTTTGGTTAAAGAATGGTGAAGAGAGAGAATTTAGGGTTATGGATTTTTGGGGTTATGAAAACATGAATTTTAATTGTGCAAATTGATTCCAAATGAGTTTTTTTGATTCATAAACAAGTTTTTTAAAGTCAAATATTGGATTTGGTGGTGTTGGGATGGAGTTTGAGAATGGAAGTGGAGATTTAGGGTTTTGGAAAAGTGATTTTCCAAAGTGGTTGAATTATGTGATTTTATTTGTTTAAGCATGTTGTTTAGTGTTAAAAGTGATGAATATAAGCTTGGAATGAGTAATGGATTGTGTTGGAATGGAAAACCTTCAACGGGGGAAGGTTAGGCCATTTTTGAGATTTTATGTATAATAGTATATTTTTATAATGTAAATGATTTTAATGTATTAAAATATGTTTTTAATAATATAAATAAACTTAAAACACTAATTTAAATGTAGTAGAATGGAATTCTAATGTTGAAGTAAGGAAAGGCTAAATTTTTGAAAATTTGTAGGAGTGATGTGTAATTATGATTTAATGTTGAAAATGCCATTAATACTAAATGATTTTTTTTGCTATCACATTTGGTTTAGGCATTGAGGGAGATTTATTTGCTTCATCCAAGTGGTGAAGGGCAAGTTAGAAAGATTGGATTGAAGGTTATTTTTAGCTTGCTTTGGGTTGCTAGTGGAGGTATGTACAAACTTTGAATATAATGTTTATATTTGCATAACATTTGGACTTAACACATTTTGGTTGAAAAATGTGTTAAGCTACTTGGTTCATTGATTGTGTATGAATAATATGCTATGCATTTGTAATGTCATATATGTGTTAAATGCATTATGAAAAGCCACTGATAATGGCTAATTTGTGTAACATGTGAAATATGCATATTATGTGAAAATACCCAATTGATATTGATAAATGAAATATTATGTGTTGTGAATGCAAAAATGAGATATGTGTAATAATGAAATGAATTGATATTGATAAAAATGAGAAAAGTGAGAAAAATGAGAAAGATGTGAAAAATGAGAAAAATGAGAAAAAATGTGAAAATAAGGCAATGTGCCTAGATTGAATATGTGACAAAAAGAAAGAGATTAATAATGACAAAAATGAATAAATTGTGTGCCTAGTATGTTATTCAATTTTCAGAGTTCTGGGTTTGGCGGCATGCCTGTGATTGCCTACTAGCTATACGCTGGAATGGTAAAGACTGGGTCATAAGCCAGGCCAGCTGATAAATATGATGTTTTTGGGGTGAAAAGACTGGGTCGTAAGCCTCAAAAACTGTAGCAGTCTAGCCGGGTTGAGGACCAAGATACTGGGGCCTAAGGGTCTAGCCGGATTGAGGTCTAAGAGACTGCAGCTGTTACATTATCCATGGATATATATTGCCTACGGGGCTAGACACATGGTGTCATTATGGACCAAAGCAGTAACTCTGAAATTTGAATAGCATATTAGATCCTTTTTGGGCCCATGCTTGTCTTTGTTTTACTGTGAATTATGAATTATGATACAATTGAGTAATATAATATTATGAGTTGTGCTTATGAATTATTTGAAAAATATAAGAAAGTGGATTGATGTGACATTTATATGCATTGTGCATTTGGTATTGCATTGAGTTATATTATTATTATCAAAGTTTGTACCACTAGGCTTTGGCTTAGTGCAATTGTTTCCATCGCACAGGTGACAGGGTAGACACAGTTGAGCGAGAGAGTTCTTCTAGACCAGGTCGAGTCTAGACTTGTAGTTGAGCTTGTAGAGTTGCTATCGAGATCAGAAACACTGCCAGCAACATGTATATATTTTTATGTTATTGTACATTTTGAGTTTTATGCATAATATATTATGTTTTGAATTTTACGTCTTGTTTATTATAAAGAATATTTGGGTCAATGTATTTGAAATGGAAGAGTAAGTGTGTTTTAAATTATATATATCTATATGTATAAATGTTTGAGAAAATTGGTGAAATGAAGAAGTATGGTTGAGAGGGTGATTGGAAATTATTGGGAGTGTTTTCTTTTTGCAGATTGAGTAATTGCTAAATTTTGGGATCTCCAAAATACAGACAAAACTCTAGTAAATTTTTTCCAGAGATTTATATATATATTATTTATTTTGTGTTCTTATAACAAGTAAATAATATTTATATTCTATTTAATTTTTATATATTTAGAATTTGAAATTTTAAGTTGGAAATGTAAAAAAAAAATTTGTAAATCCGTCTGTGACATTTTTGTACCGTATATGCATATTTTACATATGCTAGAATATGTTTTGTACGTATATAAGGTATAAGGGTGTTACATTTGTTTTGGTATCAAAGCCTAGTTTTGAGGTTCTCGACCTAGGTGGGATGATAGAGAGAGAAAATAGGGGATTTGAAAAATAGTTTTTAATTGTAATACATGCATTGGCACTGGCAGTTTCTGATCTCCGATATAGTATTTTCTGCTTTGTTTGTAGATATAGGTAGTTATGGCGTCACGACCGCATCAGGCTGCTGAGGGTAGTGTAGAGAGTGTGGCTCCAGATGAGGGTAGAGATGGTGCTAGAGTTGTATCTGCTGGTGAGGCGTCTATTTTTGTGCCTGTGAGACCAGCAGCTGATGTGGTTTCGCCTGGCTGGGTATGGCATATGGTAGAGTTGTTGAGGCAGGCTCTAGTTCCGCAGCCGCAGTTACCGGTGAGGCAGTATGACAAACTGAGAAAGTATGGGGCTGAGGACTTTGTTGGTACTACAAACCCTGCTATAGCAGAGCAGTGGCTAGACGAAGTTCAGAGGATATTTATTCAGTTACAGGCTAGTCCAGAAGTGAAGTTTGATTATGCCAGATCTCTTTTGCAGAGAGATGCATATGATTGGTGGAAGACGGTTCCACATGCTCTGGTTGATCCACCAGTCTTAACCTATGATGATTTTATGTGGGAATTTGAGCAGAAGTATACTTCGAGAGAGTATAAAGATGCAAAGAAGATGAAATTCCTATGTCTGAGAGAGGATACCAGGACAGTGACCGAGTATGAGATCGAGATTATCCGGTTGAGTCACTATGCTGGTGGGATTATTTCTGATGAGTTTGACAGGTGCAGGAGGTTTAAGGAGGGACTGAGACCCTCTATCATGTGCATCATTGCAGGCTCTCGGTATCAGGATTTCTTCCAGTTAGTTGCAGCTTCCAGGAGTGTTGAGAGGGTGTAGAATCTTGCAGCAGCTGCTAGGGTTGAGGAGACCAGAGTTAGGAGACCCCAGAGTGAGGTAGGGTCTTAATCAGTGAAGAGAGGCCAAGGGGGACATTTTCAGAGGTTTAGTAGGAGTCAGGGGCAGTTTGGCAGGTCATTACAGCAGCAGAGACAGAGATAGAGACATGTAATTTCAGTGGCTAGTGCTCCGACCCCAGTGGCTCAAAGACCTACTCCGCCTACTTGCGTTCATTATGGTAGAGTACACAAAGGTGTCCGCTAGTGGAGAGGTGCTTCAGGAGTGTATTTTAGATGTGGGTCATCAGACCATTTTATCAGAGATTGTCCTGAGCCACCAGAGGTTAGGCAGGCAGATACTGCATCTTCTCGACCCAGTGTCAGAGGGGGTCGTGGTGGCAGAGGTTTTAGTAGAGGTGGTCGCCCTGGGTTTACTCAGAGAGGAGGCTCTACATTCGGAGGCAGTAGGCCAGATGAGGCTGGGCCATCTCAGAGGGTTTATGTGATGCAGAGGCAGCCAGATGCTTCAGCCGTCATTGCGGGTACATTTTCTTTATTTGGTATTTCAGTCCTTGCTCTATTAGATCCTGGATCTACGTATTCATACATAAGTGCATCCATCTTGCCTGTGTCTAAATTGCATTCTGAGTCCCTAGGATTTGATGTCTTGGTGACAAATCCTTTAGGGCATGGTGTTATGGTGAGCAGGGTGCACCGAGATAGTCCAGTTATTGTTCAGGATGAGGAGTTTCTCTGTGACCTGATTGAGATGCCTTTCAGGGAATATGATCTGATTTTGGGAATGGATTGGTTATCCAAGCATGGGGCTGTGGTAGACTGTCGAAAGAAATATTTTACTTTGAGAACACGGGATGGTAGGGATGTTATAGTATCTAGTGAGCAGAGGTATCTTTTATCTATGTTTGTTTCATCTGTTTCAGTTGGGAGAATGATTCGGAAGGGATGTGAGGCTTATCTTGCTCATGTTGTAGATACTAGAGTAGTGGGATCCCTGCTTGAAAGTATACCCACAGTTGTCGAGTTTTCAGATGTTTTCCCTAATGAGTTGCCAGGGGTACCTCCTGAGAGAGAAGTGGAGTTTGGTATCGATTTGTTGCCTGGTACCACTCCTATCTCTATTACTCCTTATCTGATGGCACCTGCTGAGTTGAGAGAGTTGAAAGTGCAGTTGCAGGAGTTATTGGATAAAAGGTTTATCCACCCTAGTGTGTCCCCATGGGGAGCGCCTGTGTTTTTTGTGAAGAAGAAGGATGGCACCATGAGATTGTGTATTGATTATAGGCAGTTGAATAAGGTGACCATCAAGAACAAGTATTCTTTACCTCGGATAGATGATCTCTTTGATCAGTTGAAGGAAGCAACAATATTCTCTAAGATTGATCTGAGATTAGGGTACCATCAGTTGAGAGTCAGAGATGTGGATGTACCCAAGACAGCTTTTCGTACAAGGTATGGGCATTATGAGTTTCTGGTGATGCCTTTTGGATTGACGAATGCACCAACAGCTTTTATGGATTTGATGAACAGGGTATTTAGACCATATTTAGATCAGTTTGTGGTGGTCTTCATTGATGACATCTTAGTGTATTCACGTAATGAGGAGGATCATGATAGACATTTGCGGATCATATTGCAGACTCTGAGAGAGAAGCAGTTGTATGCTAAACTGTCTAAGTATGAGTTCTGGCTCAATCATGTAGCTTTTCTTGGTCATGTGGTTTCAGCAGAGGGTATTAGAGTTGATCCGAGTAAAATTGAGGCTATCTTGAATTGGAGTCCACCGAAGGCTATTATAAATGTTAGAATTTTTCTGGGATTGGCAGGCTATTATTGTCGGTTTGTGAAGCATTTTTCTATAATAGCTACACCACTCACCAGATTACTTTGGAAAGGAGTTAAATTTGTGTGGACAGATTAGTGTCAGGCGAGTTTTAAGCAGCTGAGATAGATGTTGACTCAAGCTCCTGTCCTTATCCTGCCTGTGGAAGGTAAACCATATGTGATATACAGTGATGCTTCACACAATGGTTTAGGTTGTTCTTTAATGCAGGAGGGTAGAGTCATTACTTATGCCTCTCGACAGTTGAAACCGCATGAGCTGAATTATCCAACGCATGATTTGGAATTAGCAGCAATAGTTTTTTCCTTGAAGATTTGGCAGCATTATTTGTATGGGGAAAAGTGTTTCATTTATACAGATCACAAGAGTTTGAAATACCTGGGTGTTTAGAGAGAGCTGAATCTTCGACAGAGACGGTGGTTAGAGTTGATTAAAGACTATGACTGTTTGATTGATTATCATCCTGGTAAGGCAAATGTTGTTGCTGATGCCTTGAGTCGAAAATCTTTGGCATGTTTGACTGCTTATTCTCTCTCATTGCTTGTTGAGTTGAGAGCATTGCATGCTAGATTTGAGTCTTCTAATGATTGTGGTTTGATGGCTCAATTGCAGTTGAGGCCAGTCTTGTTGGATCATATTAGGGAGGCTCAATTAGCAGATGAGAGAATTCAGAAAATTGTGTTGGTTTGTCAGAAAGGGGAAAGTCGAGACTTTTATGTGAGGGGTGATGGCAGTCTATGGTATAGAGATAAAATGTGTATTCCTGATGATGCAGAATTGAAAAGAATGATATTAGAGGAAGCACATCAGTCACTTTTTGCTATGCACCCTAGGAGTACCAAGATGTATCAAGACTTGAAGTGACATTATTGGTGGTAAGGTATGAAGAGGGACATAGCAGAGTTTGTATCCAGATGTCTCACTTGCCAGAAAGTGAAGGCTGAACACCAAGTTTCTTCAGGATTGCTCAAACCTTTATCAGTACCAGAGTAGAAATGGGAGCAAGTGACAATGGATTTTGTGACTGGACTACCTTTGACTCAGAAGAAGCATGATGCAATCTAGGTGATAGTTGATCGGATGACAAAGACAGCTCATTTTCTTCCAGTTCGGATGGATTATTCTCTTGAGAGGTTGGCTGAGCTGTATATCAATGAGATAGTCAGGTTGCATGGAGTCCCAATTTCTTTGGTGTCAGATCGAGATCCCCGGTTTACTTCGAGGTTTTGGAAGAGTTTGCATAATGCTCTGGGTTCTCGATTGCATTTTAGTACTGCTTTCCATCCTCAGACAGATGGACAGTCAGAGAGAGTGATAAAGATTCTAGAGGATATGTTGAGGAGCTGTATCATTGATTTTGCCGGGAATTGGGACAGATTTTTGCCGTTAATTGAATTTGCTTATAACAATAGTCATCAGTCGAGTATTGGGATGACTCCTTATGAGGCTTTATATGGCAGGAGATGCAGGACACCTTTGTGTTGGGATGAAGTTGGAGAAGGTAAACTGGTTGGTCCCGATTTGATCAAGGAAACAGAGGAGAAAGTGAAGGTGATTCGGGGTCATTTGAAAGCAGCTTCAAACCAACAGAAATCTTATTCAGATTTAAAGAGAAGAGACATAGAGTTCAGTGTGGGAGATAAAGTATTTCTGAAGGTGTCTCCATGGAAGAAGATTTTGAGATTTGGCCGCAAAGGGAAGTTGAGTTCTCGTTTCATAGGACCATATGAGGTGATGGAGAGAGTTGGTCTAGTGGCTTATAGACTAGCTTTGCCGCCTGAATTGGATCGAATACATAATATTTTTCATGTCTCGATGCTTCAGAGATATAGGTCTGACCCATCTCATATCTTGTCAGTGGAGTCCATTGAGGTGAGTCCAGATCTGACATACAAGGAAGAACCAGTAGCAATTTTGGCACGAGAGGTTAAAGAATTGAGGAATAAGAAGGTGCTACTTGTGAAAGTCCTTTGGAGGAATCATGCCACTTAGGAGGTGACATGGGAAAGTGAGTAGGCGATGTAGAATCAGTTTCCCCATTTATTTCAGACTTGAGGACAGGTAATTTCGGGGACGAAATTTGTTTTAGGGGGGAGAGAATTGTAACATCCAAATTTTTTTGAAAATTTCTAATTTTTGGAAAATTTGATAAAATAAATTATAATTTAAAAGGATAAATTAAATTAATAGTTTTAAATGAAAAAAGAAGGGATTTTAAATGAAAAAGTGGAATATATATATATGATATATATGCAAAATATACATAACATATAAAAGTCAACACTTTAAAAAAAGGGTATTTTGGTAATTAAATCTTATAAATTCAAAATTAATAAAATAATTCAAAAACAAATTAATTTTGAATGGAAGAGGGAAATTAGGACTTTTAATTTATTAAAAAAATAATTAAATAATTAAATATTAAATTATTTTAATATATATATGTGGTTAAAAAAAAGATGAAAAGGAAAGAATGCTAAAAATCTTCTTCTTCTTCTTCTTCTTCTTCTTCTCAAGAACGCGGCTTCCATGGTTGTTTGAAGACCAAGGATTTTGCTTCTTCCATACTCCATAAATTGAAGGAATTAACAAGTTTCAAGTGGATTTTTGGTGATTTCCACCAAAATTAGTAAGTTTCCATCTCTTTTCTTTGAATTCCTTGGAAATTTAGATTATGTGAGAATTTGAATTTTTATGTAGGATATTATAATTTTTGGAATTGGTGTGTATGATGTTATTTTGGGTAGTTAACAATGATTCTAAGGTTAGATTGAAGAGATGATGGAGTTTGGTTAAAGAATGGTGAAGAAAGAGAATTTAGGGTTATGGATTTTTGGGGTTTTGAAAACATGAATTTTAATTGTGCAAATTGATTCCAAATGAGTTGTTTTGATTCATAAACAAGTATTTTAAAGTCAAATATTGGATTTGGTGGTGTTGGGTTGGAGTTTGAGAATGGAACTGGAGATTTAGGGTTTTGGAAAAGTGATTTTCCAAAGTGGTTGAATTATGTGATTTTATTTGTTTAAGCATGTTGTTTAGTGTTAAAAGTGATGAATATAAGCTTGGAATGAGTAATGGATTGTGTTGGAATGGAAAACCTTCAACGGGGGAAGGTTAGGCCATTTTTGAGATTTTATGTATAATAGTGTATTTTTATAATGTAAATGATTTTAATGTATTAAAATATGTTTTTAATAATATAAATAAACTTAAAACACTAATTTAAATGTAGTAGAATGGAATTCTAATGTTGAAGTAAGGAAAGGCTAAATTTTTGGAAATTTGTAGGAGTGATGTGTAATTATGATTTAATGTTGGAAATGCCATTAAATGTGATACTAAATGATTTTTTTTGCTATCACATTTGGTTTAGGCATTGAGGGAGATTTATTTGCTTCATCCAAGTGGTGAAGGGAAAGTTAGAAAGATTGGATTGAAGGTTGTTTTTAGCTTGCTTTGGGTTGCTAGTGGAGGTATGTACAAACTTTGAATATAATGTTTATATTTGCATAACATTTGGACTTAGCACATTTTGGTTGAAAAATGTGTTAAGCTACTTGGTTCATTGATTGTGTATGAATAATATGCTATGACATTTGTAATGTCATATATGTGTTAAATGCATTGTGAAAAGCCATTGATAATGGCTAATTTGTGAAACATGTGAAATATGCATATTATGTGAAAATACCCAAAGTAATTGGGTAATGTGTTGTGAATGCAAAAATGAGATATGTGTAATAATGAAATGAATTGATATTGATAAAAATGAGGAAAGTGAGAAAAATGAGAAAGATTTGAAAAATGAGAAAAATGAGAAAAAAAAGTGAAAATAAGGCAATGTGCCTAGATTGAATATGTGACAAAAAGAAAGAGATTAATAATGAGAAAAATGAATAAATTGTGTGCCTAGTATGTTATTCAATTTTCAGAGTTCTGGGTTTGGCGACATGCCTATGATTGCCTACTGGCTATACGCTGGAATGGTGAAAAGACTGGGTCGTAAGCCAGGCCAGCTGATAATTATGATGTTTTTGGGGTGAAAAGACTGGGTCGTAAGCCTCAAAAACTGTAGTAGTCTAGCCGGGTTGAGGACCAAGATACTGGGGCCTAAGGGTCTAGCCAGGTTGAGGTCCAAGAGACTGGGGCTGTTACATTATCTATGGATATATATATTGCCTACGGGGCTAGACACATGGTGTCATTATGGACCAAAGCAGTAACTCTGAAATTTGAATAGCATATTAGATTCTTTTTGGGCCCATGCTTGTCTTTGTTTTACTGTGAATTATGAATTATGATACAATTGAGTAATATAATGTTATGAGTTGTGCTTATGAATTATTTGAAAAATATAAGAAAGTGGATTGATGTGACATTTATATGCATTGTGCATTTGGTATTGCATTGAGTTATATTATTATTATCAAAGTTTGTACCACTAGGCTTCGGCTTAGAGCGATTGTTTCCATCGCGCAGGTGACAGGGTAGACCCAGTTGAGCCAGAGAGTTCTTCTAGACCAGGTCGAGTCTAGACTTGTAGTTGAGCTTGTAGAGTTGCTATCGAGATCAGAAACACTGCCAACAACATGTATATATTTTTATGTTATTGTACATTTTGAGTTTTATGCATAATATATTATGTTTTGAATTTTACATATTGTATATTATAAAGAATGTTTGGGTCAATGTATTTGAAATGGGAGAGTAAGTGTGTTTTAAATTATATATCTATATGTATAAATGTTTGAGAAAATTGGTGAAATGGAGAAGTATGGTTTAGAGGGTGATTGGAAATTATTGGGAGTGTTTTCTTTTTGCAGGTTGAGTAATTGCTAAATTTTGGGATATCCAAAATACAGACAAAACTCTGGCGAATTTTTCCCATAGATTTTTATATATATTATTTATTTTGGGTTCTTATAACAAGTAAATAATATTTATATTCTATTTAATTTTTATATATTTAGAATTTGAAATTTTAAGTTGGAAATGTAAAAAAAAAAAATTGTAAATCCGTCTGTGACATTTTTGCACCGTATATGCATATTTTACATATGCTAGAAATATGTTTTGTACGTATATAGGGTATAAGGGTGTTACAAAAACAATTTAGGGTTTTAAAGTTTCTGGAAAGAGAAGAACGATTTTAGGGTTTTGAAGTTTTGATCACTGACTAAGGCTACTGGATTAATGTACGATTTAATGTAAAACATATTACTAATTTTAATAATTTAGGTTGCTGACTTAATATTAAAAATAAAAGATAGAAACTTTGTAAATAACATCAAATCAAATATTTATAATCAAACCTCCGTTCGTTGGTTCCTCCACAATTTGCTTCTAGAAGAACAATGACAAAGGTAGTGTTACTGCCTTTGATGGGTTGATAATAGCTAATGTCTCTTGCTCCTTAGGGTTTATGTCCTCTTTTCCTCCCAAGTCTGAAGTCCCAAGTTTAGCTCAGTAAAAACAAATTTTTTGATCCTGATCAAAGTCCCCTAATTCTGTGTTTTAATGTGGTATTTATAGGAAAAATAATAAATGTACTTCTAATTGTCTAAGGAAACTAAAACTATTAGGAAAAGAAACCAAAACCAAATAGAATTTGGTTTCAAAAAAAAATATGCTGGAAAATTACGCTGGCAAAAATTGCGAGTGCTGGCTGGGAAAATTGCGGGTGAAAATTGCGAGCTGGCTGGGGCGAACGCCAATTCGCAGCAGGAATTTCCTGCGGCGAAATGGCCTATGGCCGATTTGCCTGCAGGAAATTCCTGCGGGCGAATTGGCCTGTGGCCAATTCACATTCGTTGCTGATTTTTTCGTCGTCAATTTTTATTTATTTATTTATTTAACTTTACCATTTTTATTTTTACTAAAAATTATAAATAAAATAAATATTATTTAATTAAAATACCACAAAATTATTTTAGACTATATAAAAAATATCAAACCAGACTGGGTCAAAAATTAAGGGTTTATAATTTGCCCCCTGCTTGAACGATCTGGGACTACAGCAAAAGAGAGTGAAAAGCAATAGGACTTAATTTTTCTGAGATGGTTTTAGGTTTTGGGTTCTGGACCCGGTTCGAGTTCTAGACTCGGAAAAGACTTGGGTTCTTGACCCATGATGAATTGGGTTCTGGACCCGGTTTGAGTTCTAAACTAGAAAAAGGCTTGGGTTCTGGACCCGGGATGGTTTGGATTCTGGACCCGGTTTGAGTTCTGAACTCGAAAGAGACTTGGGTTCTGGACCCGAGCTAAGTTCTGGACTTAAGGGTAATTTTGGATTCTGAACCCGAGCTAAGTTCTAGACTTATGAGGGAATTTAGATTCTAGACCCAAGCTAAGAGAGATTTAATTTTCTGCAAAAAAATAATTATAGTCAGTAGTATACTAAAAGAATTTGCAAAAAATTTAGCTAATTTTTACCATGCACATATCTTCTCCTTGCCCCCTGTGTGTAAAAATATTTTAAAAGTACAAAAATATTTATATACACGCAAGTATTTGAATGATTAAATTGAATAATTGGGTTTTCTATTTATTTACTATGTAGTCACTATTTATGCACTATTCACTACTATTTATTTACTATTTGTAAATAGTAACTTATTATTCATCAATAGTAAAATTTACTTTTTCTCTTTTTTATTCACGAGATTTTTTTTTGTTTTTCTTTCTTTTATTTTTTTCCTTTGCCATTCCTCTATATAAACGCAGCAGATTTCTTCATTTTATTCACAACAGATTTCATCATTTCATTCATTCACAGCTATACATCTTTTATTTTAGAGAGTTTAGCATAGAGTTTTGAAAAAAATGCATGCTTCAAGATCAGGAACTCGATCTAATGCTGAGTTATTGGAGTTTATTTTGCAGCATGAAGATGAAAATATAAGTCTATTAGCCGGAATGCCGCTTCATCGTAGTTCAAATCAAAAGAGCAAGGTAATTATTCAATTATTTATTTTAACAGCAAATTATTTTTCATTTTTGTCATCTTTTTTTTATTTTTTTTGTTGTTTTTTTATTTTTTGTTTTATTTTTTATTTTATTTTATTTTATTTAAGATTTAGGAAAAATAAATTAATTAGATGAATATATTTAAGAATTTAAGTAAATAGATAGACTAAAAATAGAATATAAATAAATTTAGCCTAAAAATCGGTGGTATTGATATAATGATATACTTACCTCGTGTTAACTTACCTGGCTCCGTGTTAGCATGATCGTTGCATTATCTGGGGTGGAGGGTGTGTCTATAAAGCCCGACAATGTTATGATGTAACGCCTTCTCGGGTAAGACGAATTATCCGAGATTGCGCTTTTGAAAGCTTCATCTTGCAATTACCATCTGAGGAGTATCCAATAGACAGGAGTGTAGTTCAAGCTTTATCATAATGGTGGATGGACATGACCCATACTTTTTACCTACCTATAGGAGAAATGACCATTGGTCCGGTCGATTATACAGCCATAACTAGTATCCGGTACTATGGCCTTCCGGTGCCTCTTACCAATAATATTCTGACATTTGAAGAAATCCAACAATTAATTGGTATGGAACCATCATTTAAAGGGTCTTTCAAGATAAAAATTTAGCCAATTCGTAGTTATTGGATGAACTACGAAGGACGGGTTCACAGAGATACAGCTAAACAATATGCTCAAGGATTTTTGCTGTATTTGCTCGGGTCGACCATTTTAGGCAGCACCGAATTCACCATCCATTTGTCACTGTTGAGGGTCCTTACTGATATGAATATGGTACCAATTTACGGCTGGGGTGAAGCTGGTCATGCCTGTCTTTACCATGGACTTGACAAAATTTGCAGAAATAAGAAGTCTTTTGTTGGCTTTATGGCGGTTGTCGAGGTACTCTTCTTCCACCAATGTCAATTCCCTTATTCTTGCATGAATTTGATTTTTATTATTCTTGTAGGCATGGGCATATTAGTACAATCTTGTGAGGGTGCCTAATATTTCGCGAGAGAGAGTCGGGTATCCGAGATTAAAATTTTGGTTGTCAGATCGTATATAAGTTCTCGGCTCTCACCATGTGCATACCCAACGCTTTGTCTTGAGCTGCTTAACCTGGGACCAGGTAAAATAGCATTAGTATACTTTAAAATTTATATAAAAGTTCACTTACCTTATGTCTTTTTGTAGGTCAATTTGGCCTGGTGGAACACAGAAGAGCGGACGAACTGGAGTTCCTCCATGAATGCCACACTGCCTTTTCAACATACCCGCCGAGTCATTGCTGGCCCTTTGTCTAGTGGCTGGTTTCTCGAAGAGAGAGTATATGAGTTGTTTCTTGGTCTCGAGCAGCGGAGGATCCTGATGCATTTTTTGAAATATACTTTAAATATCACATCAATGCCGGAGAATGCATGGTGGTTGGCTCGGTACGGTTATGATGTTGAAACCTTTCTCTATCCACCGGGTGCATCTTATATCCAGTTTATTCAAATAGGGCTTTTGAACTTTAATGTATCTCCTATTGGTGTACAGGAGATTCTTGAGGAAAATGAGGATAGAGATGAAGAGGAATATCATGGAGAGGGAGGAGAGTTTGTTCCACATCTCGAGGCTAGCACTTCTCAGGTAAACTTTTACCATCTTTCCATTGCAATCGCTTCTTTCTTAACTTATTTTGACTTTTTAATGATTGTTGCAGGCTGCTGGCTCATTTGATCATGAGGCCGAACCTTCTTTTACTGCCCCATCATTTGCTCATTCTAGTCCACTGGATATGCCATCTCATCCACAGGGCATTGACATGAATTTCCTGGTAGGTTTTCTTGTTTTATGCTATATGTGTGCATGATTATGTATGCTCTTACTCTTTTCCTTTCTAGCTCACAGCTGATGCTTGAAGAACAAAATAAGAAACTTCAAGAAGAGTTGGCCGCTAGTCGTCAGTAGGTTTCCCATTTTGAAAATTTGTACCATCAGTCAGAGCAAATTTTTTAGACTTTCGGTTTCAGGGGATGAGAGATCCTGGTGCTTCTTCGTCTAGAGGCCCCCAAGCTGATGACCATGAGATCCTTTTGTCTTCTTCTAATGAGAACCATTACAGATCGAAACTCCAAGGTAATAGAGATTCTGGTGCTCCTACTTCGGGCGGACTTGGGACCCTCCTCCTCCAACACGCGATGATTTTTTTTTAGAGCTTTATTTGATGATCTACCACCTCCTTCTTAGTGATGTATGAATATTGTATCAATTGAGGAGGAAATATTATATAATAAGTATAAAAATAATAATTACAATATATAATTTTTATCTTTACTACAACTCTTCTTTTTTTCTTTTTTTTTTCTATCATCATTATTGCACTACAATTTTCCTTTTCACATTCACAGTCACACCAATTAACTAAAACCAAATGCAACACGGCAATTAAAGAACTTTGGTCGCTAATTCCTTTTCCTCATGCATCTCGGTCTCATGCTTTCCTTATCAATTTTGGAACAACACAATTCTCCTATATAAATCACTTGTCACGCCATAATTTCATACAGAAGCCAAGAGATTTTCTACTTCAATGTAAAAACTCCTTTTAACAATTCTAATTTTCCTTCAGCCTTCCACAATGACTGAACTCCATTTGAAGAAAATAAAAGTTCTATTTAAGAATATGAATGCCATTCATTGGAAACAAATATCTTGGTCAAAAATTGATACTTTGAAGTGTTTTCAAAATGTTAAATTGGACCATTCTTTTTTACATGCCATGGCTTCTTTTTGGAATGTGGATTCTAGGACATTTAAAATTAATGGCTTTGAAATATGTCCCTTGATTGAAGAATTTGAGGCCATCCTTGGATATCCAAATAATCAACAAATGGCATTACCTATATTGATTTCTAATACTCAACAAAAGATGCAGATGTTATTTCAAATCTCAAAGCCCAAAGTTCTACAGTTGATGAGAGGTGAGAAAATTATGCTTTGTCCCTTAATTGACTTTTGCCTTTCTCATTTGGCTCCTACTAAGGCATGGGGACATATACTTTGTCTATGCTTGCTTGGCAAATTCTTGCTTATTTCTTTTGATGGCGATATTGATCCATGAGTATTGGATATCATGGACCAAATGGAAGGAGGCTTGTCACAGATACCCGTGATCTTATCTGAGACTTTAGTAGGATTAGACCAACTTAAATTGGGATTATCAAAGAAACTGACCAGGAGTTCATTATTGCTTTAGGTAATTACCTAAATTGCCCTTTCGGGTTTTCAATTTAGGTTTTTCTTCTTCTTCTCTTTTTTTATTTTTTATTGCTCTAATTTTTGCCTAGTCCGCCCATGTGGGTTTTCAATACTAGCGAGCTGTCCTAATTTTTGCCTAAGCCGCCCTTGCAGGTTTTCAACTTAGCGGACCTTCTTTCTTATTATTATTATTTTTTTATTGCTCTAATTTTTGCCTAGTCCGCCCATGCTGGTTTTTAGAACTAGCGAGCTGTCCTAATTTTTACTTAAGTCGCCATTGCGAGTTTTCAACTTAGCGGGCCTTCTTCTTCTTCTTTTTTTTTGTTTTAATTTGATTTCTTTCTTATAGATTTGGCTTCAAGAGCGTCTCTGCTTGCTTGATACTCCATCAATGAATTTTGCCAGATATCTGCCACGACATCATTCTGCTAGGAAACTACTCCATCCTGCTTCTTCATATGCTGACTGGGTTGACTGGATCCACTCACGCGCTGAAGTCAACATCCGTTGGTTGGTACCTTGGTGGAAGATTTCTCGTATCAGCATGCGGACATACTTGATGTATGTTCCTCTTGCTGCTCTTCATCGAGGTACTTGCTATGATCCTTGCTGACTTAACCATCAGTATGGAGCTGAGCCTCGAGGTTCTAAATTCACTTTTGATTTAGATATGCCTTGTCTGACTGAAGCCTACTTGGATCGGCTGAAGCAAAGCTGGCCTGCACGTTACATTTATCTTTTGCCATAGATTTTACATTTGTAAATTTCTTTAGAAAGTGTGTTGTTAGGATGAAAATAATAAAAGAAATAATAAGAGATGCTTCTTTTCTTTTTATAATTTATCATCACCTTTTGCTATTGTGTTTATTCATTTCATCCATATCTAGTCAAATACTTATAACAGTGCACATAGAATAATTTTAATATTAATTTTGTTTTATTAAATTGGGGAACAACCAATCATAAAGCCAGCATACACAAGATCACTCCTGTTGCCAACTAGCCCTTTCAGGTTTTCTAATTGATGATTTTCTCTCATTTAGCCCTAATTGGTTCCTAGCTCGCTCTTTCGAGTTTACAAAACTAACAGACTGCTCTAACTTTTGCCTAGGTTGCCCTTTTGGGTTTTCAATCCTAGTGAGCTCTTTTTTCTTTTTTTTTTCTACTTTTTCTTTTTTTTATCCATAAAACCTCTTCAACCTATCAATGTTCACTGGTTCGCTAAACTTGTTCCCGTCTATGTCTGATAACTTTACTGCACCCCTATTCATGAATTGTTTCACAACATATGGCCCTTCCCAGCTAGGCCTAAACTTCCCTCTTGGATCAGATACATTAGGCTTACATTGTTTCAACACAAAATTCCCGACTCTGAGTTTTCTGATCTTAACCCTTCTATTATAGGCCCGAGCTATCTTCCTTTGATATAGTTGATGATGATACAGTGCTTTTAACCTTCTCTCCTCTAGTAAAGCTAACTGTGTGTATCTGCTAACTACCCATTCCATTTTAGGTAGTTTAGCTTCCAAGAGCACTCTTAACGACTTGATCTCAATTTCAATTGGCAACACTTCTTCCATCCCGTAAACCAATGAGAAGGGTGTCATTCCAGTTGGTGTTCGCACACTTGTTCTATATCCCTACAAAGTAAAAGGAAGCATCTCTAACCAATCCCTCTATGTCTTGGTCATCTTGGACAGAATTTGCTTAATTGTTTTGTTTGTTGCTTCTACCGCATCATTAGCCTTTGGTCTATAAGGAGAGGATCAGTGATGATTGTAACACCCCTTCCCGACCTATAATAAGCCGAGGAGGAATGCTACATCAAGATACGAGCTCTGGTTATGTCAGCTTACTTAATGTTCCTTATAAAAAAATTTTGAAAAAAAAATTTTGACGGAGTCTCCCTTAAAATTCTAGGTCCCAAGTGTCGACAAAATTAATTTTTCTTATATTTGAAAAACATTTTGTTTCACAATTCAACTCAAGTACACTCCCAATAATCCACCCTTATAACCTCAACTACAATCCTGCAAGAAGAATTCACACTTCTATATTCACAATCCGACTCAATTTAAAACCATACAGTTATTATACATTACTAGATTTATACATATAAATACTCTCTCGTCAGAAATACATCATAATTAAAATTTATACATGTATGCATAACCCTCTAGTTGGTCTCGACAAACTTTACTCTTCTTGTGGCATAACAAAAGACTTCATATCTTCCATCTAAAAACCTGCGCGAATAAACACCCGCGCTAAGCCCGAGAGCTTAGTAGTCCAAATATAAAATATAAACATATAGTATAGAAGTATTGATATGTAATGATACATCGATTCAATATATATAATTAGTTCTTATCATATCTTCTTTTCTTTTTAACTTTATCTTTAATATATCCTAGCTAATTTCATATAAGATGTATATATATATATATAATATTATCACCAACCCCAATGCATCACCAATACTCAAAACCAATATATTAATACCCCTACATTATATATATACCATACCAACCATTATTGCAATACACACATTACACATCATATCACTCATTATTGCAATACACAATCTACATATCATATAAATCATAAATCATATTTCCAATAAAGACAACCTTTATCATCAACCACAATTCATTTTCCTATTACACTTAATAACATTATATTATTCACAATCCACCAAGCATAATTCATTATTAATACTCACAATCAATATTTCAATACTTGCATTTCACATTGACAATAAAGACAGACTCGGGCCCAAAACACTAATATGTTATTCAAAGTTCAGAGTTACTGCTTTGATCCATAATCACAATAATCAAGCCCGTAGGCAACATATATCATATCTCTATCCATGGAGAGTGTAACAGACCCAGTCTCTTGGACCATCCACCCGACTAATCGAGAAGATCCTCAACCCGGCAAGACTGTTACTTTTCATATATTTCACATTTATAATTCATATAGTGTAACAGACCCAGTCTCTTGGACCATCCACCCGACTAATCGAGAAGATCCTCAACCCGGCAAGACTGTTACTTTTCATATATTTCACATTTATAATTCATATAGTGTAACAGACCCAGTCTCTTGGACCATCAACTCAACAACTTGAGGAGATCCTCAACCCGGCTAGACTGTTACATTTCATATGTTATAGGCATGCCGTCAAATCCAGAACTCTGAAAGTTGAATTAACATATTAGACACAACTCTTTTCATTTATATCTTTGTACATTTCTTTCTCAATTCATTTCATTTTCATAACAGGCAACCATGCCTCAATTATAATTCATTTACATTCTCGTAGCCAACACAATGGCTTCACATCTCATTTGATTCATCATAGCCAATCTCAATGGCTTCACCTCTTATCATATTTCAATTCACGTTATAGCACTTCATCATTCAAGTATACATAAACAATTATATTGAGCATATATCTTAAATTCATCATCATATAATCAACATGTCTATTTATTTCATTTCAATCATTATTACCAACCACAATTACAATACATTTCATCATTTCTCAAAACACATTAGCACAATTCATCATTACAATATTTATCATAACAAATTGCATTGTACTTACCTATTTGAATGATCTTCATATCTTTCACATCATCCAATCATAACCTTAATCAAATTATATTGACAATATAGTAATTCACTTAACACATTTACAAACAAATGTGTTAAGTCTTAATTCATGTAAATAAGTGCAATCATATAAACTTTGTACTTACCTTAAAACCAACTTACACCACTCTATACACCTACTCTTCCAAGAATCCTCAACACTTAGATTAGGGCAATTCAACCTCTTCACAACCTAATCCAAAAGGAATATTAGCAAAATGACCATATGAATAGTAAATTCTGGTTTTAGACTAAATTTTATCCTTATTTTGAAAATTTGTATAAAATAATATACTTGACTAAAAACTCTAAAATTTTTACAGAACTTAATTTTACATCTTAAAATCATTCCTTTAAAATTTCAGATCAAACTGAGCACAAAATCTTGGTCAAATAGTTCACCCAAACAGACTGCCCCAATTGCCCTGCATCCTGGCAGCAGTTCTAAACTTTGTGAATTCCATAACTTAAATTCAATCAACTTGGTTCCAAATTATTTTTCTCAAATACTAGACTCATTAAGCAACAACATATCCAAAATTCAATTGAATATAATTTTTCTACATTTTATTAAAAATCCCGAAATATAGCTGTCTCAGTTAAGGTACCTGCTGGAACAGATCTAATAAAAATAATCTTTCTAAACTCATAACCTATCCAAAATCGAATCAACATATTTTTCAGTCATTCTAGACTCATAGAGGCACAACATATCAAAAATTCACTTCAAGAACATTTTTCTATAATTAATTAAAAATCATACAAATCACAGCCTTTACTAATTGTAAAACAGAAACAATTTCACTAAACACAAACATACATCAATTATTCCATTTTCCAACTCATATATATATCAAACCCTTACTAACCAATTTAATAATCCATCATCATCCTCACAAATAACCATTTAAATCTACACATATCTTTCAATCTTTCACTATTATCATCTTAACATACTAACTACATCCCATATCAATACAATCAATGGAAATCAATTCAAAGAAATGAATACTTACTTGAGTAGTCTTTGCCAAATCTTCAATCTTCACTTCAATTCTCTTTAAGCCCTTAAAAATTTTGATGTGCATAATTAAAAATCTCCTTTCTCTCTTTCTCTCTCTCTCTCTCTCGTAAGAAGAAGAAGAAGAAGGAGACAAGAAGATTTTTCTTCTTTTCTTCATACTTATCCTATATATATATATATAATAATAATAATAATATTAATTATTTCTAAAAATTCTCCACCACAACCTTCATTCAACCCTTTGACTTTCTTTTCTTCTTTCTCTTTTATAAATATTATTATCATTATTATTAATTAATTAATATTATATATATATATATATTCACTTTTCCTACACCACTTTATACATTATGTATATGTGGTGTATATGTGGGTATATGTATATTCCTTTTATATTTCCCATATATTTTCCAAATACCAAATATACATCTCATCCCTCAAATACATCTACCTCTTCATTTCTTTTCTCTTTTCATCAAACATATACATTTAATCCAAATACAACAATAACTCTAAAACTTTTAGGGTATATTTTGGGATATTACAATTCTCTCCCCCTTAAATAATTTCGTCCTCGAAATTATCCAGCACAATAACAATTCATTTATAATAAAACACCATCTTAATTCATATGAAGGTAATCGTATTCTTATATTATGATTTCATCAAATTACATAACTTTTACTCTTCCACCTTTAGTCAATCATCTTTTCCCAATTCACAACTCATCATTATATAGCTATATTTATCTTATTACTTTTTCAACAAAACACCCAAAATAACTCATTACATTTCAAAGAAATTTTCTTTTATACAATAATCAAATCATCTTATAATCTATAAATATACCATTCATCTATTACATTCAAGATATTTATCACTTCATCTTTTTATAGGCAATCTTTTAACTTTAATCTTGGAAATTATTGAATTAAATCTTACTATAGATTATCCTGTTATTACAATCACTTTTGAAAATAACCACTTATCAAACCTTGATTGATAACAATATTTTCATTTCTTATACTTAAATCCCTCTTTACCATGTTTTTCACTTAATATTAATATCGATACAATCTTTATAAATTTACTTTACAGATAATCAACCTTTTTCCTTTCATTATCTTTAATAACTGATATATCATAATTCATTCATGTATCAGCAAATCACTTCATATATACATTATCATATATATCTTATACTCTTAGCATAACTATACATATTAAATCTCGATAATAATTCACAATCTTAATGAATTCTAGATCAATTGATCTAGCTGTCATAAAATAACAACATTTCAATCTTATTCCTTTCAACCAACCATTAACTTATTTAAGTTTATCATCACATATCAATATACATAACACAATTCTATTAGGTCAAACTCATTCTCAACTTCTAATCCCTTAGGATCCATCTGTTCGACTCCTTACTAACAAATTACTTCAAATTATCTTTCAATATTCATATATATCTTCTGCTTTCAATAATAGCAGTGCAATCTCCCATAATTCTCATAATTTTTCTCATACTATAATTATTACCCATAGTTCATTCACTTAACATTGTTTCCATCAATTAATTTATCTTATAACAAAAATATATTCAGTATCATTTTCAATCACATTTCATAAATTTCTCCCATTTATCATATTCTCACATTATCATACCATTACTATGATTACATAATCACTTTTTATTCATTCTTCACAATTCAAGACATTTACACGGTTCTCTTCTCTATTCATATTTTTCATAATTATAAACAAATTTCTAACATAGAATTGATAAGATACCACTTTACCAATCACAACTCCTAACCATATTTCTTGAAACAAAAATATCAATCTCACCCACATAATACTACAATCATATCACCTTAGGCCCAAATCTGCTGATAACAAACTTAACCAGCCAATTACACTAAACAAATTATATAGCCAGAGTATATTAATAGTCACATATGTAGTTTATAAATCAATATTGTTCCTCTATTATTCTTCTTCAAACATTTCCAACTATCTCAAAAGTTGACATAATTCAACTTTGTCTCCAAAACAATTTGTTCTTGATCATATGATTATCATTAGCCTAACTCACATCAACAATATTTCTTATAACACTTATGTGTACAACATTCAATCATATACAAACTTTATACAACTTCCATTTCTAACCTATCTCTTATAAAACTTTTCATACATTATACTTTCCATCTTTATTAAACACATATACATATAATATATTTCCACAAGCATAATCCTTCAACCAGAAAGCATTATATGATAGTCTAGCTCAGTTATTATCATAACAATTTCATCGTCCATTGTTACTCGAGTCCTTTTTCACTTTCCATTACAATCCATAGTCTAACTCTTCATAAATCAAAACTTAATTTCTCATAGATCCACTAATACATGCCATATCATTCTTCATACCACTATACAAATAATTATACCACATTCACATACATAGGTCACGTTCACAATGTGACTTGCTTTCATATTTCTTACACTTTACAATTATATTTAATTCCTCTTTTTCATACCATCAATACACATTTAACATTTACTATTTTTCATTGAACAACACCATTTTCATCTTTTTTTTTTTTTTTTTTTTTTTTACATGACTTAAATTATTTATATATATCTCACATATTTATACATATGTCCCTTACATCCAATCATATACACATCGCCCATTAATCCCTATAAAATTTCCAAATTTCGTTATCACAAATCTCAATTTCTTGAACTAACATTGCTCAATCCAATTCTCACTATTAATATTATCACATGACCTAACTTTGCACAAGTTTATCAATGCAAGAGTACTCATTCTCAACACTAATAGATATGTAGTTGTATAGGTTACAAACACGCAATACTATGCGTACATTACACTTTCAAGTGATCAACTCAATCCTTGATCACTAGCATCTTACATCCCATTATCACCTTCCAAGTAGTCAACCTTATCATGATTACTTCATCACTTGCCAACTTTTAGTTCATCAAATTACATATCTGTAAGTCATTCTTAATATAAAAAAATTTTCATTCCACTTAACTCATATACGTACTATACATTAAATTTTCGATATTTAAATAATCTTTATCCAAATTCCGTTAACATTATAAATTCTCCTCTTACTACTTTGCTTAAACTTAAATTTACTCATCTCGTTTTATTAATATAAACTTAAGTAAACATCTTATATATACATACTACAAAGCAACATCAAAATATATCCTTTTTACAATCATTAAAGCTCATTTCAAAAATCCAAATATTACACATTATCACCATTAACATGAGCTTTAACAATACTCAAGCATATTATATTCCTACCATTCAAACCACAATGTTTACATTAAATTAACAATACTAACAACACCATTTTATCTCCTTGCTTAACCCCTATCATTTTTTTTTAATCTTAACTTTACATATTCAAACCTTAAGTTATCACACTTTGTCTATATCAATCCACTCATTCAATATTCCACCATATTCTCTTCATTATAATTACATATCCATCCATATTATCCATCAACAATATTTCCTCTCCCTTGCAATCCAAACATAAGCTTTATTAGAAAGAGATTCAAATAGTAGAGGAAAGATTACATACTTTGATTTTGATTTTGTTTTTAATTCATTTTTTTTTTAACTTTATTTTTCCTGATCATTTCTTTATATTATAATCATATTTCACATTTTCTTTCCTCAAGGAAACTACCATTCTTTAATTTATCACTTAAACTTACATAAATTTTTTCCATCTCATTGCTTTCTTTAAATTTCCATTCATATAGAACTTCATCCACACATTATTATCCATTTCATACAATTCAATACATTTCAATTCATATAATACCACATTCGAGACCAACCTAGATGTTAATGCATATGCATGTATCAAAAATTTCATTCTTTTCATTTTCATTCATCATCATTTTTCTTTTTAAAACATTTCCTTTTTAAATTTACTTAGGCCGAGAATCTCGAACCTAAGCTCTGATACCAAAACAATTGTAACACCCCTTCCCGACCTATAATAAGCCGAGGAGGAATGCTACATCAAGATACGAGCTCTGGTTATGTCAGCTTACTTAATGTTCCTTATAAAAAAATTTTGAAAAAAAAATTTTGACGGAGTCTCCCTTAAAATTCTAGGTCCCAAGTGTCGACAAAATTAATTTTTCTTATATTTGAAAAACATTTTGTTTCACAATTCAACTCAAGTACACTCCCAATAATCCACCCTTATAACCTCAACTACAATCCTGCAAGAAGAATTCACACTTCTATATTCACAATCCGACTCAATTTAAAACCATACAGTTATTATACATTACTAGATTTATACATATAAATACTCTCTCGTCAGAAATACATCATAATTAAAATTTATACATGTATGCATAACCCTCTAGTTGGTCTCGACAAACTTTACTCTTCTTGTGGCATAACAAAAGACTTCATATCTTCCATCTAAAAACCTGCGCGAATAAACACCCGCGCTAAGCCCGAGAGCTTAGTAGTCCAAATATAAAATATAAACATATAGTATAGAAGTATTGATATGTAATGATACATCGATTCAATATATATAATTAGTTCTTATCATATCTTCTTTTCTTTTTAACTTTATCTTTAATATATCCTAGCTAATTTCATATAAGATGTATATATATATATATAATATTATCACCAACCCCAATGCATCACCAATACTCAAAACCAATATATTAATACCCCTACATTATATATATACCATACCAACCATTATTGCAATACACACATTACACATCATATCACTCATTATTGCAATACACAATCTACATATCATATAAATCATAAATCATATTTCCAATAAAGACAACCTTTATCATCAACCACAATTCATTTTCCTATTACACTTAATAACATTATATTATTCACAATCCACCAAGCATAATTCATTATTAATACTCACAATCAATATTTCAATACTTGCATTTCACATTGACAATAAAGACAGACTCGGGCCCAAAACACTAATATGTTATTCAAAGTTCAGAGTTACTGCTTTGATCCATAATCACAATAATCAAGCCCGTAGGCAACATATATCATATCTCTATCCATGGAGAGTGTAACAGACCCAGTCTCTTGGACCATCCACCCGACTAATCGAGAAGATCCTCAACCCGGCAAGACTGTTACTTTTCATATATTTCACATTTATAATTCATATAGTGTAACAGACCCAGTCTCTTGGACCATCCACCCGACTAATCGAGAAGATCCTCAACCCGGCAAGACTGTTACTTTTCATATATTTCACATTTATAATTCATATAGTGTAACAGACCCAGTCTCTTGGACCATCAACTCAACAACTTGAGGAGATCCTCAACCCGGCTAGACTGTTACATTTCATATGTTATAGGCATGCCGTCAAATCCAGAACTCTGAAAGTTGAATTAACATATTAGACACAACTCTTTTCATTTATATCTTTGTACATTTCTTTCTCAATTCATTTCATTTTCATAACAGGCAACCATGCCTCAATTATAATTCATTTACATTCTCGTAGCCAACACAATGGCTTCACATCTCATTTGATTCATCATAGCCAATCTCAATGGCTTCACCTCTTATCATATTTCAATTCACGTTATAGCACTTCATCATTCAAGTATACATAAACAATTATATTGAGCATATATCTTAAATTCATCATCATATAATCAACATGTCTATTTATTTCATTTCAATCATTATTACCAACCACAATTACAATACATTTCATCATTTCTCAAAACACATTAGCACAATTCATCATTACAATATTTATCATAACAAATTGCATTGTACTTACCTATTTGAATGATCTTCATATCTTTCACATCATCCAATCATAACCTTAATCAAATTATATTGACAATATAGTAATTCACTTAACACATTTACAAACAAATGTGTTAAGTCTTAATTCATGTAAATAAGTGCAATCATATAAACTTTGTACTTACCTTAAAACCAACTTACACCACTCTATACACCTACTCTTCCAAGAATCCTCAACACTTAGATTAGGGCAATTCAACCTCTTCACAACCTAATCCAAAAGGAATAGTAGCAAAATGACCATATGAATAGTAAATTCTGGTTTTAGACTAAATTTTATCCTTATTTTGAAAATTTGTATAAAATAATATACTTGACTAAAAACTCTAAAATTTTTACAGAACTTAATTTTACATCTTAAAATCATTCCTTTAAAATTTCAGATCAAACTGAGCACAAAATCTTGGTCAAATAGTTCACCCAAACAGACTGCCCCAATTGCCCTGCATCCTGGCAGCAGTTCTAAACTTTGTGAATTCCATAACTTAAATTCAATCAACTTGGTTCCAAATTATTTTTCTCAAATACTAGACTCATTAAGCAACAACATATCCAAAATTCAATTGAATATAATTTTTCTACATTTTATTAAAAATCCCGAAATATAGCTGTCTCAGTTAAGGTACCTGCTGGAACAGATCTAATAAAAATAATCTTTCTAAACTCATAACCTATCCAAAATCGAATCAACATATTTTTCAGTCATTCTAGACTCATAGAGGCACAACATATCAAAAATTCACTTCAAGAACATTTTTCTATAATTAATTAAAAATCATACAAATCACAGCCTTTACTAATTGTAAAACAGAAACAATTTCACTAAACACAAACATACATCAATTATTCCATTTTCCAACTCATATATATATCAAACCCTTACTAACCAATTTAATAATCCATCATCATCCTCACAAATAACCATTTAAATCTACACATATCTTTCAATCTTTCACTATTATCATCTTAACATACTAACTACATCCCATATCAATACAATCAATGGAAATCAATTCAAAGAAATGAATACTTACTTGAGTAGTCTTTGCCAAATCTTCAATCTTCACTTCAATTCTCTTTAAGCCCTTAAAAATTTTGATGTGCATAATTAAAAATCTCCTTTCTCTCTTTCTCTCTCTCTCTCTCTCGTAAGAAGAAGAAGAAGAAGGAGACAAGAAGATTTTTCTTCTTTTCTTCATACTTATCCTATATATATATATATAATAATAATAATAATATTAATTATTTCTAAAAATTCTCCACCACAACCTTCATTCAACCCTTTGACTTTCTTTTCTTCTTTCTCTTTTATAAATATTATTATCATTATTATTAATTAATTAATATTATATATATATATATATTCACTTTTCCTACACCACTTTATACATTATGTATATGTGGTGTATATGTGGGTATATGTATATTCCTTTTATATTTCCCATATATTTTCCAAATACCAAATATACATCTCATCCCTCAAATACATCTACCTCTTCATTTCTTTTCTCTTTTCATCAAACATATACATTTAATCCAAATACAACAATAACTCTAAAACTTTTAGGGTATATTTTGGGATATTACAATGATGGATTTGGTACTTCGAGAATAAGTCCTTAACTACCCCTTGAAACTGTACCCCATTGTCTGATTTCACACTATGCGGGATCCCATACCTGTAGATGAGATTCTTTTCAATAAATCTAGCCATTTGACTTGCCCCCAGTTTGTTAAAGGATTTGGTTTTGACCCATTTTGAAAAATAATCTACCGCTACTATAATGAAACGGTGACCGTTTGAGGCTGTCGGATGTATCTCTCCTATAATGTCGATACCCCAAGTGGAAAAGGGCCAGGGTGAAGACATAGAATGCAATGCTTCAGGAGGCATGTGATTCAAGTTACCATACATCTGACATTGTTGGCACTTCTTTACAAACTCAATACAATCTCTCTCCATGGTCAACCAGTAGTAACCTTGTCGAATTATCTTCTTAACTAGGGCCAAACCACTCATGTGCGGACCGCAACTTCCCGCATGTATTTCTGACATGATATGCTCCACTTCAGGCTTCTTCAAGCATCTCAAGTGCACCCCATCAGTCCATCCTCGATATAACTCTCTATGGAAGGTGATGTATTGTAAAGACCACCGCCTTATGGCTCTTCTTTCATTCTTTATTGCCCCCGAAAGGTATTCCCTTTCCTCTAAAAATCATCTTATAGTATCATACCACGCATCATAGTCTGTATTAGTTTCCATGATTGTCTCAAATTCATAGCAAGGAGTTGGAGAACTGGTCAAAATCAGAGGCTTAAGGAATAAGCTGATAGAATTTTCCCATACCGAAGCCAATATGGCTAGGGCATTGGCCATCTGGTTTTCTTCTCTTGATAGGTGTATAAACCTGCACTCCTTAAAGTTCTTCTTCATCATGGTCAAGTAATGGTGGTATGGTTTTAATTTCTCATCTTTCAACTCCCACTCTCCATTTACTTGGGATATTACTAGTAATGAATTGCCAAAAGCTTCCACCTTATCTACCTTCATAATCATTAGGGTTTCCAAACCAAAGATAAATGCTTTGTACTCCACCATATTATTGGTTACCCTGAATTCAACTTTTTGGCTAAAGGGATAAGTTCCCCTTTGGGCAATTCTAGTATGACTCCCAAACTTGCTCCTTTCCTGTTTATTGCTCCATCAAAGTACATTTTCCACCCTTGTACTTCAATTGCCTCTAAATGTTCACCCAAAAATTCCTAGATTACTTCTTTGCTGACCGGTAATGGTTGTTAGGCTAGGAATTCTGCCACTACTCTACCATTGATTATTTTTCTGGTTATACTGTGAGCGGGGATTTTCGCCCCCCACTCCAGGTGGAATGGTTCTTGTGACTTCGACACTGTTTATGCTCGGGGCCTTAGAGAACACGGACCTAAGTCCGGAGAAAATGGAGTCGCCACCCGGACGGGCTGGGAATAAAGAAAGGGGTGGATGACTCGATTCCTAAGGAATCCCCAACCCCCTAAAGGGTTCGGAAAGTTGGGTACGTATGGGGAAGGTGAGAAATGGCCCAGCACCCCCACAACGCCCGGTTCATTGGAACCAGCCTCCTTTACAGGTCTTAATATTATAAAATTCTTAAATATAATAACATTATCCATATTACACATAATAATTAAAAGAAAGCATCACTATATTAAAATCAAAGCAATGTCTAAACAAAGCAAATAAATGGACACCCATCCAAGGATGGAAACATGTCCTTACATCACATGCCTAGATAGGACACCCACCAAAAGGTAGAAACATGCCCTTTACATAGGTTCTAAAATAGAAAAGCAAATTAAATTGCATGATGTTTAACTAATGAGGTACCCACCAAGTGGAAACATACCTCTTACAACATTTGGAAATCTAAATTAATTGATAAGAATAAATAATCATTCATCATAAATAAATCATTCATCAAAGTTATTAATCAAAATATAAAATAAACATCCATCCATGATAAATTAAATAAATGAAATATTGAAATTAAATAAATTAAAGCACAAGAGATAAATCAAAGCATAATCAAGTATAGAATTAAATAAAGCAAATAAAAGTCCAATTATAGCTACTGTGACTTTTTATGGAATTAAAATAGATTAGGGTTTTATGTTTTAAAAGGTTGGTAAGTCTCTTTGATTAACTAAATTAATATTTGAATGGTGAAATCATGAAACTAGGGTTTTTAGACACTTTAAAATACTTTTGATTCAAGGTTTTAAATGGTGATTTATTGTGTTTTTAAGCTACTGTGTAAAATTTATGTTTTTATGTTTTTATGTTTTTTAATGTTTTAAAGGATTAGGGCTTAGAAAAAATTAAGATTTAAGGTTTTAAAGGAGTTAGAGTATATTATTTTATGTTTGGAAATTGAATTAGGGTTTTAGTATTTTAGAATTAGGGTCTCGGGTGATTTGTTGAATTAGGGTTTTGAAAGGGAATTTGATGATTTCATGAGGTTTTATGAATTTAAACAAATGGATTGAAGTTTTTATAAATAAAAAAGATTTATATAATTGGAAAAAGTATTTTAGGATTTTTTTTATAAGAAACAGAATATGTTTTAAGAGATTACATAATTTGGAAAGTAAATTGGAGTTTTGGGGTTTTGGAGATATAAAATTAATAACTTTAAATTCTTTGGGAAATAAAGCAACGGATTAATATTTTTAACTTTGAACAAAAAGCTGGATTGAATTCTGGGATTTTTGAATTAAAAGAACAAAGGAAAATTTAGCTACTGTATAAAAAAACAAAGAATTTAATACATACCTTTTTTTATGATTCCTCCAAAAATAATTCTTCTTGATGAACAAGCTGCAATGACAAGCTTTTTTTGCCTTTGAATTGCTTAAATCGTGTTTCTGCTCCTTAAAAATCAATTGAATTCAATTATTGCTTTTTCCACTTCACTTTCAGATTCAAATTCTCAAAGCTACTGTGAAATTTTTCCTCCCCCAATTTAATTACCTTTGGTCCTTATTTATAGTGGTTTGATGTAGTTTATTCTTAATTAGTTAAGGCAAGTAATATTAATAAAAAAAGAAATAGAAACCTAATTGAATTAGGTTTCAAAAAATTTACGTCGAAAAAAATTGCGCTGCAAAAAAAAATTGCCGCAGGAAAAAATACGCTGGCGAAAAAAAACTGCCGTAGAAAACTGCGGCAGTGGGCGGGCTGGGGCGTCGCCCGTAGGAAAATCCTGCGGGCGAAATAGAAAAGCTATTTCGCTCGCAAGAAAATCATACGAGCGAAATAGAAAAGCTATTTCGCCCGCAGGAATTTTTTGCCGGCGAAATAGCTTGGGCTGTTTCGCCGGCAGGAAATTCCTGCGGGCGAAATGCCCACGGGCCCGCGCGACGATTTATTTCATCGCCGATTTTTCGGACTCCGATTTTTATTTTTTGACTTTTATTTGTTTATTTTTATTTTTTATTAATAAAAATTAGATAATAAAGGAAAAACTATTTAATTAAAATTATTTTGGACCAATTAGACAACAAAAATCATTATGAACTAAATAAAACATATTGAACCGGATTGGGTCAAAAATTAAGGGTATACAGTTTGCCCCCTGCTTGAAAAATCTGAAACTTTAGTGAAAGAGAGTGAAAAGCAATAAGACTTAATTTTTGAGATGGTTGAGGTTTTGGGTTTTGGACCCGGTTCGAGTTATGGACTCAAAGATAAATTCTAGGTTCTCGACCTAAGGAAAATTTGGGTTCTGGACCCGGTTCGAGTTCTGTACTCAATGGATGATTCTAGGTTTTGGACCTAAGGAAAATTTGGGTTCTGGACCCGGTTCGAGTTCTGGACTCAATGGATGATTCTAGGTTCTGGACCTAAGAAAAATTTGGATTTTGGACCCGGTTCAAGTTCTAGACTCAAGGATAATTCTAGGTTCTCGACCTAAAGAAAATTTGGGTTTTGGACCCGGTTCAAGTTATGGACTCAAGGATGATTCTAGGTTCTAGACATAAAGAAAAATTTGGGTTCTGGACCCGGTTCAATTTATGAACTCAAGGATAATTATAGGTTCTGGACATAAAGAAAATTTGGGTTCTGGACTCGGTTCGAGTTCTGGACTCAAGGATGATTCTAGGTTCTGGACCTAAGGAAAATTTGGGTTATGGACCCGGTTCGAGTTCTAGACTCAAGGGAGATTCTAGGTTCTCGACCTAAGAAAAATTTGGGTTTTGGACCCGGTTCGAGTTCTAGACTCAAGGATAATTCTAGGTTCTCAACCTAAAGAAAATTTGGGTTCTGGACCCGGTTCGAGTTCTGGACTCAAGGATGATTCTAGGTTTTGGACATAAAGAAAAATTTGGGTTCTGGACCCGGTTCAATTTATGAACTCAAGGATAATTATAGGTTCTGGACCTAAAGAAAATTTGGGTTCTGGACCCGGTTCGAGTTCTGGACTCAAGGATGATTCTAGGTTCTGGACCTAAGGAAAATTTGGGTTCTGGACATGGTTTGAGTTATGGACTCAATGGATGATTCTAGGTTCTAGACCTAAGAAAAATTTGGGATTTGTACCCGGTTTGTGTTCTAGACTCAAGGATAATTTTAGGTTCTCGACCTAAAGAAAATTTGGGTTCTAGACCCGGTTCGAGTTCTGGACTCAAGGATGATTCTAGGTTCTGGACATAAAGAAAAATTTGGGTTCTGGACCCGGTTCAATTTATGAACTCAAGGATAATTATAGGTTCTAGACCTAAAGAAAATTTGGGTTCTGGACCCGGTTCGAGTTCTGGACTCATGGATGATTCTAGGTTCTGGACCTAAAGAAAAATTTGGGTTCTAGACCCGGTTCGAGTTATGGACTCAAGGATAATTCTAGGTTCTCGACCTAATAAAAATTTGGGTTCTGGACCCGGTTCGAGTTCTGGACTCAATGGATGATTCTAGGTTCTGGACCCAAAGAAAATTTGGGTTTTGGACCCAGTTCGAGTTATGGACTCAATGGATGATTCTAGGTTCTGGACCTAAGAAAAATTAGGTTCTGGACCCGGTTCGAGTTTTGGACTCAAGGATGATTCTAGGTTCTAGACCTAAAGAAAAATTTGGGTTCTGGACCCGGTTCGAGTTCTGTACTCAATGGATGATTCTAGGTTTTGGACCTAAGGAAAATTTGGGTTCTGGACCCGGTTCGAGTTCTGGACTCAATGGATGATTCTAGGTTCTGGACCTAAGAAAAATTTGGATTTTGGACCCGGTTTAAGTTCTAGACTCAAGGATAATTCTAGGTTCTCGACCTAAAGAAAATTTGGGTTTTGGACCCGGTTCAAGTTCTGGACTCAAGGATGATTCTAGGTTCTAGACATAAAGAAAAATTTGGGTTCTGGACCCGGTTCAATTTATGAACTCAAGGATAATTATAGGTTCTGGACCTAAAGAAAATTTGGGTTCTGGACTCGGTTCGAGTTCTGGACTCAAGGATGATTCTAGGTTCTGGACCTAAGGAAAATTTGGGTTATGGACCCGGTTCGAGTTCTAGACTCAAGGGAGATTCTAAGTTCTCGACCTAAGAAAAATTTGGGTTTTGGACCCGGTTCGAGTTCTAGACTCAAGCATAATTCTAGGTTCTCAACCTAAAGAAAATTTGGGTTCTGGACCCGGTTCGAGTTCTGGACTCAAGGATGATTCTAGGTTTTGGACATAAAGAAAAATTTGGGTTCTGGACCCGGTTCAATTTATGAACTCAAGGATAATTATAGGTTCTGGACCTAAAGAAAATTTGGGTTCTGGACCCAGTTCGAGTTCTGGACTCAAGGATGATTCTAGGTTCTGGACCTAAGAAAAATTTGGGTTCTGGATATGGTTCGAGTTCTGGACTCAATGGATGATTCTAGGTTCTAGACCTAAGAAAAATTTGGGTTTTGTACCCGATTTGTGTTCTAGACTCAAGGATAATTTTAGGTTCTCGACCTAAAGAAAATTTGGGTTCTAGACCCGGTTTGAGTTCTGGACTCAAGGATGATTCTAGGTTCTGGACATAAAGAAAAATTTGGGTTCTGGACCCGGTTCAATTTATGAACTCAAGGATAATTATAGGTTCTAGACCTAAAGAAAATTTGGGTTCTGGACCCGGTTCGAGTTCTGGACTCATGGATGATTCTAGGTTCTGGACCTAAAGAAAAATTTGGGTTCTAGACCCGGTTCGAGTTATGGACTCAAGGATAATTCTAGGTTCTCGACCTAATAAAAATTTGGGTTTTGGACCCGGTTCGAGTTCTGGACTCAATGGATGATTCTAGGTTCTGGACCTAAAGAAAATTTGGGTTGTGGACCCAGTTCGAGTTATGGACTCAATGGATGATTCTAGGTTCTGGACCTAAGAAAAATTAGGTTCTGGACCCGGTTCGAGTTCTGGACTCAAGGATGATTCTAGGTTCTAGACCTAAAGAAAAATTTGGGTTCTGGACCCGGTTCGAGTTCTGGACTCAAGGATGATTCTAGGTTCTAGACCTAAAGAAAAATTTGGGTTCTGGACCCGATTCGAGTTCTGGACTCAAGGATAATTATAGGTTATGGACCTAAAGAAAATTTGGGTTCTAGACCCGGTTCGAGTTCTGGACTCAAGGATGATTTTTGGTTCTGGACCTAAAGAAAAATTTGGGTTCTGGACTCGGTTCGAGTTCTGGACTCAAGGATAATTCTAGGTTCTGGACCTAAGAAAAGTTTGGGTTATGGACCCGAGCTAAGTTTTGGACTTAGAAATAATTCTAGGTTTTGGACCTAATGGTAAACTTGGGTTCTGGACCCGAGCTAAGATCTTGACTTAAAAATAATTCTAGGTTCTGGACCTAATGGTAAACTTGGGTTCTGGACCCGAGCTAAGTTCTTGACTTAAAAATAATTATAGGTTCTGGACCTAATGGTAAACTTGGGTTCTGGACCCGAGCTAATAAAAAAGTTTGGCTAATTTTTAGACATGTGTTTTCTTATTGCCCCCTGGGTGTAAAAATATTTATATACCTGCAATTATTTGAATGATTAAAATGAATAAATGAATTTACTGTTTATTTACTGTGTAGTCACTGTTCATGCATTATTTATTATTCATAAATAGTAATTTTACTATTCGCAAATAGTATTAAATAGTATTTCCTAATGGAAAAAAGTGATTTTACTATTCATCAATAGTAATACTATTTGTAAATAGTAATATTTACTATTCATCAATAGTATTCATAAATAGTAATATTTACTATTTATCAATAGTAATACTATTTATAAACAGTAATATTTACTATTTATCAATAGTAATACTATTTATGAATAGTATAATTTACTATTTATAAATAGTGAATTTTACTATTTATTAATAGTTTTGAATTTGTTTTCTTTTGCTTGCCATTCCTTTATAAAAGGCCATCAATTCTTCATTTCATTTCACAATTTCAATTTCAATTTTGTAATTCTCTCAAATTTCTTTTCAATTTCAGCATATATTTTTCAAAAACAATGCATGCTTTAAGGTCGTGGACTCATTCTAATGCCGAGTTATTAGAGTTTATTCGGCATCATGAAGACGAAAATCTAGATTTACTGGTCGGGATGCCGCTCCATCGCAGTTCCAATCAGAAGAGCGAGGTAATTACTTTTTCCCTTTTTTTTCATTTTCATTTTTTAATATATATTTTATTTTTTCTTTTCTTTTCTATTATTATTATTATTTTGTTTTGTTTTGCTTTTTTTTGTTATTGTGAAAAATAAATTAATTTAAATAGATAGAATAACACGTACTTACCTGGTATTAACTTACCTGGGTCTGTGTTAGCATGATCGTTGTGTCGTTCGGGCCGGAGGGTGTATTTATAAAGCCCGACAATGGTATGATGCAGTGCCTTCTCGGGTAAGGCGGATTATCCGAGATTGCGGCTTTGAGCTGTTCATCTTACAATTGCCACCCAAAGAATATCAGATAGACCGAAGCGTAGTCCAGGTGCTTGTAGAGCGATGGCTGGATACAACTCACACTTTTCACTTGCCCATTAGGGAGATGACAATTGGTTCAGTCGATTTTACTGCCATAACTGGTCTTCGATATGATAGTGCTCCGGTTCCTCTGACCAATACCAATGAAATCTTAACATTTGAAGAAATTCAAGAATTAATTGGTATGGACCACCATATAAAGGGCCTTTTAAGATAAAAATCGAGCCAATTCGCAGTTATTGGATTAACTATGAAGGTCAGATTGGCAGAAACAGGGCCGAAAAGTATGCTCAAGGATTTTTGTTATATCGGCTCGGGTCGACCATTTTAGGCAGCACTGAATCATCCATTCACTTGTCAGTATTGAGTGCCCTTTCTTATCTCAGAATGGCACCATCTTCTGGCCGGGGTGAATCTGGTCTCGCATGTCTTTACCATGGTCTTGATAAGCTTTGCCAAAACAAGAATTCTTTTATCGGCTTGATGGCGATTGTCGAGGTATTCTTTCTTCTACCAATGTCTTTTCCCCTCTTTTCTTGTATGAATGTGATCTTTATTGTTATTGTAGATATGGGCATATGAACACAATCTCGTGAGGGTCCCCGGCATTTCTCGAGAGAGAATCGGGTATCCGAGATTAAATTACTAGTTGTCCGATCGTGTGGATGTTCTCGGCTCTCATCATGTGCATATTCATCGCTTTGTGTTGAGCCGCTTAACTTGGGATCAGGTAAAATAACATTAGTACGCTTTAAATTTTATGTGAAAGTTTTACTTACCTTATGTTGTCTTGCTGGTGAATTTGACCTGGTGGAATCCAGAAGAACGAGCAAATTGGTCTCCTTTGATGAGGGCTGCACTATCTTTCCAACATTCTCGCCGAATTATTGCTGGCCTAGTGTCTAGTGGCTGGTTTCTTGAGGACAGAGTTTATGAATGGTTTCTAGGTCCAAAGCAGTGGAGGTTTCCGATGCAAATCCCGGAATACACTTTAAATATTATGTCGATGCTGGAGGATGCGTGGTGGTCGGCCCGGTATGGTTATAATGCCGAGTCATTTCTCCATTTATCGGGTCCATTTTATACTCATTTTATTCAAATGAGACTCTTGCACTTTGATGTATCTCTTGTCGGTGTGTGGGAGATTTCTGATGGAAATGAGGGTAGAGATGAGGAGGAGCATCACGGAGATGCAGGAGAGTCTGTTCCACATCTCGAGGCTAGTACTTCTCAGGTAAAATTTTTAACACTTTCCCTTGCAACTGCTTTTCCTTTCTTTGATTCTTTAATGATTATTTCAAGCTATTGGCTCGTTTGATCATGAGGCTGGACCTTCTTTCACTGCCCCTTCATTTGCTCATTCTAGCCTGCCGGATACGCCATCTCATCCGCAGGGTATTGATATGAACTACCTGGTACGTTCCTCATTTCATAATAGTTTATGCTATATGTATGCATGATTATGTATGCTCTTACCTTTTTCGTTCTTGGCTCACAGCGGATGCTTGAAGAACAAAATAAGAAACTTCAAGAAGAGTTGGCTGCAATTCGTCAGCAGGCTTCTCATTTTGAAAGTTTATATCACCAATCCGAACAAAATTTCCGTGACTTTCAATTTCAGGGAATGAGGGATCCCGGTGCTTCTTCATTGAGAGGTCCCTAGACTGATGAACATGAGATCCTTTCATCTGCTTCTGATGAAGACCATGACAAATCAAAACTCCAAGGCAATAGGGATTTTAGTGCTTCTGCTTCGGATGATATAGGGATGAGTAATTGCCCCCTCCTCCAACAGGCGAAGATTTTTTCAAGTCTTTATTTGGTGACCTACCACCACCCTGTTAGTGATATGTAAATATTGTGGCAATTGTAAAACATTGTACAATAATGAAAAATATACAATTTTCCTCTTTACTGTAATATTCTCTTCTTTTTTTATGCATATTTTTTCGTTACTGCCACTTTTTTTATATATATAGTACATTATAATTAATATCCACTTCTTTTGTTAAACCAAATCCAAAGTGGAAAAGGAAATTGTGACCAATTCCTTTCCTTATGCCATATGGCCTTATCCTTTCCCATCATCTTTTCCATTTCACTTTTGGAAAAGGTGTATTTTCTTCTATATAAATCACCTTGCATGCTATATTTTAATTCATAAACCAAAAATCTCTCTCTTTCAACGTGAAGACTCCTTTTAGCAATTTTAATTCTCTTTTATTCATCAACCATGACCGAGCACCATTTAAAGAAAATAAAAATTATATTTAAGAATATGGATGCCATCCATTGGAAGTAAATTTCATGGTCAAAGCTTGATGTTTTAAAATGTTTTCAAAATGTCAAATTGGACCACTCCTTCTTACATGTCGTGGCTTCCTTTTGGGATACGTATTCAAGGATATTTAGAATTAATGGCTTTGAAATGTGTCCCTTGATTGAAGAATTTGAGGCCATCCTTGGACATCCCAATAATCAACAAATGGCGTTACCCACATTGATTTCCAAAACTCGACAGAAGATGCAAATGTTATTTCAAATTCCAAAACCTGAAGTTCTTCGGTTGATGAGAGGTGAAAAAATTCTACTTGCTCCTTTGATTGACTTTTGTTTCTCTCATTTGGCTCCTACTAAGGCATGGGGACGCATGCTTTGTCTTTGCTTGCTCGACCAATTCTTGCTTGTTTCTTCTGACGGCGATATTGACCCACGAGTATTGGATATCATGGATCAAATGGAAGGAGGCTTGTCGCCGGTACCTGTGATCTTAGCTTAGACTTTAGTTGGATTAGATCGATTTAAATCAGGATTGTCAAAGAGACTAACAGGGAGTCCGTTGCTGCTTCAGGTAATTACCTAAGCTTCCCTTTTGGGTTTTCAATTTAGGCTTTCTCTCTCTCTATTTTTTTTTATTATTTTTTATTACTCTAACTTTTGCCTAGTCAGCCCATGTGGGTTTTCAGAACTAGCGAGCTGTCCTAATTTTTGCCTAAGCTGCCCTTGCGGGTTTTCAACTTAGCGGACTCTTCTTTTTCTCTTTTTCTCTTCTTTTTTTTAACTTAATTTTTCTTCACAGATTTGGCTTTAAGAGCGTCTTTGTTTGCTTGATACTCCCCCCATGGATTTTGCTAGATACCTCCACGTCATCATTCTGCTAGGAAGCTACTCCATCCTGCTTCTTCATATGCTGACTGGGTTGACTGGATCCACTCACACTCTGAAGTCAATATCCGTTGGTTGGTACCTTGGTGGAAGATTTCTCATATCACCATGCGGACATACTTAATGTATGTTCCCCTTGCTGCTCTTCATCAAGGTACATGCTATGATCCTCGCCGTCTTGGGTGTCTATATGGAGCTGAGCCTCGTGATTCTGACTTTGCTCTTGACCTGGACATGCCTTACTTGACTGAAGCCTACTTGGATCAACTGAGGCAAAGCTGGCCTGCACGTTACACTTATCGACTGCCATAGATTTTACATTTGTCAATTCAGAAAGTGTATTGTTAGGATGATAAAATAATTAAAGTAATAAAGGATGCCTCTTTTCTGTTTATAATCTGTCATCACCTTTTGCAATTATGATTATTTATTTCGTCCATATCTGGTCAAATACTTATAACAGTGCACATAGAATAATTTTAACATTAATTGTGTTTTATTAAATTAGGGAACAACCAAACATAAAGCCAGCATACACAAGATCACTTCTGTTGCCAATTAGCCCTTTCGGGTTTTCTAATTGATGATTTTCTCTCATTTAGCCCTAATTGTTGCCTAGCCCACCCTTTCGGATTTTCGAAACTAGCGGGCTGCTCTAACTTTTGCCTAGGCTGCCCTTTTTGGGTTTTCAACCTAGCGAGCTCCTTTTTTTCTTTTTTTTCTATCATACATAAAACCTCTTCAACTTGTCAATGTTTACTGGCTCACTAAATTCATTCCCGTCCATGTCTGATAACTTTACTGCACCCTTGCTCATGACTTGTTTCACAACATATGGCCCTTCCCAGCTAGGTCCGAACTTCCCTCTTGGATCACATACATTAGGCTTACATTGCTTCAACACCAAATCCTCGACTCTGAATTTTCGGATTTTAACCCTTTTATTGTAGGCCCGAGCTATCTTTTTTTGATACAGTTGGTGATGATACAACGCCTTTAACCTTCTCTCTTCTAGTAGAGCTAACTAAGTGTATCTGCTTGCTACCCATTCCGTTTCAGGCAATTCAGCTTCTAAGACTACTCTTAACGACTTGATCTCGATTTCAATTGGCAATAATGCTTCCATCCCATACACCAAAGAGAACGGTGTCATCCCAGTAGGTGTTCGCACACTTGTCCTAAATCCCCATAAAGCAAAGGGAAGCATTTCCGACTAGTCACTGTAAGTCTTAGTCATCTTGGACAAGATTTGCTTAATTGTCTTGTTTGTTACTTCTACTACACCATTAGCCTTTGGTCTATAAGGAGAGGATCGATGATGATGAATTTGGTACTTCGAGAATAAATCCTTAACTGCTCCTTGAAACTGTACCCCATTGTCTAATATCACACTATGCGGGACCCCATATCTATAGATGAGGTTCTTTTCAATAAACCTAGCCATTTGACTTGCACCCAGCTTGTTGAAGGATTCGGCTTTGACCCATTTTGAGAAATAATCTACTGCTACCATAATCAAACGGTGCCCGTTTGAAGCTGTTGGATGTATCTCTCCTATAATGTCGATACCCTAGGTGGCAAATGGCCAGGGTGAAGACATTGAATGCAGTTCTTCAGGAGGCATATGATTCAAGTTACCATACATCTGACATTGCTGGCACTTTTTTACAAACTTAATACAGTCTTTCTCCATGGTCAACCAATAGTAACCTTTTCGAATAATCTTCTTAACTAGGTCCAAACCACCCATGTGCGGACCGCAACTTCCCGCATGTATTTCTGACATGATGCTCTCCACTTCAGGCTTTCTTAAACATCTCAAATGCACTCCATCAAGCCATCTTCGATATAACTCTCCATGGAAGGTGATGTATTACAATGACCACCTCCTTATGGCTCTTCTCTCTTTCTTCGTTGCCCCTGGCGGGTACTCTCTTCCTTCCAAAAATCGCCTTATAGTATCATACCACGCATCATGGTCTGTATCAACTTCCATGATTGTCTCATATTAATAGCAAGGAGTTGATGAACTGGTCAAGGTCAGAGGCTTAAGGAATAAGCTGGCAGGATTTTCCCATACCGAAGCCAATGTGGCTAGGGTATCAGCCATCTGATTTTCTTCTCTTGACAGGTGTATAAACCTACACTCCTTAAAATTCTTCTTCATCATGGTCAGGTAGTGGTGGTATGGTTTCAATTTTTCTTCTTTCAACTCCCACTCTCCATTTACTTAGGATACTACTAGCAACGAATCGCCATAGACTTCCACCTTATCCACCTTCATAATCATTAGGGTTTCCAAACTGAAAATACAAGCTTCGTACTCAACCATATTATTGGTTGCCCTAAATTTCAACTTTTTGGCTAAAGGGATAAGTTTCCCTTCGAGCGATTCTAGTATAACTCCCAAACCTGCTCCTTTCCTGTTTACTTCAATTGCTTCTAAATGTTCATCTAGAAATTCCAAGATTACCTCTTCACTTTCTGGTAATGGTTGTTGAGCCAGGAATTCTGCCACTACTCTACCTTTGATTGTTTTCCTGGTTATATACTTAATCTCAAATTCCTCTAATATTATCAACCATCGACCATATTTTCCAATTAAAGAGGGTGTCTCCCTTAAGTACTTCATTGGATCTAGCCTAGAAATTGCTTGCACACTATACGATTGAAAGTAATGCCGCAACTTCTTAGATGACCAAACCAATGCTATACATGTCTTTTCAATGATACTATACTTAATTTTATAAGGTAGGAGCTTTCTACTTAAATAGTAAACGGCATGCTCAATCTCTGACTCATCTGCTTGGGCTAGCACGGCTCCTATCGACTCTTCTTCTACTGCTACGTATAGTAATAGAGGTTTGCCAAGTTAAGGTGGTTTCAAAACAGGTGGATTCACCAAATACTCTTTTATTCGATCAAAGGCCCTTTGACATTCTTCATTCCATACGACCGGCTGATTCTTTCTAAGCAACTTGCAGATAGGCTCACCGATTGTTGTGAGCTTTGCTACAAATCTGCTAATGTACAACAGTTTACCAATGAATCCCCGAACTGTTAGTGTATATGCCCTAGGCCATTGATTTGGACCTTAATGTTATTCATTTTGTTATTAATAAAGAAGTTTTTATTATCATTGTTATGTTTGCATGTTATATATAATAATGATTATATCCCTGGTTTATTATTGTTATGGAGATAATAATAAATATAACTAGTGTAATATTGATTTGATAATCATAAGATGATTATAGGTATGAAGATACAAATCAATATTATGGATACATGTTAGAGAACAGTGTATTGGATAGACCCACACAGATATCACTTCATGGTTTAATGTCATAAGTGTATCTCATAATAGTTTTCATTTAATCCTTTGACTTGAGATTGTCATAGTTTCCAACATAAGGAATATTATGTTTTGACATGATCAAACGTTATCTGTAACTAGATAATTATAAAGGTTATGCTTGAACATGATATAAATTATGTAGAGGAAAATGAACAATCAAGATGGAATTTGTCCCTCTCTATGAGAGAGATATCTTCTGGGCCCCTCGATAAGTGTAACTGAGAAATGCATGGCCATGCTCAAATAAGTTGATATAAGATCAATCTTATTTGTTTATCAGTTAACTTGGAGATCGAGTAATCATAAGTTTGGACAATATAAGTATGACATTTACTATGACTTATGTTCAAACTAGATATCGTGTGACAAAGGGATTAATGCATGTACTATTTCAGGTTTTTCATTTATAATGATTCTCATGATTAATTGGGTAGTCGTAATGTCTTGCTAGAGGCCAATTATGATTTGTGCATTTCAATAGAGATTGAAATACACTACCAATTAATATGAGCCTATCGGGTCACACACATAGAACGTAGGCTGTACTTAAATAATAATAATTATATTTAATTATTGTTGTTAGTATTATTATTATTATTAGATATTAATAATAATATTGTTATAATAATTATTATTAGATAATAATTATTAAAACGTGGGTCCATATGGGATATGGACAGTTAGGGTTTTGATAAAAAGAAGTCTTTTAAAACGGTTTTAAAAGGACTGGAGGTTTAATGATCTCATTATTCGTTTTGAAAAGGAAAACGTAAGAAGAAAAAAAAACCTAAAAAAACCCTAGTTTTGTTTTAAAAAGGTTCAGCCACTGCCGTTGGTGAGCTAGCACTCAGACCGGCGTACGTTTGTGTGGATTTCGTTAGAGGGTGTTCGTCTTCAGAAGGCAGCATCTGTTAATCATTTTGAAGCTACACAAAAATGTTAGTTTCGAATCTCTTTTATCGAACTGAATGGATCACATGGATCCTGTGAGTAAATCGAAAGAATTTTTTTTGTTTTCCGCTGCGGCAAGGGTTGCAGATTCTTCACGATTTGCTAACAGTGGTATCAGAGCCTCTTGTTGATTCCATTTAATTCGAAATATACCATGTTGATGTGTTGATATGATCTATTGTTTTTCGAATGGCATGATTGGATTCGTTTTATCATTTGATGATGATTCGAATATGTTATATGAGATATAACATAAATTGTTGTTGATATATGATGTCAAAGATGACCAATTGTATAAGATACAATTCTGTGAAATCAAATTGGGGTTGGTATACGATCTGTTATGGTTTCGAATTAGGGTTAATATGATTAATTCAATTCGTTTATTCATATTGAATGTATACATAGATTTCGATTTTGATTAATATGATTATTGAGTAAATCGTTTCTAAGGTTTCTGGTAATAGTTCTCTGTTAATATGATTAATAGATTACTATTATATTCTGTTTAATATGATTAACATAATAAGGGTTTTGACAGAAAATAATTAATTGGATTAATGATTCTGTTTAGCTTCGAGGGGCGCTGCCCCTCGACCCCGCCCAGGGGCGCTGCCCCTTCGGAACCCCGCCCGTTGACCGGCCAGCGGGAGCCCCGCCCGCTGACCGGCTAGCGGGACCGCCGTATGTTCGCGCCCTATAGTTCGTTACCGCGACATTAAGAATGTCAATATATTTGTTTCTATTTAACATGTTAGTGATGAATATGTTATGTTTGTTTGATGTCTTGGCATGGTGCATAGCATGGCCTTATGACCTATGTGATTGGTTTATTTATATCTTAATTTTTTTATAAATATGGCCTGCGTGTCATTTATTTTTGTAACTTTATAATTACTAGTTTAGTAGTTAGTTTTTATTATTAATGTAATAATGAAGACTCAAGCTTGGAGAAGAAGATGAAAATTCCATGGAGATGAAGTTGCCTTTCAAGATATGAAGAAATGTACTATTGCAAATGTTGTAATAGATAGGTTTTCTTTTCACCTAGGGTTGCCTATATGATCTTCATTTGGTCTCATGAAGATCATATCTAGTTTGGCCATGCTATGTCACGTTTATTTTTATCAAATATGTATGAGATGCCATGTTGATAGTTTATGTATGCATATAGGATATGATATATAAATGTCAATTTTAACATGTTTTCAAAAAAAAAAATTAAATGGAATGAACCCTCACTATTAATCTAAGTTTTAATGCCATCCATGTCTTAAACACTTATCAAGGCTAAGATCACCTAAATGTAGATTTTGCCAAAGCAATGTACTTTAGGTTATCCTAGCAAGATATGATGAGTAATGGTGCTGCTCATGCGTTTAAAATTGGTTAGACTTAATTAGGCTATCAAAATGGTTTTGGGCCTAAGGCATTAGATGGGGTATAACATGCTATGACATATGATGTCATGATCCCATATTATCTAAGAGTTACATCTGATGTAATTGGTAATGGGTTACCTACCATAACAACTTGATTTTAAGTGTCATGCCAAAGCTGACTTAATATTAAGTAAAATTGGATCTTAGCCCACTAAAATGTCATTGTGATGATTGAGGGTTATATTTTAGTGGGAGTTTAATTACTTATCACCTTTTATTAATTAAAATTTGCATATTTTGTAGATTGAAATGGCTACCAACAATAACTCCACTTTATCACTGCGATCCATCCTTGAGAAGGAAAAACTAAAAGAGAATGGGACTAATTTTGTTGATTGGTTTAGGAACCTGAGAATTGTTCTCAAACAAGAAAAGAAGTCCTATGTGCTTGATGAAGCTGTCCCTGAGCCACCTCCTGCTAATGCTTCTAATGCTGATAAGAACAAGCATAAGAAGCATATGGATGATTCCAATGACATTGGATGTCTTATGCTTGCTACTATGTGTCCAGAACTTCAGAAGGATCTGGAACACTTGGAGGCTTATGAGATGAGTGTCCATCTCAAACAAGCTTTCCAACAGCAAGCTAGGCAGGATAGATTCGACACTGCTGTTGCATTATTTGACTGCAAGATGTCAGAGGGCGAATCGGTTAGCGCTCATGTTTTGAAAATGAAGGGCTACATTGATCACCTTGCCCGACTTGGATATCCCTTGAGTTTAGAACTCTCCACGGATTTGATCCTTCATTCTTTGCCCAGCAGTTTTTCACATTTTGTTATGAACTATAATATGAACAACATGGAAAAGTCCATTCCTGAGCTACATGGTATGCTCAAAACTGCTGAAGGGAATATAAAAAGGCCCACTAAGGCTACCCATGTATTGAATGTCAATAAGGGTAAGCCTATGAAGAAAAAAGGCAAGGCAAAGGGTAAAGCAACAGTTGCTACAAAGCCTAAGGGACAGCCCAAGCCAAAAGAACGCAAGGCACCTGTTCCTAAGGAAGGAACTTGTCACCATTGCAAGGAGCCTGGGCATTGGAAAAGAAATTGCCCACTTTATTTGGCTGAATTGAAGAAATCGAAGGGTAGTGCGACTACGTCTTCAGGTATATATGTTATAGAAATTAACTTATCTGCTTCTACTTCATGGGTATTGGATACTGCATGTGGTTCTCACATTTGTACAAATGTGCAGGGACTCAAAAGGAGTAGATCACTGAAAAGGGGCGAAGTTGACCTACGAGTTGGGAATAAAGCAAGAGTTGCTGCACTAGCTGTAGGATCTTATGAACTTCATATGCCTAATGGCTTTTTGTTAAATTTGAACAATTGCTATTATGTTCCTACTCTGAGTAGGAATCTTATTTCAGTTTCAGTTTTGGATGATGAAGGTTTTTCATTTTTAATTAAAAATAAGACCTGTTCTATTTTTGATAAAGATGATTTGCTTTATGGTATTGCAAGATCTTTTAATGGCCTTTATGTCCTTGACTTAGATGATTCTAGGGAGAATCATATTTATAACATAAACTCTAAGAGAATTAAGCCAAATGACCTAAACCCTACATTTTTATGGCATTGTCGTCTTAGCCATATAAATGAGAGACGCAGTTCTAAACTCCATCAAGATGGATTATTAGATTCATTTGATTTTGAATCATTTGATAAATGTGAATCTTGTTTACTTGGAAAAATGACAAAGAATCCTTTCACCGGACAAGGTGAAAGGGCTAATGACTTGCTAGGACTAGTACATACAAATGTATGTGGCCCGTTAAGCATTAGTGCCAGAGGAGGATATAATTACTTCATTACTTTTACTGATGATTTCAGTAGGTATGGCTATGTCTACCTAATGAAACATAAGCATGAGGCTTTTGAAATGTTCAAAATTTTTCAAAATGAAGTACAAAATCAACTTGGTAAAACTATTAAGGCACTTCGATCTGATCGAGGTGGTGAATTTTTGAGCCAAGAGTTTGACAAACATCTAAGAAATTATGGAATTGTTTCACAATTAACTCCTCCAGGAACTCCACAGTGGAATGGTGTTTCTGAAAAAAGAAATCGAACTTATTAGATATGGTTCGATCTATGATGAGTCAAGCAGATCTTCCATTATCGTTTTGGGGTTATGCCTTGGAGACAGCTGCTTTTGTTTTAAACCGTGTACCATCTAAAGCGGTTGAAAAGACACCATATGAGATATGGACTGGCAAAACACCTAGTTTGTCTTTTCTTAAGATTTGGGGTTGTGAGGCTTATGTGAAAAGACCAGTTTCAGATAAGTTAGCTCCAAAATCTGCTAAATGTATCTTTGTGGGATATCCTAAGGAAACTAAAGGATATTATTTCTATATTCCATCTGAGAACAAAGTATTTGTTGCTCGAAATGGAACCTTCTTGGAAAAGGAATTCATTTATAAAAGAACTAGTGGGAGCACAGTTCAATTAGATGAATTTATAGAACCACAAGAAGATATTGAACCGCCTGTAGAAACAGTTTCAGAACCACAAGTCATTGTGGAAACTGAAAATGTTACACAAGTTCTGCGCAGATCTGATAGACCACGTCATCAGCCTGAGAGATATGGATTTCTCATGACTGAAAGTCGTGAAGTTTTGCTCATAGATCAAGATGAGCCAACTACCTATCTTGAAGCTGTGTCAGGTCCAGATTCAGAGAAATGGCTTGGAGCCATGAACTCTGAGATGCAGTCCATGTTTGACAACCAAGTTTGGGCCTTAATTGATCCTCCCGAAGGTATTAAGACTATTGGTTGCTAATGAGTTTTCAAGAAGAAAATTGACATTAATGGAAATGTGCAAACCTATAAAGCAAGGTTGGTTGCTAAAGGTTTCAAACAAACACATGGTATAGACTATGATGAAACTTTTTCTCCGGTTGCTATGATTAAATCTATTAGGATTCTCCTTGCCATTGCTGCATACTATGATTATGTGATATGGCAAATGGATGTCAAAACCGCTTTCCTTAATGGAAATTTACTCGAGGATGTGTACATGACACAACCTGAGGGTTTTGTAAATCCTGAGAATTCTGGGAAGGTTTGCAAGCTTCAAAGGTCCATTTATTGATTGAAGCAAGCATCTCGAAGCTGGAATCTTTGTTTTGATGAAACAGTTAAGAACTTTGGTTTCATTCAAAATGAAGATGAACCATGTGTTTACAAGATGGTTAGTGGGAGTGCTATCGTGTTCTTAGTCCTATATGTAGATGACATATTGATCATTGGAAATGATGTCCCCACTTTACAAAAGGTTAAAGATTGGTTAGGAAATTCTTTTTCAATGAAGGACTTGGGAGAGGCTGCATATATCCTTGGTATAAGGATCTATAGAGATAGATCTAGAAGGATAATTGGCTTAAGTCAAAGTACATACATTGACAAAGTGTTGAAGAGGTTCAGTATGCAAGATTCCAAGAAAGGATTCTTGCCTATGTCACATGGTATTCATCTTGGCAAGAATCAATGTCCTAAGACATCTGAGGAGCGAGATAGAATGAATAAGATCCCTTATGCTTCTGCTATTGGATCTATTATGTATGCCATGCTATGTACTAGACCTGATGTCTCATATTCTTTAAGCACAACAAGTAGATATCAAGCTGATCCTGGTGAGGGTCACTGGACAGCTGTTAAGAACATTCTTAAGTATCTAAGAAGAACTAAGAATGTTTTCTTAGTTTATGGAGGTTTGGAAGATGAACTAGTTGTAAATGGTTACACAGATGCTAGTTTCCAAACTGATATAGATGATTACAAATCGCAGTCAGGTTTTGTATTCACATTGAATGGTGGAGCCATTACTTGGAAAAGTTCCAAGCAAAGCACAGTAGCAGATTCTACAACAGAAGCTGAGTATATAGCAGCATCAGATGCTGCTAAGGAAGTAGTTTGGCTGAAGAAATTCATCACTGAGCTTGGAGTGGTGCCTAGCATTGCTAATCCTATGGCTATCTATTGTGACAACAATGGTGCCATAGCGCAAGCAAAAGAGCCAAGGTCCCATCAAAAATCTAAGTACATACTCAGGCGATTTCACCTCATTCGAGACATCATTGATAGAGGTGATATCAAGATATGCAAAGTTGACACAAATGACAACATAGCAGATCCATTGACAAAGCCTCTCTCGCGGGTCAAGCATGATAAGCACACTAGGTCTATGGGCATGAGATATTTGTTAGACTAGGCCTAGTGCAAGTGGGAGACTGTTAGTGTATATGCCCTAGGCCATTGATTTGGACCTTAATGTTATTCATTTTGTTATTAATAAAGAAATTTTTATTATCATTGTTATGTTTGCATGTTATATATAATAATGATTATATCCCTGGTTTATTATTGTTATGGAGATAATAATAAATATAACTAGTGTAATATTGATTTGATAATCATAAGATGATTATAGGTATGAAGATACAAATCAATATTATGGATACATGTTAGAGAACAGTGTATTGGATAGACCCACACAGATATCACTTCATGGTTTAATGTCATAAGTGTATCTCATAATAGTTTTCATTTAATCCTTTGACTTGAGATTGTCATAGTTTCCAACATAAGGAATATTATGTTTTGACATGATCAAACGTTATCTGTAACTAGATAATTATAAAGGTTATGCTTGAACATGATATAAATTATGTAGAGGAAAATGAACAATCAAGATGGAATTTGTCCCTCTCTATGAGAGAGATATCTTCTGGGCCCCTCGATAAGTGTAACTGAGAAATGCATGGCCATGCTCAAATAAGTTGATATAAGATCAATCTTATTTGTTTATCAGTTAACTTGGAGATCGAGTAATCATAAGTTTGGACAATATAAGTATGACATTTACTATGACTTATGTTCAAACTAGATATCGTGTGACAAAGGGATTAATGCATGTACTATTTCAGGTTTTTCATTTATAATGATTCTCATGATTAATTGGGTAGTCGTAATGTCTTGCTAGAGGCCAATTATGATTTGTGCATTTCAATAGAGATTGAAATACACTACCAATTAATATGAGCCTATCGGGTCACACACATAGAACGTAGGCTGTACTTAAATAATAATAATTATATTTAATTATTGTTGTTAGTATTATTATTATTATTAGATATTAATAATAATATTGTTATAATAATTATTATTAGATAATAATTATTAAAACGTGGGTCCATATGGGATATGGACAGTTAGGGTTTTGATAAAAAGAAGTCTTTTAAAACGGTTTTAAAAGGACTGGAGGTTTAATGATCTCATTATTCGTTTTGAAAAGGAAAACGTAAGAAGAAAAAAAAACCTAAAAAAACCCTAGTTTTGTTTTAAAAAGGTTCAGCCACTGCCGTTGGTGAGCTAGCACTCAGACCGGCGTACGTTTGTGTGGATTTCGTTAGAGGGTGTTCGTCTTCAGAAGGCAGCATCTGTTAATCGTTTTGAAGCTACACAAAAAGGTTAGTTTCGAATCTCTTTTATCGAACTGAATGGATCACATGGATCCTGTGAGTAAATCAAAAGAATTTTTTTTGTTTTCCGCTGCGGCAAGGGTTGCAGATTCTTCACGATTTGCTAACACGAACTTCTCTCTCCATCTTTGGGGCTGGCATATCCCTGATTGCTTTGACTTTGTCAGGATCTATCTCAATACCATTCGGACCAATTACATGTCCCAATAATTTTCCTGAAGTAACACCGAATACACACTTCTTCGGGTTTAATCTTAGCTTATATTTCAAAGCTCTATCGAAGAATAATTCTAAATTCTGGAAGTGTTGCTCCCTTGTATCTGACTTCACCATCATATCATCAACATATACTTCAACTTCTTTGTGCATCATGTCATGAAATAGCGTGGTGGCCATCCTTTGGTAGGTTGCCCCAGCATTCTTTAAGCCGAACGACATCACCCTATAACAGAATATACCCCATGTAGTAGTGAAAGCAGTTTTGGCTTTATCCTCTTGGGCCATTAACACTTGATTGTATCCGAAAAATCCATCTACAAACGAGTGTAGCACGCTAGAGGCTGCACTATCAATGAGAATATCTATATGAGGTAAAGGAAAATCATCCTTAGGGGAAGCCTTGTTTAGATCTCTATAGTCCACATAGACCCTTATCCTTCCATCTTTCTTTGGCACGGGTACTATATTGGCTAACCAATCTGGATATTCTATCACTTCAAGGAACTTCACTTGTATTTGCTTAGATACCTCTTCTTTAACCAATTCAGCCCACTCAGGTCTTAATCGCCTAAGCTTTTGTTTGACAGGTTTTATGTGAGTGTAAGTAGGAATATGATGCTCGACTATGTCTCGATCTATCCCCGGCATATCTTCATAAGACCAAGCAAACACTTCTTCATATTTTTTGAATATTTTTTCAAATCTCTGTCTCTCATCAGGAGTAAGGTCGGATGCTATGCTAATGTTTTTAGGATTTTCAGTTGTTCCCAAATTTAATGATTGTGTGTTAACAGAATTAATATTAAAGATGCTCATGTAACTGCTATTTGAATGTATGCAACCATCAGGAGAAACATCACACAAGTAAGCAAAATCAGACTTTATTGCATTCATTTTGGAAAAGAAAACATCATCATCCTCATACAAAGTAGACAAATTAAAATCAAAATCATTGTTCTCAGAATCATAAAACAGGATGTCTTCAAACTTTTTTTCAACCAGGGTAGCAATTTCTTCCAGAGTCTTCTCGGCTTTCAGGGCAGCTTCATTCTTCTCTTTTGGATTGGATTCTTTGTTATTTGATAGGGTGATCTCTTTCTTCACTTGCTCCACTAGCTCGGCAACATCTGCAAAAATTTCAAAACCTGGAATTAACTTACCCATGAACATGATCGACTCGGGCTTTCCTTGGAGTGGTCCTATATCTAGGGCTTTGACAAAGATCTCTTCAAGTGGTGGGAAGTTCATCTTCTCATTCTTCTTTGGCTGAACATCATTGGCTTCATCATATCCCAACCCCTTCTTGGAAGCTTGAGTTCTAAAATCTGGCAACTTTGTTAAACCGGCCTTACCCTTTCGAAGACCAGCTCCGGGAAGGTAGTTCATGTTCTTCATCATATTCAAGACCTTGAAGTCTACTACTTCATCATCAGAAATTGTGGCTACTTGAAAACCATTGAGAGGCCTCTCAACCATTAGAGTGTTAACAATCTCATTATCTTCAGCTTCAATGACCACTGTCTCATTTCCGTTGGGAAATTTGATCTTTTGATGAAGGGTGGAAGGAACTCCACCAAGAGGATGAAACCATGGTCACCCCAGGATGAAACCATGGTCGCCCCAAGAGTAAGGCAAAGGTAACTGGTATGTCTAAAACAACAAACTCAACAATAGATTCAATTGGACCAACCTTGACAGCCGTTTTGAAAGTCCCTTCGGCATGCCTCTTAGTGTTGTCATAAGCACGAATTGTCACCTCAGTTGGGTTTAGATCTCTTGTTGACATGGCTAGCTTTGGCAATATCTTAAGTGGACAAACATTTATGGCGGACCCATCATCGACCATTACACATGGAGTCCTCTTCCCCTTGACTTCTATTTTGATAAAGAGGGGGCGGATGTGGTCTCTCCCCTCCTCCGATAAGTCCACATCTGAAAAAGAAACTGCTCCCATACTAACTCACTCTTTTCTTGGACCTCTTCACATTTCATTACTTCCCTAATTTTTATGAAGTTGATCAACTCCTCTGGTGTTGTGGAGGTAGAAATTGGCATGCTAGCTAAGGCTTTGGCCATAGTTTCTCGGTGCTTTTTAGAAGTAGCTAACAAGTCCCAAATGCTAACACTTGCTTGGGTTCTTTTCAATTGCTTGAGCACAGCATCATCTTCTTCTATTTTGACTTCCTTCCCCTTATTAGTTTTTATCTCCTTAGGTGGTAGCCTTGCGTAAGGCTTACCGAATCTAGTATTCATCACCTCATCTTCTTCGGGCTCGGACCAAGTCCACTCCTCCTTCTTGGGTATAATGTCATCATCACTATCACTTGAATCCCAAAATCCGTTGACAACACAAATTGCTACTTCTCCACCCATCATAGCTTGTTCAATTTTGACAAATGCCTTTTCTTCTTTGGTTGCTTTTTCATCTACATCTTGAAAAGAAGACATGACAAAGTCCTCATGCAAACCCCCTCCAATCATGAAGGTTGCCGGTGGTGGTACCCTATTGAATTTTGGTAATGGGTTGTCTTTGGTGTTTGGCTTATTGGGCTCGGGTAGCTTCCCATTATCAATTAGATTTTGAATCTCATGTCTCAACCTCACACATCTATCCATGTCATGTCCTTGCATTTGGTGAAATTGACAAAATGCTTTGGTGTCAAAATTAGGTGGGAGAGGGTTAGGCAAAGGATGAGGATTTAAGGGTTGTAGCAATCATTTTCTTTAAATCTTGTTGAGAACCTAAGACATCGGTTTCCCCAATTTCAAAAATTGTCTCCTTGTTCCTTGGTTAGTAGCATTAACTGTAATATCCTCCTATGTGGCTTAGAAGTTTTGATTATGTTGTTGTTGTTGTTGTTATTGTTTAATTGAATTGTATGCATATGATGGGGTAAGAAAAGAATTGGAAAGTGAATGCTTGTGCATATGTGTTTTGGAGGAAGAATTAGGGTTTAGAGACAAATGTATATGTTGTGTATATGATGATATATATAACATATAAAGTGGTCAAATGAAGAGTCAAGGTGATGGTTAAGTGGAAGAAGATATTTTGGTTGTTAATGAAATTACATATAAGGACTTATATGAGACAAAGGTTAGTTATATGATTGAGGGTGTTTTAGTAATTGCTTGGATAAGAACACTTGGTGGAGATTAAAAGAAAAAGTTGACTTTGTATCTTGATCATTGTCTTCTTTCTTCATGAAGTGGCCGGCTCTCCATTAGCAAAAGGAAAAGAGAAGTGTTCTTGATGATAGAAGCAAGTTGATGAAGCAATTCAAGGTTTTGACAAAGGATTTGTGGAATTTCTTCTTTTCAAGTAAGTATTTTCTTGTTTTCTTTACTTATTTGGAAGTTGTGTTGGAAGTAAAGTAGGGTTTGATGATTTTGTGATTTGGTGGATTTGAGATGTGTTTGGTTGTGTTTTCAAATGTTAAATTGATTTTAAGTTATGAGTTTAATTGAAGGTTGTTGTTGGAAATGATGGTTGTTGATTTGGATGGATGGAGAAGGATGTTGATTTTAGGGTTTTGAGTTAATATGTGTTTTAATTGTGATATTAATGTGTGGTGAAGTAGTTTTTATGATGAATATGTGTTTAGAACATTGATTATGTTCATGTGAAATATGTTATATAATGAATATTGTGTTTGAGTGTAATTGAGAAAGGGTTGGTTTTAGTTAAGGTTTTGTGATTTGGTGACACGGCCAAAATCAATTCTAGGGGAGTGGGCGTGTCCCTTAGGAGAGTGGGCGTGTCAATTATTTGGATTGGCTACTGTCTCTTTTGGTTTTAGTGACACGGGCGTGTCCATCAAAGGTGCTGGGCGTGTCAATTATTTGAATTGGCTACTGCTTCATTTATTGTTAAAGACACGGGCGTGTTCCTCAACTAAGTTGGGCGTGTCCTTCAAGTGGGTTGGGCGTGTCCCACAAATGAATTGAATGTTGCTTGATCTCTTTGTTCTTGTTTGCTTAGTTTAGATTCTTCAAAGGTAGTTGGGCCTCTAAATCTAAACATAAACATACTTAAACCAAGGGATTAATTAAAAACACTTGTGAATGATCCTAAAGCTATGAATTATATATATATATTGTTCTTGCATTGTTGAGATTGAGCCTTGTTGTATTATGCATTGTGAGTGATAATGTGTTTCATGATTAATATGGAATGAAATGTTGATATTTATGAATGGTGCTATGTGAGATAAATATACACTTGAATAATGAAGTGTTATATTGTGAAATGAAATGTGAAGCCATTGTTATTGGCTAAGGTGATTCAATGGAGATAAATGAGGCATGTTTGCCTAAATGATAATGAGAATTGAGAATGAAAACTAAATGGATTGTGTGGCTAATGTGTTATTCCATTTTCAGAGTTTGTTGTTGGTGGCATGCCTAATGATAGTAACAATCTCTTGAAGTTAGGTTGGATTGAATCCTTGAAGCCTAATTGAGATGTTACAACCCTTGAAGCTAGGTTGGGTTAGTTCTTGAAGCCAAGTTGGGTTGATGCTTAGCATGCTTTGCTCCCCTTGAAGCTTGGTTGAACTTAATCCTTGAAGCCTAGTTGGGTATATGATATTGATATTGATAAATGTGATAACAAAACCAAAGCATTAACTCTGAAAATTGAATGACATATTAGTGTGTCTTGGGCCCATGCTTGTCTTTGCTTAGTGTTGTTCATGGATGATTAACTAATAAAGTATATGCAAAGATGTTGAATTGTGAGATACATATATGTATGTTAGGTTACGAATGTAAAAGTATGTTGTTAGCTTTGCATTTATGTTGTTACATGTATGATAAATTAAAATTGGCATTGTATAACATTTAAGCATGTCTATTGCATGTTTTATCTTACTAAGCCCTTGGCTTAGCGCGATAGTGTTTAATCGCGCAGGTGATAGAATTGATAGAATCGAACCCGAGAGCTCTTCGAGACCGAGTGAGAGTAGACATTGAAGAGTTGATTTTGGAAGCTTAAAGATCAGAGCTGACTTGCCAATCATGTATAAATCTTTTATATTGTGTAAAGTATTGTTGATAATGTAAATATATGTATAATGGTAAATATGTATTCAAATGTTTTTATATATGTACATATTTTATAACTTCCGCTGTGTTATTTAAAATTGTATATATATATATATAACTAATATGTTTTGTTTTATAAGTAAATGATCTATTCTGTTAATAAGATATAATGATATGGATATGGTATCAAGTTTTAAAATGTTTTGAATGTTAAGGAAACCGTAGCATCCCTATGTTTGGTGCACTTATGCTACATTGTTGTGGTTGTAGTGTGTGTGCATTGAATATGGGGGTGTTACAATTGTTTTGGTATCAGAGCCTAGGTTTGAGATTCTCAATCTAGGTAAAATATAATAAAAAGAATATTTTTACTTAAAAAAAAATGGTTTTGAATGACATATACATTTGAGATTGGCAGTCCCTGATCTTTAATAAGATGTAATCTGTTGTGTTTGCAGTATTAGGTGTTGATGGATCCTCACTCAAGACAGTCAGTTGAGGGTAGTGCCGAGAGCATTGCTCCTGCCGAGGGAGCTAGGGTTGATAGTGTTGAGGAGGCACCTGCTTCGGTGTCGGGTAGACCAGCTGGAGATGAGGTTCCGCCAGCCTGGTTTAGACATATGATGGAAGTAATGAGACAAGCACCAGTACAGCCACCTCCACCACCACCCCAGCCTCAGGTTCAGATGAGACAGTATGATAAATTGAGGAAGTTTGGGGCGGAAGATTTTATGGGAACCACTGATCCAGCAGTGGCTGAGCAATGGTTAGGTAAAGTGCAGAGAATCTTTATTCAGTTACAAGCCACCCCTGAGGAAAAATTTGATTATGCCAGGTCATTACTGCAGAAGGACGCATATGACTGGTGGAAGACAGTGCCACACTCTATGGATGATCCTCCAACACTGTCTTACACTGATTTTCTGAGGGAATTTGAGTTGAAGTATACTCCTAGGGAGTATAAGGATATGAAGAAAATGGAGTTCTTGAGCTTGAAGCAAGACAGCAAGACTGTTACTGAGTATGAAGTTGAGTTTATTCGACTGAGTCAGTATGCTGGGGGTATCATTGCTGATGAGATTGATCGATGTCGGCGATTTGAGGAGGGATTGAGGCCCTCAATTATATGTCATGTGGCTGGCTCCAGGTATCAGGATTTCTCCCAGCTAGTTGCAGCAGCTAGGAGTGTAGAGAGAGCTCAGGCCATAGTTACAGCTGCTTCTGAAGAGGAGGTTAGAGTGAGAAGGCCCCAGTTCGAGGCAGGGTCTTCTTCTGCGAAGAGGGGTAGAGGAAGTTTTGTTCCTCGGAGTAGTAGGAGCCAGAGACCAGCAGGTAGGTCAGTGCAGTTCCAGAGGCAGAGATTTAGACCTGCAGCTTCAGTGGCAAGTGCTCCAACCCCGATGATTCGGAGATCCACTCTTCCCATCTGCATCCATTGTGGGAGGCCACATGGTGGTCCTTGTTGGAAGGCTGGTGTTGCAGGGGTATGCTTCAGGTGTGGATCACCAGACCATTTTGTGAGAGATTGCCCTGAGAGGCAAGAGCAGATGCCAGTTGATTCTGCTGCTTCTCGAGCTAGTGTGAGAGGAGGTAGAGGAGGCAGAGGTGTCAGCCGAGTAGGTAGGCCAGGGTTCAGTTCTAGAGGAGGTGCTGCATCCAGAGAGGGTAGACCAGAGGAGGTTGGTTCTTCCCAGAGGATGTATGTTATGCAGAGGCAGCCAGATGCATCGGCAGTCATAGCTGGTACTTTTTCTTTATTTAATACTCCAGTACTTGCTTTGATTGATCCGGGTTCCACGCATTCTTATGTTAGTATATCTGTTTTGCCTGTATCTGATGTGCATGCCGAGTCCCTAGGATTTGATGTGTTGGTGACAAATCCGTTAGGGCATAGTGTGGTTGTGAGTAGGGTGCACCGGGATAGTGTAGTGAGGGTGCAGGGTGAGGAGTTCTTTGGAGATTTGATTGAGATGCCATTTAAGGAATATGATGTGATCTTAGGTATGGATTGGCTATCTCGACATGGAGCTGTGGTGGATTGTAAAAAGAAAATTGTTTCTTTGAGAACCGTTGATGGTAGAGAAGTGCTAGTATCTAATGAGCAGGAACAGCTAGCCTCCTTATTTGTTTCAGCTGTTGCAGCCAGGAGGTTGATTAGAAAGGGGTGTGAAGCCTATCTCGCTCATGTGATAGATACTAGAGTGAAGAGTTCTCCCATTGATAGCATTGCCACAGTTGCTGAGTTCCCTGATGTGTTTCCAGAGGAGTTGCCTGGATTGCCTCCAGAGAGAGAGGTGGAGTTTGGTATTGAATTGTTACCTGGTACCACTCCTATCTCTATTACTCCATATAGAATGGCACCAGCAGAATTGAGGGAGTTAAAAGTGCAATTACAGGAGTTGTTGGACAAAGGATTTATTCGCCCCAGTGTTTCTCCTTGGGGAGCTCCTGTGCTATTTGTGAAGAAGAAAGATGGTACTATGAGGTTATGTATTGATTATAGGCAATTGAACAAAGTGACCATTAAGAATAAATATCCTTTGCCTAGAATCGATGATCTCTTTGATCAGTTGAAGGGTGCAGCTGTGTTTTCCAAAATTGATCTGAGATCTGGGTACCATCAGCTGAGAGTCAGAGCTGAAGATGTTCCGAAGACAGCTTTCAGGACCAGGTATGGGCACTATGAATTTTTAGTTATGCCTTTTGGTCTGACGAATGCACCTGCAGCTTTTATGGATTTGATGAATAGGGTGTTTAGGCCCTATCTGGATCAGTTTGTTGTGGTCTTCATCGATGACATTCTGGTGTATTCGCGGAATGAAGAGGAACATGATATGCATCTGCGGATTGTGTTGCAGATTTTGAGAGAGAAGCAGTTGTTTGCCAAATTGTCGAAATGTGAGTTCTGGTTGGATCAAGTAGCTTTTCTCGGACATATTGTTTCAGCAGAAGGCATTAGAGTTGATCCAAGTAAAGTTGAAGCTATTCTGAATTGGAGTCCACCCAAGTCTGTGACAGAGATTAGAAGTTTTCTGGGTTTGGCAGGCTATTACCGGCGGTTTGTAAAAGGGTTTTCTTTAATAGCTACTCCACTCACCAGATTGCTTCGTAAGGGAGTGAGATTTGTGTGGACGGATCAGTGTCAGGCTAGCTTTGAGCAGTTGAGAGAAATGTTGACTCAAGCGCCTGTTTTAACTTTACCTGTTGAAGGCAAACCATATGTGATCTACAGTGATGCTTCACATAGAGGTTTGGGATGTGTATTGATGCAGGAAGGGAGAGTTATAGCTTATGCATCTCGACAGTTGAAACCGCATGAGCTTAATTATCCTACCCATGATTTGGAATTGGCAGCCATTGTGTTTGCATTGAAGATTTGGCGCCACTATTTGTTTGGAGAGAAATGTTTCATCTACACTGATCACAAGAGTTTGAAGTATCTGGGTGTCCAGAAAGAACTCAATCTTCGTCAGAGGAGATGGTTAGAATTGATTAAAGACTACGACTGCTTAATTGACTATCATCCAGGTAAAGCAAATGTTGTTGCTGATGCTCTGAGTCGGAAGTCTTTAGCTGGTTTAACAGTTTACTCGCTCTCGTTGCTTGTTGAGTTGAGAGCATTGCATGCCAGTTTTGTACCTTGTGATGATGGTGCATTGTTGGCACGGTTGCAATTGAAGCCAGTTTTGTTAGATCAGATCAAAGAGGCTCAGTTGGTTGATATGAAGATTCAGAAGATTATTTCAGATTGCAAGATTGGGAAGACTAGAGATTTTGTTGTGAGAGATGATGGGAGTCTCTGGTTTAAGAACCGATTGTGTGTGCCCGATGATGCTGATTTGAAAAGAGTTATTTTAGAAGAAGCTCATCAGTCAGTGTTTGCTATGCATCCGGGTAATACGAAGATGTATAATGATTTGAGACAACATTATTGGTGGATTGGGTTGAAGAGAGACATTGCTGAGTTTGTATCGAAATGTCTCACTTGTCAGAAAGTTAAAGCAGAGCATCAAGTTCCAACCGGGTTGCTTCAACCGTTGTCAGTGCCTGAATGGAAGTGGGAAAGAGTGACAATGGACTTTGTGTCTGGTTTGCCATTGACACAAAGGAAACATGATGCCATTTGGGTGATTGTGGATAGATTGACTAAGACAGCTCATTTCCTTCCGGTGCGGATGGATTACTCTTTGGAGAGATTGGCTGAGCTGTATATCCAGGAGATTGTGAAACTGCATGGTGTTCCAACTTCTTTAGTGTCTGATCGAGATCCCAGGTTTACTTCAAGATTTTGGAAGAGTTTGCATTATGCTATGGGTTCTCGACTGCACTTCAGTACTGCTTTTCATCCACAGACGGATGGACAGTCAGAGAGGGTGATACAGATTCTTGAAGATATGTTGAGAAGCTGTGTCATCGATTTCTCTGGAAGTTGGGATAGATTTTTACCTCTTGTGGAGTTTGCTTACAACAACAGTCACCAATCCAGCATTGGTATGGCACCATTTGAAGCATTGTATGGCAGACGGTGTAGGACACCTCTTTGTTGGAATGAGCTTGGAGATAATAAGTTGGTTGGTCCTGATTTGATTCAAGAAACTGAAGAGAAAGTAAAATTTGTTCGAGGCAGGTTAAAAGCAGCTTCAGACCTACAGAAGTCTTTATGCAGATCTGAAAAGGAGAGACATTCAGTTTGATGTTGGAGATAAGGTATTTTTGAAAGTGTCTCCTTGGAAAAAGATTCTGAGGTTCGGTCGGAAGGGAAAATTGAGTCCTCGTTTCATTGGGCCGTATGAAGTGTTAGAAAGAGTTGGGCCAGTTGCTTATCGACTTGCTTTGCCACCTGAGTTGGATCGTATTCATAATGTATTCCATGTTTCTATGTTGAGGAGGTACAGGTCGGATCCATCTCATGTGTTGCCATTTGAATCAATTGAAGTGAGCCCAGACTTGACTTTTGAAGAGGAACCAGTTGCTATCTTGGCAAGGGATGTGAAAGATTTGAGAAACAAGAGAGTGCCATTGGTGAAAATTCTTTGGAAGAACCATGGGAAAGAAGAAGCAACTTGGGAAAATGAGCAAACGATGCGAGAGCAATATCCTCAGTTGTTTCAGAGTTAATTTCAGGTAATTTCGAGGACGAAATTTTCTTTTTAGAGGGGGAGAATTGTAATATCCTCCTATGTGGCTTAGAAGTTTTGATTATGTTGTTGTTGTTGTTGTTGTTATTGTTTAATTGAATTGTATGCATATGATGGGGTAAGAAAAGAATTGGAAAGTGAATGCTTGTGCATATGTGTTTTGGAGGAAGAATTAGGGTTTAGAGACAAATGTATATGTTGTGTATATGATGATATATATAACATATAAAGTGGTCAAATGAAGAGTCAAGGTGATGGTTAAGTGGAAGAAGATATTTTGGTTGTTAATGAAATTACATATAAGGACTTATATGAGACAAAGGTTAGTTATATGATTGAGGGTGTTTTAGTAATTGCTTGGATAAGAACACTTGGTGGAGATTAAAAGAAAAAGTTGACTTTGTATCTTGATCATTGTCTTCTTTCTTCATGAAGTGGCCGGCTCTCCATTAGCAAAAGGAAAAGAGAAGTGTTCTTGATGATAGAAGCAAGTTGATGAAGCAATTCAAGGTTTTGACAAAGGATTTGTGGAATTTCTTCTTTTCAAGTAAGTATTTTCTTGTTTTCTTTACTTATTTGGAAGTTGTGTTGGAAGTAAAGTAGGGTTTGATGATTTTGTGATTTGGTGGATTTGAGATGTGTTTGGTTGTGTTTTCAAATGTTAAATTGATTTTAAGTTATGAGTTTAATTGAAGGTTGTTGTTGGAAATGATGGTTGTTGATTTGGATGGATGGAGAAGGATGTTGATTTTAGGGTTTTGAGTTAATATGTGTTTTAATTGTGATATTAATGTGTGGTGAAGTAGTTTTTATGATGAATATGTGTTTAGAACATTGATTATGTTCATGTGAAATATGTTATATAATGAATATTGTGTTTGAGTGTAATTGAGAAAGGGTTGGTTTTAGTTAAGGTTTTGTGATTTGGTGACACGGCCAAAATCAATTCTAGGGGAGTGGGCGTGTCCCTTAGGAGAGTGGGCGTGTCAATTATTTGGATTGGCTACTGTCTCTTTTGGTTTTAGTGACACGGGCGTGTCCATCAAAGGTGCTGGGCGTGTCAATTATTTGAATTGGCTACTGCTTCATTTATTGTTAAAGACACGGGCGTGTTCCTCAACTAAGTTGGGCGTGTCCTTCAAGTGGGTTGGGCGTGTCCCACAAATGAATTGAATGTTGCTTGATCTCTTTGTTCTTGTTTGCTTAGTTTAGATTCTTCAAAGGTAGTTGGGCCTCTAAATCTAAACATAAACATACTTAAACCAAGGGATTAATTAAAAACACTTGTGAATGATCCTAAAGCTATGAATTATATATATATTGTTCTTGCATTGTTGAGATTGAGCCTTGTTGTATTATGCATTGTGAGTGATAATGTGTTTCATGATTAATATGGAATGAAATGTTGATATTTATGAATGGTGCTATGTGAGATAAATATACACTTGAATAATGAAGTGTTATATTGTGAAATGAAATGTGAAGCCATTGTTATTGGCTAAGGTGATTCAATGGAGATAAATAAGGCATGTTTGCCTAAATGATAATGAGAATTGAGAATGAAAACTAAATGGATTGTGTGGCTAATGTGTTATTCCATTTTCAGAGTTTGTTGTTGGTGGCATGCCTAATGATAGTAACAATCTCTTGAAGTTAGGTTGGATTGAATCCTTGAAGCCTAATTGAGATGTTACAACCCTTGAAGCTAGGTTGGGTTAGTTCTTGAAGCCAAGTTGGGTTGATGCTTAGCATGCTTTGCTCCCCTTGAAGCTTGGTTGAACTTAATCCTTGAAGCCTAGTTGGGTATATGATATTGATATTGATAAATGTGATAACAAAACCAAAGCATTAACTCTGAAAATTGAATGACATATTAGTGTGTCTTGGGCCCATGCTTGTCTTTGCTTAGTGTTGTTCATGGATGATTAACTAATAAAGTATATGCAAAGATGTTGAATTGTGAGATACATATATGTATGTTAGGTTACGAATGTAAAAGTATGTTGTTAGCTTTGCATTTATGTTGTTACATGTATGATAAATTAAAATTGGCATTGTATAACATTTAAGCATGTCTATTGCATGTTTTATCTTACTAAGCCCTTGGCTTAGCGCGATAGTGTTTAATCGCGCAGGTGATAGAATTGATAGAATCGAACCCGAGAGCTCTTCGAGACCGAGTGAGAGTAGACATTGAAGAGTTGATTTTGGAAGCTTAAAGATCAGAGCTGACTTGCCAATCATGTATAAATCTTTTATATTGTGTAAAGTATTGTTGATAATGTAAATATATGTATAATGGTAAATATGTATTCAAATGTTTTTATATATGTACATATTTTATAACTTCCGCTGTGTTATTTAAAATTGTATATATATATAACTAATATGTTTTGTTTTATAAGTAAATGATCTATTCTGTTAATAAGATATAATGATATGGATATGGTATCAAGTTTTAAAATGTTTTGAATGTTAAGGAAACCGTAGCATCCCTATGTTTGGTGCACTTATGCTACATTGTTGTGGTTGTAGTGTGTGTGCATTGAATATGGGGGTGTTACATTAACATCGACGGCCTTTTGCATGCTTTGGCTACTAGGTTGATAGCTCCCTTTCTCATTCCTTTTTGTTGCAAAGCGGCTCTTCTCCCTTTCCCATTCTTCAATTTGCAAACCAGCTTGGAGAAGGTCTTTGAAATCACGGATGAGTGTATGAGACATCCTCTCATGAAGACTAGGAAACACCCCTCTCACAATCATCCTTATTTGATCGGATTCATCGGGCCTCTTCTTGAGTAAAGCGGCCTTGTTTCTCCACCTTTTCACATAGTCCACAAAATTCTCATTTGGCATTTGCCTAATGGACTCAACTTCCATCAAGGTAACTTCCAACTCAACATTATATCCATATTGTTGGATGAAGGCTTTGTAAAGTAGATCCCAACACTTTTGTGTTGCATCATCTAAGGTATTGAACCAATTTTGGACAACAGGGTCCAATGAGAGCATAAAGTACCTTAGGGTTTGAGCCTTAGTAGCTTAGGCAGATTGCATGGCAGTGATATACTGCTTCACATGAAGATGGGGATTTCCGATGCCATTGTACTTAGCAAAGGAAGACATCTTGAATTTATAAGGGACCTCTTCATCTTGTTCAAATAGTTTGTCGATCTCGGACATCTCTTCGGTTTTCAGCTTCTTCTCAAATTTCTTTTCTAAATTAGCAATCATCTTTTAAACATCGGATGTCTTAGTCTTTTCAATAGTTGCCTTTTCAACAGCCTTCGGTTCTTTCTTCTTTTTTTGAACCTCTTGGTAATATTGAGCCCAATCATCATCATCATCAATGATCACCTTTTCATCATCAAAAACCACTTCACTAACTTTGGTCTTCCCTTTTTCCTTTGGTTTCTTAGTGCTAGTAGACACCTCGGCACGGTTCTCTAAGATTGCAGTCAATTGGTTCTTCATGGTCTCAGCTAGGGCCTCTTTGATTTCTTCCATTTTGGTGTTGAGGGCCTCATCCACCATCCTTTGAATTTGTTCAGGCTCCATTATTTTAGGCGAGCAAGTGATTGAGTCATTGCTAGATACTTCGTCTCCGGCATAGGTCGGATTGTTGTAAGCTTTTGAACTATCGTAATCCAAGGCTGTGAGCCAGAGAGGATCAATGATATGAGATGCAAATGTATGCATGTATGCACAAACAATCAACAAATAAGGATAAATAGGATGTTCCTTCCAACCTTATAACATCCACACACGAATGGCGAGTCTCTTTTCCTAGGTATATGGTTAACAAAATACCAACATGGGGTACCTTGCTTTCAATTCCCTCGGACGTTTCAACCAATAGTTATATTTTCAAAAATGGAAGTCCATTCATAGTAATTCCCATTAATTAGGTTTTAATCCATTCAACCAACTATAGTAGCTTTTATGCTATATTGGATTAAAACAAAATTAAGAGGTCATAAATAGATTTCTCACTTTAAAAAGGGTAACTAATGGTTCATGCCAAAAACAAGCCCATGATTAACTTATTCTTAGTATAAACTAGGCTCACAATTGATTTTTGGTATTTCATAATTGACCTAAATATTTTTGCAAGCTCTTTGTAAGAAAAGGTTGGGTGAAAATCATTTTGTTTCTAAGTCCATTGTAAAAGATTTTAGAAAAATGGATTTTGGGCTTAGTATTTGGGCCATGGGCCAAAGATTTTTTGATTTATTTTTAGAAAAGTCTTATGTCCAAAGACCATCTTGAAAAAATGGAAAAGTAGCTTTGGTCTTTTGGATTTTAAAGAAAAATTTATTTTGAGTTTACAATATACTTAGGTCATATTAGAAAAAGAACAAACCAAATAAGCCATGATTTAGACTAAGATAAACTAACCATAGTCAAACAACATGCATTTGGGGTAAAACCTAAGGGAAGTAACTAGGCCAATTACATGAGCTTTAGTCTTTGGGTAATAGGTTCCCATAGCAAGTATATACCAAATGGTACGAGGCTATGAGTGGTTATGCCATGCTCATACCTTGAGTGAAAGTATGGTATCCCTTACATAACATAACACGGGTAACACAAACGTCCTAACTCACGCACACGATGCAATCTAAGATGATGCAATGGATAATATCATTATAAGAAAGAATAGAATAATATAAAGACCAATGGAATCAACTTCTCTTATCCCCAGTGGAGTCGCCACTGTGAGCGGGGATTTTCGCCCCCACTCCTGGTGGAATGGTTCTTGTGACTTTGGCACTGTTTAGGTCGGGGCCTTAGAGAACACGGACCTAAGTCTGGAGAAAATGGAGTCGCCACCCGGACGGGCCGGAAAAAAGAAAGGGGTGGATGACTCGATTCCTAAGGAATCCCCAACCCCTTAATGGGTTTGGAAAGTTGGGTACGTGTGGGGAAGGTGAGAAATGGCCCAGCACCCCCACAACGCCCGGTTCATTGGAGCCGGCCTCCTTTACAGGTCTTAATATTATAAAATTCTTAAATATAATAGCATTATTCATATTACACACAATAATTAAAAGAAAGCATCATTATATTAAAATCAAAGCAATGTCCAAACAAAGCAAATAAATGGACACCCATCCAAGGATGGAAACATGTCCTTACATCACATGCCTAGATAGGACAACCACCAAAAGGTAGAAACATGCCCTTTACATAGGTTCTAAAATAGAAAAGCAAATTAAATTACATGATATTTAACTAATGAGATACCCACCAAGTGGAAACATACCTCTTACAACATTTGGAAATCTAAATTAATTGATAAGAATAAATAATCATTCATCATAAATAAATCATTCATCAAAGCTATTAATCAAAATATAAAATAAACATCCATCCATGATAAATTAAATAAATAAAATATTGAAATTAAATAAATTAAAGCACAAGAGATAAATTAAAGCATAATCAAGTATAGAATTAAATAAAGCAAATAAAAGTCTAATTATAGCTACTGTGACTTTTTATGGAATTAAAATAGATTAGGGTTTTATGTTTTAAAAGGTTGGTAAGACTCTTTGATTAACTAAATTAATATTTGAATGGTGAAATCATGAAACTAGGGTTTTTAGACACTTTAAAATACTTTTGATTCAAGGTTTTAAATGGTGATTTATTGTGTTTTTAAGCTGCTGTGTAAAATTTATGCTTTTATGTTTTTATGGTTTTTAATGTTTTAAAGGATTAAGGCTTAGAAAAAAATTAAGATTTAAGGTTTTAAAGGAGTTAGAGTATATTATTTTAGGTTTGGAAATTGAAATAGGGTTTTAGTATTTTAGAATTAGGGTCTCGGGTGATTTGTTGAATTAGGGTTTTGAAAGACAATTTGATGATTTCATGAGGTTTTATGAATTTAAACAAATGGATTGAAGTTTTTATAAATAAAAAATATTTATATAATTGGAAAAACTATTTTAGGATTTTTTTATAAGAAACAGAATATGTTTTAAGAGTTTACATAATTTGGAAAGTAAATTGGAGTTTTGGGGTTTTGAAGAAATAAAATTAATAACTTTAAATTCTTTGGGAAATAAAGCAACATATTAATATTTTTAACTTTGAACAAAAAGGTGGATTGAATTCTGGGATTTTTGAATTAAAAGAACAAAGGAAAATTTAGCTACTGTATAAAAAACAAAGAATTTAATACATACCTTTTTTTATGATTCCTCTAAAAATAATTCTTCTTGGATGAACAAACTCCAAAGACAAGCCTTTTTTTGCCTTGGAATTGCTTAAATCATGTTTCTGCTCATTAAAAATCAATTGAATTCAATTATTTCTTTTTCCACTTCACTTTCGGATTCAAATTCTCAAAGCTGCTGTGAAATTTTTCCTCCCCCAATTTAATTGCCTTTGGTCCTTATTTATAGTGGTTTGATATAGTTTATTCCTAATTAGTTAAGGTAAGTAATATTAATAAAAAAAAGAACCAAAACCTAATTGAATTAGGTTTCAAAAAATTTACGTCGGAAAAAATTACGCTGCAGAAAAAAATTACCACAGGAAAAAATACGCTGGCGAAAAAAAACTGCCACAGTTTGGCGGGCTGGGGCGTCGCCCGCAGGAAAATCCTGCGGGCGATTATTTTGCCAGCATGATTTTCTTGCGAATGAAATAGAAAATCTATTTCACTCGCAGGAAAATCCTGCAAGCGAAATAAAAAAGCTATTTCGCCCTCAGGAATTTCCTACGGGCGAAATGCCCACGGGCCCGCGCGACAATTTTTTCGTCGCGGATTTTTTCGACTCTAATTTTTATTTTTATTTTTATTTTTAACTTTATTTGTTTATTTTTATTTTTTATTAATAAAAATTAGATAATAAAGCAAAAACTATTTAATTAAAATTATTTTGGACCAATTAGACAACAAAAATCATTATGAACTAAATAAAACATATTGAACCAGATTGGGTCAAAAATTAAGGGTCTACAAATACTCAATCTCAAATTCTTCCAATATTATCAACCATCGACCATACTTTCCAATCAAAGAGTTTGTCTCCCTTAAGTACTTCATTGGATCCAACCTGGAAATTGCTTGCACACTATAAGATTGAAAGTAATGCCACAACTTCTTAGAAGACCAAACCATGGCTATACAGGTCTTTTCAATGATACTATACTTAATTTCATAAGGTAGGAGCTTTCTACTCAAATAGTAAACTGCATGCTCAATCCCTGACTCATCTGCTTGGGCTAGCATGGCTCCTATTGACTCTTCTTCTACTGCTAAGTGTAGTAATAGAGGTTTACCGGGTTTGGGTGGTTTTAAAATAGATGGATTTAGCAAATACTCTTTTATTCTTTCAAAGGCCCTTTGACATTCTTCATTCCATAGGACTGGCTGATTCTTTTTAAGCAATTTGAAGATAGTCTCACAGATTGTTGTGAGCTTTGCTATAAATATACTAATGTATTGTAATTTACCAATGAATCCCCAAACTTCTCTCTCTGTCTTAGGGGATGGCATATCTCTGATTGCTTTAACTTTGTCAGGATCAATCTCAATGCCATTCAGACCAATCACATGTCCCAACAATTTGCCTAAGGTAACCCCGAACACACACTTCTTCGGGTTTAACCTTAGCTTATATTTCAATGCTCTATCGAAGAATAATTCCAAGTTTTGGAAGTGTTGTTCCCTTGTATCTGATTTCACCATCATATCATCAACATATACTTCAACTTCTTTGTGAATCATGTCATGAAATAATGTGGTGGCCATCCATTGGTAGGTTGCTTCAGCATTCTTTAAGCCGAATAGCATCACCCTATAAAAAATATACCCCATGTAGTAATGAAAGCAGTTTTGGCTTTATCCTCTTGGGCTATTAACACTTGGTTGTATCTGAAAAATCCATCTACAAACGAGTGTAGCACGCTAGAGGCTGCACTATCAATGAGGACATCTATATGGGGTAAAGGAAAATCATCTTTAGAGGAAGCCTTGTTTAAATCTCTATAGTCAACACAGACTCTTATTCTTCCATCTTTCTTTGGCACGAGTATTATATTGACTAACCAATCTGGATATTCTATCACTTCAAGGAACTTTACTTGTATTTGTTTAGTGACCTTTTCTTTAGGCCTTAATCGCCTATGCTTTTGTTTGACAGGTTTCATATGAGTGTAAGTAGGAATAAGATGTTCTGCTATGTCTCGATCTATTCCAGGCATATCCTCATCAGACCAAGCAAATACTTCTTCATATTTTTTTAATATTTTTTCAAATTTCTCTCTGTCTTCAGGAGTAAGTTCGGATGCTATGCTAATATTTTTAGAATTTTTCATTGTTCCTAAATTTAATGATTATGTGTCAACAGAATTAATATTAAAGATGCTCATGTAACTGCTATTTGAATGCATGCAACCATCAGGAGAAACATCACACAAGTAAGTAAAATTAGACTTTATTGCATTCATTTTGGAAAAGAAAACATCATCGTCCTCATACAAAGCAGACAAATTAAAATCAAAATCAAAATCATTATTTTCAAAATCATAAGGCAGAATGTCTTCAAGCTTCTCTTCAACCACGACAGCAATCTCCTCCGGAGTCTTCTCGGCTTTCAAGACAGCTTCCTTCTTCTCTTCCAGATTGGACTCTTTGTTGGCTGGCAGGGTGCGTTCTTTCTTCACTTGTTCCACTAGCTCGGCGACATCTGCAAAAACTTCAAAACCCGGGATCATCTTTCCCATGAACATGATTGGCTCGGCCTTTCCTTGGAACGGTCCCAAGTCTGGAGCTTTGACAAAGATCTCTTCAAGTGGCGGGAAGCTCATCTTCTCATTCTTCTTTGTTTTGACATCTTTATTGACTTCATCATATCCCAACACCTTCTTGGATGTTTGAGTTTTAAAATCTGGCAGCTTTGTCAAACCGGCCTTGCCCTTTCCAAGACCAGCTCTGGGAAGGTAGTTCATGCTTTTCATCATATTCAAGAACTTAGAGTCCACTACTTCATTATCAGAAATTGCAGCTATTTGGAAACCATTGAGAGCCCTCTCAATCATTAGAGCATTAACAACCTCATTATCTTCAGCCTCTATGACCACTGTCTCATCTTCGTTAGGGAACTTGATCTTTTGATGAAGAGTGGAAGGAACTCCACCAAGAGGATGAAACCATGGTCGTCCCAAGAGTAAGGCAAATGTAACAGGTATGTCCAAAACAACAAATTCAACAATAGATTCAATTGGATCAACCTTGACAGCAGCTTTGAAAGTTCCTTCTGCATATCTCTTAGTGTTGTCATAAGCCCGAATGGTTACCTTGGTCGGGTTTAGACCCCTTGTTGACATGGCTAGTTTTGGCAATATTTGAGGTGGACAAACATTTATGGCAGACCCATCATCAACCGTTACACATAGAGTCCTTTTCCCTTTGATTTCTATTTTGTTAAAGAGAGGGCAGATGTGATTTCTCCCCTCTTCCGGTAAATCAACATCTAAGAAAGATACCTCTCCCATATTAACTTCGCTCTTCTCTTGAATATCTTCACATTTCATTACTCCCTCAATTTTTATGAAGTTGATTAGCTCCTCCGATGTTATGGAGGTGGAAATTAGCATGCTGGCCAAGGCCTTGGCCATAGTTTCCCGGTGCTTTTTAGAAGTAGCAAATAAATCCCAAATGCTAACACTTGCTTGGGTTCTTTTCAATTGCTTGAGTATGGTATCATCTTCCTCTTCTTTATTCCCTACTTCAGTATTGTTGATGATCTCCAGAATTTCAATCAATTGGGTCTTCATAATTTTAACCAATGGATCTCGTAGCTCAGCCATCCTAGCTTTGACAACTTCATCAACTATGTCCCTTAGCTGGTTTGCATCCATCCTTCCAATGAAGCACTTGAATCAAAATCAATGTTTTCGGTGGTATCGTTGTATGCTCTTGAATTGCCGTACTTCAAGTCTCTGAGCCAGAAAGGATCAATGATATGTTATGCAATGCGTGTATGCATGTATCCATATATGTATAAGTAACAAACAATCAAAGATAATTAGGGCGTTCCTTCCAACCTTATAACTTCCACACACGGATGGCGAGTCTCTTTTCCTAGGTATAAGATCAATCAAATTATCAATATGGGATATTTTATTTTTGAAAAGTTCCCTCAGATGGTTCAACCAATTGTTAATTTTTAAAAATGGAAATTAGTTTATGATAATTCCCATTAATTAGATTTTAATTCATTCAACCAACTAAAGTAGATTTTATGCTATATTGGATTAAAACCAAATTAAAAGGTTTATTATAAATAGATTTCTCACTTGAAAAAGTAACTAATAATTCATGCCAAAAACAAGCCCATGGTTAATAATTCTTAGTATAAACTAGGCTCACAATTGATTTTTGCTATTTCTATAATCGACCTAAATAATTTGTAAGCTCTTTTATAGAAAAGGTTGGATGAAATGCAAAAATAGTTTTGTTTGAAAAACCCATTATAAAACAGATTTTTTAGAAAAAATGGATTTTTGACTTTGTATTTGAGTCACGAGTAAACAATTTTTTGATTTAATTTTAGAAACATTTTATGCCCAAAGACCTTCTTAAAAATTTTGAAAATAGTTTTGGTCTTTTGGATCTTAAAGGAAAAGAATTATTTTTGAGCTTACAAAATAGGTAGTTCATATTAGAAAAAGAACAAACCAAATAAGACATGGTTCAAACCAAGATATATCAATCATAGTCAAACAACAAGCATTTGGGGTAAAACCCGTAGACCCTTAATTTTTGACCCAGTCTGGTCCAATATATTTTAATTAGTCCAAAATAATTTTTTGTGTTGTCCAATATATTTTAATAAGTCAAAAATAATTTTTGTGTTGTCCAATATATTTTAATTAGTCCAAAATAATCCTTGTGTTATCTTAATTAAATAATATTTGCTTTAGTATTTAGTTTTTATAATTAATAGAAAATAAATAAATAAAAATAAATAAATAAATAAAAATAAAAATCGGCGACGAAAAATAGACGACGAAAAGGGGGTCGGACGAAATGGCCTTTCGCTAGTAGGAATTTCCTGTGGTGCCCACAACCAGTTTCGCAGCCCGCAGCCCGCAAGTTCCCACGACAATTTTGTTGCCAGAAAAATTTTTCCGCAGCAGTTTTTTTTTCCAGCAAAATTTTTCCGATGCAATTTTTTCCGAAACCAAATTCAATTTGGTTTCAGTTTCCTTTTCTTAATTAATGTTAGATTTCATAAGCAATTAAGATTAATCACCAAAATCATCTATAAATAGGACTAAAAAACAACACAGAAAGTGGAGAATCGAGAGAGGACTTTTGGAAAAAAACTTTGAGGAACCGGACTCGAATTCTTTTTGAACTTAGAACTTTTGGAGACTTTTGATTAGGTGGTCGAAACTCAGCAAACCGAAGCAAAAAGCAAGCAATCTATAGTTCATCAAAGGCAGCAAAACTTGTCTTTGTTCTTGTTCATCCAAGAAGTAATTTTGGTGGAACCAACAAATAAAGGTATGAATTTCTTTTTATATTTTTCTTTATAATAGCTTTATCACTCAAAATTGAAAATTGTTATTTCTGTTTCTTCTAAAACCTAAGAACCCTAATCTATTTCTTCAAAATCTTAAAACCCTAATCTACTTTCTAACTTTTTAAAACCTTAAATCATTTCATTAATTCACCAAAACCCTAATTTGCTTTCCAATTTTTCAAAACCCTAAATTGAATCCTTTTCTTTCTAAAAACCCTAAAAAATATCTTTTCTGTTTCTATAAACCTTAAATCATTTTGTTTATTTTCATAAAGCTTCATAAAACTATAAATTATTTTTCCAAATTCTAAAATCAAATACATTCTCCGAAACACTAAAAACCCTAATTCAACTTTAAAACTAAAACAGTAACCTCAAACTAGCTAACATTAAACCCTAGTTTTCTTAAACCCTAACTCCCTTAAAACCTTAACCCTAATTTTTCTAAACCCTAATCCTTAAAACTTTAAAACCTTATAAACCTAAATATTAAAATTCAAACACAGTAAGCCTAAAAATAATAATTTAGTAGCTAATAATCGTAAACATAATATTTTAAAGTGTCTAAACCCTAATTTCATGATTTTTCCCCTCAAACCCTAATTTGGTTAATTAAAGAACCTTATCAATCCCTTAAATTATAAAACCTTAATCCATTTTTAATTCCCTTAAAACATACAGTAGCTTAAACCCATAAATTCCAAAAACCTAAGCATATTAAATAAAGAATCTTAAATAGAAACAGTAGCCCTAACTTGCATCTTTACTTGCTTTATTTAATTTTATATTTAATTATGTAGTCTATTATATGCTTTAATTTATTTTCAATGCTTTGTTGGTTTATTTAATTTCAATGATTAATTTATTTAATTTATCATGGATGGATGTTTATTTTATATTTTGATTGATATCTTTGATGAATGATTTATTTATGATGAATGATTATTTACTTTTATCAATTTATTTAGATTCCCAAATGTTGTAAGAGGTATGTTTCCACTTTGTGGGTACCTCATTAATTAAGTTCTATGTAATTTAAATTTCTTTTATTTTAGACCAATGTAAAGGACATGTTTCTACCTTTTGGTGGGTGTCCTATTTAGCTTAGACAAATATGATGTAAGGGCATGTTTCCATCTTCGGATGGGTGTCTATTTATCTGCTTTGTTTAGACATTGCTTTGATTTTTAATATAACGATGCTTTATTTCAATTGTTGTGTGTAATATGGATGATATTGTTATGCATAAGAATTTTATAATATTAAGACTTGTAAAGGAGGCCGGTTCCAATGAACCGGGCGTTGTGGGGGTGCTGGGCCATTTCTCACCTTCCCCACGCGTACCCAAAATTTTGAACCCATTAGGGGGTTGGGGATTCCTTAGGAATCGAGTCATCCACCCCTTTCTTTTTCCCAGCCCGTCCGGGTGGCAACTCCATTTTCTCCGGACTTAGGTCCGTGTTCTCTAAGGCCCCGAGCCTAAACAGTGCCGAAGTCACAAGAACCATTCCACCGGGATTGGGGGAAAAAATCCCCGCTCACAGTGGCGACTCCACTGGGGATAAGAGAAGTTGATTCTGTTGGTCTTTATATTATTCTATTCTTTCTTATAATGATATTATCCATTGCATCATATTAGATTGCATCGTGTGCATGAGTTAGGATGCCCGTTGTGAGCGGGGAATTTTGCCCCCACTTCCGGTGGAATGGTTCTTGCAACTTCGGCACTATTTAGGCTCGGGGCCTTAGAGAAAACGGACCTAAGTTCAGAGAAAATGGAGTCGCCACCCAGACGGGCAGGGAAAAAGAAAGGGGTGGATGACTCGGTTCCTAAGGATTCCCCAACCCCCTAATGGGTTCAAAAAGTTGGGTACGTTGGGAAAGGTGAGAAATAGCCCAGCACCCCCACAACGCCTGGTTCATTGGAACCGGCCTCCTTTATCGGTCTTAATATTATAAAATTCTTAAATATAACAACATTATCCATATTACACACAATAATTAAAATAAAGCATCAATATATTGAAAATCAAAACGATGTCCAAGAAAAATAAATAAATGGACACACATCCGAAGATGGAAACATGCCCTTACATAATCCATGCCTAAATAGGACACCCACCAAAAGGTAGAAACATGTCCTTTACATTGGTTCTAAAATAGAAAAGCAATTTAAATTACATGATATTTAACTAATGAGGTACGCACCAAGTGGAAACATACCTCTTACAACATTTGGAAATCTAAATAAATCGATAAAAGTAAATAACCATTCATCATAAATAAATCATTCATCAAAGATATTAAACATCAATAGAATGTAAACATCCATCCATGATAAACTAAATAAATCAAGCATCGAACTTAAAACTAAATAAATCAAGCATTGAACTTAAATAAACCAACAAAGCATTGAAAATAAATTAAAGCATATAATAGACTACATAATCAAATATAAAAATTAAATAAAGCAAGTAAAGATTCAAATTAGGGCTATTGTTTCTATTTAAGATTCTTTATTTAATATGTTTAGGGCTTTGGAATTTGTGAGTTTAAGCTACTGTAAGTTTTAAGAGAATTGAAAAGGATTAGGATTTTATAATTTAAGAAATTAGTAAGTTTCTTTGATTGATCAAATTAGGGTTTGAGGGGTAAAATCATGAAATTAGGAAAATTTAAGTTTTAGATTAATTGGTTTTGGGTTTACTGTTTGTATTTTGAATAATCATAATAATGCAAGTAAAACATAAAGATTTATAATGCATAAATAAATAATGACATGAACCCATATGCTGGTCCCGCTAGCCGGTTAGCGGGCGGGGGTCAAGGGGGCAGCGCCCCTTGTGGGTGTTGAAAATTGGCTTCTAGGATTATAGATTTCAGTGTTGAAAATTAAGATTTTAGGGTTTAAGATTTTAAAAAATAGGGTTTTAAAATTGGAAGAAACTAGTATTATTTTTAAAAGAATAATGCTTACTGTGTGATTTTGAAAAAAAGGATTAATTAGGGTTAAAGTTTTTGATGCTTAAAAAATAAGGCTACTGACTTTTTGGGATAGAGATTAGGGTTTGGGTTTTAAAGTTTTTTGGAGAAAAAATAAATGATTTAAGGTTTTTGTGGTTTTTGAAAATAGAAAAGATGAATTAGGGATTTAAGGTTTAGAAGAAACAGAAGGATAATTTTTAGGGTTTTTGGAAATAAAAGAAACAATTTATTAATTTTTAGTGATTGAAGCTATTGTAAGAAAATAAAAAAAAAGAAATTAGAGATTCAAACCTTCGTTCGTTGGTTCCACCAAAAATTGCTTCTTGGATGAGTAAGAAAAAAGACAAGCTTTGCTGTCTTTGATGAATTAAATTGCTTGTTTACTTCTCTCAATAAGTTTGATAGATTTCACTGCCAGAGGGAATTCTTCAAATCTTTCAAAATTTTCCTCCTCAATTTCGGTCTCAAATTTCACCTCCTTTTCTGTGTTGTTTTAGTCCTTATTTATAGAAGATTTTTATGATTACTTTAGTTATTCACGGAATCTAACATTAATTAAGAAAAGGAAACCGAAACCTAATTGCATTTGGTTTCGAAAAAATTTACGTCGAAAAAATTTCCCTAGTGAAAAAAAACTGCTGCAGAAAAATTGCGCTGGCGAAAAAGCTGCCGCAGCTGGCTGAGGGCTATGGGCGAAAATTGGCCTGCGGGCCATTTCACCGCAACTCTTCGAAGACGAATTTTTTCGTCGCCGATTTTTATTTTTATTTTTATTTTTTTGTTTATTATTATTTTTATTTATTTTTTATTAATAAAAATTAGATACTAAAGCAAATATTATTTAATTAAGATAACAAAAATTATTTTGGATTAATTAAAATATATTGGACAACACAAAAATTATTTTGGACTAATTAAAATATATTGGATCGGACTAGGTAAAAAATTAAGGGTCTACACCCGTGTTACCCGTGTTATGTTATGTAAGGGATACCATACATTCACTCAAGGTATGGAGATCGAGCATGGCATAACCACCCATAGCCTCGTACCATTTGGTATATACTTGCTATGGGAACCTAAGCCTTTTAACCCAAAGACTAAAGCTCATGTAATTGGCCTTGTTACTTTCCTTAGGTTTTACCCCAAATGCATGTTGTTTGACTATGGTTAATTTATCTTGGCTTAAATCATGGCTTATTTAGTTTGATCTTTTTCTAATTTGACCCAAGTACATTTGCGAGCTCAAATAAATTTTTATTTAAAATCCAAAAGACCAAAGCTATTTTCAAAATTTTTCTTTGGACATAAGACTTTTCTAAAAATAAATCCAAAATTATTTTGCTCATAACCCAAATGTAAAGCCCAAAATCCATTTTTTCTTAAAATCTTTTTACAGTGGGCTTATAAACAAAATTATCTTACAAATAGCTTACAAATTATTTAGGTCAATTACGAAATACCAAAAATCAATTGTGAGACTAGTTTATTGTAATATCCCAAAATACACTCTAAAAGTTTTGGAATCATTATTGTTGTATTTAGATTTAATGTGCCTGTATGATGGAAAGTGGAAAGAAGTAAAGAGAAAGTGTATATGTTGGATATATATAGATATATATATAACATATACATAGTGTATAAATGGGTGTAAGAAAATAAGTGTATATAATTATTAATAATAATAATAAAAGAAAAAGAAGAAAAGAAAGTCAAAGGGAAAGATATGTGGTGAAGGATTTTTAGTATATTTATTTTATTATTATTATATATATATGTTAAGTTGGGAAAGAGAAGAGAAAATCTTCTTCCCTTCTTCTTCTTCTTTTTCTGCTGCACGAGAGAGAGAGAGTGAGAGAGAGAGAGAGAGATGGTGATTTCATCTCTATTTACATCAAATCCAAAGGGATTTTGAGAGGATTGAAGATGGTTATTGAAGAATTGACATATTATCCAAGTAAGTATTCATTTGCTTGTCTTGATTCCTATTGTTTGAGTTGGATTTGATATGGTTATTTGATGATGATGATGTTAATGAAAGATTGAAGTATATATATGTGTGGAATTGGTATTTAGTTGATGATAACATGATTAATTGTGATATAACATGGTTAGATGTGAGGATGATGATGAATTGTTGAGATTGTTGAGTAAGGGTTTAGTATAGATGATTTGGGGATTTGAGTATTTGATTCATGGTGAGGTATATTATGCTTATGATTATGATATATTGAAGTTATTTAAGTGTTAAATAGATGGGTAATTGATGAATATAACCAAGATGTTGATTAAGGGTGATGAAATATGAGTTTTGAAGTGTTGGTGTTTTCATGGATGAAAGTTCAAATTCATGATTTCTGGTCTGACACGACCAGGGACACGGCCGTGTGGTTGGGCGTGTAGTCGGTACTGAGTTTAACGTTTGAGGCACGACCATTAGCACGGCCATGTTACTGAGCGTGTTATTGCTACTGTGAGAAAAAGTAATTGACACGGCCATGAACACGCCCGTGTTGTTGGGCGTGTTAATGTTTCTGTGAGGCAGAATGAGTGACACGTCCAGTGACACGCCCGTGTTACTGAGCGTGTCAAAGCTTCTGTATTGTTGGTTTAGGGCACGATCAGGGACATGCCCGTGTTAATGAGCGTGTCAAGTGTTGAGTTTTCCCTAATTAGTTATTATTCTTATTTTCTTATGGGTATAATTATCTTTGGATTAGGTTTTGAGGAGATTGTGTTGCATTAACTTTAATGTTGAGAATTCTTGGAAGAGGAAAGGTATAGATTGTTGGGAATAGCTCTTGAGGTAAGTACAACTTACAAAGATGCATTTTTTATATGGTTTTGAGACCTAAAACAATGTTAAGTAATTTATTATATGGTTAATATAATGTGACTAATGTTATTAATTGTATAGTGTGAAAGCTATGGTGATCATTCAAAAAGGTATGTGCAATGCAATTTGTTGTGATAACTATTATAATGAGGAATTATATTAATGTGTCTTGAGAAGTGATGAAAAGTGATATCATTATAGTTGGTAATAATGATTGAAATGAAATAAGTGGACATGTTGTCTATGTGTTTAATGAAATTGATTATGTATACTTGAATGATGAAGTGTTGTATTGTGAATTGAGATATGAGTTAAATGACATGTGAAGCCATTGTGATTGGCTATGATGATTTAAATGAGATATAAAGCCATGGGTGTTGGCTATAATGATGATAATGAAATGAGAAATGAATTGAGAAAGAAATGTAAAATGATTTTGTGTCTAATATGTTGATTCAAGTTTCAGAGTTCTGAATTTGGCAGGCATGCCTATGAATGTAACAGTCTAGTCGGGTTGAGGATCTCTTCAAATTGAGTTGAATTGAAGTCCAAGAGATTGGGTCTGTTACACTATGAGAAATGTGAAATGATAAATGTGAATTAAAGTAACAATCTAGCCGGGTTGATGATCTCCTCGATTAGTCGGGTTGATGGTCCAAGAGACTGGGTCTGTTACAGGTAACAGTCTAGCCGGGTTGAGGATCTCCTCAAGCATGTTGAGTTGATGGTCCAAGAGACTGGGTCTGTTACCCTATCCATGGATAGAGATATATATATATATATGTGTGTATCGCCTACGGGCTTGATGATTATGATTATAGACCAAAGCAATAACTCTGAACTTTGAATAACATATTAGTGTCTGTTGGGCCCGAGTCTGTCTTTGTTTTCTATGTGATATATAAGTGATGAAATAAATGAATAATGAAGTCTATGGTTGTCTTGTTGTAAATGTGATTCATGAATGATGAATATTAATGATGGAATTGTGGTTGATGTTATGAATTATGATATGTGATATGTGTATTGATATATTCGTTGTGATTATAAATGATGGAATTGTGGTTGGTGTTTGTTATATATATAATATATGAGAATAGTAGAGATATATGAAAGGTGTAATTAAAAAGGGGAAACATGATATGAAACTAATGGTATATGGAATTGATATATCATTATATGTTATTAATTCTATAATGTATGTTTATATCATATATAGTTGTACTACTAAGCTCTCGGGCTTAGCGCGGATGTTTAATCGCGCAGGTGAGTAGATGGTAGATCTGAAGTCTTTCTCTATGCCACGAGTAAAGTAAGAGTTTGTTGAGACCAACTAGAGGGTGATGCATACATGTAAAATTTTAATTATTCTGTATTTCTGACAAAAACGTATTCATATGTATAAATGAATTTTGATAAAGATAAGATTACTATATACTTTTAAGATCATTAAAAGCTATGATGATTTTGTAAATGCTCTTTTTATTAATGCAATATGGTTTGGACTCAAGATAAGGATTTAATTTGTAATGATAAGTGACATCCTTATACTTTGTATACATACTGTATGTATACCTGGTATATCTATAGTATTTATATAGAGTATCGAGGTGTTACATTTATACTAAGAATAATTAATCATGGGCTTGTTTTTGGCATTAATCATTAGTTACCTTTTTCAAGTGAGAAATCTATTTATAATAAACCTCTTAATTTCATTTTAATCCAATATAGCATAAAAGCTACATTAGTTGATTAAATGGATTAAAACCTAATTAATGGGAATTATCATAAGTTGATTTCCATTTTCGAAAATATAACTATTGGTTGAAACGTCCAAGGGAATTATTCAAAAACAAGGTGCCCCATGTTGGTATTTTGTTAACCATATACCTAGGAAAAGAGACTCGCTATTCGTGTGTGGATGTTATAAGATTGGAAGGAACGTCCTATTTGTCCTTGTTTGTCTATTGTTTGTGCATACATGCATACATTTGCATCTCATATCATTGATCCTTTCTAGCTCATAGCCCTGGATTACGATAGTTCAAAAGCTTACGATAATCTGACCTACACCGGAGATGAAGTATCTAGCAACGACTCAATCACTTGCTCACCAAAAACAATGGATCCCAAACAAATTCAAAGAATGGTGGATGATGCCTTCAATGCCAAGATGGAAGAAATAAAAGAGGCCCTAGCTGAGACCATGAAGAACCAATTGACTGCAATTTTAGAAAATCATGCCGAGGCATCTGCTAGCACTAAGAAGCCAAAGGACAAAGGGAAGACTAAAGTTGGTGAAGTGGTTTTTGATGATGAAAAGGTGATCATTGATGATGATGATGATTGGGCTCAATACTACCAAGATCCTCAAGACAAGAAGAAAGAACCAAAGATTGTTGAAAGATCAACTATGGAGAAGACTGAAACTTCTAATGTTGAAAAGATGATTACGGACTTAGAAAAGAAATTTGAGAAGAAACTAAAAACGAAAGAAATGTCCTAAGTTGACAAATTATTAGAGCTAGATGAAGAAGTCCCATACAAGTTCAAGATGCTATCATTCTCAAAGTTTGATGGAACTGGAAATCCTCATCTCCATGTGAAGCAGTATATCACTGCTATGCAGTCTACCCGAGCTACTAAGGCTCAAACCCTAAGGTACTTCATGCTCTTATTGGACCCTGTTGTCCAAAATTGTTTCAATACCTTAGATGATGGAACACAAAAGAATTGGGATTTGCTTTACAAAGCCTTCATCCAATAATATGGATATAATGTTGAGATGGAAGTTAGCTTAATGGAAGTGGAGTTCATTAGGCAAAGGTCTAATGAGAATTTTGTAGATTATGTGAAGAGATGGAGAAACAAGGCCGCTTCGCTTAAGAAGAGGCCCGATGAATCCAATCAAATAAGGATGATTGTGAGAGGGGTGTTGCCTAGTCTTCGTGAGAGGATGTCTCATACACTCATCAATGATTTCAAAGACGAAATTAAAGAATGGGAAAGAGAGAAGAACTATTTTTCAATAAGAAGGAACGAGAAAGGAAACTATCAGTCTGGTAGCCAAAGCATGCAAAAGGCAGTCGGTGTTAATGCTTCTAACCAAGGAACAAGTAGACAGTTTTTGAAATTAGGGAAGCCACTGTCTTGGGTTCTCAATAAGCTTCAAAGAAAGGGATTGCTACAACCCTTAAATCCTCGTCCTTTGCCTAACCCTCTCCCACCTAATTTCGACACTAAAGCATTTTGTCAATTTCACCAAATGCAAGGGCACGACACGGATAGATGTGTAAGGTTGAGACATGAGATGCAAAATCTAATTGATAATGGGAAGCTACCCGAGCCCAACAAGCCAAACACCAAAGACAACCCATTACCAAAGTTCAATAGGGTACTGCCGCCGGCAACCTTCATGATTGGAGGAGGTTTGCATGAAGATTTTGTCATGTCTTTTTTTCAAGATGTAGGTGGAGAAGCAACCAAAGAAGAAGAGGTATTTGGTGGAATTAAACAAGTTATGGTGGGTAAAGAAGTAACAATTTGTTTTGTCAATGGATTTTGGGATTCAAGCGATAGTGATGATGATCTTGTATCCAAGAAGGAGGAGTGGACTTGGTTCGAGCCCAAAGAAGATGAGGTAATGAACACTAGATCCGGTAAGCCTTATGCAAGGCCACCATGTAAGGAGGTAGAAACTAATAAGGGTAAGGAAGTTGAAATAGGGAATAAAGAAGAGGAAGATGATGTTGTGCTCAAGCAATTGAAAAGAACACAAGCAAGTGTTAGCATTTGGGACTTATTAGCTACTTCTAAAAAGCACCGAGAAACTATGGCCAAAGCCTTGGCTAGCATGCCAATTTTTACGTCCGCGACACCGGAGGAGCTGATCAACTTCATAAAAATTGGAGGGGTAATGAAATGTGAAGATGTTCAAGAAAAGAGTGAAGTTAATATGATAGCAGTTTCTTTTTCAGATGTGGACTTACCGGAGGAGGGGAGAGATCACATCCGCCCTCTCTTTATCAAAATAGAAGTCAAGGGGAAGAGGATTCCATGTGTAATGGTCGATGATGGGTTCGCCATAAATGTTTGCCCACTTAAGATATTGCCAAAGCTAGCCATGTCAACAAGGGATCTAAACCCGACCAAGGTAACAATTCGGGCTTATGATAACACTAAGAGACACGCCGAAGGGAATTTCAAAGCTGCTGTCAAGGTTTGTCCAATTGAATCTATTGTTGAATTTGTTGTTTTAGACATACCGGTTACCTTCGCCTTAATCTTGGGGCGACCATGGTTTCATCCTCTTGGTGGAGTTCCTTCCACCCTTCATCAAAAGATCAAGTTCCCCAATGGAGATGAGACAATGGTCATTGAAGCTGAAGATAATGAGATCGTTAACGCTCTAATGATAGAGAGGCCTCTCTGTAATATCCTCATTCATGCCCTAAAAGTTTTGCATGTTGTTGTTGTTGTTATTGTTGTTGTTGTTGTTGTATTGTTGGTTTAAATTGAGAAAAGAAAAGTATAAGTGTTTTGGGAAAGAATTTAGGGTTTAGAGACAAGTTTATATGTTGTGTATATTGTGATATATATAACATATACATTGGTCAAAAGAGTTGGTCAAGGCAAGAGGAGATATTTTTTAGGGCATGTGAAATTACTAAAATGGGCAAGAGATAACAAAGAGAATTAAGATATGTATGAGGGCATTATAGTAATTTTCCTTTGGATGGGTATTTAATGAAGTTTGACTTTGTGATTCTTGATCATTTTCTCTTCCTCTTGATGGTAGTGGCCGGCTCTCCATTAGCAAAAGGGAAGGAGAAGTGCTCTTGATAGTAAGATCAAGATTGAAGGGAGAATTGAAGAATCAAGTTGAAGATTTGTGGAATTTCTTCACTTTAGGTAAGTAATTTCTTGTTTTCTCTTATTAATTTGGAATTGTGGTTAAGGTGTATTGAGAATTGTTGAGATGATGATTTAGTGTGTTGATGTGTGTTTATAAGTGTTAGAGTTGATTGTAAGTTAAAAATTGGAGGTTGTGTTGGTTTGGTTGTGATTATGGAAAAATAAGTGAAGATTGATAGTGGAAAATCAAGAGTAGAGTTTGAGTTAGGGTTTTGAAATGGTGTTTGTTTAATTGTGATATTAAGGTGTTTTAAAGTGATTATTGTAATGAATATGTATTTAGAACATTGATGATGTTCATTTGAAGCATGTGGTATGATGTATATTGAGTTTTAATGCATTTGGAAGAGAGTTGGTTAGAATTAGGGTTTTGGTTTTGGGAGACACGGCCAAAGGCCATGTGAGACACGGCCAAGTCATATGATTTTGGACGTGTTGGATTAATTTTTGGGTGACACAGCCGTGTTCCCAAGCCGTGTGAGCTGCTGTGAGTTTTGGTTGAAGAGACACGGCCGTGTCCATAAGCCGTGTTTGCTACTGCCAAAGTTGAATTGAGAGACACGGCCACAAGCTTGGCCGTGTCCCTCATGTGTGCTGCCCGTGTCCATCAAATGAGTTGGTTAGGGTTTTGTTTCTTTGTTCTTTTTGCATTGTTTTGGTTCTTCAAAGGTGGGTTGGTTCTTAAACCTAACCCTAAAACACTTTACACACACTTGAATCAATGAATGAACTAATCAAATGCATATGGAAGATCCTAAAGCTATGAATCATATAAGTTGTTCTTTGCCCTAATTGCATTGTTGAGATTTAAACAAGGTTATGTTATGCATTGTGAAAGGTATTGTATTTTATGAGTAATGCACCTTGAAATGTTGTATCAAAGATGAAATGATAATTCAAATAAGATATGATATGAGACAATGCCATTGTGTTTGGCTATGATGAATGATGCTATATGATGATAATATTGAGAGAATGAAGGCATGTTTGCCTAAATATTGATGAGAATTGAGAATGGAAATGATAATTGATATGTAAATGAATTGTGTGGCTAATGTGTTATTCCATTTTCAGAGTATGTTATTGGTGGCATGACTAATGATAGTAACAATCTCTTGAAGTTAGGTTGGATTGAATCCTTGAAGCCTAATTGAGATGTTACCACCCTTGAAGCTAGGTTGGGTTAGTTCTTGAAGCCAAGTTGGGTAGAAGCTTAGCATGCTTTGCTCCCCTTGAAGCTTGGTTGAACTTAATCCTTGAAGCCTAGTTGGGTCTATGATATTGATATTGATAAATGTGATGATAGAACCAAAACATTAACTCTGAAAATTGAATGGCATATTAGTGTGTCTTGGGCCCATGCTTGTCTATGGTTAATGTGAGTCATGAATGATACTTGCCTTAGCTTATTGTTGATGATGAATGATTAAATGAATATAACTGAGGTCTATGATAAGATGTGAAGTATGATATGCCCATATATATATATATATGTTGAGTTATAAAATGGAAAGCTATGTTATCAACTTGGCATATATGATGTTACATGCATAATATGGATTGAGAATTTGTACAACATAACATTAGCATGATTATCTTACTAAGCCCTTGGCTTAGCGCGATAGTGTTTAATCGCGCAGGTGATAGAACTGTTAGAATCGAACCCGAGAGCTCTTCGAGACCGAGTGAGGGTAGACATTGAAGAGTTGATTTTGGAGACTTAAAGATCAAAGGAGATTTGCCAATCATGTATAACTCTTTTTATATTTTGTAAAGTATTGATTAAATGTACATATTTGTATATTTGTAAATATGGAATTAAGTGTTTTCAAATATGTAAATATTTTATGACTTCCGCTGTGAAATAACTATATGTATGTATATATATATCTAATGTGTTTTATATTAAAAGCAAATGATCTACTTTTCTATATTATATAATGATAATAGTATTGTATCTATTTAAATGTTTTGAATGTTGAAAAAAAACCGTAGCATCCCTATGTTTGGTGCACTTATGCTACATGGTTGTAGTTGTAGTGTGTGTGCATTGGATGTGGGGGTGTTACAATTGTTTTGGTATCAGAGCCTAGGTTTGAGATTCTCAACCTAGGTAAAATGTTATAAAAAGAATATTTTGAATTAAAAAGTGAGTTTTTGAAAGAAAATACATGTTTGGGATTGGCAATCTTTGATCTTTAATAAGGTGTGTCCTTTTTTTGTGTTTACAGTGTAGGTGTTGATGGATCCTCATTTGAGACAATCGGTTGAGGGCAGTGAGGAGAGTGTTGCTCCTGATGAGGGAGTTAGAGTTGAGAGTGCTGGGGAGGCACCTGCTTCGGTGTCGGGGAGACCAACTGGAGAGGAGGTTCCACCAGCTTGGTTTGTGCATATGATGGAGACTTTCAGGCAAGCGCCAGTACAACCAGTGCCACCACCCCCTCAGTCTTTGGTGCCAGTAAGGCACTATGACAAGTTAAGGAAGTATGGAGCTGAGGATTTTATTGGTACCACTGATCCAGCTGTGGCAGAACAGTGGCTTGACAAAGTTCAGAGGATCTTTATTCAGTTACAAGCCACCCCTGAGGAAAAGTTTGACTATGCAAGATCTTTGCTACAGAAGGATGCCTACGATTGGTGGAAGACTGTGCCACATTCCATGGAAGATCCACCAACTTTGTCATATGCAGATTTCTTGAGGGAATTCGAGTTAAAATATACTCCTAGGGAGTATAAGGATATGAAGAAGATGGAATTCTTGAGCTTGAAGCAAGATAGCAAGACTGTTACTGAGTATGAAGTTGAGTTTATTCGACTGAGTCAGTATGCTGGGGGCATCATTGCTGATGAGATTGATAGATGCCGGCGATTTCAGGAGGGATTGAGGCCCTCGATCATGTGTTTAGTGGCTGGATCTAGATATCACGATTTCTCCCAGCTAGTGGCAGCAGCTCGAGATGTAGAAAGGGCTCAAGTGATTGCAGCTGTATCAGAAGATGAGGTTAGGGTGAGAAGGCCCCAGTTTGAGGCAGGGTCTTCTTCAGTGAAGAGGGGTAGAGGAAGCTTTGTTCCTCGGAGTATTAGGAGCCAGAGACCAGCAGGTAGATCAGTGCAGTTCCAGAGACAAAGATTCAGACCTGCAGCTTCAGTGGCAAGTGCTCCAACCCCTATGGTTCAGAGATCCACCTTACCTATTTGCATCCATTGTGGGAGGCCCCATGGTGGTCCATGTTGGAAAGCTGGTGTTGCTGGGGTATGTTTCAGGTGTGGGTCACCGGATCACTTTGTGAGAGATTGCCCTGAGAGGCAGAGGCAGATGTCAGTTGATTCTGCCGCTTCTCGAGCCAGTGTGAGGGGAGGCAGAGGTGCCAGCCGAGGTGGTAGAGCAGGGTTCAGTTCTAGAGGTGGTGCTGCATCCAGGGAGACTAGACCGGAGGAGGTTGGTTCTTCCCAGAGGATGTATGTTATGCAGAGACAGCCGGATGCATCGGCGGTCATAGCTGGTACTTTTTCTTTATTTGATACTGCAGTACTTGCTTTGATTGATCCGAGCTCCACCCATTCTTATATTAGTGCATCTGTATTGCCTGTGTTTGATGTGCATGCTGAGTCCCTAGGATTTGATGTTTTGGTGACAAATCCGTTAGGGCATAGTGTGATAGTTAGTAAGGTGCACAAGGATAGTGCAGTAGTGGTGCAGGGTGAGCAGTTTCCAGGAGATTTGATTGAGATGCCATTTAAGGAATATGATGTGATTTTAGGCATGGATTGGCTATCTCGACATGGAGCTGTGGTGGATTGTAAAAAGAAGATTGTTTCTTTGAGAACTAGTGATGGTAGAGAGGTGATAGTATCTAATGAGCAGGAACAGTTAGCCTCCTTATTTGTTTCAGCTGTTGCAGCCAGGAGGTTGATTAGAAAGGGATGTGAAGCTTATCTTGCTCATGTGATAGATACTAGAGTAAGAAGTTCTCCTATTGATAGCATTGCCACAGTTGCAGAGTTCCCTGATGTATTTCCTAAGGAGTTGCCAGGATTGCCGCCTGAGAGAGAGGTGGAGTTTGGTATTGAATTGTTGCCGGGTACCACTCCTATCTCCATTACTCCTTACAGAATGGCACCAGCAGAATTGAGGGAGTTGAAAGTACAATTACAGGAGCTGTTGGATAAAGGATTCATTCGCCCCAGTGTTTCTCCTTGGGGAGCTCCTGTGCTCTTTGTAAAGAAGAAGGATGGTACTATGAGGTTGTGCATCGACTATAGGCAATTAAACAAGGTGACCATTAAAAATAAGTATCCTTTGCCTAGAATCGATGATCTCTTTGATCAGTTGAAGGGAGCGTCAGTATTCTCTAAGATTGATCTGAGATCGGGGTACCATCAGCTGAGAGTCAGAGCTGAGGATGTTCCGAAGACCGCATTTCGGACCAGGTATGGGCATTATGAATTTTTAGTTATGCCTTTTGGTCTGACGAATGCACCTGCAGCTTTTATGGATTTGATGAATAGGGTGTTTAGGCCCTATTTGGATCAGTTTGTAGTGGTCTTCATCGATGATATTCTGGTGTATTCGAGGAATGAAGAGGAACATGATATGCATCTGCGGATTGTGTTGCAGATTTTGAGAGAAAAGCAGTTATTTGCCAAATTGTCGAAGTGTGAGTTCTGGTTGGATCAAGTAGCTTTTCTCGGACATATTGTTTCAGCAGAAGGCATTAGAGTTGATCCGAGTAAAGTTGAAGCCATTTTGAATTGGAGTCCACCCAAGTCTGTGACAGAGGTTAGAAGTTTTCTGGGTTTGGCAGGCTATTACCGGCGGTTTGTGAAAGGATTTTCTTTGATAGCTACTCCACTCACCAGATTGCTTCGTAAGGGAGTGAGGTTTTTGTGGACAGATCAGTGTCAGGCTAGCTTTGAACAGTTGAGAGATTTGTTGACTCAAGCGCCTGTTCTCACTTTACCTGTAGAAGGCCAACCCTATGTGATCTACAGTGATGCTTCACATAGAGGTTTGGGGTGTGTATTGATGCAGGAAGGGAAAGTTATAGCTTATGCATCTCGACAGTTGAAACCGCATGAGCTTAACTATCCTACCCATGATTTGGAGTTGGCTGCCATTGTGTTTGCATTAAAGATTTGGCGCCATTATCTGTTTGGGGAGAAATGTTTCATTTACACTAATCACAAGAGTTTGAAGTATTTGGGTGTTCAGAAAGAGCTCAACCTTCGGCAGAGGAGATGGTTGGAATTGATTAAAGACTACGACTGCTTGATTGATTATCATCCAGGTAAAGCAAATGTAGTTGCTGATGCCTTAAGTCGGAAGTCTTTAGCTGGTTTAACAGTTTACTCGCTCTCGTTGCTTGTTGAGTTGAGAGCATTGCGTGCCAGTTTTGTACCTTGTGATGATGGTGCATTATTGGCACAGTTACAATTGAAGCCTGTTTTGTTGGATCAGATCAAAGAGGCTCAGTTAGCTGATAAGAAGATTCAGAAGATTGTTTTAGATTGTGAGAGTGGAAAGACTAGAGATTTTGTTGTGAAGGATGATGGGAGCCTATGGTTTAAGAATAGATTGTGTGTACCCGATAATGCTGACTTGAAGAGGATCATTTTAGAGGAAGCTCATCAGTCTTTATTTGCTATGCATCCGGGTAATACGAAGATGTATCATGATTTGAGACAGCATTACTGGTGGATTGGGTTGAAAAGAGACATTGCTGAGTTTGTATCGAAATGTCTCACTTGTCAGAAGGTTAAAGCAGAGCATCAAGTTCCCACTGGGTTACTTCAACCGTTGTCAGTGCCAGAGTGGAAGTGGGAAAGAGTGACAATGGACTTTGTGTCTGGGTTGCCTTTGACACAAAGGAGACATGATGCTATATGGGTGATTGTGGATAGATTAACTAAGACAGCTCATTTCCTTCCGGTTCGGATGGATTACTCTTTGGAGAGGTTGGCTGAGCTATACATCCATGAGATTGTGAGATTGCATGGTGTTCCAACTTCTTTAGTGTCTGATCGAGATCCCAGGTTTACTTCGAGATTTTGGAAGAGTTTGCATGGTGCTTTGGGTTCTCGACTGCATTTCAGTACTGCTTTTCATCCACAGACGGATGGACAGTCTGAGAGGGTGATACAGATCATTGAGGATATGTTGAGAAGCTGTGTCATTGATTTTACTGGAAGTTGGGATAGATTCTTACCTCTTGTGGAGTTTGCTTATAATAACAGTCACCAATCCAGCATTGGTATGGCCCCATTCGAGGCATTGTATGGCAGACGGTGTAGGACACCTCTGTGTTGGAGTGAGCTTGGTGATGATAAATTGATTGGGCCTGATTTGATTCAAGAAACTGAAGAGAAAGTAAAGTTGATTCGAGGCAAATTGAAAGCAGCTTCAGACCGACAGAAGTCCTATGCAGATCTGAAGAGGAGAGACATTCAGTTTGATGTTGGGGATAAGGTATTTTTGAAGGTATCTCCTTGGAAGAAGATTTTGAGGAACAAGAGAGTACCATTGGTGAAGATTCTTTGGAAGAATCATGCAAAAGAAGAAGCAACATGGGAAAGTGAGCAGACTATGCGAGAGCAATATCCTCAATTATTTCAGACTTGATATCAGGTAATTTCGAGGACGAAATTTCTTTTTAGAGGGGGAGAATTGTAATATCCTCATTCATGCCCTAAAAGTTTTGCATGTTGTTGTTGTTGTTATTGTTGTTGTTGTTGTTGTATTGTTGGTTTAAATTGAGAAAAGAAAAGTATAAGTGTTTTGGGAAAGAATTTAGGGTTTAGAGACAAGTTTATATGTTGTGTATATTGTGATATATATAACATATACATTGGTCAAAAGAGTTGGTCAAGGCAAGAGGAGATATTTTTTAGGGCATGTGAAATTACTAAAATGGGCAAGAGATAACAAAGAGAATTAAGATATGTATGAGGGCATTATAGTAATTTTCCTTTGGATGGGTATTTAATGAAGTTTGACTTTGTGATTCTTGATCATTTTCTCTTCCTCTTGATGGTAGTGGCCGGCTCTCCATTAGCAAAAGGGAAGGAGAAGTGCTCTTGATAGTAAGATCAAGATTGAAGGGAGAATTGAAGAATCAAGTTGAAGATTTGTGGAATTTCTTCACTTTAGGTAAGTAATTTCTTGTTTTCTCTTATTAATTTGGAATTGTGGTTAAGGTGTATTGAGAATTGTTGAGATGATGATTTAGTGTGTTGATGTGTGTTTATAAGTGTTAGAGTTGATTGTAAGTTAAAAATTGGAGGTTGTGTTGGTTTGGTTGTGATTATGGAAAAATAAGTGAAGATTGATAGTGGAAAATCAAGAGTAGAGTTTGAGTTAGGGTTTTGAAATGGTGTTTGTTTAATTGTGATATTAAGGTGTTTTAAAGTGATTATTGTAATGAATATGTATTTAGAACATTGATGATGTTCATTTGAAGCATGTGGTATGATGTATATTGAGTTTTAATGCATTTGGAAGAGAGTTGGTTAGAATTAGGGTTTTGGTTTTGGGAGACACGGCCAAAGGCCATGTGAGACACGGCCAAGTCATATGATTTTGGACGTGTTGGATTAATTTTTGGGTGACACAGCCGTGTTCCCAAGCCGTGTGAGCTGCTGTGAGTTTTGGTTGAAGAGACACGGCCGTGTCCATAAGCCATGTTTGCTACTGCCAAAGTTGAATTGAGAGACACGGCCACAAGCTTGGCCGTGTCCCTCATGTGTGCTGCCCGTGTCCATCAAATGAGTTGGTTAGGGTTTTGTTTCTTTGTTCTTTTTGCATTGTTTTGGTTCTTCAAAGGTGGGTTGGTTCTTAAACCTAACCCTAAAACACTTTACACACACTTGAATCAATGAATGAACTAATCAAATGCATACGGAAGATCCTAAAGCTATGAATCATATAAGTTGTTCTTTGCCCTAATTGCATTGTTGAGATTTAAACAAGGTTATGTTATGCATTGTGAAAGGTATTGTATTTTATGAGTAATGCACCTTGAAATGTTGTATCAAAGATGAAATGATAATTCAAATAAGATATGATATGAGACAATGCCATTGTGTTTGGCTATGATGAATGATGCTATATGATGATAATATTGAGAGAATGAAGGCATGTTTGCCTAAATATTGATGAGAATTGAGAATGGAAATGATAATTGATATGTAAATGAATTGTGTGGCTAATGTGTTATTCCATTTTCAGAGTATGTTATTGGTGGCATGCCTAATGATAGTAACAATCTCTTGAAGTTAGGTTGGATTGAATCCTTGAAGCCTAATTGAGATGTTACCACCCTTGAAGCTAGGTTGGGTTAGTTCTTGAAGCCAAGTTGGGTAGAAGCTTAGCATGCTTTGCTCCCCTTGAAGCTTGGTTGAACTTAATCCTTGAAGCCTAGTTGGGTCTATGATATTGATATTGATAAATGTGATGATAGAACCAAAACATTAACTCTGAAAATTGAATGGCATATTAGTGTGTCTTGGGCCCATGCTTGTCTATGGTTAATGTGAGTCATGAATGATACTTGCCTTAGCTTATTGTTGATGATGAATGATTAAATGAATATAACTGAGGTCTATGATAAGATGTGAAGTATGATATGCCCATATATATATATATATGTTGAGTTATAAAATGGAAAGCTATGTTATCAACTTGGCATATATGATGTTACATGCATAATATGGATTGAGAATTTGTACAACATAACATTAGCATGATTATCTTACTAAGCCCTTGGCTTAGCGCGATAGTGTTTAATCGCGCAGGTGATAGAACTGTTAGAATCGAACCCGAGAGCTCTTCGAGACCGAGTGAGGGTAGACATTGAAGAGTTGATTTTGGAGACTTAAAGATCAAAGGAGATTTGCCAATCATGTATAACTCTTTTTATATTTTGTAAAGTATTGATTAAATGTACATATTTGTATATTTGTAAATATGGAATTAAGTGTTTTCAAATATGTAAATATTTTATGACTTCCGCTGTGAAATAACTATATGTATGTATATATATATCTAATGTGTTTTATATTAAAAGCAAATGATCTACTTTTCTATATTATATAATGATAATAGTATTGTATCTATTTAAATGTTTTGAATGTTGAAAAAAAACCGTAGCATCCCTATGTTTGGTGCACTTATGCTACATGGTTGTAGTTGTAGTGTGTGTGCATTGGATGTGGGGGTGTTACACTCTCAATGGTTTTCAAGTAGCTGCAATTTCTGATGATGAAGTAGTGGACTCCAAAGTCTTGAATATGATGAAGAACATGAACTACCTTCTCGGAGCTGGTCTTGGAAAGGGTAAGGCCGGTTTGACAAAGTTGCCAGACATTAGAACTCAAACTTCCAAGAAAAGGTTGGTATATGATGAAAACAATGAGGTCCAGCCAAAGAAGAGTGAGAAGATGAGCTTCCCACCACTTGAAGAGATCTTTGTCAAAGCTCTAGACATGGGACCACTCCAAGGAAAGCCCAAGCCAATCATGTTCATGGGAAAGTTGATCTCGGGTTTTGAAATTTTTGCAGATGTGGCTGAGCTAGTGTACCAAGTGAAGAAAGAGCTCACCCTGTCAGCCAACAAAGAATCCAATCCAAAAGAGAAAAATAAAGCTGTCCTGAAAGCCGAAAAGACTTCAGAGGAGATTGCTGCCCTGGTTGAAGAAAAGTTTGAAGACATCCTGGCTTATGATTTTGAGAACAATGATCTTGATTTTGATTTTAATTTGTCTACTTTGTATGAGGATGATGATGTTTTCTTTTCCAAAATGAATGCAATAAAGTCTAATTTTGCTTACTTGTGTGATGTTTCTCCTGATGGTTGCATACATTCAAATAGCAGTTACATGAGCATCTTTAATATTAATTCTGTTAACACATAATCATTAAATTTGGGAACAACTGAAAATCCTAAAAACATTAGCATAGCATCCGACCTTACTCCTGATGAGAGAGAGAGATTTGAAAAAATATTCAAAAAATATGAAGAAGTGTTTGCTTGGTCTTATGAGGATATGCCTGGAATAGATCGAGACATAGCCGAGCATCATATTCCTACTTACACTCACATGAAAACTGTCAAACAAAAGCTTAGGCGATTAAGACCTGAGTGGGATAAATTGGTTAAAGAAGAGGTCACTAAGAAAATACAAGTGAAGTTCATTGAAGTGATAGAATATCCATATTGGCTAGCCAACATAGTACCAATGCCAAAGAAAGATGGAAGGATAAGGATCTATGTGGGTTATAGAGATTTAAACAAGGCTTCCCCTAAAGATGATTTCCCTTTACCTCATATAGATGTCCTCATTGATAGTGTAGCCTCTAGCATGCTACACTCATTTGTAGATAGATTTTCTAGATACAATCAAGTGTTAATGGCCCAAGAGGATAAAGCCAAAACTACTTTCATTACTACATGGGGTATATTTTGTTATAGGGTGATGCCATTCGGCTTAAAGAATGCTGGGGCAACCTACCAAAGGATGGCCACCACACTATTTCATGACATGATGCACAAAGAAGTTGAAGTATATGTTGATGATATGATGGTTAAATCGGATACAAGGGAACAACACTTCCAAAACTTAGAATTATTCTTCGATAGAGCTTTGAAATATAAGCTAAGATTAAACCCGAAGAAGTGTGTATTCGGTATTACCTTAGATAAATTATTGGGACATGTGATTGGTCTGAATGGCATTGAGATTGATCCTAACAAAGTTAAAGCAATCAGGGATATGCCAGCCCCTAAGATGGACAGAGAAGTTCGGGGATTTATTGGTAAATTACAATATATTATTAGATTTATAGCAAAGCTCACAACAATTTGTGAGCCTATCTTCAAATTGCTTAAAAAGAATCAGCCGGTCATATGGAATGAAGAATGTCAAAAGGCCTTTGAGTGAATAAAAGAGTATTTGTTGAATCCACCTATTTTAAAACCACCTAGACCCGGCAAACCTCTATTACTATACGTAGCAGTAGAAGAAGAGTCAATAGGAGCCATGTTAGCCCAAGCAGATGAGTCATGGATTGAGCATGCAGTTTACTATTTGAGTGTAAAGCTCCTACCTTATGAAATTAAGTATAATATCATTGAAAAGACCTGTATAGCCGTGGTTTGGTCTTCTAAGAAGTTACGGCATTACTTTCAATCGTATAGTGTGCAAGCAATTTCCAGGTTGGATCCAATGAAGTACTTAAGGGAGACACCCTCTTTGATTGAAAAATATGGTCGATGGTTGATAATATTAGAAGAATTTGAGATTGAGTATGTAACCAGAAAACAATCAAAGGTAGAGCAGTGCCAGAGTTCCTAGCACAACAACCATTACCTGAAAGCGAAGAGGTAATTTTGGAATTTTCGGATGAACATTTAGAAGCAATTAAAGTACAAGGGTGGAAAATGTATTTTGATGGAGCAGTAAACAGGAAAGGAGTAGGTTTGGGAGTTATACTAGAATAGCCCGAAGGAGAACTTATCCCTTTAGCCAAAAAGTTGAAATTTAGGACAACTAATAATATGGTGGAGTACGAAGCTTGTATTTTTGGTTTGGAAACCCTAATGATTATGAAGGTGGATAAGGAAGTTTTTGGCGATTCATTGCTAGTAGTATCCCAAGTAAATGGAGAGTGGGAGTTGAAAGAGGAAAAATTAAAGCCATACCACCATTACATGACCATAATGAAGAAGAACTTTAAGGAGTGTAGGTTTATACACCTATCAAGAGAAGAAAATCAGATGGTTGATGCCCTAGCCACATTGGCTTTGGTATGGGAAAACCTTGTCAGCTTATTCCTTAAGCCTTTGATCTTGACCAGTTTATCAACTCCTTTCCATGAATATGAGACAATCATGGAAATTGACACAAACCATGATGCGTGGTATGATACTATAAGGCGATTTTTGGAAGAAAGAGAATACCCGCCGGGGACAACAAAGAAAGAGAGAAGAGCCATAAGGCGGTGGTCATTGCAATACATCACATTCCATGGAGAGTTATATCAAAGATGGCCTGATGGGGTGCATTTAAGATGTTTAATAAAGCCTGAAGTGGAATGTATCATGTCAGAAATATATGCGGGAAGTTGCGGTCTGCACATGAGTGGATTGGCTCTAGTTAAGAAGATTATTCGACAAGGTTACTACTGGTTGACCATGGAGAGAGATTGTATTGTGTTTGTAAAGAAGTGCCAACAATGTCAGATGTATGGTAACTTGAATCACATTCCTTCTAAAGAACTGCATTCTATGTCTTCACCCTGGCCATTTGCCACTTGGGGTATCGACATTATAGGAGAGATACATCTGACAGCCTCAAACGGTCACCATTTCATTGTGGTAGCAGTAGATTATTTTTAAAAATGGGTTGAAGCTGAATCCTTTAATAAACTGGGTGCAAGTCAAATGGCTAGATTTATTGAAAAGAACCTCATCTGCAGATACGGGGTCCCACACAGTGTGATATCAGACAACGGGGTACAGTTTCAAGGAGCAGTTAAGGATTTATTCTCAAAGTACTGAATCCATCATCATAGATCCTCTCCTTATAGACCAAAGGCTAATGGCGCAATAGAAGTAACAAACAAGACAATTAAGCAAATTCAATCCAAGATGACCAAGACTTACAGGGATTGGTCAAAGATGCTTCCCTTTGCTTTATGGGGATATAGGACAAGTGTGCGAACACCTATTGGAATGACACCGTTCTCTTTGGTTTACGGGATGGAAGTAGTGTTGCCAATTGAAATAGAAATCAAGTCATTGAGAGTAGTCTTGGAAGCCGAACTACCTAAAACAGAATGGGTAGCAAGCAGATACACACAGTAGCTTTACTAGAAGAGAGAAGGTTAAAGGCACTGTATCATCACCAACTGTATCAAAAGAAGATAGCTCGGGCCTACAATAGAAGGGTTAAAATCAGAAAACTCAGAGTCGGGGATTTGGTGTTGAAGCAATGTAAGCCTAATGTATCTGATCCAAGAGGGAAGTTCAGGCCTAGCTGGAAGGGCCATATGTCGTGAAACAAGTCATGAACAAAGGTGCGGTGAAGTTATCAGACATGGACGGAACAAATTTATTGAGCCAGTAAACATTGACAGGTTGAAGAGGTTTTATGTATGATATATAAAGAGAGAGAGAGAGAGAGAGAGAGAGAGAGAGAGCTCGCTAGGTTGAAAACCCAAAAAGGGTGGCCTAGGCAAAAGTTAGAGCAGTCCGCTAGTTTTGAAAACCCGAAAGGGTGGGCTAGGTAACAATTAGGGCTAAAAGAGAGAAAATCGTCAATTAGAAAACCCAAAAGGGCTAGTTGGTAACAGGAGTAATCTTGTGTATGCTGGCTTTATGTTTGGTTGTTCCCCAATTTAATAAAACAGAATTAATGTTAAAATTGTTCTATGTGCACTGTTATAAGTATTTGACCAGAAATGGGTGAAATAAATAAACACAATAGCAAAAGGAGATGACAAATTTTAAATGGAAAAGAAGCATCTTTTATTACTTTAATTATTTTTTATCCTAACAATACACTTTTTGAATTGACAAATGTAAAATCTATGGCAGTTGATAAATGTAAAGTGCAGGTCAGTTTTGCCTCAGCCGATCCAAGTAGGCTTCAGTCAAGCAAGGCATGTCTAAATCGGGAGTAAAGTCAGAATCGCAAGGCTCAGCTTCGTACTGACGCCCAAGTCGGCGAGGATCATAGCATGTACCTTGACGAAGAGCAGCAAGGGGAAAATACATCAAGTATGTCTGCATGGTGATACAAGAAATCTTCCACCAAGGTACCAACCAGCGGATGTTGACTTCAGCACGTTAGTGGATCCAGCCAACCCAGTCAGCATATGAAGAAGCAGGATGAAGTAGTTTCCTAGCAGAATGATGATGTGGTAGATATCTGGAAAAATCCATGGATGGAGTATCAAGCAAACAAAGATGCTCTTGAAGCCAAATCTGCGAGGAAAGAATTAAATTTAAAAAAAAAAGTCTGCTAAGTTGAAAACCCGCGAGGGCAGCCTAGGCAAAAATTAGGACAGCTCGCTAGTTCCGAAAACCCACATGGACGGACTAGGCAAAAATTAGAGCAATAAAAAATATATATATAAAAAGAGGTCCACTAAGTTGAAAACCCGCGAGGGCAGCTTAGGCAAAAATTAGGACAACTCGCTTATTTCGAAAACCCATATGGGCGGACTAGGCAAAAATTAGAGTAATAAAGAAAAGAAGAAAAAAAGAAAGCCTATATTGAAAACCCGAAAGGGCAATTTAGGTAATTACCTGAAGCAGCAACAGACTCCTAATCAGTCTTTGTTAATCCTGATTTAAGCTGGTCTAACCCAACTAAAGTATCAGTTAAGGTCATAGGTACCGGTGACAAGCCTCCTTCCCTTTGGTCCATAATATCCAATACCCGTGGATCAATATCGCCATCAGAAGAAACAAGAAAGAATTGGCCAAGCAAGCAAAGACAGAGCATGCGTCCTCATGCCTTAATAGAAGCCAAATGAGAGAGACAAAAATCAATCAAGGGAGCAAGTAGAATTTTTTCACCTCTCATCAACTGAAGAAGTTTGGGTTTTGGAATTTGAAATAACATATGCATCTTCTGTTGAGTCTTGGAAATCAATGTGGGTAATGCCATTTGTTGATTATTTGGATATTCAAGAATTACCTCAAATTCTTCAATTAAGGGACATATTTCAAAGCCATTAATTTTAAATGCCCTAGAATCCATATTCCAAAAGGAATACATGGCATGTAAGAAGGAGTAGTCCAATTTAACATTTTGAAAACACTTTAAAACATTAAGTTTTGACCACGAAATTTGCTTCCAGTGAATAGCATCAATATTCTTAAATAGAATTTTTATCTTCTTTAAATGAAGTTCGGTCATGGTTGATGAATGAAGAAAAATCAAAATTGTTAAATGAGTCTTTACATTGAAATGGAAAGTATTTTGGCTTCTGTATTAAATTAGGCGTAAAAGGTGATTTATATAGAAGAAACAAGCCTTTCCAAAATTGATAAGGAAAAAGTGATGGGAAAGGGTGAGACCATATGGCATAAGGAAAAGAATTAGTGACGAATTTACTTTACTATGTTACATTTGGCTTTGCGAGTGATGCTCTGTAAATATTGAAACATAAAAAAAAGTATAATAATTGTGGCGCAGTAATAAAAAAAAAAGGTTTGTTACAGTAAAGGCAGAAATTATGTATTATTATGCTTATTGTACAATGTTTATATAATTGATACAATATTTATACATCACTAAGAGGGAGGTGGTAGGCCATCAAATAAAGCCCTAAAAAAGTCATCGCCTATTGGAGGAGGGGGCAAATTACTTGTCTCGAGTTCGCCTGAAGCGGGAGCACCAAAATCCCTATTACCTTGGAGTTCTGATCTGTCATGGTCTCCATCGAAAGTAGATGAAAGGATCTCATAGTCATCAGTCTGAGGGCCTCTTGATGAAGAAGCACCAGGATCCCTCATCCCTTGAAATCGAAAGTCTCAGAAATTCTGTTCTGATTGATGATACAAATTTTTGAAATAAGAAGCCTATTGATGACTTGCAGCCAACTCTTCTTGAAGTTTCTTATTTTGATCTTCAAGCATCCGTTGTGAGCCAGATAGGAAAAAGGTAAGGGCATACATAATCATGCATACATATAGCATAAATTACCATGAAATAAGAAAACTCACCAGGTAATTCATATCAATGCCCTGCGGAAGAGATGACATATCTGGCGGGCTAGAATGAGCAAACGAAGGGGCAGTAAAAGAAGGTCCAGCCTCATGATCAAACGAGCCAACAGCCTGCAACAATCATTAAGGAATAAAAAAAAAGAAGTTGTTGCAAGGGAAAAATGGAAAAGGTTTACCTGAGAATTGCTAGCCCCAAGATGTGGAATGAATTCTCCTGCATCTCCATGATGTTCCTCTTCATCTCTACCCTCATTTTCTTCAAGAATCTCTCGTATGCCAACAGGAGATACATCAAAGTTCAAGAGCCTTCTTTGAATAAAATGGGCATAAAATGTACCTGGTAGATGGAGAAATGCCTCAACACCATAACCGTACCGAGCCGAGTACCATGCATCCTCCGGCATTGACATAATATTTAAAGTATATTTCGGGCAATGCATCTAGACCCTCTACTACTCTAGACCAAGAAACCACTCGTAAACTCTCTCTCCGAGAAACCAACCACTAAACACTAGGCCAACGATGACTCGGCGAGAATGTTGGAAAGATAGCGCAGCCTTCATGAAGGGAGGCCAGTTTGTCTGCTCTTCTGGGTTCCACCAGGCCAAATTCACCTGCAAAATAATATAAAATAAGTAAACTTTCACATAAAATTTAAAGCATACTAATGTTATTTTACCTGGTCCCAGGTTAAGCGGCTCAACATAAAGTGGTGAGTATGCACATGGTGAGAGCCGGGAACATTCACATGATCTGACAACCAGAAATTTAATCTCGGATACCCGACTCTCTCTCAGGAAGTACTGGATACCCTCACAAGGTTGTGTTCATATGCCCATGCCTACAATAATAGTAAAGGCCAAATTCATACAAGAAAGGAGCGGAATTGACATTGGTAGAAGAAGAATACCTCGACAACCGCCGTCAAGCCGACAAAAGACTTCTTGTTTCGACAAATTTTATCAAGGCCATAGTAAAGACAGGCGAGACTAGCTTCACCCCAGCCAGAAGATGGTACTGTTCTATAATAAGAAAGGGCCTTCAACATTGACAAATGGATGGAGGATTTAGTGCTGCCTAAGATGGTCGACCCAAGCAAATATAACAAAAATCCTAGAGCTTACTGTTGGGTCATGTCTCTGTGAACCTGTCCTTCGTAGTTCATCCAATAACTATGTTGCGCTCAAATTAAGTACTACTATAAAGCGTCACTCATAAGTATACGATGTAGCTGTAGCAATGGTGATCGCCCCAAGGTCGTTTCCCCAAGAAGGTGTGGTTCGTAATAGCTTGATTAAAGCAATTAAATTAAAAGCGAGAATTTGTTGTTTGGAATGCAAAATAACAATTTAAACCTAAAATTAACGTGCGTAGGGTTGAAGTGTGTGATGAGTGTACAAGATCAAATCGGTTCTTGGGAATGTGCCTAGGGTTATAGGTCCATTCAATCAAAACTCAATTCTCAATTATCCATTAACATAGCCTTGTACTTAATTTGTTCCTTAAGGTTAATTAGTCAATTACCAATCCATTAGTTCTCACATTCATGAATTAGCAATAACCAATTATTTCACATTATCAAATTAATGAAACCCTAGAACTTATATTTCTAATTCATTCATAGGGTAGTCGACTGCATAATTCCGATACCAAATTTCACCTCTCGGTCCTTCATTCAATATCTAGAGATTAATAGGTAGCTAATCTATTAACCTAGCATACAATCCAATGCAATCAACCAACAACAAGGTACATAAATGGAAATATCAAATCAAAGCATTCAATCAAATATACTACAAACCCTAAGCATGGGTTTTTAGCTCAACATCATCAATTTAAAACATTCATTCAACTCAATGTAAATCAAATACAAATTGTTCAATTGCAATATCAATTCTCTTAATATAACAAAACCAATATTGAAATGAATTAAAAGAGAGAATAGAAAAACCCCTTGTGAAGATGCCAAGAGTAGGATTGCTAGTCTTCCTCCTAGCTCCACTTTGATGTTTGATGAAGAACTCAAGCCCTCTTCAATGGTTGATTTCCCTTTTGCAATATGGAATGGAGCTTTCTCAAGTCACCAACCCTTCAATTGATTGTACCTTTTGAAGATGGAATGGAGCTTTCTCAAGTCACCAATCCTTTCAATGATGCTTCAACCCTCAAGAGCTTGTTAACCCAATTTAATCCCAAAGAACCTCAAAGATCTTCAATGGAAGATGGAGAAGATGAAGATGGAGGATGAAGATGAGGGACAAGGAGAGTGTCACTCTCTCCTCATCCCCTTGTGTGTTTTCTCCCTCTTCTCTTTTCTTTTCTTTCTTTCTAAAACCCTAGCCATTCTCTCCTTTTTCTTTTTCATGTGAAAGAATTTATAGCATTTAAGGTGACACGGCCAAGCTTGGGTGAGCTTGGCCATGTCTCTTGCCCTTTTCCTCGCTTTCCTTTAGGTGACATGGCCAAGCCAAGGTTGGCTTGGCCGTGTCTCTTGATTGGCATGGGACACGGCCAAGACAACTGGCCGTGTCCCTCACTGTGGCATTTTTCTTCTCTTTCTTTCTTTTCTTTGGAGCTGGGTGTGTGACACGACCAAGCTTTGGATTGCTTGGCCGTGTTTGAGCTTTTTGGAGGGACACGACCACAAGATTGGCCGTGTCCCTTGAGTGTGTCACCTTCTATCTCTTTGTTCTTCTTTCTTTTCTTCCTTGGCTTGGTATGGGACACGGCCAAGTCTCCTGGGTGTGTCATGTGACACGACCGAAGGCTTGGCTGTGTCACTGGGTGTGTCTACTTCTGCTTGCTTGTTCTTTGATTTCCCTTTTGAATGAGACATGGCCAGAGGCTTGGCTGTGTCTCTGGGTGTGTCAGCTACTGTCTTGAAGAAATTTTGAGGGACATAGCCAAGCTTGCTTTGGCTTGGCCATGTCTTGCTTGGTTCATGCTAGTCTTGCACTGTTTTGATCTTCCAAGGGTGTTTTTACTCTCAAACCTAAAAACAAACACTTTAAACACACTTAAAACAACAATTAATCAAAACATTAACTAAAACACACATAAAATCATACTAAAAACTAGTACAAAAATGATCTAAACAAACTACGAATTGGCTCGATCTTTATCTTGAAAGGCCCTTTATATGATGGTTCCATAACAATTAATTGCTGAATTTCTTCAAATGCTAAAATATTGTTGGTCAGAGGAACCGGAACACCATCATATCGAAGGTCGGTTATAGCAGTAAAATTGACGGGACCAATTGTTATCTCTCCAATGGGCAAGTGAAAAGTGTGGGTTGTGTCCAACCATCGTTCTGCAAGCACTTGGACTATGCTCCGGTCTATCAGATACTCCTCGGATGGCAATTGTAAGATGAAGCTCTCAAATCTGCAATCTCAGATAATCTGCCTTACCCGAGAAGGGACTACATCATACCATTGTCGGGCTTTGTAGGTACACCCTCCGGCCCGAACAACGCAACAATCACGCTAACACGAGCCAGGTGAGTTAATACCATGTAAGTACATATTATTCTATCTGCTTAAATTAAATATTTTTCCTAAATTTTCTAAAAAAGATAATAATATAAAAATATAAATAAAAAATAAAGGAAAACACAATAATAATAAAAGAGCATAATATAAAAAACATAAATTAAAAATTAAAAAATAATAAAAAAGAAAAAATAATAATATAAACAAATAACAGAAAAAAACAAATAACAATAAAAAAACAAAATAAATAATAGAAAGACGAAAAAATTAAAAAAAGAAAAAAGAAAAAAGAAAAAAAAAGAATAATTGCTGCGCTCTTTTGGTTTGAACTATGATGAAGCGGCATCCCGGCTAGTATATCTATATTTCCGTCTTCATGATGCCGAATAAACTCTAATAACTCAGCATTAGAATGAGTTCCTGACCTTGATGCATGCATTTTTTTTTTAAAACTATGTGCTAAATTTGAAAGAATTTGAGAGAATTATAGAAATTATAGATTCTGCTGTGAATGAAATGAAGGAATTCGTTGGTTTATATAGAGAAACGGCAAGGAAAAAAATAAAATTCAAAAGTAAGTTTTACTGTTTATGAATAGTAAACTTTACTATTGATGAATAGTAAATTTTACCATTTATGAATAGTAAATTACTATTGATAAATAGTGAATTACTATTTCAAATAGTAAATACTATTTACTAATAGTAAGTTACTATTTATGAATAGTAAATATTGCATGAAGAGTGACTACATAGTAAATAAACAGTAAATTCAATTATTCACTTTAATCATTCAAATGCTTGTATGTGTATAAATATTTTTACACGCAGGGGGCGAAGGAGAAGACATGTGCATAAAAATTAGTCAAACTTTTTGAACCCAAAAAAATATTTTTTGCAGATAATTAAATCTTTATTAGCTTGGGTCCAGAACACAAATTATCCTTAGGTCCAGAACCAAGAATCTCTTCTAAGTCCAGAACTTAGCTCGGGTCCAGAACCCAAATTACCCTTAGGTCCAGAACTTAGAATCTCTTCTAAGTACAGAACTTAGCTTGGGTCCAGAACCCAAATTATCCTTAGGTCCAGATCCTAAAATTACACTTAGGTCCAGAACCTAAAATTATCATTGGGTGCAGAACTCGAACCGGGTCCAGAACCCAGAACCTCAACCATCTCAAAAATTAAGTCTTATTGCTTTTCACTCTCTTTTACTAAAGTCTCAGATCATTCAAGCAGGGGGTAAAGTGTAGACTCTTAACTTTTGACCCAGTCCGATCCAATATATTTTAATTAGTCCAAAATAATTTTTTTTGTTGTCCAATATATTTTAATAAGTCCAAAATAATTTTTGTGTTGTCCAATATATTTTAATTAGTCCAAAATAATCCTTGTGTTATCTTAATTAAATAATGTTTGCTTTAGTATTTAGTTTTTATAATTAATAAAAAATAAAAATAATAAACAAATAAATAAATAAAAATCGACGACGAAAAAATTCGTCGCCGAAAATGGGGTCGGACGAAATGGCCTTGGGCCATTTTGCTGGCAGGATTTTCCTGCTGGTAAAATGGCCCGCAGCCAGTTCCGCAGCCCGCAGCCTGCAAGTTCCCACGATAATTTTTTGCCGGTGAAATTTTCAGCAGCAGTTTTTTTTTCGCTAGTGAAATTTTTCTGACGCAATTTTTTCCAAAACCAATTTCAATTTGGTTTCGGTTTCCTTTTCTTAATTAATGTTAGATTCTGTAAGCAATTAAGATTAATAACCAA